>CM035136.1:18592983-19792983 GCA_020205605.1 Panax ginseng | reverse complement strand
CAGATTTTGCCACACTGAAAAAAATGGTGAATATCAAACACAATTTGCAATCCATGGTTACATCAGCTGAGTGGATGGAGTGCCCATACTCAAAAAGAGCAGAGGGAATTGCAATGCTGGATTATATAAGTAAACAGTCATTTTGGTCCACGTGTACATTAATTATTCGTCTAACAGATCCACTCTTACGACTTTTAAGAATAGTTCAAAGTGAGAAGAGGCCTGCTGTGGGATATGTTTATGCAGGAATGTATCGAGCGAAAGAAACTGTAAAAAAGGAATTTGTTAATATGAAGGATTATCTGCTTTATTGGAATATTATAGATCAAAGGTGGGAACAGCTTCAGCGGCATCCCCTTCATGCCGCAGGTTTTTACCTCAACCCTAAGTTCTTCTACAGTACTGAAGGAGATATACATCTTCACCTCCGGTCCTTGGTGTATGATTGTGTAGAGAAATTGGTTCCTGACCCAAAAATACAAGATAAAATAGTGAAAGAAACAACTTATTACCATAATGCTGTCGGAGATTTTGGAAGGAAGATGGCCATGAGAGCTAGAGAAACATTATTTCCTGGTGAGAGTCCTTTTATAAGATGTAATTGTTGTTTTGATCTGTTTGCTAATGACCCTGCTTGTTTGCTTTTTAGGTAGTCGAAACAATACAATTTTGAGAAATGGCATTTCAGGGGGAAGGCCTAGGACACTGCCCCCATTTTTTTCCCATGCATATGTAAAATTATAGAATATGACGTGATTGCAAACATGATGCATTTTGACTTTAATAGTGGATTATAATTTTCTTTACATATGGAATGAGAATTGGTCTTTTCGTCATCATCTAATTAATTTAAAATCTGTTTGTTTTAGCTGAGTGGTGGTCAACATATGGAGGTGGATCTCCAAATTTGTCACGTTTGGCTATGCACATTCTCAGTCAAACTTGCAGTTTAACGGGTTGTAAGGCTAAACAGAATTCACTTGGAACAGATGGACAAAGCCAAAAACTGCTTAGAGCATCAAAGGCTCAATGACCTTGTTTTTGTACAATACAACTTGCGATTGAGGCAAATGTAAATAAATTTATAAGAACCTTGTTCTGTTGTTGGAATGTGTTCTGCAGTTGGGTAAAAAGTTTTAAAAAAATCCTCTATATTTGATTTCTTTCAGGGCTTTGAAGAATAGAGAACATGACGTCGTAGATCCCATTTCATGTGACAACATCAAAATTGCTGAGAATTGGGTTACAGAGAATGAATTTGGTTCGGAGGACTTTGGTGTAGGTAATCATCATTATTGCAGATAGGAATTTTATCTAGTAACAAAATCAAGCTTTATTAACTTGATTATTTCTACATGCAGGGTTTGATGATTACGAAATATTTGGAGTTAAAGAAAGTGAAGAAGAAAATGGTGAAGGCAAGTAGCAAGCTAGTTGGATATACCCCAAAAATTGTTTTCTTTCATTTCCAAAAATATTGGTGTCTACTTTAGATACAGGTTATCTTTCGAGTATTAGTCGAGTAAATTGTATATAATGATATTGCTATGAAGTCCAGAATTTTTCTTTGTTTATTCCCATTTTCGGCCCGGAGAATTGATTCCCCATAACGAATAGGCTAGCTCTATCTCTCAATTACCTATCCCGTACTCGATAAGGTCCCTCATTTCCTCGGCCTCGAGGTGCATTTAGCATCCAAGTAATATGTGTGATGTAGATTAGTTCTCAGATTATAAAATGGAGGCAGGTTGATGGAGGCTCTGCATAGATGAAACTTTATATTATATAACTGTTTTCAGGTAATAAGATTTGGATCATATTGAACCTATTTATTTTTTTGGCAAACTATGTTGATGAAGTCACAGGTAAACTATGATATCTTCATCGGTGTTGCTCCACGGTCAAGGATCCCTGCAGCAAGTTTGTAAAGCCTTAAAGTACTGGTATGTTCCACATTTTAAGAACTTACATAAAAGCTTAAGAAGATTAACCTAACAAAGGGATATATTGTGTTAAAGATGTGCGTCTGTTCCCCCTGCTCTGCCTCTTATTATCATAGGAGTAGTAATCAGCTTTTTATTAGGCTTCCAAACATATTTTATGGCAATCTTTTAATGGTGAACATCTTTTGGCTTATGGGATATATCATTTGTGTCTCTTGGTATATATGACCACATAAGGTCTTAGAACAAAGTTTTACCGACTTTCACCATGTTAAGTAGAAAAATATATCTGGTGTTAAGGATCGACTTCACTTTCTTTTTGTTGGATGGTCAAGATTCATTGGCTAATCCTTATCATATGTCGAAACCAGATGATTAGGCATCTAAGATTGAATTTGATATGCAGTTTGGCATTTCACTCGAAATTTTCTTGTGACTTTCATAAATTATGCAGTGTATATTGTTGTTAGAGATAAAATAGATATATTGAACATTGTTGTTGCTTTATTACAAAGAGTATTAAAGCCTTATATATAGGCTATTAGTTGAGTAGTGGGCAAGTATGTGTGGGCACCAAGCATACTTGGTGATCAAGTAATAATAATATACTCTAATACTCCCACTCAAGTTGGAAGTCTTAAATATCACGACTTACAACTTGTTACATAACAAAAGAAAAGTTGTTTTACGACCTTGCCTAATAATAATATACTCTAATACTCCCCTTTTTTTCTTCTTTTTTTATTAGATTATATTATTATTATTACTTGGTCACCAAAATTATAACAATAATATACTCTCATAATTGTTTAAGAGTTCTGAAATTTGTCTTTCTTGAGACTAAATGATGCCACAGGGACTCTTGAGGACCTAATCTGTTTGTTGGCAGATTTAGCATTTAGTCTTCATTGAGTGTTTACTCTTTTTATCCTTATGTAGGCTCTTCATATTTGAACATACAGATATCTCAATCAATCTACTCTTCCCTATGGCTTTTTACTTGAGTTAAGAAAATTCTGGAGAATGCTGTAATAAGTTAATTTAATCACCGTTAATTATTGCAAAAAATGAAGAAACTCTTGAACAGAAATACTGAATCCATCTTCATCTCAACAATCATGTGGCTTTCTTATCATATCAGAAACAAATATTGACACTCTACACCTAAAACACCTGTAGAAAAACCAACTACTTCCAATTCTTCAAGAACTACCAAAGAGATGGATGATTAGTTAAATTTACATTTACCATCAGCCTGAACAGAACAAATAAATAATTTGCACTAATTGCAGAAGAAAATTCCACAAAATGGATATTGGAAAAACAACACTAAATTAGTCTCTCTCCATCTCTCCCACGGCTACCTGCCATCATCCTTGCGTGAGAGTGGTGAAGCTGAACCAGCTTCAATATCAACATCACCATCCCTATCACCCACCATCGACCATGAGCTTACCTTCTCAAAACAAGATGATGAAGGATATGAAAGCACATAATCCTCAAACTCAACTCCACCACCCTTCTTGCCATCATACTCTGGTGGTGCTAAAACATCTGGCAATCCCACCTCTCCATCCAAGTACCTTACTACCTGCTTCATACTAGGACGCATTGTGGGCGCATTGTTAGAGCACATCAACCCGAGCTTGAGCACCACTACAACTTCAATCTTGTCATATTCACCTCTCAATTTTGGATCCACCACTTCTAGTATACCCCCTTCCTTCCACCTATCCCACACCCAGTCCACCAAAATAAGCTCCTCAGGCAATGCTTTTTGCTCGATTGGCCTCCTGCCGCACACAACTTCCAGCAACAACGCCCCAAAAGCAAACACATCAGAGCTAGTGGTGGGTTTCCCTGTTCTCGTGAGCTCAGGCGCCAAATAACCCAATGTGCCCACCACTCTTGTTGTAGCTGGATTCGAACCATGCTCGTATAGTTTAGCCAGTCCAAAGTCTCCTAATCTGCCATTTAACTCTGCATCCAACAATACATTGCCTGCTTTAACATCTCTATGGATCACAGTTTGTTCCCATTCTACGTGCAGGTATAGCAGCCCAGAAGCCACGCCTTTTATGATCTTGAACCTCTGCTCCCAAGTCAGAATCATCTTTGGTACATCATAAATGTACTTATCTAAGCTTCCATTAGGCATGAAATCATAGACAAGCAACAGATCTCCTCTTCGTCGACACCATCCTAGTAGCTGAACCAAATTCCTATGCCTCAGACAGCCAATACTAGCAATCTCTGATGCAAATTCACGCAATCCCTGCTTTGATTCGTTGGATATTCGCTTAACCGCAACTTGGGTATTCGAATATGGTAGAGTTCCTTTATATACCTTGCCAAATCCACCAAACCCGAGTAGTCCTTTGTCTCGAAACCCCTTTGTTGCTTTCTTGAGCTCTTTGTAAGAGAACCTATGTGGCCCAATATCAAGCTCCCAAGCTTCTATAACATCCATGTTCTTGATCTTATTGATGAGATATAAAGCCATGGCAATAGCAAAGATTACCAAAGCCACAGCAGATACAGAGACGCCAATAATTAAGGCCGTGTGATTCTTTTTTGGCCCTGGAAGAGAAGGAAGAGAAGAAAGATCAAGGGACCGAGCTTGTCCGTTCATCTTGAAGCTCCATCCAAAAACATAGTGAGAGCTTGCAAGCAGACCGGTTGATGAAGAGAAGCCCACATACATGAAATCTTTAAAGTTTGGAGAAAGATCAACAGGAAATGACAAAATCGACGAAATGGGTTTAGAAGAAGACAAAGAAAGGGTTACATTCAATAAATTTGTCATGGAATCATAGTCGATCCAAGCTTGAATTGTCTTGCCACTCTTAAGATTGAGTTTTTGTTGAGTCGAATTCCCCTCGAGAAAATAGCTAGCATTAACAGAAACATTGGAAATTAAACTGTTGATGTCAATACCAACATGATTATCACTAATATCTTGGAATTCAAAGTCTTGAACAGTATCGAATTCGACTGCGAAAACATGGTTAGAGAAATTCCCGTTATCAGTGGCATTGAGAAGGCCTAAATACTGACTAGGGAGTGACCCTTCAAGCTCTTTTGTGGATGAAATTGTGAAGGCTAATCCATGGCCGCCAAGCTTTGCGTATTCGGGAACTATGGCAAAAGCAAAAACTGTGGAAAAAGAGAAGGCTTTTCCATTTGTGGAGTTTTTGAATTTGATGGGATTTGGGTAAAAAGCATGGCCAAGTAGTCTAGATGTGTCATTTGTGAGCTTGAGGATACCATTTTTCTCGATCTCCGCGATACCGTTTAGGCTTATGTTGTTGCCCACTTGTTTGAATCCATTGAAATTGAACTCATCAAGCTGAGAGCAAACTGGGTTTGAAAGAAAAACAAAAACCCAGAAAAATATCAACTTTTTGGCCATTAGAGGGATGAGATCTGAGGAAAAATCATATGGGGTTTAGATATGCAAGGCTGGTGTAATGAACAGTGAGTAGTGGTGGGCATTGTTTGTTAGTAAAAAGATGGTTGGTTTTGTACTTGTGAGTATTTATTTGGCTGGTTGGATAAGAAGGAAGAAACGGGAGAAATGTAGTGGTGGCCGGTGGGTGATTTTAAACATGTGACTTGTCATCAAATAGTGCATTTGTGGGACTAGTGACCCTGATTAGCACATGGGGGAGGGATGCATTGGAATATTTCTGACCCTGTTTTATTTACCTAAAAAATAGTACTCCCTCCGTTCTTAAAAGATTATCATTTTAGAAGAAAAAATTTGTTTCAAAAAATTTGTCGTTTATAACTTTCGAGGGAAATAAATTATTTACTTTCCTATATTACCCCTACCTTCTCTCATTGTCCCAATAAATTCTCTCCCTTGTATTAATAGTTTTTAATTTTCTATAAAGGGGTAGTGATAGAATTTCAAACAAATTTTACTTGGTAAATGACACTTTCTTAATCCATGTGTCAAAACCTTAAACGACAATCTTTTAGGAACAGAGGGAGTAGTAATAATCTTGTTGCGAAATGATTTTCTCGAGATTATTGAGGAAGCCAAAATTATGATGTACGATGGTCGGCCGGTTGGTGTCGGTGGCTAACAATTAGAGTTTTGCTAGAATTTTTCTGACTGACGTACCCATTAGCGAGGGCCTAATGAATGCGGACGAGGGTTGAACTAAGGCGGCCATGTGGGGCGGAATTTTAAAAAAGAGTACTACTCACTTTCGAATTTTTGTATTACTACTTATTTTTGTTGATATTTCTTGATTATTATAGGGGATTGATATTTTTACGAGTAAATTTGATATTTTTACAAATTTTTTTATATGAATAATAAGTGAAGTCCATCCTCATGTGAGAGAGTGAGAATATCAATTCCCTTATTATATTGACAATCTTTATCCTCAGGATACTCACTTTTTTTTATAGGTAAACTTAAGGGGATGAATTTATAAGTTAGTAAACTTAAGGGGGTAGATTAATAAAAAAAATGTTAAACTTGATGGGATGGGGTAAAAGAATTTTTTTTTATTATAATTCAATTCTTCAAAGTATGTTTACAGCTTACAGAAAGTTAGACAAGGGAGATGGCTCATAGACTTGAAAAAATTTAGTTAAAATTTGCCCCTCTTAGAAAAATTTTCTAGATCCTCCCCAGTCTATTTGTACATAATCAAATATTTATTTTTAATATAATATTTGAAAGTAGGGCTGCAAGTGAAATGAATTTTCTATCCATTTTTTTAAAATCAGAAGGGCATTTTATTGATTAGCGATACGTAACTTGACCAATTACACATTTACACGTCCATAATTAATTTATTTCCCTTGTGTCTTTTAAAATATTTCAATATGGATTTATAAGATTTATCATAAATTTATGTAAAGAACACAGGAGTAGTGACTGGGTAATTTTTTTTATGACTCCCAAATAATTTTTAAGATTTATTAAAATTGAAATTTTTACAGAATGACACCCAAATTACTGGATTCTGTAAAAATTTTAATTCCAATAAATCTTATAAATTATTTGAAAGTCATAAAAAAAAATTGCCCGACCACTACCCTTGTCGCCCAACCCCAGAAGGATTGTAATAATTAATTTATATATAAAAAAATTTATTTTAATTTCTCGTAAAGGGATAATAATAAAATTTTATATCAATTTAATTATTAAATGACATTCTTAATTTATGTAGATGAAGTTAAAACGAATATTGTACAAATTTAAAGTAAAGTGGGGTTGGTATGTGAGAGCAACAGCTTCTGAGGCTGGGAGGTACATTAAAGTAAAGTGGGGGGTTTGTATGTTAGATAAACCACCTAATTAACTTGTTTCCTTTTCTGACTTTCTTCTTCATGGAAGACTTGTTAAGTCTAAATTATCCATGTTCAATTCTTTATATGCGTGCCGTCTAGCTTTTATAACAAACAAAACATTACTCCTGCCCCAAATTAATTGTCCAATTTTAATTTTTTAAAGTTAAACTGACTATTTTTAGAATTCATAATTAAGCATATATAAATATATTTCTAAAATTATAAAAATTGGGATTAGTAATAAATTGTATATACTTTCTTTTGATTATAATCTCTTCACCTATATTTTAACAAAAATAATAAAAATATTAGTTTTAAAAATGGTCAATTTAACTTTAAAAAATCAAAACTGAACAATTAATTTGGGACGGAGGGAGTATTTAATAAGAAAATTAATAGAACAAGTTACCTTTTTTTAAATAAAAAGAAAAGAAAAAGACAGAAGATATTTGGTGAGATCATAACAACACTAATATCATTAAATAATCAACTCATCTAAAAGTTTAAACGGTTAAAAAAATAATCCTAATAATATATACTACCTCCGTCCCACAATAAGTGTTTTTTTAGGCTTAATAGTTTTTCCCAAAATAAGTGATGTGTTAGAACTCCAATACAATTTTTGTAATATTTTCTCATATATGCCCTTATGCATTCAATGATATTTATTGCATCTTACCATCACTACAATTAAATGACACTCATTAACTCTTCAACTTAAAAGAAAATATATTAAGGGTATTTTTGTCATTTTAACTTGTGTATTGGTATATGTGATTTTAGCTAAAAAGACACTTATTATGGGACGGAGGTAGTATTATATTACGAAAATGATATGTTAATAGAAGAACCTAATAAAATACTTTATATAATTAATTCATACAGTGAATTGATATGACTTCTCTCACACGAGCATACAGTGGGTCTCACTTTTATGTGAAAAAAATATATCAAAACTACATGTAGAAATAATGTTCCTCTTGATATAATGTTGATATATTTTAAGAAACCTTTAACATGATGCCTTTGCATATATTACATATATTTTTCAAGTGAAATAATTTGTGCTCAATTAAAAACAAAAACAAGCATACTGAGAGTATTCTGAATAGTTCCCTAATAAATTCTCTATCTTTCAAGAATATAACAACAAATTTTTATCTAACAATTTTCTTATCCTTATTTAATTTTATATTTTAATCTCTATATAGGATTTTACTCCCCAGAGTGAGAGAATCAAAAGACAGTTATCTATATATGCAAAATGATATTTCAGACCCTCATTTAAGTGGATAACTTATCAATCATACACATCTTGACATTATTGTCGCATGACGTTTTTACTACATTTCCAAATTATAAAATTAATATTGATTTATTTTTTTTAAAATTAATTTCAAACATATTCAAATTTAAAATTTATATAAATTTATTTAATTTATGTCCATATAATCATAATTAATATTATAAAAGTATTATTAATTATAAAATTAATTATTTTCAAAATTTAAATTAAATGAATCATATTAATTTTAAATTTAAAAATATCACAAATTAATTTTTTAAATGTTAATATTGATCTTTTTAAAATTTAAAATTTTATTATTTAAGAAATCAATATAAAGAACATGTAATGATACTGTAGAGTAAGGATAGAAATAAAAAAACTATTGTGAATACTCTAAAATATATCACTAGCTACCAAAGAGGCATTTATTCCTTAAAACTATCAATTAAAGATAAGCCAAGTGGTCGGGAATTATATTAATTATTGATCATTCGTTTCCACCCAATAGAGACTTGGGAGGGAGTATAATCCGGCCAGGTCCATGTAATCTCTTTCCGTCCCTGTCAATATAATTATTGACTTTATGTCTAATTTAATATTAATATGAAATTAAGTTACAATGTTAAGATGAAAATTTTATAATTGTTTTTAATCATATATATATATATATATATATATATATATCTATATCTATATTTAAAAATTAGAGAAAAAAAATTTAATTTTCCAAATATATTCATGATATTTGCTAAAAACGCAGTAGTGATGGCAAAACAAGATTCGAACCTTAGAATATAAATAATACAGGTTAGTTATTTGATCAAAATTTAGAGATACATTTCTAAAATAACAATTTTTTTAAAAAAAGAGTAATTTTTTTTCCGAGAATATTCCCTTGCATTTGGTTAGAAATGTAATAGTATATATTAATTCAAAAATACTACTATCACATAAAATAACCACATACAGCTAGCTGACGTGACACAATTAATTTTAATTTAATAATAACACGGTCTTAATTAAAAGAAGAAATATATGTGAGAGATAAAGTATGTTAAATGGGGTAAATTAATTTAGTTTATGACGTGGACGCAATTACTTTTAATTTAATAATAACACGGTCTTAATTATTTGTTTAACGTGGTTATTTGTTAAATAAATCATTTCCTATCGTATTCTTTTTTCTAACTAATTTCAAAAAATTCCTGACCCCTAAATCTCAATTAGTAGCAGTAGAAAATTAATAAATTAAGAGTTGATGATTATCTGTGTCCATAAGTATTAAGTAGAGGCTGAGGAATTAGAGTCCAAAGATTATGATTCAAATAAGTTAAGCCAAGCAAGCCATGTGGCATATATCCATTTGAAAATTAACCTCTTAATGAAAAAATGGAATTAAGAACCCTTTATAGAAATAGAGACTTTATATATCCATCCAATTTGCAACTGCATAAGTGAAAAGTTGAGTATATAATTAAGAGCAAAGAATTAACCTTCCAACAATGAAGCCAAGTCCATAAAATACAACACAAATTAAAAGAAGTTGAGGAACTGAAAACATGATGGGCTGCTTTGCCTGCAATATTCAAACCACAAAAACAACTTAGAAAAGCTCTTTGTTCAATCGACACGTTTGAAGCTATATATAAGCAAACCTATATATTGTAGAAAATTTACGCTGAGTTTTTAAAACTAAGGAAACGATAATGTAAACATAAAACAATATCAAGAAACAAGCTTGGAGAAAACAAGAATACTAATAATTAAAATGACAAGGTGGTTGAGTACGTACCGGAGCTGCTGGGCTGACAGCTCCTCTCGAGACCGCAGTTGCCATTGAAATAATATTCCGGCTCCGACGACCACCGTGATCTAGAGAGAGAAATTTTGAGGTGTTTAGTGGCTTTCTTGAGAAGAGATGAGAGGAGTGTAAAGAAGCAACTGCATGTACAAAAAAGATTAGCTTTTGAATTCTCAAGCTAACATTACGGTGTTGGCGCCGGCCAATGTACTGTGTTGCAGGGTCGAAACTTAGCATGGATCTTCTTTTCTCTGCATGCTTCCAGTTCCAAAAAAAGAGATGGAATGAACAAGTAGTTATATACGGACAAGTTCTTGGCGCCGGCCAGAGCTAGGTGGGTTTAATAATTAACCAGTTACACAAATATGGAAAGATATAACTAACGCGTATGCGACTATTGATGATAAGGATGCATGTCTTTGGGCACAATCAGTAACTTAACAAGAGCCACCCAAACTTAATTCCTGCAACAGATCATTTTATCGAAATATATTTGTTTTAAAATAAAATTATTTTTAAAAGTTATCATTTTTAAATATATATTTCTAATCTTGAAATGTAGGTCGTACGTGAAAAAATCAATTGTGTAAATTCTTTTAACGATCAGTGCTAAGTTAATGGAAATGTAGTAGCACTTGGCTGCAGTACATTATTTTTTGTTTAAATATTTATGCAAATCGCCCATTATTATTTTATTTATGGGCCTAAACTAAAGATAATGGCCGAGTCTTTCATAATTCAGACAACTAACAACAAAATATATATATATATATATATATATATATATATATATATATATATAGTCCGGATCAGGTAAGGACTCCCTTACGATATTAAAATGCGGACTTTTTTTTTTGCTTTTTTTTTGAAACAACTAAAAAAAAATTTAATATTTTATGAAACTGAAATTTTTCCATAATACAGTGATTTGGGTGTGATTTGTGATTCCGCATTTTAGTATCGTAAGGGAGTCCTTACCTGATGCGGGATCCCTTACCTGATTATCTCTCTCTATATATATATATACTCCCTCCTATTCAGATTAAATGTCATTTTAGAATTAAGCACACTTATTAAGAAATAACACAAAATGTCTTTTGTGTCCCTAATTAATTATTTCTCTCTCCACAATTGTCTCTTCTCATTCTCCACAATTGTCCCTAATTAATCATTTCTCTCCACAATTGCATTTACTAAGCATATTAAATAGAGGGGTAAATTAGAAAAAAATAGTGCAATATTACATAGAGATTCCAAAACGACACTTATATAGAATAAAATTAAACTCTCTAAAATGACATTTAATCTGAATAGGAAGGAGTACCTTTACCCATTCATAAACTCATTTCCAGAAGTTTTACTCATTTGGTTACATGAAAAAAATACAAGCTTTCCTAGTAAAATTTCTTAGGAATAACTGGCTTATGAAACATCTAATTCACCCTCCCTCCCTCCCTATGTCGATTCCATATCAGCTAAACAAGGATGAGTTATAATAGATCATCCACATCTGAAATTCATAAACTCTGTTTCTGCAAACAAAGATTAGGGTACAGGGATGCATTTCTTCATTAGTATATCCAACTGCTTTCTTCATTTTCCTTCTTCTCATGAGACTTGACTTTTCACAACAAACTATCAAAGAACAAGACCAATGAAAAGATCATTTTCCAGAACCAGAGCTTCAGCTCTCTTCAGATTAGTCAGTAGGATACTCATGTTGAACAAAAAACAACAAAATCTTAAAAGACAATTTATGGTACACTTACAACCGAATTATTAAAAGACATGACCAACAAAAATACAATTTTCTTCATAAATATTCAAGTGCCTCTCACATGTTGCATTTACCCAAAAGAACAAAGTAAACTCCATACCATAAAATATCAAAATTTTCATCTGTGGTCTGACGGTGCCCATTCATCTCTTCTTATATTCTTGGGAAACATATAGGAAAGAAGCAAATCCGCTGCCTAACCTTCAAACATAAAACAAGCCATGGATGTTCTCTAGAGTCATGAAAACTGCAGAACTAAAGCATCCTTCGGAACTCCAAAATGTTCACAGGCTTGGAAACAAAGATGATGGTGCCTCTCGAGTTATTGAACATCTGTACATTTAGAAAAGAAAACTATACGGTCAGTACACAATCAGGCAGTACAAAAACGCAAGAGTTAATGTAAAAGAACTAACCACTCTTACAACACCATTCTCTGGCGTTCTGGAACATTTGCAACCAGGGACTGGGCCCTTTCTTCTCCACATCCCAATGCTTCGGAAACCACGGGAACTGCCACATCAAGAAGCAACGCTCAGGGTGAGGCATCATGGCAAGATGCCTCCCATCCGGAGAACAAATTGCCGCCACACCCAAGGGAGAGCCATTTAGATTGAAAGGGTACTCTTCTGTTGGTTCTCCATCATCGTCACAATATCTTACAGGAGCCAAGTTTGAATCAAGCACACTATCCAGAACTCCATTATCAGGGAAATATGCTCGTCCCTCACCATGAGCAGCCCACACACCTAGCGTACTACCCTCCATTCCTTTCAACATTATAGCTGGCGATTCTTGTATTTTCACACTTGTGAACCGGCATTCAAAACGTCCAGACTCATTGTGTACGAACCTTGGCTGTGATGGATCTCCACCTGCACCATGAACACCTCCAACTTGGGGGCCTGGAACCCACCCCAACAAAGCCATAAGTTGGCACCCATTGCATATTCCAAGACTAAAAGTGTCAGGTTGCTTGTAAAATTCTTGAAATTGATTTAAAAGAGGCTGATTAAATCGTATAGAAGCCGACCATCCTTTTGCAGAATCAAGTACATCAGCATAGCTAAAACCTCCAACAAACACAATCCCACGAAATTTATCTAGTGTGATGACTCCGTTAAGGAGGTCTGACATTGTAATATCCCATGGTTCAAAACCAGCAGCATAAAATGCGGCAGACATTTCTCTGTCACCGTTGCTGCCTTCCTCTCGAATCACAGCTACCTTTGGTTTCAAAGTGGCAGTCAAATACTTTTCTTCTGTAAATGTAGGAGTGAAGGATAATGACCATGAAGGTTCTCGCCGATTCTTCAACCCTTCTTTTTCTAAATCCACACAAGTAGCCAATCTTTGAAACTTTTCCAGCTGAAAACTGGTTTCTTCCCACATGTCCCTAAGGTGAGAAGTTTTCTGATTTAAATGGCTTATCCCATCAACCTTTAGTTCTACCACAGGTGCTTTGGTTACTTGTCCAATGATTTCAGCAGAAACACCAAAATCGGAGAGATTTCCCAATACCTTATCCAAATTATGCTTGCTAACCTCAAGAACAAGACCAAGCTCTTCAGCAAAAATCGTATTGAAGAGGCTATTTGCTTGTGAAGTCAAGTCCAAGCTAACGCCACAATTCCCAGCGAATGCCATCTCAAGGACACTGACAATCAACCCTCCATCACTGATATCATGACCAGCAGATATGAGCTCATCGGCGACAAGATCCTGAACTCCCTCAAAAGCTCTTTTAAGGTAAGAAACATCATCAAGATCAGGACACTCATCCCCAATTTGGTCAAAAACCTGTGCAAGAGCAGATCCACCTAGACGTCGCTTTCCTTTTGCCAAATCAATGTGAAGCAGTATGCCATCATCTCCCAGCTTCAAATCTGGAGTCACAGTTTTGGTTATATCAGGACAAGTGACATAGGCACTGATGACAAGATTTCCAGGAGCCTTGACAACTTCTCCTGATACATGGGCTGCCATGGAAAGACTGTCTTTTCCCCCATCAATAGCAATTCCAAGTTCTATCATAGCTTCTGAAAGAGCCATAGCAGCATCGTACATAGCTGCTCCTTCACCATCAAGTTTGGCAGCATACATCCAATTCCCGCTTGCTTTAACATCGGATAGAGAAGTAACCTTTGCCCAAACAAGATTTGTGAGTGCTTCTCCAACAGCCAGCCGTGCCATGGCCTTTGGATCCAGGAGACCCTTGATTGGCTGCTCTCCAATGGAGCATGCACCACCAGTAAAGTCAGTATAAGTTTGGGCAATAACGGCAACATCAGCAAGAGTAATTTGCAGGGGACCCACAGTTTGCTGTTGTGCCACAAGACCTGTTACACACCTATCAACTTTAGTTGTCAAGAAACGTTTTGAACCGACTGAAGGAAGTCTCAGTATCCTCTTCAGAGTATCCATCAGTGAGATCCCAGGGGCAATATCAAGTGGCTCCAGTGCATTAGCTACGCGATGGAATTCAAAAGTTTTTTGAGGCATGTCTCCCAGTACTTTCTCAAGCTCAAGATCCACAGCAGGAGTCGGGGAAGGGATACCACTTGAACGGCACCTTTCAATAGCTAAGCTGTCAACTAAAACAACACGCCCCTCACCACTAATGGTACCAATAACAGCCATAGACACCCTTTCCCTTTGACAGATGGACTGCAAGAGATTGCGGCTTTTGGGCTTCACCAATATTGCATCTTGCTCCTGATATTCTGCACCCCATATCTCCAAGACAGACATTGTATGGTCTCCAACTACAATCGCCCTGATATCAATCTCTGCACCCTTTGGATATATGATTTCTTTAACAACATTACAGTTTCCTCCAGCACCCTGATCATGAATGCTGATGATAGGATTGTTCTCTCCCATTTCAACACAGGCACGAACAACACGATACAATTTTTGGGCCATCTCTGCATCTCCACGCTGTACAGCATTAAAATCAAGCTCTGCATCGTTCTGGCCACTAACCATGCTGGACGCAGCACCACCTCCCATTCCTATACGATATGCTGGTCCTCCAAGCTTCACAACCAACATTCCGATGTCAGGCTCTCCCTTTGATATATGATTGTGATCGATCTGCCCAATGCCTGCACTAAACATGATTGGCTTCAACCATTCTCGTCTTTCACCATTTGAGAGTCTCATTCCAAAAGTTCTCATGTAACCCTGAATCAAGGGCTCTCCAAATTTGTTGCCATAGTCTGATGCACCATTACTAGCATCAATGAGTATCTGCAAGGGAGGAGCCAAGTTTGATGGATACATAAATGATTGATCTACCCAAGGAGCATAAGATCCTTCAATATACAAATTTCCTACACAGTACCCAGCTGTAGATGCAACAACAAAAGATCCCCTTCCGGTTGCATGGGTGTCCCTGATGCGACCTCCAGCACCTGTCTCTGCACCAGGGTAAGGTGCCACAGCACACGGAAAGTTGTGGGTCTCAGCTGTGAATAAAATATCCAGAACACGAGCAATTGATGTCAATGGACACATAGAACCTGGCTGCTCTGGTCGCAAGTGATTCACTAGAAACCCCTTGATTGCACTCGAATTATCCTTGAAACCAATGACGGAATTATTGGGGTTTTCTTTCAAAGTGCTCTTAACAATTTGCATTAGAGTGCTATTCATGGGCTGACCATCTATAATAATTTTCCCAGTAAAAAACCAGTGCCTACTGTGTTCACTGTTAGATTGAGCGATATCAAACAACTCAACATTTGTTGGATTCCGCTTGATGTCATCCCGGAAAAGCCTTGTGTAATACTGTAAATCTTGTTCATCAAAGGCCAAACCCATTTCCATATTAATTTCCTCCAATGCTTTCCTACCCCTCTCCATTACCGGTATATAACGAACCTCTTCTGGAAGAACACTCGTCTCAAAGGATGTCAGTTTCTGAGTATAAACACACTCTGTCATTCGATCATGCACCATGGCGGCAATTTCATTAATTTGACTATCTAGCAACGTCCCACTTCCACCCTTAATATACAACAAGTACCTCCTCGACCGTTCCATTCTATTCACCTCGGTCAACCCACAAGCTTGACAGATCGATACAGCATTAGCAGACCATGCTGTCGTAAAAGACAATCGCGGGCCAACTTCAATTATCACAGTATTCAATCCATCCTTCCCCTCCTTGTGAAGAAAGCTCTCAGTCCCCAAATTTTCAGGCTCAAACGTTTCTTGTAAAAGCCACTTCAGCACCAAAAGCTTCTCACTTGACAAAGGAGAATCAATCCCGATATTAAAACACTGCTCAGTCTTTAACCCAATTATTTGATTTGAAACCTTAGTCTGAAATGACTTGAGCAGTTCAACACTGGCACTATCTAGAATCAATGGAACTCGATAAAAATGAATCACCTTTTCAGCCGAGGCCGAAAACTTACTAGATTCATTAACTACTGAACTGCTTAAATCCCCTGAAACTACAGCTCTAATTGGAGAACTTAATGAAACCCTTCTTTTAAATTCTTTAGCTGGTTGAGTATTCTTTCCAAGAGTGCCCCAAAGCAAACGGTTTGTCTGCTTTTGGGAATATCTGGGCAAGAACAATTTTTGCCTACGAGAGCCCTGTGATTACAAATTCATAATAAAATTAAGATTTCAACTCTTAAAGTTTAATAATCTTTAAAAAAAACAGAGATTAATAAGAAACACATACTTGTAAAAACTCAGCTGCAGAAATTTCCAAAGCAGCAGCCATTAAGCCTAAGCCTCAATGAACTACATGAAAGATAAAGACTTTTTAAGACTTCACAAATCCATTAGGGCATATGCATATGTACAATATGTTTATATACAAACATAAGCACACACACACATATACATATATATATATATAGAGAGAGAGAGAGGCCTAAGATAGCAGCCAGAAATACCTTTTCGGAGTGTGTCTGGGAATTGTTGCTGGAGAGGGTATTGAACAACCGAGTAGTAGTGAATAATACTAATAGTGAGAGTGAAACAGAGCGGACAAAAACCCTACCTTCCCATTTTCATTTATTTTAAACGGACTTACAATTTTATTTTAAAATTATGAATTGAAAATTTATTTTATAGTTTTTACTTTGATTTTTAATATCAGATCACTATTTAATTTTAATCAATATTAAACAAACATATACAATTTTCTTTGATTGTCGTTACTTGAGAATTGTATATCTAATTTTTAAAATGGAAGAGTGAATATTACTCCTTTATTTTCAGAAGAAAAAAAAAAGAATTTTGTCAAGTAATTTATTTCTAAATTAAAAATTAATATTTTTAAGACCTTTTTTAAAATCAAAATTTTAGAGTTAACAATTTTATTTTAATAATTTATATTATTTACAATTATAATTACTAGAATTAAGTAAATTTATATCAACTATAAATTTTAAAAATCATAATTAACTTTCAAAAAAAGCTGAACCTTTTTTAATAAAGGGAATGGTCAGATTTATCACGTATACATACTTTTATATTTTGGATATATTTTTTAATATTAATTCTTAAAATTAAATTGCTGAAATAATTGTTAAAGTTATCCAAATAAGCTAAGCCCAATCAAAAAATATTGGGTTTGAAAAGGTTATCCAAACATACTTAGCCCAATAAGAAAATATTGGGTTTGAAATAAATTTATCATCCAAAAAGAAATGAATGAAAATATTGCCCAATAAGTGAATGACTGAGAATGAATAGAGTATGAGGGTTAGTTGGTTAGGTTTAAAATGTGTATAGAAAATAGTATTTTGTCACTCATCCTAATCATTTCTTTTCGTTTTTATTTTACTTTTATGAGAAGACTCTTTGCTTGTAACATTTTAAGTTCAAATGGTGAGATTAGTGTGAGAACAAATTGAGTACGAGTAAGGGTATAAATGAACCGATCAAGTCAAGTATTGAGTTGTTCAGATTTGGTTCACAAAATTTATCGAGTATAAAATAAGGTTTGATTGAGGCTCGTTTAGCTACCGAATCAAACACGATCTCGAATCGAGTCCAAACAGTTTGAACTTTTCGAACGAATATGATCTGATTATCAATAGAAAATTGCAATTCGAATAGGTTCGAGTAATTTATCGAACTTTTAAATTTGCTCATAGTTGAATCATTTATATTTCGAGTCGAGCTCGAATCGAACTTTTAGTCGAGCGAATACGATTTGAGCCCGAACTATTTGTTCATTTAACAGCCTCGAGAATTAGGTTGATTATTAAGTAAAAATATTTATAGAAATATTATTTTGTTAAACACGCACGTTGTCATTGGATAATTCAGTTGCAACCAAGTGTTGAGTAATGTAATGGACACAAAGTTGTGCACCAAAATAGCATTAAAAAAAATAAAAAAAATTGGACCTACTATTAAATATGTTTTACACATCTTTGTTTGTATGCAATTTATTAAGGCCGTAAACGAGCCAACACAGTTCGAGCTCGATTCGGGCTCGATTCGAAAAAATACGAACGAAACTCGAATTCGTTAATAATATGATCCAAATCTGAACATTAAAAATAGTTTGAATAAAAATATGAGTAGAATCTGAGCAAGGTTATACTCGACTCGTTTAAGATTCAAACAACTCGAATTCTTGATTGTGATTCGATACATACTCGGTTAATACATATTCGATTAGATGTTCGATACATTCTCTTATAATATATACAAATTTAAATCAAATTAGGATAATTAGTTATTATTTTGTTTTGTTTTTAATTTTAATTGTGATTTTATATTTGTAAAGTGTAATAATAAATATATTTTCTCATTTTTAAGTAAAATAACAAATTTAATTTATAATTATATTTATTATAAAACTAGTTATTATGTGGAGACTTGAATTCGAGCTTGAATTTGAAGCTCGCGAGTAGTTTGAATAAATATTTGAGTCGAGTCGGATCGAATTCGAGTAATAAATATTCAAGTCGAGTCGAATCTGAGTAGAATTTTTCAAATATAATTCGAATTCGAGTACGAATTTATCATTTCGAGTCGAATTCGAGTAGCTCTATGTTCGTATCGGTTCGACTCGTTTACACCCTTACAATTAATACATGAGTTCTAATTTTTTTTTTGTACAATTTTGGCACATAATTTTATTACAGCTAAGTTCTTGATCTCTGAATTAATCTTAATACAATACAAGAATTAAGAGGATTTAACAATTCAAGTAGAAGGATTTAACACAACACATCAAATTTTTCATTGAGTTAATATGATTGATAAAGTCACAATTACCCTTTTCATGTAACCGATCAAAATATTGTTTAACTAACCATAAGATAAAAAGTGACAATTGTTTACTTATACCATATCCAACATTAAATTATGCACGACTTACCCTTTCATAATTTTTTAGATTCATTTAGATTGTTCCTTAAAAACAATATATATCTCTTTTCTAAAAAATATTCCAAGTTTGAGATTTCAATTTTAATATTTAAAAATATTTGATCATCCATTGTAATCATTTCTCTTTGTCAAGATATACTGCCATACATACCGGAGTCTAGGGGTGGATAACCGGTAAATACCGACCCTAATCGAATCGGTATTAAAAGTAACCAAATTTTGATACCAATATTGATATCAGTTGGACCGATCGATCGGTTTGATACCGATTTTTACCAAAAAATTATTATAATTATTATTTTATTATTATTATTATTATTATATTATTAATAATATTATTATTTTATTATTATAGTCATTATTTTATTATTATTAATAATAAAAAATTAAAAAACCCAGTATATCTGGGGTTCGATTTAGTAATCTTGAACCATAAAAGGTCGTATTAAATCGGTACCTGATTTTAGATTTTAAAACCTAGAATTACCGATTTTTCATATCGAAACCAGACCGAGTTCTTTTTGTTCAAACCCAAAATGGGAGTTCGATCAGGATTCGAAAAAAGCGAAAAAATGCAGACACATTTACTCAGTCCTACCGGAGTCACGGATATAGGTGTTAAATTAGTTTTCTTCAACGATATTATATATATAGAACTATATGTATATATACAGGTGTGTATTACACAATAGTGTTAT
The DNA here is from genome assembly GCA_020205605.1 of Panax ginseng. Lineage (NCBI taxonomy): Eukaryota > Viridiplantae > Streptophyta > Magnoliopsida > Apiales > Araliaceae > Panax > Panax ginseng. The sequence continues at coordinate 19,772,789 of CM035136.1, read as the reverse complement.
GACGATCGTTGTGCTGCTAAGATCTTACATCACGCGTCCCAATCACGTAAGGCATACGATCTGCACTTGTAAACACGGTAAACACCACAAGCTTCGACGGCTATTCTACGTCGGGGATACTTTCAGCGTGAGAGTCAATATATCGTGTTCACAAGGTTAACAATGGAGGAATGTAATGTCTAGTGCTGGACCACCCACCCACCACCCCCGATCCTCGACCCCCGATCGATGGGTTGCAGCCACATATATAGTGCATCCTTGCTTTTGGCCCTTTTTTTCTCTTACCGCAGGTACGGCTATGATCCCATCCACATTAATGCATGGCGGGAGTTTTGGTCGGCCGTCATGCTTTTTCATCATTGCAAGTCAAAGCAATAGATATTAAAATGTCTAATGGGTCGATCCTTGAAGCAGGCGGTCTTATAGAGTTAAAAATGGAAATAATATGGTGGTGGGCCCGGTGACTTTCACGATTCAATAATAAAAGGCCCGATAGATTAATTAAATGAGTAAACCCAATTTACAGAAGCCCAAAGAGAGGAAATATCATGACCTAACATTGCCCCCTAGTTTTTGTTGAGCATAATGTTTAATAGAAAACTATAAATGAATCCATGATAATTTACTAAAGGTCCATAGTAAGAAATAATTGAAGTGTACCCGATTCTTTGTTCACGAGATGAAATGAGAGGGAAGCGGAGGCCCAAATCAGAAAATACATCTATTAAATATACGGACCGGGCAGGACGACTTCCCATTCAAATTCTAAATCATTACTAACATTTAATGTATGCGGCCTTGAACAAGTATAGCAAATCGGTATAAAGATAACTTTACCAAATTTGTGAGTTTTTTCGCCCATTTGAAATTGGCGCCTTTTGAATTTTTCTGCTCCTCAGAACTCTCTTTCTTCCTCTCTAAACCGTCAAAAATGGCTTCCCAAGACTACGAACAAGGTTCACCCATTTGGTAACACGATCACAATCGTTCCACCAAACCCTAACCCTCATGAAAGGACTTGACCTTGAATCCCAAAGGTGGCAAGAAGAACCCCCTCCCAAAACTCCCAAAACCCCCCAAGAATACTACAGAGAGCACGGATCGCTTCTCGCGTGCCAATACTCCCTCTATCGTGGGCCGATTTGAGATTCTGAGAGGATTCGATCCGGTACCACATTAGGATACCCATGCGGTTGGGGTTCCCGAGATCCGTGAAAAAAGATGTATCAGCGGCGGAGGTTGGAAAGACCGAATCCTGCGACCTTACTCGAGAAGGGGTTCGTTTCCCTCTACACACATTTTATAGTGACTATCTTTGGGGTTCTTGGGCGTGGGGTCGCCTTGATTGGTACCAAACTCTTATATTCATATTTTGGCCTTCGTTGCCTTACGCCATGAGTTGGGCGTTGAGCCTTCCTTGGACTTCTTCTTCATAGTATACAAGATAGTCAATCTAGAGAGAAGGGTTCAAGGCCCTTAACAAACACTCCCAGAAGTCGGGAGAAAAGTTCGAGAGGCGTTCATTTGGTGAACACTCCTTGAGCAATAGGGGATGGCTCGAGAAGTGGTTCTACGTCAAAGGTCCGAAGTTTCTTCTTTTGCAAAACCTGGGCCCTTGGCGAGAAGAAGATCTCTGGCGACCGGAGACATTTAAATGAGCGGGAAGTTGAAATGATGGAACTTTTCGACAATTTCCCTAAGGAGGAGTGGAAGTATGGACTCCTCTCGAAGCAGGCATGGTTATATGACCATAAATGTAAGTATCGGTCTATTTTATGTATATAAATTTTTGAAAATGCTTTTATGAGGTGGAATCTAACATAGGAATTTATTCGTTTTATGCGATTATCTTTGATCGAGGCCAAGAGCTCCTTAGAAATAAAGGAGTTTGAAGATTTTTTGTCAGGAAGTCTTGAATTTGTTGAGAGTCTACCAGCCAGAGGCTACCCGAAAGCAAGCCAACCCCTAAAATACATCAAGGTAAGCCCAAGCGGAAGAACGAAAGGTGATGAGGTTCACGTATCGGAAGAGACCCGCCGTCCTCGTCGGAAGAGGAGGGCCACTAGAAAACCCGGATCAACTCCTCTCCTAGCCCTTTGAAGCCACCCAGAAATTTGAGCCAGCCATGACATCAATTCCTCGAAGAGAGGCTTACTCGATCGTCTGATCGAAGAAGTATCCTTCGAAAAAAGCGAAAACCAAGATAACGCGCCACGACCGGCCAAGAAGAACTCGGGGTGCCACGAGCTTCGATCATCCCACCCGCCCGTGCGCTTTTTAGAAATACAAATAGTTGAAGAAGGTGAAGCGGGCGAAAGCAGTTCCATATTTGTCCGGGGAAGAGAAGCGTACACGACGAGACCATCAGAGTTTGCTTGGCCCCCATCTCCCAGGGAGGCCGATTCCTGACAAATCTCCTTCTCCCGAGACTATATATACGGACCCTACTCCTCCTGAACAACCAGCCCCTTCTCCCGAAAGATCGAGACCTTACCCCGAACGACCCGGTCCTTCAGGTCAGGGTTATCATCTTGAGCTATGGGGTCCCGACTCTGTGGCCTAGATTTAATACAAATTTCCCATTCGATCTTTTGAGCTTTAAAATAGGAACGGCTTTGGCGACCATCGGTTCGATGACCATACGGATGGAAATCAGCTGATGAGGGATGAAAGCTATCTGGCTAAGGTAAATAATGATTTCTTTATTTTCTATTTCTCTGTTCTTGTTTAGATATCTCGAACCTTTGATTTGAACATTATTGAACATATCGAGGCCAATCTTTGTCTTGGACGTTTGCGTCGAAGAGGCACATAAATGGGGGCGAGGAAGATTTCATGAGACGAGGAGATCAACATCTTTGAGATCGACCACAGCTCGAAAAAGGCCGATCGCGAAGGCGCTCTCTTCATACCATCGGCGACCTTCAAAGAGACTTAGATCGGGCTAGGATGGACTTGAAGGCGTCGACGACGAGCTAAGAACCCTGAGGATAAATTTGTTGCGTCCGGCCGGTCAACAAGTTTTAAGCGATATGAGCATCGGCTGGTGAAGAAAACCTACTCTTGAAGGCCAAAAATGAGGAGTTTTCTTGACCAGCCGAAAGCTTAGCGATTCAACTAAGCGAGGCTCGGTGAAGGCCGGGACGAGGCGAAGACATAAGGCTAAAAGCGCCATAAACTTCATCACAAAATAAAGGAGCTTGAGGGGCGGGGTCTCTTACGGTAGAAGAAAAGCTGCTGAGCGATTGAGGCGGACTCTGAGGGACTCGGGACGAACTTAATGCGAAATCATGAAGGTCTATTAGGAGGGTATGAAGGCTAGGAGGCGAGGTAAAGAAAAGCTATCTGTAGCTCAATTTGGATCCGGCCCTTCTTAACTCAGGGCGAAGGTGGTGCTGAATGTCCCTCTGCTTTTTTATTCTAACTATGTAAAAATTTAACTATTTTAAAGCTATTTATGTTTTTTGGAATTGTTTTGAGACTTCATGCATGGATTTTGACATTTTGTCTATATTGGCGTAGTTAGTCATGAGCGAATTAAATGAATGAATGTTCTATTTTATTGATGAATTTTAAATTTCCTTGATTGTGCACTCTGCTTTGGTTAGTTTCTAAATCGATAATTGGTATCGATGAGCAGAACCCAAATAGTGAATCATTAAGGCATATAACGGTTAATTTATGAAATGAAGTGAATTGAATTTTATGGAATGAATTTAACTTAAGCGAATTGAATAATTTGAACTCAACACTTAAATAAAATAAAGTAATATATACTCATCGGTTCAGAAGTGTGAGATCGGTCATGTGTGAGGTGAATTCGGCTGATCCTCCTTGCACCATTGTGATCTTAGGACGAACAGGATTAGGATCAATAGTGACCATTGACTTACCACCCTTGGTAAAATCAATATAGGATCATAAGGACCTTTGTCTACCACTCGGGTAGAAACAACAAAAATCAACGAGGTCTAAATTAACCATTGTGACCTTAGGGCAAATGGACCGAGGATGAATAGTGACTACCCATACCTCCTTTACACCATTGTGACCTTAAGATTTGCCAAATAGGACCGGGATCACCATTGTGATAGGACAAATAGGACCATAGTGACCATTGACTTACCACCCTTGGTAAAACAATATATAGGATCATAAGGACCTTTGTATACCACTCGGGGTAGAGAACAACAAATGGTACGCCATCGAATGGCGGTGAGTCTACCATACCTCCTTACACCATTGTGACCTTAGGACAAATAGGACCAGGATCAATAGTGAAAAAGTGACTTTTTATTGATAATGGACAATCACATCAGGACTTCCGATAAATTGACTTGATCTCTATTGAAAGTATTTAGAAGCACCTTGACGTCAAGTGTTCTTGATCTCGGAACCATCTAATGCCTTTAAGCAGATAAGTGCGGCTTTGATACTTGATCACTTCATACGGCCCTTCGGTTTGGCATTAACTTTCCGTGTTTTGAGGTGTAGAAGCTTGACTTCTCGAGGATGAAGTCTCTACTTGAATCTGCGAAGTTTGACTCCTTTGTTGTAATGTTTAGCTACTCTTCGTTGATAAGCGACCAATTTGAGTAAAGCCACTTCTCGACTTCTTCTAGTAGATCCAAATTGGCCTTGGTCCTTCGTCATTATAGATCTCTTTGAATTGGTGACGAAGACTTGGAGATCAATTTATTTGGGACGAGGCATCGATACTAGTAGGCCGGTAGAAAAGGTGAATCCCACAATGGTTGTCCTCGGCGTAGTCGGTAAGCCTGACGCTAAGCGACTCTTGGCCATCTTCCTTTAGCTTCATCCGATCTGCGCTTGATCCAGATTCGATGGCGTCTGTTGGTCACCTCAACTTGCCCATTTGATTGTGGGTGAGCCACAGAAGTCTTCTTATCTTTGAATCGACTCCTTTAAAAATCCTTCAAATTTGGATCCTACTGGCGGCGTCAGGTTGTCGATATCACCACTCTAGGAATTAGAAAGCGAAACACTACGGACTCTTTTATGAATTTCAAACACTCTTGTTAGTTATTAATCAAAGTGGCCGCCTCTACCCATTTGGTCATGTAATCAATAGCTATGATATATAATGGTATTTGACGACCTTTAGCTTTAGCAGCGGACCCAATATATCTACCCCCAGACGGTGAAGGGTATAGGAGATAAAATCGAATATAGCTCTTGGAATTGGTGATGTGAGGATCGAATTTATTGGTGGCATTTTCACATCTCTTGACATACTCTATAGCTTCCTTGAAAATTGTAGGCCAATAGTAACCTTTAGAAGTACTTTATAAAGCCAAAGACTTGGCGACCATATGATCCCATAAATACCCTCGTGAACTTCAAGAAGAGCATACTTACGCCTCGGATGGGACCAAACACTTCAATGATGGTGAGGAAAAGGCCGATCGATAAAGATCCCCATCGATAAGAACAAAATTGGCACTCTTGTACTTGATCTTCTTTGCTGACATCGATCAGAAGGAAAGGGCGCCATCGCGCAAATATTCGATGTGAGGAGTCATCCGGCGGTTAGATCGCTCGATACACATCATCGCTTCATCTTTGAACACTCATTTCTTTGCAAAACTTCCAAATAAGCCGATCCATTGAAAACATCTGCGCATCCGTAGTGGCGACCGATAGTGCATCGGCAATGGAATTGTCGCTACGCTCTATGCCTGAAACTCGTCTGAAAGCAAAAAATCTGAAGTCGGTCTTTTAATTCCGCGGATACTTGATCATCCGGGTCCCTCGAGCTTCATAATCTCCCGGCAATTTGTTTGACGACCAAGCGAGAGTCTTTGTAGATGATCAACCACGGACTTCTAGGCTCTTTGCCAATCGAACACACTTAACAACTTTGCTTATTACTAAACCCGTTGTTCGTCGCTTTAAACCGAATCGATGGCTCTTTGAACTTTGAACCCCTATGGACTCGTCAAGATAATTCACCTTACTAACGATCCTTTATAGAAGATCCATACGCATCTGCGTCAAGCATTCGACCTATTTGAAGAACCTTAATTGCTTTCGATCGGACGATTGACCTCTGGTGACTCGGCATCTGCTTTGATAAGCGAACATTCCACCATGAAATCGGCGAGGCTTGACCCTTGATAGCCGTTCGGGGATGGTATTCAATGAAGAATTGGGACAACTCCATAGTCCATCTTGCTTTAGTCTCCCTGAAACCTACGGCTTGCCCATCGCACCTTCTTGATGGGTGATCCGTGTAGCGACTAGGGCCAGACCTTGAAAATATTATCGAAGCTTTCTACTAGCAATTATTAAAGCAAAGGCAAATTTCTCAATATTCGAATTACTGGTTTGACATCTCGTGAAGCGTGGTGACATAATAGGCCGGATCTTTGCTTCCCACTTGACCTCCGAACCAAAGCCTTTGCTCCAATTGCCATCGAACTCTTTGTAAGATATAAATATAAGGTCTCTGCTTGGGCGGGCTTCACCGATAAAAAGCGGAAGAAAGATATGTCTTTATGCCTTGGAAGGCGTCTTCACACTCAGAAGTCCTTTGGAGCGTCTTTGCATTCTTGGGCCTTTTGATGTGTCGAAAGAAAGGAAGGCATCTCTCCATGATTTGGCGGCGAACCTCCTTAAAGCTGCAATCCTACCGATCGGGGACGTTGGGCGTCTTTGAGCAAGCCCGAGAGTCTTCATATCAAGAATGGCTGGATCTTCTCCGGGTTGGCCTCGATGCCCTCCGGTGACCGGATATCCCAAAAACTTTCTGCCTAGAAGTAGAAAGTACATTTGGCGGGTTGAGTCTCGATTGACGATGAATGAGACGATCGAAAGCATTCCTCGGATCGTCAAATGCTTACGAACACTGCATGCTCTTCACGATCATATAAATCTACATATACCTCCATGTTCCTTCTCTGGTTTTGCTATCGAAGATGAAGTTCATCATTCTACGGTAGGTGGCTCCGCGTTTATAAGGCCAAAAGTCATCTTCTTGTAGGCGTGCCGAGCGGTGTGTAATGAACGCCGTCTTTGGAATGTCCTCCTTACGCATGGATATTTGATGATAACTGAAAAAGCATCCATAAAGCTTAGTAAGGCATACCCAAAGTGGCATCGATGAAATTTGATCGATATGGGGCAAAGGATAAAAGTCCTTGGACAAGCTTTATTGAGATCGGTGTAGTCGATGCAAACCCGCCATTTTCCATTACCTTACGCACCAACACCACATTCGCCACCCACTCGGGATAATCAATTTCATAGATGAAAGTCGGTGATTTATGACTTTGCAATTTCCTCATCAATGATCTTACGTCGCTCGGTGCAAAGATCGCGCTTTTTCTGCCGAGCTGGCTTCTTGAGGATCTACATCGGTATGCTCGGCTATCTTGGATTAACTCGGGCATATCACTGTGGTTCCCATGCAAAGATATCGCATAGCGGCGTAAGAGTTCCATAAGTTTTGTCAGAAGAGGCTCTGGTAGGCGAACCGATCTTCACGAGTCTTATCGGCTTTTCTATGATCAACTCGATCTCCTTAGTCCCTGCGGGGATCACCAATGGTTCGAAGCTGCTCTCGGTGAAGGGCTCGATCTCAAATCGCCATCATCATTTTACGCTTATTGACCCCCACTCGGGAGGAAATATGACATTAGATAACATCTTGGGCGGATCTAAGTCCCCGCCACCTCTCTCTACTCCATGCTTGTAGTAGGGAACTTAATTTTGAAATGAGGATGGAAGTCATGACTTGGAAGCGGTCAAGGTAGGTCTCCCGATTATAGCGTTATAAAGCGAGTCCACATGCACAACATAGAATTTACATTATTTCTACTGCTTTGGGGTCTTTGTCTTAGAAGATAACAGGGAGTTCAATAGTGCTGCAACTTTGGCCAGGATCGTTCTTTGAAGCGTAGTATAAAGGAGCCTCTGCCTTGAGCCTCCATTTTACGCTCATCAAGATGCATCCTCGATAGGCATGGGCATATAAAATATCCATAGAAGACCCATTTGTCTATCATCATGCGTTTCCGTCCACAAAACCCACTTTATTTGTGATCACCAAGGCCCCTCGTGTGGCTCGATGGGCTCAGAAGGATAATCTGCGTCAAGTAAATGATATGGCGGTTCACAGGAATGGTGCATCGATCTTGAGGAGCATCATCACGGACATGGCCAGAATCCAGATAAGCCCTTCTCTTCTTCCCTATCAACTTCCCCCTACGAGATCACCGGTTATTACATCGATGACATGCCTTGGCGGTGATCTTTGGAGCATTTTGGATGGAGGAGCCATTTGAGCCGTCTGAGCGATGCGGTTGATATTCTTGATCGATCACGTTGGTCGTTCACGGCCACATCTTTTGCACTAACAAGCCATCTTTAATCTTCTTCTCCACGAAATCTTTTAAATTGCAACACTTTCGTTAGTGTCGTGGCGCCGTGACTTGATGATAGCCACAATACTTACGAGAGTTACCTGTCCGTTCTATAATTATCACGAGGTGGCTCGAAGAAAATTTGGTTTACGATCGATCTAAGATCAACGATCTATCGTGTTCGATTTGGTGTAGACCTTGTTCACCTTGAAATTTGAAGCAGGGACGATTGCTTCTGCTTGCCGGGAGTTATTGTACTTCTTGAAAGCGCCTACATGGCCGATCATTATACCCCCCTGTTCTCCTACGATCAACTTGACCTTGGGAACTTCTATCTGCTTTTAAATGGTCAGAAGAAGGATGCTTGAGTTTATTCATGGCCTCTTCCACAACAATATAGCCTTACTTGTCAAAGGCTTGACCCAAGCTCTTCGGATGGTGGAACATCAACTTCTTTACCAACTTCTCGGACTTTACCAGATCCAGCCCATTCTGGAACAAACCTACAGCCTGGAGGTCATTGAGGTCGGACACCTGACCGACTGCTTCTCTGAACCTCTTTACATATTGGCCCAAAGATTCGCTGGTAAACTGCCGGATCTGTGCCAGAGAACCCGTAGGCTTTCCTCTTCTTCGGTTACTCCCAAAACGGGCATGGAACTTATCACAAAGCTCGGTCCAAGAAGATATCGAATCTGACGGCAAAGTTCCCATCCACTGTCTCGCATCTTTTCTCAGCGTCGTAACAAAAGTGTGGCACTTGGCAGCATCAGTGAAATCATAATAGTCCATTAGCCGGTCGAACGCCTGGCTATGGTCATAAGGATCCCCGGACCCATCGTAACTTTCCATGCGAGGCAATTTTTTGGTGATATCTGCCTTCTCCTTGAGAATATCTGAGGAAAAAGGGGATGCCTTCTTTCCCGGAGCGTCCTTCACTTGTTGGACCTCAGCCAGCTGCTTTCGGAGTTCTTTTAACTCCTTTACCAGAAAATCAACACCTTCGGGCTGCGAGGAGACCTCTTTCTCATGAACGACATTCTGTCTCTGAGTGGATTGACCTCCTCCTGTCAGTCCCATTGCTCTTGTGGGGCTTCTTGATCTACTCCGGCGTGCACTTATGTCCTCATGATGAGAATGGTCACGCTGATACTCCATTGTTCTAGTTTCTGGCACGATCTCCCTCGACACGCTTCTTACCCGTGTCGTCGTCGTCACGATCTTTGAGAACCAGCGACCATCGATTGCCTTCTTGGGGCCACGGGAGTTACGCTCCTCGATCTTCTCTCTCTTGTGAGAGCGATCCCTAGACACATCTGTGAGAATACTCGGCTCCTTGCCCTCTCGTAGTGATATCTCCTTATGCCTACTCCGCCTTCGGATTTGAACATGGCTAGATGCTTCGTCCCTTAATTCCGCGCTTGAAGCATCATTCGCTATATATCTTCTCTGTTTCAGCAGAACCTCCAAAGCTTTATCTGCTTTCGTCGCCATCTTCGCATGACTTGGCGACTCTGTCCTCTGATCACTTGACGATGAGTCTTGGTGGTGAGCCTTACGCCGCCCTCGACCATGATCACGCTCCTTATCGCATTGAAAACCAACTTACGTCGGCCCCCACCATGGATCTTGGACGGAGATCTCTGAATTATACTTAGAAGTCGTCTTCTCGTGGCGCTTTTAGAAGGACCCAAACGATCCTTTTATCGAAAAACACGAGGCGTGGTGTGAGCTAATGACCATCGCTTTGCCCTTACGGCGTACCGTACCATCCCTACTCTCATCATCTTAGAAGTAGGTTAAGCGATTGTGATTGAAAATTTCAATGACCTTTAGAACTCATAAGCCCTCCTCCTTGGCGCCCGATGTTAGCGCCAAGATCTTACGCCACGTCCCAATCACGTAAGGCATACGATCTGCACGATAAACACGGTAAACACCCACAAGCTTGGCGGTATTTGTTCCGTCGGGGATAGCTTCGGCGTGAGAGTCGATATCGTGTTCACAAGGTTAACAATGGAGGAATGTAATGTCTAGTGTAGAGAGAGAGATAATAATTCCTGTTGTGTGTATGTGAGAATATGAATATGAAAGTGTATGAGAGCGTACCTCTTTGTGAAGACTTCGCTTGCTAGGTTACTACTCTCTCCGCTTTGGATTCTTGTGCCACCCACCACCATCGACCACGACCCCCCACGATCGATGGGTTCTGCTGAAATTGCATATAGTGCATCCCTTTGCTTTTGGCCCTTTTTTTTCTCTGGCCGTGTCTATGATCCCATCCACATTAATGCGTGGCGGGAGTTTTTGGTCATGCTTTTTCAGTCATGTCTTTTAAAATCATTCAAGTCAAAGTAAAAAATAGATATTAAAATGTCAATAATAAAGGGATCGATGAGTAAACCCTTTGAAGCAATATCATAACGGTCTTATGAGTTAAAAATGGAAATAATATGGTGTCCTTGGCTTTTAATATTTTGGAGTTCAAATGGTTTTCATCCAGTTCAATAATGAAAAGGTTTACCCGATAGATTAATTAAATAAAAGTAAGCCCTTAATCGGTAAAGATAAGATATAAATCTAAATTATTAAGAGTTGACTTTTGATAAAAATTTTAAATATATAGAGCTTATAAAAGAGAGAAAGAATTTAAAGTATCAAAAAATAGATAGAGTAATGGTGGTTAATTTTGGAAAAAATGTCATTAATTCTCTTAAATTTGAATAAACGTTAAATAATTAGGGACAAATAAAAAACTCTAAAACGTCAAATAATTAGGGACGGAGGAGTAATAAATTAGAACGTTCAAAATACGTGTGCGTGCGTGTTTGTTATAATAAATTAGAACATAACAGATTTTTGTTTATTTCAAAAAATTACAATGAAAAATAGCAAAAATGTTAATTTAAAAACATATTAATATCTTTCGTGTTTTAAGTTAAACATATTAGGTAACTTTTTGTTCAAAGAATAAGTGAAAATATATTATTAACAACTTTTTAAACTAACAAAATTAGTAAGGGTGTTGATATGTGCAACCCTAGCTAGTATATATGGTTAACTCCACTAGATAATGATTTGAATAAGAAGATTGAAACACTAACCCACGCCGGAAAAAGGAAATATTTTATTTTATTTTTTTCTCATTCCACAAGGTCTACTATATAAAATGAGAGTCGGGGAGGATCACACTTTATTACTAATTTAGGATCACACTTTATTACTAATTTGTCATAGGAATATATATATAGACTGACCAAAATCTGGACCTTTTTTTTTGTTTTTTTTGCTTTTTTGTTTTTTTGTAAAACAACTAATTTTTTTTTAATATTTTATGAAACTGGAATTTTTATATAATACAGTATTTTGGATGTGATTTAGATATATATAACAAAACATGTATGTATATAATGCATGCGGACATATATTTTGTTATATGTATTCAAATCACACCCAAAATATGTATTATGTAAAAATTCAAGTTCCATAAAATATTAAACTTTTTTTAGTTGTTTTAAAAAAAAGTCCAATTTTAAAACCGTCAGGACTCCTGCATGGATCCTCCTCTCTCTCTCTCTCTCTCTCTCTATATATATATATATATATATATATATATATATATATATATATATATATATATATATATATATATTTTACTCAGTAGAATTAGCAATAAAACTGGTGGAAGTACAAATTAAATCTGAAAAGAAAAATATTCTTTTGAGTAAGGATGTATATAAACCGAGTCGAGCCGAGTATTGAATTGCTCAAATTTGGTTCACAAAATTTTTTTAGTATAAAATAAGGTTTGATTGAAACTCGTTTAGCTACCAAGTCAAGCATGATGTCTAATCGAGCCCGAACAATTTGAACTTTTCGAACGAATATGATCCGAGTATTAATAAAAAATTCCAATTTAACGAATAATTTATCGAAATTTAAAATTTGCTCATATTTAAATCATTTATATTTCGAATCGAACGAATACAAATCGAACCCGAATTTACCCCTCTAACATGCACAGCTAAAATTTAATAAAAGTGGAATGGAAAAGGTTAGACAAACACCTGAAATTAAGCCATCGCATTGGATTAAAAATGCTCCGCAAACAAATCTCGTAAAAATAACCATAATTTCAGGAAAAGAATTAACTGGATGGATGCAAGAAAAGGTATCGAGCCAGCCATATTTGTCTATTTTCTCATACACAAGTCTTTTGGCTCATCAGAGTAGTAAAGAATTCTAAAACTATAAATATACCGGAAGGTTATGTTTATTTGCAATAATTATAATTTCAAAATTATAATATCAAAATTATTAATTTTAAAATTATAATCACGAGATTATAATACCTGATTAAATATGGTATTTCCTCTTATTCAGATTAAATAACGTTTTAGGGAGTTTAATTTTATTCTATATAAGTGTCGTTTTGGAATCTCTATGCAATATTGCACTATTTTTTCCTAATTTACCCCTCTATTTAATATGCTTAGTAAATGCAATTGTGGAGAGAGAAATAATTAATTAGGGACAATTGTGGAGAATGAGAAGAGACAATTGTGGAGAGAAATAATTAATTGGGGACACAAAAGATATTTTGTATTATTTCTTAATAAGTGTGCTTAACTCTAAAATGACATTTAATATGAATAGGAGGGAGTATTAAATAATCCCCTATATTAACATATTTTATAATTCCCGAACTAATAGTCTCAAGTCTAAATTTAAAAACAAATAAAATAATAGGGCTATACTTGTTTGCAAAGATTATAATCATGAAATTATAATTTCAAGTATTAATCTTAGGATTATAAGTCCAAAATTATAATTATATATAATCTGAAGATTATTAAGTCATTTTATAATAAATTTTCCATTTTCTGACACCTAATTAAATCCGAGATGATATAGAAAACTTATCCGAAAAATATCACATGTTTGCTAGGTGAAGAGAAAGCATATTTCATAACAAGTCCTTTTCATTCCAGTTGCATCATCTAGAATGACATAATTAATATGGAAAATAAAATTTTGTGCCATGCATATATAGAACAACACAAAATAGAGAATATGTAAAGTAATACTTCATCACAAGAAAACAAAAAAAAATCTAAAATGTACCAATTTTCATTCATTCATCCAAATGGGGTGCAAAAACTAAAATACTGATTAATTACAAGAGCAAAAAACTAAGTGTACATGCAAACAATTTGTATATAATTATATTGAAGATAAAATGTTCATGCATGTGAACTTCACACAAGCATTAAGCATATATACACCTCTGACCTCACCAACATTACCAGAACCCTAAATAGATAACAAATTCTTCCCCAAGAATGGAACAATCTACAACAAACAATTCACACCAGATAAAAGACAGCTATTTCAACAAGGCTAAAATACAAAACTGTACTATTACTTTTTTTCACTTGGGTATATACGGTATATGACTTTACAATATATCAAACCGCTACCTTGTAATATAATTATTAGAGCAAAATCATACTTTTTAAGGTATAATTAGCAGTGCAAAACTAACCCAAAAGGTATAATTTTGCACTACTAATTATATAACAAGATGACGGTTTGATATATATATATATATAGCAGCCGGTTGCTATGGTTATACTATTTCAGCAACTATAATCTATACATTTGATCAATGAAATGGACAACATGGATTAAAAAAAATAAAAATTCACACATGTCGATACATGTTGTAGCGACATGTATGAATTTATTTATTTATTTTTTAATTCATGTCAACCATCTGCCGCTACATGTTGTAGCGGCATGTGTGAATTTATTTATTTATTTTTTAATTCATGTCAACCATATCATTGATCAAATGTGTAGATCATGGTTGCTAGAATAGTAACTCTAGCAACCGGTTGCTACATATTGACACCCTATATATATCGTAAAGTAAAATATGATATCTCCGCAAAGTGATAAAGTCGTGTATAGTTTTGTCAGGGACAGAGTTGTGTGGACATTGCAAGGGGCCATGGCCCCCCCAAGATTTTTAATTTTTTTAAGTACTAAGGCCCATTAAATTTTTTAACTACTAAGGCCCACCTACAATTTTTAAGTACTAAGGTCCACCTCCAGTCCTCCAATTTATTTCTGTCCCTTTTGGCCTTTTCATTTCATCTCAGTTCATTTCATTTGCCATTTCAGTTCTGCCTTTCTGCCCTAACAGAGTAACATAGTAACATACACATACACATCACAGGCTCACAACATATTTGAAAGACGCCCTCCAGCTGTGAAATGGTTCAAAGAATAATAAACAATACATCCTTTTTATAGGTACAAAGGGCTGGAGATACACGATGGGGTTCTCACTTAAGGTCTCTTTCTAGCTTGATAAAGATATTTAGTGCAACTTGTCAGGTTTTATTGAACATCATCGATGATGGAACTTGGGATCAACGTGGAGATGCTGATTCGGCTTACACTTCTTTGACTTCTTTCGAGTTTGTGTTCATCTTGCATCTTATGAAAGAAATTATGAAAATCACTGATATGCTTTCTCAAGCTTTGCAGCGAAAGTCTCAAGATATTTTAAATGCTATGCACCTTGTTAAAACCACAAAGAAACTTATTCAGAAGTTGAGAGATGATGGATGTGATACTTTCATAGTAAATGTGAAGTCTTTTTGTGAACGACATACAATAGATGTCCCTGATTTAGATGCTTTATATGTTGAGAAAAGAGGCCGAGCTCGACATCAACAAGATAAATTTACAGTGATTGAACATTATCGGATTGATATATTTGTAGCTATAATAGACTCTCAGTTACAAGAGCTAAACAATAGGTTTAGTGAACATGCGGTGAAGTTACTTGTTCTAAACTCTACATTGGATCCTCAAAATAGGCATACGTCTTTCAGTATTGATGATATTTGTAAGCTTGTGGATGAATTTTACCCCAAAGACTTCATAGAGCATGAGAAAGAGGACTTAAGGATACAATTGCAACATTATGAGTTTGATGTACTCTAATATCAAGAATTTCAAAAGTTGTCCACTATTTCTGATATTTGTCAATGGTTGGTAAAAACTAGAAAATCAACAATCTATCCACTAATCGATAGACTGATTAAGTTTGTTCTAACTCTTCCAGTTTCTACTGCAACTACAGAACGTGCATTTTCAGCTATGAGTCATGTCAAATCTGAACTTTGAAACAAGATGAAGGATGAATATCTTACAAATTCTCTTATAGTCTACATTGAAAAAGAAATTGCAAAACAATTCAGTACAGAATCAATCATAGATGGATTTTGTGATTTGAAAGAACGTCGGGTGCAATTCTGACAAAGCTTTGATATATTTTAAAAGATTTTTTTGTTATGTTTTGTTATCTTTGTCAAAACAAATTCTATTTCTACATTATTTTGCAATTTAGTCTTTCAACAATGATAACTACTGAACTTTGGGCATCTGGAGATGAGCTGAAATAAAGGAATGCATGAGCAATGGAATTTATTGCTTGTCTACAAAAGTTAGAATTGTTGATACATTACAACAACTCGACAGACATTTGCTTGTCCATTGCAAAATATTCTTTTAAAAAATCTAGAATTTCCCCATCAAGTGTCATGCGGCAAGAAATCTAAAACTTTGAAATTAAATAAATGTCAAAAAAAAATAAAAATAAAGAATCCATAACCATATATACTTTTTTTCTACTATAGAAGATAAGTACGTTAAGAATGCAATCAATGCTATATATGGAAGTATAGACTCATTATGGACAGAGCTCCATGTCATGTCACCTTAATTTAGCATAATAAGTGGCCCTCCATCCAACTCTTAGTCCCCAGCCACCAAGTAGTGATATAAGTCAAAAATGGTACACAGGTTTAGAAACCATCCATATGACATCAACCACAATAATGCGAAAGTATGCAGTCTTAAGCTATCACTTTTTCAACCAACTTGAACTTTGAAGACTGAATTTAAACAAATGCAGATGAATCTAATTACACTCCTGTCAATCTCCCTTTCTCTCTCTTATCTGTACCCACTCTATAATTAAGTGAACGCAAACTACATATAATAAAATAAAGAGAGATAAAACAATACAATATATAACATTTAGCGACTATAACGGTGGTCCTCCGTAAACGCAAAATCTCTTAGATGAACACCAACTCCTTCAATCTTCACTCTCTTTATTTTTCACACCCATGCGACTAATTCCCTTCTACCTTGGATCCATTCAATCTATCTCTTGATACCACTTTGTTGGGAATTAAGTTAAGACAAATCACACAATA
Source organism: Panax ginseng (assembly GCA_020205605.1). Taxonomy (NCBI): domain Eukaryota; kingdom Viridiplantae; phylum Streptophyta; class Magnoliopsida; order Apiales; family Araliaceae; genus Panax; species Panax ginseng. The sequence goes on along the minus strand of CM035136.1, from coordinate 19,756,108 downwards.
AAATAAAGAGAAATAAAACAACACTATATTTAACGTGGTAAACCTTAAAAGGAAAAACCATCAGTCAAACTCCGAATCTCCAATATATCAATATAATGGACTTACAATAATTCTCCCAAGTTTTACACCATACACAATACCACGATCTAACTTTTTGCACAGACTAAAAACAGTAAAACTAGATCTCCATCCTACAATACAACTTTTTACACGAAATATAAAAGTTGCAAAAAATCATCTCCCTCATACAAACACAAAACCGATTCACATCTTCTCTCAACTCTTAGGATGCTACATGACTTTTAGTTGTGCTACACTTCAACAACAAAACATAAGACTATATTTATAGAGTACCTACAACTCTCTCTTTTTATTTAAAATAGACCACTTCTAAAATAAAATTTTTACTACAAATTGATTTCTTTCCAAAATAATACTCCTATTAAAAATAGGAGTTCTTCCTTTTCATATTAGCAATTCTTTTTTTAATAAAATTCGAGGAGTAACCCAACAATTCCTCCCTCAACTTGAATTCTCAAATACTTCAACTTCATATCTAAATAGAATTCAAGAAATTTCGCAACAATCTAGTACTCCCTCCGTCCTTTAATATATGTCGTTTTAGATGATTTCATTTTTTCCAAATTATTTGTCGTTTTATATAATCTAGAAAAACTAACTACAATCTTTATAAAATTACTTCTCATGGAAAAATATTACAAATAAGAGAGACAGTATGAGATAAGTATGAAAATTTAAGAGTATTATAGACAATTGATATTATATTTAATACTATACAATTATTTTCTTAATTATTGTGCACAACTCTAAGACGGTGTATATTAAAGGACAAATCGAGTATATATCATGGATATTCAAAAGTGAATGATCATTGCAACACTTATGCATGCATCTAACTTATGCAAGGACGAATTAATGGAGTATCATGGATATTCAAAAGTGAATGTCATTATATTGCAACACTTATGCATGCATCTAAGAGAATTACTATATGAAAAATATAAAACATTTTGAAAGGAATATAACTTATATAAGACAAAAATGATAAGTAAAATTGATGTGCTTACCACTGTAAAAGATGCGTATATGTCCTGCGTTTAGACTTCCAACGATGCATTTGTGTTTTTGAGTTAAACAAACTGCATATGAAGGAACAAAATTCTTAAATGCGTTTCCAAAAGCATCAAGTGTCTGTAAACTGATAGACAAACAATAACAACCTCCTTGTCAAATGAATTCCAATGACTTCACCTTCACTTCTGCCCTACTAAATTCCTCATTGCTTACACCATCTAAATAAACAACACTTCAACAAGGAAAAGCTAGCTCAGATAAGAAAATGAAAGAAACTAATAATAGCATGAGTGACATAGTTAAGTAACAAAGAACATGAAAAGATAATTTAATTCACAACCAATAAACAACAAAGTCAAGTCTACCTCAGTAGTTCCTAATCTTACAACAAAAAACTAAAAGATGTTTGAACAAACAAGTTAGCAGTGATTCTCTGTCTCTCATTCTAGTAAGAGGGAGGGGGACGTGGGGGAGGAGCCCAAAAAACATCATGATGCATCTGGCCATTGGGTAAAAGATTGGGTGGTAAATTGTAAATAGGCATGGAAGATGCTACAGCTTGGTCACCATGAGACTGAGCTGCTGATGCTGAATTACCACCATCATTATTTCCTGCATTTGACCCTGATGTTGCCTGTAATTGCATTCCGCCTTCTCCGGCCACTGCAGCCTCCTCCTCCTCCAGCGGCAGCCTCTCATACGTGGCATTCGTAAACGTCGCTGCAATCACCATTACCGGTCCCGACGCCACAAGCTGACCCACCACGGTTCCACCCACCACCTGCCCCTGACCACCCGCCAAGTATACCGTCAATCCAGCTGCTCCTGGCGGTGATGGGGCAGGCAAAAATGCACCAGATAGGGACAAAATCTCGAACCTCCCCTGGAGCGTTATAATGCCGCCTGGCGCAGCCGGTTGCCGGAGAGTCACGTTGTTGACAATGCCAGTGCCACTAAGGACCGAGACGCCGCAGTGGCGGCGCTGGGAGAAGGTGGCGATACACTCAACGACGTCGCTTCCGTTGCTGATTTCCAACACATGGCTCCGGAGTTCATTAGGGTTTTCTTTGGTTATCACAATCGGAGGCTTTGGTTTGTTCTTGGAACCGGGCGGTCGGCCTCTTGGCCTGCGGCCGGAGCTACCCGGTTCATAGATCTCAAGAGCTCCAGCATTATGGTCTTCAGCTAACTCCTGCTGCTCATTATCTTGCCCATTTCCATCTTCCTCTCGGTTTTGATTGGCCGAGTTCGTGTTTGGGTTGCTTCCGCTGCTATTTGTGGTAGTATTCTCCATAAATTCCTGCTCTCTTCTCGGTCCAAGCCGGTTCAATCCGGTTTTATCTTCATCCCCTCCACTATTTCTCATGTGAATAGATGATGGAGATGACATCGGGTTCATCGCCACATTTCCTGCCCACCACCTGTTCGCCATTATTTCTCCTTCAACAAAAAACCCTTTTCTCTCTCTAAAACACCCTCTATCTCTCTATGTTGACAAACACAAATTTCTACACATCTTTAATTCACCCGCCAGCTATATCTTTACTCGATCACATATCAATAGTAGCTAGCTGCCCTCTATCTCCGTTGAGAAGACTACACAGCTTTTAGCACATAAAATAGACCTCCAGATTATCCTTCACTCTGTTCTTTACTTTGTCCGTTTCCTAAATTTAGATTGAGATCTAATAATGAAAGAAAGACAACCCAAATCCAACCGATAAAATCCAAAACCTTATCAACTTACCTCTCACATCCCCAACCAGCTGCAGCTACCCAGCAATTTCTAGCTTCCCAATTTGCACAAAACCCTAATCTTCAATCTCAGAAATGGAAAAACCCCAGATCTGAGAATTTGAAAAAAAACCAGAGCCAAACCCATTTGCTTAAATTTGAAAATTTGTAGCTGGGGTATGCTAAAAACCAAAAATCAGCTGAGACTTGAGCTTTCAACCTTTATACAGAATGCTTAGCTTGTTATAGTCAAACCACATAGATATCAGTGCCCCGAATATATACATACATATATATGTGTACTGTTTCTGGAGGAAGAAGAAGCTTTGTACCTGTAGGTATTTACTGATTAAGTTGGTACGGTGCTAGGGTTTTGGACTTTTTCAACTGGCTACTTAATCAATTTCTCGGATTCTCGACCAGTTCTTATTTTTTTTCGCCTTTTCTTCTGCGTATGGTACTGTGAATCTGGGAGTGGGGGTGTACGTTAACAGGGGTTGTATACGTCTGGCGTACGATAAGGAAAGCAGGAGCCGCAAGTATATTAGCTGATACAATATGTATGGCGGTTTTGCAGTGCTCTGGTTTTTGTTGTCCCCTGGTTTTCGGTTTTTCGTGGGATGTCGTGTAGTTTTCAAGGTGTCGAGTCTAATCCTGAGACGGGGGTGGCAATCGTATCAAGTTAGGTAAATTGGTGTAGTATACAGGTGTTTATAGTATGAATTTGTTTATGAATTGTATTTATGTCGAAAATTGATAGTGATTAAAATGATATTTATACGATAAAACTTCTATTTAAAAATACTCTATATAAGAATAATTTCTATAATATTATAAAAAAATTGGTCACAATTTGAGCCAATTAAAAATAAAAATAACCTCTAAATTATAATATGTTATATACTTTTTAAGTTCCATATTAAGAAACTATACCTCTATATAGTAATAATTTCATATATATATGAGAGAGACTATATTAATTTTAAAAGACTACATTTTTTATAAAAGACTACATTTTTTATAAAGAACTACATTTTCCTATAAAATACTATATTTCCTATAAAAGACTATATTTTTCTAATTTGAAAATCTAAATAAATTATGCTTTCTTTAATTTTTTTCCCCAAAACCCTACATTTACTTTTTATTAAGGAGTTCTTATAGATATTTTTGTTAAAGTGAATATTTTTGGGTGTTCGAAAAATATTTTGTATAAATACCTCTATTTAGTAATAACCTCTCAATTAGAATACTGTGAGACCCCAGATTTTATGAATAAATATTTAATTTTCTCAAAATAATTTTTTAAATATTATGGTGTGGATTTGATATAATGTTATAGTTGTGGGTTATATTTATAAATTTTACAAAAACGCAAGTTGTTATATAATATTAGATTGGTGGGGAATATTCTTTTTGTTTGGGGAATATCAATTTACGATGAGACAATCATTAGTAGACCTCATGAACGGAATTATTGCCGGATTGAGAAACGACAAAAATACTTTATGAAAATAAACGACGGAAGTTTTACAGTTAGCTGTTGAAACACCGGTGTTAAAGAAATAAAGAATATCGCGTGGTTGCGTATAAGAAGACACACAGTATTGATTATTGATGCTTACGTGAGAAGTCACTCGGTTATACTCAATTATTACTATGATAATTCACGCATCATATCTTTCATATTATTGATTCAATTATTGTTACAAAGATCATCCGCATAATATGATATATTATTACATCAATGATTGAGACGACAAAGTTATTCATATTATTATTTGCAATATTGACAATATCAGAAGTTTACATCGAGGAGAGGTTTGGTCACCTAATTGCGCTAATAAAGAGAAATCCTTATCTGAAAGCCCCCTCTTTCCGGGAGCGACACTCGTTGTTAAATATTGTGAGTTATAATATTAATGATGAATGTTATTAAAATTGAAGTTGTGTTCGGAGTTAAATTTGGAGACGCGGACGTGATATTTGAGTCCGGAACGATGAAATTAGTACAAATAGTCTATAAACACAAAATTTTCCGATATTCACTATTTGAAAATACTTGCCTTTGATGCAATTTTTAGAAATCGATTAGTTAACTACTCATCATGCTTTTTGTAAGGTTGTTAGCTTTCATATTCCTAACCAATCATTATGCGAATTCAAGCAACCAAACCCTAAGTCAATCATTGTCATATAAAGTCATAAGTAAAAGAGCCGATCCTTTCGTTGTTGACTTTTCTTGTGTGGAAACTGAAAAGCGGACTTTTCAGAAAGCAACGTCGTGAATGACGATGGCAAGTTGATAGGTATCAATGTGACGTGTTATCCAAGTCTTGGATGAGAGTCGCGATTTTGAATGATATTTCTATTGTTAATAAATTTCTGACGTATTCTTGAAGTCTTCTTAGCTTTACCCCTAGGCGTGAAATCGAATTTTGTATTGACCTTCAGTCTATAAAACCCATTTCTTAAACCCTCAAATATTTCTTTACTTAAAATAAACGTAACATGCGCCAAAGACGTTGGCTCAAGCTGTTGAAGATTACGATCGTACCATTCAATACCATCGTGGGAAAGTGAACGTGGTAGCTGACGCGTTGAGTAGAAGATCGTATGCGTTCTGAAAGCGATGTTGTTAACACAAAGGCCCATTTCGCAGACGACTTACAAATGATGAAGATAGAGTTAAAGACTCTAGGAACCCAAATGAAGATAACGAATATCTGAGTAGAATCGACTTTAATCGATAAAGTTAAAAAGCCGCTTCAAGCTACACACCCGAAAATGATAAATGAGAAGAAGAAGGTTCAAGAGGGCGTTATTCTAGAAGCAAGAATCGATGAAGAGAGGAAATCTCAACCCTCGATTTAATCGACCCATTTGAAATTCTCGATCAAGTAGGAACTGTGGCTTATAGACTCGTTTTACCGCCAAGTATGTCGCGTGTTCATAACACTTTTTTTACGTATCGACGTTACGTAAATATATGGACGACCCGGACCATATTATTAATTTTGAACCGGACGAGATAACGGCTGATTTAACGTTTAAGGAGATACGTGTTAAAATCTTGGATAAGAAGAATCGTATTCAACACTCAAAGGTTATACCTCAAGAGTTAGAATTTGAAATGAAGTCGAGGTATCCTCATTGCTCAAAGATACCAAAGACGCGACGTAAATTTTGAGGCAAAATTCCATAAGGAGGAAGATTGTGAGAGACCCAGATTTTATGAATAAATATTTAATTTTCTCAAAATAATTTTTAAATATTATGGTGTGGATTTGATATAATGTTATAGTTGTGGGTTATATTTATAAATTTTGCAAAGTATGCAAGTTGTTATATAATATTCGATTGGTCGGGGAATATTCTTTTTGTCGGGGAATATCCGTACGAAGGTACAATCATTGATGGACCCCGCAACGGAATTATTGTCGGATTGAGAAAACGACAAAAATACTTTATGAAAATAAACGACGGAAGTTTTACCATTAACTCGTTGAAACACCCGGTGTTAAAAAAATACGATGAATGGCGTGGTTGCATATAAGTAGACACGATATTGATTATTGATGCTTATATGAGAAGTCACTCGATTATACTCAATTATTGCTACGATAATTCTTCGCGATCATATCTTTCATATTATTGATTCAATTATTGTTAAGATTATCATTTGTATAATATGATATATTATTAAATCAATAATTGAGGACGACAAAGTTATTCATATTATTATTTAGAATATTGACAATGTCTAGAAGTTTCATCGAGGAGAGGTTTGGTCACCTAATTGCGCCAATAAAGAGAAATCCTTATCGGAAGGCCCTCTTTCCACAGGAGCATTTCAGTTGTTAAATATTGTGAGTTATAATATTAATGATAAATGTTATTAAAATTAAAGTTGTGTTCGAGTTGAATTTGGAGACTTGGACGTGATATTTGAGTCCGGGAACGATGAAATTACTAAAATAGTCTATAAACACAAAATTTTTAGGATTCACTATTTGGTCAAAAAAGTCAACAGTTGACTTTTTTGGAAAAAGTCAAACTTTAAAATTTTAAAATTTATATTGTTGATAAAAAATAGTTTCATTATGTTGGAATTGTTTGTGTTAGTGAAAATCGACATCTATTCCGATGATAATTGATGTCTGGGGGTTATATTGATAAATCGGGTAATTTATCGGATAAATGAGCAATTAATTGCTACTAATTCACATGCTTATATAACTATTTGTTCACATGTGTGTACTATTGAATCACATTCTTATACTATTAGGGGAGTTGGTGCAAAATTGATAATACTTGCATGACTAAGTTAAAAATGGAGGTATAGATGGAGGTACTATACTGTAATTATTTTTATCACATGATTAGAACTATTGAGTCACATGATTTACTATTGATTCACATTATTTACTATTAGGGGAGTTGGTGCAAGTTTGATAATACTTGCATGACTAAATTAAAAATGAAGAAAAAGATGAAGGTATTATACTGTAATATTTCGAGCCCCAAAACGTGCAATTATCGAAACTATATTTTTCTATAAATAGAAGTTCATTCTTCCTTCATTTCTCACCAATTCACAAAAGCTGTAGAGCAATTATTATAGAGAGAAATTATAGAGAGAAAGAAGAAGAGAAGTCTGCTACCTCACTATTCCAATATCCAGTTTCATGGAAATATTCTTCTGAGCATTCTTGAATTTTGCTCTACAAAACAGTATCATGTTGACAATTTGGACGTTATCAGTTCCTAGATAAATTAATTCTTGAACTTGTTTTATTGAATTCTTATATCATTGTCATCATCCTCATGTTTATATTTTGTTGAAAGTCATCTGTGGCCTGTAGTGTATAAATGAACTTGGTATGATTATGACCAGGGATTATTCGGTATAATCATAACCATAATGTTACAAATGATGTGGAAAAAGTCCTCATTGGCCCGTAGTGCATTGATGGACAGTTTTTGGTATGATTATGGCTATGGATTCTCTTTGGTAGTAGAAAGTAAATATGAATTATTTTATGGCATGATCGGATAGTTGATGAAAAACATGATTATCTTTGGTAGTAGTGCATGAATAATTCGTGGTCATGCGATACTAAAGAATATCCTTGGTCAGTAGTGCGAGGGGTGATTCGATGATGTGGATTATTTGTTGTCGAGTCGAAGCGATAAAAGTGATGAAAACCTTTTAAATCATAGAAGATAGTAGATTTTATTCCCTACTGACTCTTCTAATGGATGCTTTGTTCAGCGCAGATTAAACTTGATAGTTATTATATTTTATCAGTTTAACATTGTTGAAGGCTAACGATAAATTATTCTGCATTATCTTAGTCATAATATTTCTTACTGGGCTAGTTGAGTTCACCCTTTCTTTCAGTGTTCTCTTCAGAAAATGAGAACGTAGTTGGGACTAGTCGGGGAACAGAGTGATGGTCCTAGATGGTGCATTAGTAGTCCTCACTATTCTGTGAAATAGTGTGATAATAATTGTAATGAGGACTCCTTTTGAGTTTGTATACTCTCTAGTAGACAATATTTGTATTCAAAGTCACAGCATATGTTTTGTCGTATTGTACACGACAGTTGTATTATTAAGTTGTATTTGAATTCTGTACCATGTATCTGGCGACTCAAGATGGGTGATGTATACCTGTTTTGGGGGCATCACAGTTGGTATCAAAGCTTAGGGATATGATCCCTGGCTAGGATGTGAGAATAGAACTAGGAGGGAGAGCGGAATTCTTCACTAGTATGACCTACCTAAGTTTATTTGGTATTTAATTGGTCGGTCAGAGTATATGGATAATATGTGATATGTCAATTAACCCTTATTTTGTGATATGTGATATTTGTGTATAATCAAGTCCAGCTGGGACGGTGGCAACAAAGGTGGATACGGACAAAATAAAGTCGGTGGTTTCAGGAATAGCGTTTTTCGTGACTTCTCAAAAAGCGAGTAACCCGAACGAAGTTAGCACGGGTTAGTTAATTATAAATTCTTGCGAAGTCTATACCTTATTCGAATCTTGCGAAGTCTATACCTTATTAAAATCATTTTTAAATAATTTATTTAATATAATAATTAAATAAATTAAATACGTTTAATATTTCAAAAATATTAAATATTTATGAAATATTAAAAATAATTAAAAATTAATTTTTAGAATTTAAATTAATTTTTAATAATTTATTTTGTATTTTTAATAATTAAAAACTAATTTTCTATAATTATTTAATGAAAATATAATTTTTATATTAAAACTGTCGCTAAAGACCACCTATAGTGACAGAACTGTCGCTATAGGTGTTCTTCGTGTTCTTCATGCAAACCCAGAACTCATATGCAGCTATCGTGGTTACTACTTTGACCAACCATTATTCTTAATCTATGATGTTTTATGGCATACTTGTGGTCAGATCTTAAAGTACTAGTACAGATCTATATATTCCAGCAACGATCATGGTCAACAAGCATATATTGAGAGAGATCTAAGGCATCAAAGTGGTTGTCGGACCGACTTCATTTTCATTTTCGGGTTACCGAAATGAAAAACGATTTGATTCAATCCACTTTTGGGCTTCCACAACTTGCAATCCATGTATTATTTTTGTGATCTAAACATTTCAGTGTGTAGCTAACATGTAGGACAAGAGATCCATCACATAAAATCATAATTAGAACAACACAAGAAAGATATATGGGCCGGTCAAAGTAGGGACCATGAACTGTTCTTGAACATTTCTGGGTTTTCTAGAAATGTTCTTGAGCAGTTTCGTCAACCCATGTTTGACCAGCACTTAAATCGATTCTGTTAAGAATCTGGGTAATACAAAAGCTTTATCATGTAGTCTTCATGTCAGTCTACAATCACATAACAACAAAATGATCAAAACACTTATCAACAACAAGATCAAGCGCCTGCAAAAACATTGTCAGGCGTTCTGGGCAATTCTGGGCTGCCCAGAAATAACCGGTCAATGCCGATTAACCCACTTTGACTCTTAATAACTTTAATACTATAACAGATATGGACCTGATTCTAGTTTCATATCAAAGATTTCATGTCAAGCTAAATATTAAAACTTTAAAACAACAAAAATCATTAAAGATCACAGAGATATAAGGTTTGACATTCGTTGTCAGACATCACAAAAAAAAAATTCCAGATTTTTTCTAAACTTGATTTTGAGCAGATTAAAGTTATGGATCTAGTATGTGTCAACCCAGATCAACTATATGGACTACAAATAACCTATTCTAACATTCAAATCTATCATCTAACACAAGATCGATGGTCAAATTTCATGGCTAGGGTTATACCTTTTCTTTGATCTATCTTGTATTTAAACTTCTGATTTATTAATGGATTTCGTGGGGCTTAGTTTGTGACTGATATATGAAGGAAATTTCGGAGGTTTGGGGGTTGAGAGAGAATGGTTGAGTGTTGTTACAAAAATGAGCATGAATGTTCCATTTTTCTCTCTCTCAATCTATAAATAGACATACAAGATGCATGAATGGCTGATTTAGAGCCCATGTGCTGGAATTTTTAAGTCAAGGGAGTTGTTGAGTTTGGTGAACAACCTCTCCTAATGTCAAAACCTACTAGTTAGCCAAAATAATGCAACCAGGGGCAATATGGTCAATTGGCATTATTATAACTTATCAAACCCTTAGGGTTTGACCCTTAGGGTTTAACCCTAAGGTTTAGTACATAGCATTTATGGGAAATAGTAACTAGGGTTTGTACAAAAAAAAATAATAAAATAAAATAAATAATTTTAGTTTCTAAAATTTTGAAATTAGGGTTTCCTAATTAAATTAATTTTCTAATTACTTTATACAGGAAAATTAGGGTTTAAAATCACTAATTATAATTAATTTTTTTACTTTAGCAATTAGAGTTTAAAATTAGTAATTAGTTTTTATAATTTCTAATTACGGTTACTAATTTTAGAAATTAGGGTTTCTAGAAATTAATATCTCTAAATGTTAATTAGGGTTGACCTAATTAATCATGAAATCACATAACACAGTTATATAATAATCTCGAACTCATGATTGAGTTTCAAGTTAGGGTTTTCTTATTTCAGAAATTAGGGTTTTTGAAATATTAATTAGGGTTTCTAATTTAGAATTTTATAATTAGGGTTTTCTAAAGATTAGGGTTTCTAGACTTTAATTAGGGTTTACCTAATTAATCAAATCATTATATAATACACAACATAAAATATATAACACAGTTATATAACAGTCTTAAACTCACAATTGATTTTCAAATTAGGGTTTTCCCCAGTAAAACTAGAGTTTAACCAATTAATATTATGGTTTTGAAAATATAAACCATAATTGACCAACCATTATCAATACTTACATACAATACATATTTATAGCACTGAAAAATTAAAATATAATTAATATTATATTATTATTCTCACCCCTTGATTAAAATCCAAAATTAGGGTTTGGATTCCATATCTGATTTATTCTTCATATTTAACCTTAATAATTAAGGTAAAATAATTAATTTAATAATCAGTACTAAAATTCATATAATAAAAAATAATTATATATATTTATTAAAATCATTTCATATATTATTTAAATAATATATGCTTATATTTCATATTGAAAATAATTAATAAAATATTTCTACTATAAATTAATCATTATAAGAATATACTTTATAATAATCAAAAATTCTAAAATAAAATTATTTGTAAATATTCATGTAATAAATATATTTTTATTTACCACATAAATACATATTACCACCCATACTCCCACTATTAATTTTCACCTTCTGAGCTCCTTCAGTCTTACCCTTATTCTTCCTCTCCTTGTTGTAAAGGCTCATAGCCTCACTCCCTTCCTCAGCTATGATTGCTTTCTCCATGAGTGCTGTAAATGTAGGAATCTGCAACACTGCCACCTTGTTGTAGAGCCAGGGTTTTAATCCCAGCTCAAACCTCCTTACCTTTCTAGCCTCCGTATCAACTTGATGCGGGGACAAACCTAGCTAACTCATTGAATTTTGCGGCGTATTCTGACACCGTCATATTCTCCTACTTCAATTCTAAAAATTTTACTTCCATCCTAGCCTGCATACTAGATGAAAAATAGTTCTCGAAAAACAAAGTTTTGAACCTATCCCATGTGACTACACCTTCTCCTGTCCTCGTCTGATTCGCTTCCCACCAAAAAATTGCCTCACCCTTCATCATGTAGGTGGCAAAAGCGGTCTTTTGCCCCTCAGCTACCCTAGCAATTACGAACGCCTTCTAAATTTCTTTAACCCAAGTTTGGGCTTCAACAGGGTCAGTTGTACCTTTGAATTTCGGTGGTCTTACAGCCTTAAAATCCTTGAAGTTCGCTAAGCGATTATCCGGCTGGTTCCCAGTGACTGGTATTGTAAGACCCCAACTTTTATAAATAAAGATGAATTTTCTATAAATATCATTTTTGAATATTGTGGAATGAATTTGATATAATGTTATAGTTGTGGGTAATATTTATAAATTTTGCAAAGTATGCAAGTTGTTATATAATATTCGATTGGTAGGGAATATTCGTTTTAACAGGGAATATTAAATATAGCAAGACAATCATTGGTGGACCTATTAACGGAATTATTGCCGGATCGAGAAAACGACAAAAATATTTTTTATGAAAATAACGGCGGAAGTTTTACTGTTAATCGTTGAAACACCCGGTGTTAAAGAAATGCTGATGTCTGGCAGTAGTTAAAGAAGACACTGCGGTATTGATTATTGATACTTATGTGATAAGTCACCAGTTTTGTTTTATTGGTATTATTAATGTAATAAAAGCAGAAAAGTTTTTTATATAAAGCAGAATACTTTTATAAAGTTATTCGTTTTATTAGACTAATAGTAAAATCTTTTTTTATATAAAATAGAATACTTTTATAAAGTTATACATTTTATTAGACAATAATTAGAATATATTATATTTTATTATGCATAGTGTTTTGCATAGTGTCTCGTATAGTATTTGCATAGTAAAATCTTTTTATAAAGTTATTCGTTTTATTAGATTATAAATAGAATATATTATATTTTATTTAAAAGATTTTGCTTTAAATATGGACCGTCGATTAAAGTAAATCAATCTGGACCATTTATGAGTTAGTTCTTATGCAATCATTTTTCTATAAATAAGCTCATTCCTTCATTATTTCTTACGAATTCATTTGAAACTCTGTAGAGAGAAATTATAGAGAAGCTATAGAAAAGTATTATGCTCCTTCCCTACTCTTATATTCAGTTTATTTTACGGTAATGAATATTATTTCTTTTGTATTCATGAAGAAAACTTACGTTATTCCATTCTTTATTATTCGCTAGAATACCAAGATATCTGTTGACTACCCTATACTTGGTGACATTCTTCTTTATTATTTCCGCTTTATTATTATTCTGTTGGAACATCACATGCATGCAGGTGTTTTCATGGGACTGGTTAAAATCTTTATTATTATTCATTGGGACATCCCATGCAATGCGTTACATGAAACTGGTTCCATCTTTATTAATATTACATTGGAATATATCTTATGCATGCGTTCTGGCGGACACAATTACGTCTGTATTATTACGCCGGAATATCCTTTCGGTGCAAATTTACTTTGACACGGTTACATTACTTATTATTACATTGGAATAACCTTTCTACGCTAAGTACCGCATGCATGGTGATTTCTTTTGTTATTCTATTCGTTATTATACTCGGTTGGTTAAAGTTTTGACTTCTATACTCCATGAAATTAGTGGAATATCCTTGATATTTGCGCTTCATCCGAGATCTTTTCATGGAAATATTCTTCGAGCATTCTTGAATTTTAATCTACAAAGCAAAGATCATGTTGACAATTTGGGACGTTATTAGTTCCTAGATAAATTAATTCTTGAACTTGTTTTATTGAATTCTTATATCATTGTCATCATCCTCATGTTTATATTATGTTGAAAGTCATACGTGGCTCAGTAGTACATAGATGGACTTGGTATGATTATGACCGAGGATTATATTGATTGTAATCATGACGGTAATATTACAAATGATATGGAAAAAGTCCTCATTGGCCCGTAGTGCATTGATGGATAGTTGTTGGCATGATTATGACCATTAATGAATACACAAATATTCTTGGCTTCAGAAAGCATGGATAATTGTGGTCGTGATACTTAAAGAATATCCTTGGCCAGTAGTGCGAGGGGTGATTCGATGATGTGGATTATTTATTGTCGAGTCTCGGTGATAAAAGTAATGAAAAACCTTTTAAATCATAGAAGATAGTAGATTTTATTCTCTACTTGAGTCTTCTAATGGATTGCTTGTTCCGCTGCAGTTAAACTTGATGTTTGTTATATTTATTCTGCATTATTTTAGTCATAATATTTCTTATTGGGCTAGTTGAGCTTACCCTTTTGCTTTCATTGTTCTCTTCAGGAAATGAGAACGTAGCAGGGACTAGTCGGGGAACGGAGTGACGGTCCAGATAATAGCATTAGTAGTCCTCACTATTCTATGAAATAGTGTAATAATAAATGTAATGAGGACTTATTCTAAGAGTGGATATTTTCTAGAAGACATTATTTGTATTAAAACTCATAGCTCTCTTGTTGTATATTAAAGATTGTATTTGTATTTTGTACCATGTATTTGGCGACTCAGAATAGGTGATGTATACCTATTTTGGGGGCGTCACAGGTATTCCTTGCTGCATAGCTTGTGCTACCATGTTGGCAAAGTCTTTGATCGAATTGACTTGTTGTTGTCCTCAACGTTGTTGATGATTCTTTCCGCCCTTTGATTTCGAGTTCGACGTCTTGGCGGCATTATCTGGTTAAATAAAATCATAAATTTAACTTACATTCTAAACCTTATCACATAAGTTTAATATATTAAACTTGTTTCATTACTCAAACATAGATTCATATTCATTTAACGAATATTTTACATAACATAACACATAATGCTTTAAACATCAGTTATCCCTTTGTGACTACAAAAGTCGGGATTTACAAACTTGATCATTACAAAAGTTGGGAACATTACATTAAATAGACATACTTATCCTATATATTACATTAAACACACCTACATCACAGAACCTATACTACTTATTTATTACACCTCTTCCTTGGACAACTTTTCGCCTGATGACCTTCTATCCCACAGATAAAACATGCTCCTTGTTTATAGTCAGGACAATACAGAGTGGTATGTCCCTCATATCCGCAAATGTAACATATCTTTCTCCCTTTCCTGCATACGCCTTCATGTTTCTTGTCACAGTTGGTACACTTTTCTGTTTTGTTAGCGCCCTCTTGGTTGTTATCGAATATTCCTAAGTCATGATCTTCTATCTTTCTTTTCCCCTTCTTGCTCGGAGCTGCACACGATGTGTTACTTGTGACTCCCATTTGATAATTTTGGATTTTAAGCTTATCTTGTTCTTCCATTGTTTCTATTAACGCTTGATGCAACTGACTATTCAACAGCTTTTCTATCTCCCACAGCCTTTCCAGATAAGAAACCTTGTTCCTCAGATCCTGCACCTCCGTTGATGCTTGATCAGCTTCAACTTTAGTGTCCGAATCACTATCTGTCAGCTCCACCATCTCCGGATCTGGAACTACATTTTCTACAATAACCACATCGTCCGAGTTTTTTCCATTGTGAGCCTCCATTTCAGCTATTGGCTTCGATATCGGCTCAGGTGTATGGGTTTGACCCTTCTTCATGCTATATGCATATAACAAGCCTTTTCCACCAAACATCTACACACATAAATTATCCTGATTAGTATATAGTTTATACACACAACAATTAAGAGTTTTATATAAGTTATCTTTTATTTTGTTTGACGATAAATTTATTCAATTCATCTCATTTTAAACTCTATATGAGTTGTTTTATATTTTCAACGTTTCCCTCTGTTCTAAGGTTATAGCCTAAGGTCTAGCCCACCTAAGGTTTTTAACCCTAAGCTCGATATTAACTCAAAGCCCCCAATCAAGGGTACTTAAAACCCGAACTCGGTGCTTCACGATACCATTTCTATGAGCGGAATAATACTAATAATAATAACAATAATATAAAGATCAACTTAATTTATAAATTTATCAGAGTCTGAATTCCCAGGTACGAGACCTTTAAACATTCATTACAATACATGCTAGATAATATATCTCATTGTCTTAATAATATTAAACTATTACATAAACTACCACGAATCTTATTCTGTTTGCTTTTCTTTTCCTTTGTTTCTGCATGATCCTTCAGGTTGTTCATACTTAGCTGAAAACATTTAAATTAAGCAAGGATGAGCATTTGAGTGCCCAACAAGTAATAGCAATTATATATATATATATATATATATATATATATATATATATATATATAAAGCTGAAAGAATTTAAATGTTTTCTTTATACTACTCTTCTACAACAAGTCAATAGTTGTGAAGTAATCTGAACCGATAATAATAACATAACAACCCTCTTTCAAATTTTTGAAACTGCGTATTGACTATAACTAGGGTTAATGTGACATACTATGAAAATTGTTTTCATTTTTGAAAAGGTTTAAACAGAACTTCATCTGTAAACCGTCTTAGCTTACGGGCACGGGGGTGATCAGCCCGTTGTACCCTGTATTGATCAACACTACATTGCAAGAACGAGGGTATCGTTTCTCTCATCGCTTAGGCGATAAAAGTTTTCCCTTGATAGGGATGTTCATACTTGTCTGGGTTCCAAATCAAAGGTTTTATCTTGTTCAACAATAATCTATAATTCAACATATATATATACGGGTAATTGACAAAGGTGTATCAACATGTGATTAAATACAATGATTATCCAAGTGGGGACATTTTTATAAACATTTATAGAAATTAACAAACAGAATATATATATCTGAATTATCATATACTAACATGTTGATAATCAATGGCGTATATAATATAGGGTTAATAATCATACAAATAATAATATAATTTAGAAACATTATTACTCGTATCCGTTCATCAGATAAAGAAAATGCAAAGGTAAGATATTTTTACGATGCTACCGCTGATTTGCACTTAGTTTTATCTTTTATATAACAACCTATCAGTAATAAGATCATTTTACTGATTAGAATATCATATTATAACACATAACACTGCTTATTGCAGTCAGCACTTACCCTAATCACATTGGCATATATGTTTAATAACCATTGAATCACAAATAATCACTTATATCTAATCAATTTATCTAAGTCCAGATCAATTTTTGAAATATATCGGTGTACCGACAGCTTTATCGGGTAATTATCAAGTCTAAGACTCTATTCTATAACTCAATATCTATAAATATCAGTCATATTATTTTTAAATGACTTGTAATAATTTTAAAACATTTATTATAATTTATCATGAATTTTCAAACACCAGAATAATTATTAAATAATTTAAATATTAAACAATTTTATTATCATTAATATTTAATTAATATTAAACTATTAATGAAATCATTTCTAAAATGTAAAATAATTTATAATAACTTGAAATACTTTTAAAGTATTAATATTACCCTTAAATGATTTTTAAAACATTTAAAATTATTTTTAAATAATTACCATTAATATTAAACTATTAATGTATTATTTATCAAAATATTAAAAGTCATTAAGTATAACTTAAAATATTTTTAATTCATTTATATCCCTTTTAAATGTTTTTTAAATTAATAAAACCCTCTTTAAACTATTTATTTAATATAATTACTAAATAAATTTAATATCATTAATATTAAATTAATAATTCTTAATATTAAATTATTAATGAAATTATCCTTTAAATATTAAAAGTTATAATTTATAACTTAAAATATCCTTAAACACTTTATTTTCATTTAAAATAATTTTTATAATATTAAAATCATTTGTAAACTAATTTATTTAATATAATTATTAAATAACTTTAATATCATTAATAATAATTAAATCTTTGAAATTTACCTTTAAATATTAAAATTTATATTTTATAACTTAAAATATTTTTAAATACCTTTTATTATTTAAAATGATTTTTAATATAATAAAATCATTTTTTAATTTATTTATTTAATTCATTTATTAAATAACTTAATTATCCTTAATATTAATTTATTAATGAAATTTATCACAAAATATTAAAAGTCATTAAAAATAACTTAAAATAATTTCTTATATCATTATATAATTTTAAATGATTTTTCAAATATTAAAATCATTTTTAAATAATTTATTTAATATAATAATTAAATAAATTAAATACTTTTAATATTTCAAAAATATTAAATATTTATGAAATATATTAAAATAAATAAAAATTAATTTTAGAATTTAAATTAATTTTAATAATTTATTTTGTATTTTTAATAATTAAAACTAATTTTCTATAATTATTTAATGAAAATATAATTTTATATTAAAATCGTCATTTAAAGACCACCTATAGTGATGTGAGGCTGTCGCATTATAGGTGTTTTTCGTTGTTCTTTCAGAACCCGAAACTCATATCGCATTTATCGTGGTTACTACTTTGACCAACAATTATTCTTAATCTATGATGTTTTATGGCATACTTGTGGTCAGATTTTAAAGTACTAGTGCAGATCTACATATTCCAGCAACGATCATGGTCAATAAGCATATATTGAGAGAGATCCATCACATAAAATCATAATAACAACAACACAAGAAAGATATATGGGCCGATCAAAGTAGGGACCATGAGCATTCTTGAACATTTACGGTATTCGAAATGTTCTCGAAAGCGATTCATCAACCCATGTTGACCAACACTTAAATCGATTACATTAAGTATCTGGGTAATACAAAAGCTTTATCATGTAGTCTTCATGTCTGTCTACAATCACAAAACAACAACATGATCAAAACACTTATCAACATTGTGACGCCCTCAAAATTAGGTATACATCACACATCTTGGGTCGCCAGATACATGGTACAGAATTCAAATACAACTGTCGTGTACAATACGATAAAACATAAACTGTGAGTTTGAATACAAATATTGTCTACTAAAGATTATACAAACTCAAAAGGAGTCCTCATTACAATTATTATCACACTATTTCACAGAATAGTGAGGACTACTAATGTTATCCTCTAGACCATCACTCCGTTCTCCGACTCGTCCCAGCTATATTCTCATTTCCTGAAGAGAACAGTGAAAGAAATGGTGAGCTCAATTAGCCCAATAAGAAATATTATGACTAAGATAATGCAGAATAAATTATCATTAGTCTCCAACAATGTTAAACTGATAAAATATAATAGACATCAAGTTTAACTGCAGCGGAACAAGCAATCCATTAAAAGAGTCAAGTAGAAAATAAAATCTACTATCTTTTATGATTTAAAAGGTTTTTCATCACTTTTATCGCTGAGACTCAACTTAATAAATATTCCACATCATCGAATCACCCCTGCACTACGGCCAAGGATATTCTTTAGTATCACGACCACAATTATCCATGCACTACGGGCCAAGAATATTTGTGTATTCATTAATGGTCATAATCATGCCAACAACTGTCCATCAATGTAAGACCCCAACTTATTATTAATGAAATTTAATTTTCTCTATTTATTATTTTGAAATAGTAAGGGTTGATTTGATTAATGTGGGTAGTTATGGGTAAAATACGCAAATATTTCAAAATAAGCAAGTGGTTATAAAATATTCATAATTGTCGGGGAATATTCGTTTGGTCGAGGAATATTAAATGATCGTTGGGAATATTAAATGCGATGGCAAGCTTGACCATGTGTGGGCCCCATAACGAAAGCGATTGGAGGAAGAAAACGCACAAGAATAAGTTGTTTAAAAATAATTGGCGTAGTTATTACCAATTATCTTGTTAAAATAATCGGTGGTTAAAACACAATTACATTTTGCGGTATTGCACCAATTATTGATTCTTACGTAAAAAGCCACTACTCAATAATTGTTCTGATAATTATTGTTCGAAGATTTTATTTTATTGATTCAATAATCACGTGTTTGATATTTTATATTCTTGTTGTTTCAATAATTGTCACTACTACGGTATTTTTCATTATCGAAGCAATAATTCATATTATCCGAATAATATTATTGGATAACATTATTGGCAATGTCTAGAAAGTTACATGCAAGGAGAGGTTTGGTCACCTAATTGCGGCTGCCAAGAAGGAGAAATTCTTATTGGAAAGCCCCTTTCCAGGAACCGCACTGGTTGTCAATATTGTGATTCTCATAATATTATTCGTGAATAATTAATTATTGATTTATATGATGAGGAAAATATTGATTTTATGTAGATATAGATGGAGATTTTTTTTAATGTGACAATTGTTGAAAATTAAAATTTTATCTTTTTCGATAAAATAATTCATTTAAATATATTATTATATTTTTAATAATATAATAATGGTGATATTTTTACAATGAATGTGTGATATATGAGTATCTGAGGAGAAAGAGTATTTTTGTTGCAATAAATGTTTAAAACATGTTAAACATGTCGATTGGACTCTATTTTCGATTGAAATTTGATTATACACATAAAATTGCTGGTTTATGGATTTGGTCAATTTTTGTTTGGAATTTGGAAAAATTTCTTACGTAAAGTTGTAGAGAATTGAATTTCCTATAACAAATCGCGAGATTCAATTTTCCGACAAAAGAGCTATTTATTGTGAATTATTGAAGTTCAAGCTCAAACAATTAATTTTGAAGTTTTAAATATTTTTAATAAGAAAACGCTTTTTTTTTAGTTAGGCAAGGTGAGTCACTCTTGGTGGTGATGGTTTGAATCAGATTTTGGGTGCGTAGGAATTTAATAAATATATATTAATATTTTATTAAATTTTCGCTTTTGGTGTTCTAAGCATTTTCCTATAAATAGGGTCTTAGGTTAGAATTGAAAATCACACCGTAAATTGAAGTTTTCTCTCTATATTATCGGCGTATTCTTATGAGTATTTTGAGTATACTTTGAGTATTGCTATATCTAAGTGCAAGTTCAAGTTATAGCTTATATCCGATTATTCCGGTTAAAATTGTCTTTCCGAGGTAAGGGATATTATTTTATTTTTTCGTAATGATATTATTTCTTCAATATCATTATCTTTGAAATATTGATCTGAAGTTTTTATCAAATTTGAAACTTTTGGTGTCTGATTCTTATTCACGATACTACTTCAAGACTATTCACGATCGATAATATTCACGAATCGGCATTATTCATTGAAAAATGAAATTTTTTCCTTTTCGTCTAAAATATCTATCATGGATACTAGCTTTGATTGTATGTTTTGATCATTCTTGAATTTTACACCACTATGATTATTTTTGAGGTATTTTTGGACATGGATAAAACAAAGTACTGAATCCTTAATCCTTAATCCTTGTCATTTTGTTTCCTTTGGATTCGTTTCTTTAAAAATATTTTCATCATCCTCGGTCTTAAATGATGATATTATTGAATATCTTTGGCTGTAGTGCAAAAAGATGAATGATTTTCGATGAATATCTTTGGCCCGTAGTGCAAAGATGAAGCAGTGTTTAGATGAACATGATTAATGATGAATATCTTTGGTAGTAGTGCAAAGATGAATATTTGATTCAGATATATATTGATTGATGTTACGGGGATAAAAGATGAGCGATGAACTTTTAAAATTCATACATAGAAGATAGTAGTTTGCATTTTCTACTTAACTCTTCTAATGAATTATTATTTCATCTGCGAATATTGATTTAAAACTTGTTGTCTATTGTATTCTATTAGATTTTTCCCTGTTGAAGACTAACGATAATATGTTGTATATTATCTTAGTCATAATATTCTTTTCTTGGGCTAGTTGAGCTCACCCTTTTCCTTTTTGTTCCATTTTTCTTCTCGTGGAGGCGAGAATATAAGCGAAAGTGCAGTCGGGATATGGAATGAAGGTTCTAGAGAGAGTTGTTTAGTAGTCATCACCATTTTGTAAAATAATGTATCAATAAATGTGATGAGGATTTATTTGAGTATAGATATTATCTGAAGATAATATTTGTATTCAAACTCACGATTTCTTGTTTTAATAATAAAGTTGTAGTTGTTTCGCATGCCATGTATTGACAACTCGAATGGGTGATGTATACCTATTTTGGGGCGTCATGATTGGTATCGAGCTTAGGGATATGATCTCTGGCGGAGATCGGGGAATAGAACTAGGAGGGAGAGATGAGTAAATCCTTCGCTAAGTGTGTCCTACCTAAGCTTATTTGTTAGTTGGTCGATATATAAGGATATTATGTGATATATTGATTTCCTTAATTAACCCTTGTTTTTATGATGATTTGAGAATATCGACGAGAATATTAACAATGGAAATGAGATCGTGGAGACGCCTTTGTCTTTCACCAACGAGGAGAACGTCTAACAGTGGCAATGTTCCTCTGTGAACAACACCACTTGCTGAGATGATGAAGCGAGGGATGTTTAGAAGCTTTTTTGCGATTCATGCAAAAAATCGCAGACGAGGAGACTCGTGTTCAAAATACTGAGGAGGAAATGATAGAATTCACGGGTTGTCACAATGCAAGATTCAAAGAGTTGGGACCACGAATTTAAGGAAAGCGAGATCCGATCATGGCGGAAACATGAGTCAAGCAAATTACCAAGATATTCGATGTCTTGGGATGCACGGAGGAACAGAAGGTTCCATTCGCCACCTTTATGTTCACGGGATACACTCTCGTGACTTTTCCTTTGCTTTTACTAATCAACATCATCATATATACATATAAACTAATACTTAGTACCTTATATATATATAATAATAATAATAATAATAATAATAATAATAATAATAATAACTCCTCCCACAATCGATCAGTTACCCCCAATAATTCATGCAATCAGTATATATATATATATATATATATATATATATATATATATATATATATATATATATACAAGACTTATATATATATATAATGAATAATTTTCTACCAGTTATTTTGAAAAATGGGTAAATAGGGGTCCATAAAATAAGCAAAATTTATAACAATTACAATAGCAATAATTGAATAAAATTGAGTGACTTCTCACGTAAGCATCAACAATCAATATTGTGTTCTACTGTGCAACTACGCGTATTACTGTACTTTTAACACTAGGTGTTTCAACAGTTAATGGTAAAACTTCCGCCGTTATTTTTATAAAGTATTTTTGTCATTTTCTCAATTCGACAATAATTCCATTGTGGGGTCCACAAATGATTGTGTCGTTGTACGAATATTCCCTGTTAAAACGAATATTTCCCGACCAATCGAATATTATATAACAACTTGCGTACTTTGCAAAATTTATAAATATTACCCACAACTATAACATTATATCAATTTTACTCCATAATATTCAAAAATAATATTTATAGAAAATTCATCTTTATTTAAAAAGTTGGGGTTTTACAATCTCCCCTTCTTATGAAATTTTGCCCTCGAAATTAGGGTACGTACCTGGTATGTCGAAGAGGTAAGGATACCTTGATTTCATTTCAGATTCTAACTCCCAAGACATTTCCTCAACATCGTGGTTTCTCCACTAAACTTTGACTTGAGGTATAACCTTGGTGCGTAGAATATGTTTCTTCTTATCCAAGTTTTGAACAGGAACCTCTTCATACGTCAAATCTTGACTATTTTCGTGGGTTCTAACTCAATAATGTGGTTGGGTCTTCCACATATTTACGTAACATGGATATGTGAAAACGTTATGAACACAAGACATACTTGGTGGTAAAAGCGAGTCTATAGGCCACAGTTCCTACTCGATCAAGGATTAAAAATGGGCCGATGAATCGAGGATTGAGCTTTCCACTCTTTCCAAATCTCATAACTCCTTTCCATGGAGCAACACGTAACAACACATGATCTCCTATATCGAATTCCACGTCCTTTCGATGAAGATCAAAGATAACTCTTTTGTCGATCTTGTGAGGATTTTTATCGTTCTGGGATCGTTTGAATCTTTTTTCAGTAGTCATACGTATTTCAACTCGGTCCCAACAAAGTTGCTTCACCCACCTCATCCCAAAGATAACCGAGAGCGACATTTTCTTCTATACAACACTTTGAATGGAGCCATGCCAATACTTGCTTGATAACTGTTGTTGTAGGAAAACTCCACCAATGGTAAGAACTTGTCCCAACTTCTCTTAAAATCAAGGACACAGAGTCTTAATAGATCTTCAAGAGTTTGAATAGTCCTCTCCGACTTTCCGTAAAATCGAGGATGATATCTGAGAAGCTAAATCGTAAGTCTCGTGCCCATAGCTTTTTTAAACTAACCCAAAATCGTGAAGTGAATCTTGGGTCTCGATCGAAACTATGGATACTAGCATACCATGCGATCTTATAATCTCGTTTATGTACATACGAGCAAGGCGTTCAAGTGTATAAGTTTCTCGTATAGGTAAGAAATGAAGCGGACTTGGTCAATCTATCAACAATGACCCAAATCGCATCTATACCTTGAGAAACCTTAGGAAGACCTAAGTGCTTGAAATCCATGGTAATGTGTTCCCACTTCCATTCGGAATTTCAAGTGGTTGCAATGAACCTTTTGGTACTTGATGCTTCTACCTTGACTCGTTGACACGTTAGACACCTTGAGATAAAGCGCTATCTCTCTCTTCGTATTGCCCCACCAAAATGTATGTCGAAGATCATGATACATTTGGTACTCCTAGAGATGGATTGCAAGCGGTGTGTTGTGCGCCTCCATCATGATTTTATACTTTAAATCGGGGTTGTTAGGAACACAAAGTGCGGAGTTGACTCAAGTATTCCTTCTTCATCTATTCTTGCTTTCAAGATAAGACCTTCTTGCACTTTCTTCCTCATCATACGCATCACCCGTGTGCAGTAGGCTTGAAAGCGACTTTAACTTTATCAATTAAAGTCGGTTCTACTTGTATATTCGCCATCATCACATGGGTCCCTGGAATCTTTAACTCTATCTCCATCATTTGCAAGTCACACAAAATGGGCCTTTGTGTTGACAATATCGTACTCAGTCTTTGCGTATGATCTTCACTCAATCGCGTCTATTACCACGTTCGCTTTTCAAGGATGGTATTGGATGGTATGATCATAATCTTTCAGCAGATTTCAAGCCAACATCGTTTTGTCGCATGTTGAGTTCCTTTTGAGTGAAGAAATATTTGAGGCTTTTATGATCCGTAAAATCTCCACCTTCTCCCCATACAAGTAATGCCTCCAAATTTTAAGTGCGAAGACAACATCTCGCTAACTCTAGGTCATGAGTAGGATAATTCCTCTCATATTCTTTGAGTTGTCGTGAGGCATAGGCTATGAATTTCCCATGTTGCATGAGAACACATCCTAACCCTTTGCTAGAAGCATCACTTTGTAGATGACAAATCCTCCGAACTAGATGGTATTGTCGAGCAGTCTTTGAAATGAGTCTCCTCTTGAGTTCTTGAAAACTCTTTCACATTCCTCGCTCCAACCGAACTTTGTATCCGTCTCGAGTCATTTGAGTTAGTGGAGTAGCGATTCGAGAAAACCTTCTACGAATCTCCAATAATAACCAATTAAGCGAGAAAGATACGCATGCCGATTCTTGATTTACGCTTTCTCACTTTGAATAGCTTCAATCTTTCTTTGGGTCAACAAATATTCCATGACTTGATACCACGTGCCCAAGGAATGCTACTTCCTCAAGCCAGAACTCGCATTTCTTCAACTTGGCATAAAGCTTGTATTCACGAAGCTTTTGGAATATCATCCTCAAGTGTTGATCATGATCTTCACGACTTTTGGAATAAATAAGGATGTCATCAATAAAGACGACCACAAAGTGATCCAAATATTCCTTGAATACTCGGTTCATCATATCCATGAAGGCAGCAGGAGCATTAGTCAATCCAAAAGACATGATTAGGAATTCATAATGCTCGTACCGAGTTTTGAAAGCCGTCTTTGGAATGTCATCGGTTTTAATCTTCAACTGGTGATATCCGAAACGAAGATCAATCTTTGAAAAGAATTTGGCTCCTTGAAACTGGTCAAACAGATCATCAATACGTGGCAATGGGTACCTATTTTTGATGGTGACATGATTCAACTCCCGATAATCAATATAAAGTCGCATACTCCCATCTTTCGTCTTCAAAAATAGAACCGGAGCACCCTAAGGAGAAGTACTAGGACGAATAAAGCCAATGTCTAACAATTCCTGCAGTTGGGTCTTTAACTACTGAAGTTCAATAGGAGCCATTCGATATGGGGCTTTCGAAATGGGTTTTGTCTGGGTTCAAGGTCTATACAAAATTCAATTTCACGCCGGGGATAGGCCGGGAAGTTCTTGAGGAATCGTTAGGAAATTCATTAACAATAGAAATATCATTCAAAATCGGCGCATTTTGTTTAGATCTGTGACATGAGCTAAGAAAGCTTGACATCCGTTTTTCAATAAGCGAATAGCTTTATGGCTTGAGATGACAGTGATTGATTTTAATGATTTGGTTGCTTGAATTCGCATAATAGGTTGCTTAGGAATATGAAAGCTAACAACCCTACGAAAACAATCAATTTTTGCATGATGTGTAGTTAACCAATCAATCCCTAGAATTACATCAAATGCAAGTATTTTTAATGCAATAAGATCGACAGGTAATGTGAGGGTAACAATTTGAACCAAACAAGACTTATAAATAGTGGATGTAATGAAGGTTTTTCCCAACGGAGTTTCAACAGATAAGTCAAAGTCCAATTTCTCCGGAGTCAAATTTAAACGTTGAGCGCAAGTAGGAGAAATAAAAGATTGGGTAGAACCGGTATCAAATAAGGTATAAACTTCGCTAGAGTTTATGATAAGCTTACTCGTGATGACCTCGTTCGGGTTCCTTGCTTTCGGGATGTCACAACAAACGCCTCCTCGCTTCTCTCTACCGGTTTTGACTTTTTGGGGGATGACCTTTGGTGCCTCCATCCTAAATTGAACTTGTCTTCGATGAATGACAAAATAAAAGCTAGTGACCTTCTCTTCCACAATTATAACATCTTTTGGATGAAGATCGCTAGCTTTTGATGATGTGTCCTCTCCTCCGCATTTGAAGCATATGATAGGTGGTCGTTCTTCTTTCTTAACAATGGGTGATGGTGCTGACTTCTTTCCATTATTATTGAATCTCCTCTTCTTGAAATGTCCATTTTTACTGTCTTGGCCATGATTACCACCGAAGTGGTTACCATTTCTGGCATGTTGATTCCTTCACGTTTGTTGTCGTTGTTTGATGGTCGATACCATCGGTATTTTTATCTTTTTAGAAACCGCTTTTCTCTTAGTTGCGTTGACTCATTACCGCGCTCCAATAACTGAGCCCTATTTACAACATATGAGTAAAAACACAGTTTATGAGAAATAAGATATTGACGTATCTCCGGTTTCAAACCTCTTAGAAACATTCGCGTCATTCGCTCCTCATTATCGACCAAATGGGATGCAAACAGGGATAACTCAACAAATTTGGCTTCGTATTGTGACACGGTCATATTGTTTTGTTCCAATTTGATAAACTCCACTTCTTTCATGTGACGAATACTCTCGGGAAAGTACTTGTCGTTGAATAGCTCTTGGAACTTCTCCCAAGACATCTTGAGTCGTCAGGTCAGTGGAGTTTTTCTGATTCCCACCGATGAATCGCTTTCTTCAAGCAACATAAAGGTGGAGAAGGAACCTTTTGCTCTCGGAGCATCCCAAGACATCAAATATCTTGGTGATCTCGCTTTATCCATGCTTCCGCCTTAAGTGGTTTTTGCTCTCCTATAAACTCCGGTGGTCCCAGCTCGAATGAAGCTTTTAGCGGTGATCGTCGAGAGTTTCAAATACTACCACAAAATAGTAAATAGACAACGCTTAAAAGACAATGTTTTTTATAAAAACGTTGTGGTAGTTTTTTTTAAAAAACGTTGTAAATACATATGCAAAAACGTTATCTATTTAAAAGTACATTTTTTTTTGTTTTAATTAGATAAAGTTTTTTTTAAAACGTTGTCTATTATGAAAAACACGGAGCTAAAAATCTTTATCAATTTAAAGAATTTATTTTTCTTTTCTTTTTCTCGCTCTATCAGCCCTCGCCTCTCTTCCTTCTTTCTCATCCCTCCATCCTGTCTCACAAATCCCTCCAGCTTTCCAGATTCAAAGTCATTCTCTCCCCCTTCATTTTCATGGCGGATTTTACAGCTCTGTCATTCTGTTTAGGGCTCAATTTTGACCTAGATTTGGAACCCCAAATCAGTGTCAAAAAAGATACGTCACCTAAACCAGCTCGACAACCTTTAACCTCCGCAAATCTGCTCCCTACAGTCGACGAATTCGGCGACGATGATTTTGAATCACCCACGGTAGGTCCGGGTCCAAAAGTTTCGAACCCTCCTCGGACAGTCAAGCGCCTTCGCCGGGGGCCCGCACCGGTTGCCCAGAAGCCAGAGCCAGTGGTGTCTTGGTGTAAGGTAGATGATGAGATTGAAGAGTTCTCTTCTCAGGAGGATAAGTGTAGAGGTAAATTTTAGTGGGAACTTGTTATTGTTTTGTTTTTGTGCTCTAAATTTGGTCTTGTTGTTTGTTTGGTCCCAAGATTTCGATGAAGAAGAAGAACCAGTCACCGAAGAGTCGAGAATACGTGACAAAAAAGAGAAAATGGAGAACCTACTCCGTCGACTCACGTCGGAGAGAGTTCCGCTGCGAGTCCACGACATTTTAATTAAGGGAAACACCAAGACGAAGGACCTACTCATCGAAGCCCTAGGTATGTTTTAATTGATTTGTATTTCTCTATTGTAAATTTTTTAATTTTGTTTGTTTGTCATTTCCTTCCTGTATGCTGCTCGATCACTAAATTGAAAACTCCTTTTTTTTTTCATTAGGAAT
The DNA here is from genome assembly GCA_020205605.1 of Panax ginseng. Taxonomy (NCBI): domain Eukaryota; kingdom Viridiplantae; phylum Streptophyta; class Magnoliopsida; order Apiales; family Araliaceae; genus Panax; species Panax ginseng. Next base: position 19,727,230 of record CM035136.1, on the reverse strand, counting down.
TTAAACATCAACTTGTTCAAGAGCTCTTCTTCAGAGAACACCTTGTAAGTTTCTTTTTCTAATTGCTTCTCTGAAATTTTTATGTTTAAATTTTTTTGCTGAAATGTGAGGGAGAATTTTTCTTCAACAGAAAGGGAATTCTTCCTTGTGAGAAAGATTTCATCTGCCCTAAATGTAGATTCCTTAATCCTTGAGCCTAACTCTTAGTTCAAAGCTGATGAGCTCCGAAGGATCATGGACTATAAACAGAACATCCGTACTATGTCTGTTATTGCCCATGTTGATCATGGTATGGAAGCAACTAGCATGTTCTTTACAACTTTTTATGAGTAGTTGTCTAAACTGTTATACTTGTGGTGATGGTGGTATAAGTAGGACCCCATGGATTGATGTTATGTATAACTTTTTTGAGAAATTTATTAGAAAGATATCTAACATTTTCTATGGGAGGAAGCTTATGTGAGCTTCTAATTAAGATATCTAACATTTTCTACCGCAGAGCGCAAAAACAAATCTTAACGTGGAAGAAGTTTTCTTTTCTATTGCAAGGGATATAAAGCAAAGGCTTGCAGACACCGACTCAAAGGCTGAGGTAATCACCCATCTATTGTAAATTGAATCTGAAAAAACAATCATATTGAAACACCTTTCAAAGATTGCATACTCTAATTACCTGAAAAAATGGTTGAGAGTAGCTGTTTGTTTGTATTGTTGCAGCCTACTACACTAAAAATCAATCAACTAGATCCAGCGGCTGGAAATGGTTAACTTGCTTAAAAATCGGCATGTTGTGGCTCTTAAATGGATGGCATTCAATACTAAATCCACTTATTGGAAGCCTTGCTTGCGAAAGTTAAGCTACAGTCTATCCTAATGCCATTATCTGAGATAATGCTGAAAAAGGAGATGCATTGTATGATAAGTTCTCTATGTTCTTGGTACATTTAAGCTACAGTCTATCATATGTTCATTAAGGAGCTGCTTGTTTTAGTGTTTTTTGTTCCCCTCATTTGTCCATTTAATTTTCCTCTGGTTGTTTGACCTGACCCATTCCAGAGCAAAAGGATAAACTCACTGAAGTGGAGCAGCAGTTGAAGAAAGCTGAAGCTGCTGAGAGACGGCGAATGCAAAATGAGAAGGCGGCTCGTGAGTCGGAGGTCTGCTTTGGTTTTGGTTTTAGCTCATTTTATTTGACTGTTATATGCTCTACTATTTTCTAATTTTGCAATGATGTCATACATTTACCTTTTAGGTCGAGGCATAAGTTGAAGAAGCGCCAGGAAGAGTTGGCTCAGGTAGTATCAAAATGTTTGTGTACTACTTTTTTTCAAGCTTTTTATTTAATTTTTTGGTTATCTTTTATCTATTTTTTTACAAGTTTGTTATTATTGTGCAGGAGAAGGCTGCCACTGCACAGACACTCCCTCCAAACACTGTTAGATGTGCCAATGCCGCCTCCGAGTAGCAGAATCGGAAAGCTGGTGACAACGGATCGAAAATCAAAGAGGGGGACTTTGTCGCAGATACAGAGTGACACAATTTCTGCTGCTAAAGCTGCTTTGAATCCAGTTAGAATCAACATATTGCCCCAGAAACAGAAGTAGAAGAAAAAAGTTTGATTAATTATTATTTACACCAAAATGGGACCGACTGTTTTATTATTATTTGTATTTCATAAGTTCAATACATCGTTACCACAGTTCAAAACAAATTTAGGGATACATTTCTAATTTTAGATTACGAAGTGACATGAAATCCCAACATGCTATTATTTACATTTTAGGTAGATTGAGTACCTATTACATATGTTGCAAATGTTAAAACAAAGTGGATGACCCTTGTTTACCTTTGTTGGTTAATATTTATTATGGGAAAAAAAGGAGTTGTGAATTGTATGAACCTCTTCTGAAATAGTTACTATAATTTCTTGGTTCTCATTCTCCATTCATCACAATATTCCTCTTATCTAAGTGGCCAAGCTTGTAGAGAACTATGGTCGAGTTTGTTTCACATTCCATAAAAGTTGACATTCTCAGATTATCTAACCAACGTTGACATATCCATTGTTTTACTTCAGTAAGATAGCTTCTGCATAGAGGAACTGGTGATTGTGTGTGAAAGAAGAATTTTATATTTCTTAATTTTGCATAAAAGTGCAGTTTATGTTTGATAATAGTGAGAATTACAATTAATGTGCCATGCCAAGACACATCGGCAATTTTTGCACTCTTATATTGAACCATTGCTTGTTTCACTTTTGGGTTTCAGGGAGCAGTTGTTGCTTATGTAGTAGATCTTTTTAAAGTGCCAACAATATTTATGAAAGCTGTGACCGATATCGTGGATGGTAACAAACCAATTTCTGAAGAATACTTGCAAAATGTGTCCGCAGTGACTGCTGTTCTTGGTCAAGCAGTTACCCAAGTAATTCATTACATCAATGGAAAGTGCATCTTAGAACTTTAAGCAGTCTAGTTCTACTTATGCTCATTTCTACTAGATAGATTTTTAAAAAAATAATAAAAAAATTAGGTCAACATTTCTACTACATGTCCTATTTATTTGATTGGATACAGGTGATTTACATGCAAATGCATGATTTTTCTGGTCATTCTATTCTGAATATGAATGTCCATACTTTAGTTTTAGCCTGAAGGAATTATCAGTGTGCTGCTGCTGCACTATTTAGATAAATTGTCAAACATGGCTGCAGCTGGTTAATATTTATTGTGGTTAACCAACAAAGTGGATGAACTGCAGCTGACCCTTATTTACCTGTAATCCTCCATTATTAGGCTTATTTTAGCCTTGCATGTGGATGTAGCCTAGCCTTGTTCTTGGGGATATATCTAGGCTATTACAGTGCCAAACTGCCAATTAAACTTTCATTGTTACATTAACTCTTTCTTACAGTTGTGATGTATTGCTCTTATTGCAGAATCTTGTTTTTCACATTTGTTTTCTCCTATGAGAAATCTTCCTTGTATGGTGTATGCCAGACTTCGGGACAACTGACTATCCATCATGGCATTGTAAGCAGCATGCAAAGTGTATAAAAGGTAATTTCGGAGCTTTTGCTGTCAAAGATCTTGTTCTGCAATGGTTATGATTTTGATGAGCTCCACCCTGATCTAATTGTGTCTGCTCTGGAATATGCTGCAGAAGTTGGGACATCAATTTTTTTTTATCCTTGCTAACGGAACACCTGAAGAACAAAAAGCACTTGACAAGCTCTGTTCGGAATATTCAACTAGTCCTCATCCAGTTTTTGTGTTAGATGTTTGTCTTGTTACAGTTACCAGAGAACTCTTATAGTCATGCTTTCCGAATCTTAATAAGAGAACTAGATCCCTTGAACCCGATTTCATTGTACGTACTCAGTCGATCAGCGTTTTTGATAACTATGGTTTTGTAACTAAATTACTTAAGTTTATGTTCGTGGTTGTTTTGTAGCTTACTTTCTTTAAAAATATGAGGATATGATATTGTGCAGGTTGGGGTTTCTTATGATATTGTACAATATTCATGTATTGTATGGTTCAGCTTTAAAACATTTCTCCTTATTTAGTGAAAGATGTTTCACTGTATCTATCCCCTTCTTTAAGAACCGCCTGAATGATTTACATTCCGACCACAATGATCAGTAGCAAAATGACTCGGATTAGTGTATGAACTCTCTTCCTCTAAATTTTAATTCAGGTTGTTAATGTAGATTTTAAAGCTGATTTGAGATGGCTACTGACTAGCTGAGATGCTGTAGTTTCTATATATGGTTCATATTTGGTGTTCACTTAAATTTATGCATCTTGCTTATCCAATCCATTTTCAGGTTCCAAAAGATAAAGATGAGCTTGCAGCTCTGCAAGGAAGGCTGAGGAAGCGATTTCCATCACAGTGTATTTAATAATCTGATAAGGTAGAAATTGTATGTAATAATCTGATAATTGTATGTTACACAGTGTATGTTTTCTTGTTACAGTCATATAGTTTGGTTTATTTTGTGGATTGAAAAGTGAATTTGAGATGTATATATAGATAGTTTGGTATATATTTTATGAAACTGTAAACGAATGGTATTATTGGGATGTATTTTGAATGGTTGATACATTTTGGCTATATATTATGGCATTTAGCATATTGCAGGTGTATTGGTAATATAGGTGAATCACATCTTTTTTTTTCTTTATCTACAACATTTAAAAAATGTTGTCTAATATACTAAACAACAACGTTTTGTATCCAAAAAATGTTGTGGAATCATACCTACTACAACGTTTTCAAGCATCTGTTAATTTTTGAAAAACAAATCTACAACGTTTTTTTCCTAAAAAACGTTGTGTATTGTGCTTAACTACAACGTTTTTAAAAAATTGTGTAAGGGTGTCAAATAGATGACACCCTTAACCACGACGTTTTTCCGACTGAAACCACAACGTTTTTTCCGCGTTGTCTATTTACTGTTTTGTAGTAGTGAGTGTTTCCACCTATATTTTGGACAGGAGCCGCTCTCGCCTGATGTTGCATGAATTGCATAAAGCCTCTAAATAGTCCATCATTCATCATTTGGTCAGTGTTGTTGTTTGCATGAGGATTGTCGCCTTCCTCATGCACATTGTCCTGATTATTGATATGTGGAGACTCAACGGTCTCTTGTGCTCCATTGCTATTTTCAACATTCTCGGTTGTCATTTTCAGATATTGCCACAAAACAAAGGTTCATTAACATATAACATATTATCCATATACTTTGACTGACCAATTAAATACCAAATAAACTTAGGTAGGTCATACTAGCGAAGGAATTCCCCGTCTCTCCCCTCCTATTTCTAGTCTCACATCTTAGCCAGGGATCATATCCCTAAGCTTTGATACCAACTGTGACACCCCCAAAATTAGGTATACATCACCCATCTTGGATCGCCAAATTCATGGTACAAAATTCAAATACAACTTCCTAATACAACTGTCGTGTACAATACGATAAAACATAAACTGTGAGTTTGAATACAAATATTGTCTACTAGAGATTATACAAACTCAAAAGGAGTCCTCATTACAATTATTATCACACTATTTCACAGAATAGTGAGGACTACTAATGCTATCCTCTGGACCATCACTCCGTTCCCCGACTCGTCCCAGCTATATTCTCATTTCCTGAAGAGAACAGTGAAAGAAAGGGTGAGCTCAACTAGCCCAGTAAGAAATATTATGACTAAGATAATGCAGAATAAATTATCATTAGTCTCCAACAATGTTAAACTGATAAAATATAATAGACATCAAGTTTAACTGTAGCAGAACAAGCAATCCATTAAAAGAGTCAAGTAGAAAATAAAATCTACTATCTTTTATGATTTAAAAGGTTTTTCATCACTTTTATCGCTGAGATTCAGCTTAATAAATATTCCACATCATCGAATCACCCCTCGCACTACTGGCCGAGGATATTCTTTAGTATCACGACCACAATTATCCATGCACTACGGGACAAGAATATTTGTGTATTCATTAATGGTCATGATCATGCCAACAATCCCATCCATCAATGCACTGAGCCAATGAGGACTTTTACCACATCATTTGTAACATTACGGTCATGATTACACCGAATAATCCCTGGTCATAATCATACCAAGCCCATCTATGCACTACAGGCCATAGATAATTTTCAACAAAATATAAACATGAGGATGATGACAATGATATAAGAATTCAATAAAACAAGTTCAAGAATTAATTTTTCTAGGAACCGATAACGTCCAAATTGTCAACATGATCTTCGCTTTAGAGAGTAAAATTCAAGAATGCTTTCGAAGAATAGTTCCATGAAAAGATCTTTGGATGAAGCGCAAATATCAAGGATATTCCACTAATTTCATGGATTATAGAAGTCAAAACTTTAACCAATTTGAGTATAATAAAGAATGGAATAACAAAAGAAATCACCATGCATGCGATTGCTTGGCATAGGCGAGTTATTCAACAGAATAATAATAATAATGGAACCGAGTCGTGCAAAATTTACGCGATGGGATGTTCCAATGAGAATAATAAAAGCGGAACCGGTCGGTGTAAAACACACAAACAGGATGTTCTAACAGAATAATAATAAAAAGGCGGAACCAGTGGGTGTAAAAACATGCGATAAACATGTTCCAGCAGAATAATAATAAAGAGAACCGTGTCCGGTGTAAAACACATGTACGGGATGTTCCAATGAGAATAATAGAAGAATGTCACCAAGTATAGGGTGATCACAGCGTATCTGAGTTATTCCAATAGAATAATAAGCAATGGAATAACAACAGTTCTCTTCATGAATAAGAAAGAATAACACCCACCTACCGTAAAATAAATTGAATATAAAAGTAGGAAGTAAAGAATACTTTTCTATAGTTTTCTATAATTTCTCTCTCTAAAGCTTCAATTGAATTGTAAGAAAATAATGAAGGAATGAGCTTTATTTATAGAAAAATGGAATTTGCATAAGTAACTAACTCATGAGCGGTCAGATTGATTTACTTTTAATCGACGGTCCATATTTAAAGCAAAATCTTTTAAATAAAATATAATATATAATATATATTATATATATATATATCACATGCGTCTAATTAATTCACGGGATACACTCCGTGACATTTTCGTTGCTTTTACTAATTAACATCATATATATATATATATATATATATATATATATATATATATATATATTATATATATAAGACTTATATATATATATATATATATATATATATATAATGAATAATTTTCACTAGATTATTTTAAAAATGAGTAAATAGGAGTCCATAAAATAAGTAAAATTTACAATAATTACTATAGCAATAATTGAACAAAAGCGGGTGACTTCTCAACGTAAAGTATCAATAATCAATACTGTAGTGTCTTTCTTTGTGTAACTACGCATATTCTTCGTACTTTTAACAATTGTGTGTTTCAACAGATTAACGGTAAAACTTTCGCCGTTATTTTCATAAAGTATTTTTGTCGTTTTCTCAATCCGACAATAATTCCGTTGTGGGGTCCACCAATGATTGTGTCGTTGTACGAATATTTCCTGTTAAAACGAATATTCTCCGACCAATCGAATATTATATAACAACTTGCGTACTTTGCAAAATTTATAAATATTACCCACAACTATAACATTATATCAATTTTACTCCATAATATTCAAAAATAATATTTATAGAAAATGCATCTTTATTTAAAAAGTTGGGGTTTTACAAACAGCAAGATCAAGCGCCTGCAAAAACATCGTCAGACGTTCTGGGCAATTCTGGGCTGCCCAGAAATAATCGATCAATGCCGGTCAACCCACTTTGACTCTTAATAACTTTAATAGTATAACAGATATGGACCTGATTCCAGTTTCATATCAAAGATTTCATGTCAAGCTACAGATTAAAACTTTAAAACAACAAAAATCATTAAAGAGCACAGAGATATAAGGTCTGACATTCGTTGTCAGACATCACAAAAAAAAATTCCAGATTTTTTCAAAACTTTATTTTGAGCAGATTAAAGTTATGGATCTAGTATGTGTCAACCCAAATCAACTATATGGACTACAAATAACCTATTCTAACATTCAAACCTAACATCTAACACAAGATCGATGGTCAGATTTCATGGCTAGGGTTATACCTTTTCTTTGATCTATCTTGTATTTGAGCTTCTGATTTGTTAATGAATTTTGTGGGGCTTAGTTTGTGACTGATATATGAAGGAAATTTCGGAGGTTTAGGGGTTGAGAGAGAATGGTTGAGTGTTGTTACAAAAATGAGCATGAATGTTCCATTTTTCTCTCTCTCAATCTATAAATAGACATACAAGATGCATGAATAGCTGATTTAGAGCCCATGTGATGGAATTTTTAAGTCAAGGGAGTTGTTGAGTTTGGTGAACAACCTCTCCTAATGTCAAAACCTACTAGTTAATTAGCCAAAATAATGCAACTAGGGGCAATATGGTCAATTGGTAAATCATTTTAATGGCATTATTGTAACTTGTCAAACCCTTAGGGTTTGACCCTTAGAGTTTAATCCTAAGGTTTAGCACATAGCATTTGTGGGAAATAGCATCTAGGGTTTGTACAAAAAAATAATAAAATAAAATAAATAATTTTAGTTTCTAAAATTTTGAAATTAGGGTTTCCTAATTAAATTAATTTTCTAATTACTTTATAAAGGAACATTAGGGTTTAAAATCAATAATTATAATTAACTTTGCTACTTTAGCAATTAGAGTTTAAAATTAGTAATTAGTTTTTATAATTTCTAATTAGGGTTACTAATTTTAGAAATTAGGGTTTCTAGAAATTAATATCTCTAAATATTAATTAGGGTTGACCTAATTAATCATGAAATCACATAACACAGTTATATAATAATTTCGAACTCATGATGAGTTTCAAGTTAGGGTTTTCTTATTTCAGAAATTAGGATTTTCGAAATATTAATTAGGGTTTCTAATTTAGAATTTAATAATTAGGGTTTTCTAAAGATTAGGGTTTCTAGACTTTAATTAGGGTTTACCTAATTAATCAAATCATTATATAATACACAACATAAAACATATAACACAGTTATATAACAGTCTTAAACTCACAATTGATTTTCAAATTAGGGTTTCCCCCAGTAAAACTAGAGTTTAACCAATTAATATTACGGTTTTGAAAATATAAACCATAATTGACCAACCATTATCAATATGTACATACAGTACATATTTATAGCACTGAAAAATTAAAATATAATTAATATTATATTATTATTCTCATCCTTTAATAAAAATCCAAAATTAGGATTTGAATTCCATATCTGATTTATTCTTCATATTTAACCTTAATAATTAAGGTAAAATAATTAATTTAATAAGTCGTACTAAAATTCATATAATAAAATAATTATTATAATTATTCTAAAATCATTTCATATATTATTTAAATAATATATGCTTATATTTTATGAAAAATAATTAATAAAACATTTCTACTATAAATTAATCATTATAAGAATACTTTATAATAATCAAAAATTCTAAAATAAAACTATTTGTAAATATTCATGTAATAAATATATTTTTATTTACCACATAAATACATATACACATTATCTTGTACAAATCCTCATCTTTTAAAAAAAAATTATACGCAAAATTTCTGATTTATTTATATAGAAAATATCGGGTTGTTACAAAAACCTTATATTGTGGCTCTGGTCATATTCGATGGAGACAACTGAGAAAAGTCATTCAAAACAAGAAAATGAATTAAGTTATTCTCATTTATAAAAAATTGATATCAAGGTATGATTAAGTCAATAAAACAAATGATCAGTGCAATATTAATTAATTTAACATTATTTTATATTATAGTAATATAAGACATGAGGAAACTCTTCATCTGTCCGTAAAGGAGAAAAAAAATTGATAAATAGTTCATTGACATAATATTAATTGTTACTTTTTTTTTTACTTTCAATTCTTATTATTAAACGATTGTTTAAGTAAATATTTAAACAATTATTTTTTTTATTAAGTATAAAAATTTAAATAACAATTAATAAAGATAAACATTAATAAAAAGAATATAGTAAATGATACTCATCCCAATATTCATAGGCCTTAAACACACCTATAATACTCATCTCAAATTAATAAGATTTCTTAAATTATACCCATCCCAATATTCATAGGCTTCAAATTCCTAGATTGGGGGTTATATATATGACCCCTGCCCCTTGGTTCTGCCTCTGCGTATATATTACTTACCAATAAAAATGTATAAAATATTCAATTGTGGGTCTCTTCCCTAGTTTTTCTATTTTTTTTATACTGTGTGTGTATAAACTTTGTGTATAATATATGTCCATAGCATTACTCAATTGAATAATATCACGTGCACAAATTATATACAAAAAATTGTGCATAAAAAATATGACCCATGTATTGTGTACCAATAGAAATGTGTAAAATATCCAATTATAAGTTTCGGTTCCTTTTATATATATATATATATATATATATATATATATATATATATATATATAGGTCCTAGGTTCTGTAAAGGCTCCCACTTACTTTGTTAAAATACGGACTTTTTTTTTGGTTTTTTGATTTTTTTTTAAAAATAACTAAAAAAAGTTTAATATTTTATGGAATCGAAATTTTTTCATAATACAATGTTTTAAATGTGATTTGGATCATTATAACAAAATAGAGTGCATGCGATGCATGCGCATTGTACTACTATTTTTTGGTATAGGTATCCAAATCACCCCAAAACATTGTAGTATGAAAAAATTTCGAGCCCATAAAATATTAAATATTTTTTAGTTGTTTTAAAAAACAAAAAAAAGTCCGCATTTTAACAAAGGAAGGAACCCTCACTGATCGATTACGTATATATATATATATATATATATATATATATATATATATAGTCCGGTTCGATTGGGATGCCCGGATTTTATCTCGTCTGGACTTTTTTTCTTTTTTCTTTTTTGCTTTTTTTTTAAACAACTAAAAAAAATATTTAATATTTTATGGAATTGAAATTTTTTTTCATAATAAAGTGTTTTGGGGGTGATTTGGGTACGTATAACAAAACATGGTGGTACAGTCTGTGCAGACTGCATTTTTTGGTATAGGTATTCAAATTACCCCCAAAACATTGTATTATGAAAAAAATTTAGTTCCATAAAATATTAATTATATTTTTTTAGTTGTTTTAAAAAAAAAAAAGCAAAAAAATACAAAAAAATTTTGGTCCGTCTTTTATATATATATACTATTTGTACACAACTTTTATATATAATTTGTTTCTCTAGCATTACTCCTATGAAAATAAATGAAATCTACTCATTAAAATAAGCTCTTTCAAATTGAATTTTAATGAATTGAATTCTAATAGTGTAATATAATTCTACAAATATGATATAAAAAAAAAGGGTATGTTGGACATATTTTTAGACGTTTGTTATATGTCATATGATATAGTCATTTTAGATATTAAGTAATGTGAGTCGATTATTTTAATAAATTATATTTCTTACGCCGGTAATTTGATATTTTTGATAATCTCATATTCGGTAAAAAAAGAGAGTCAAAACTCTCACCTAAAGTGAGTATTTAGATGACCAAAAAATAAATGGTAATTTTAGATTATCACGTCTTGATCATCTTGAAATCCTTCTATAAACAAAAAAATCATTCATATTTTAGTAAATTGAACATAAATATCCTTATTTATGCATAATTATAAAAACAACTTACCAATCAAATACACATATATCAAACACATTCTTCTTTATTTGAATTATTTTGGACATAAATGTTCTATGGTTATTCATCTTGTTTTGTTGTTTATTATTGTAAGTTTAATTTATTATTGTGCTTAAATTGACTTAATTAATTAATCTTTATTTATGTATTAATAATTGAATATATTACAAATCATTGTTTTACAAAAGTAATAAAAGTTTAAATATATTTTACTAAATACTAGTGAATTAACTAGTTCTCCAATATTTTAAGAGTTTAATTTTATTTGACAAAAATTCACCTATTCATTGGTGAATTTTTTGACACAATATACCCAGTAATCTTGAATTTGTACTAAATACTCACAACAACTATTATCAGTAATCAAATAACTTTTATCAAACGAAAATCATAAAATATGACCAATTTTTATTATCAGTAATCTAAATTTACTGAGTGTCTTATATATATATATGATTTGTAACAAATACCCCCTTAAGATATCTAAGTTATATCCTTAATTTAATAAATAATTTAATTATGATGTTTTAACAAAATAGAACTGCACGTATAAAAATATGAGGTAACATAAAAAAAAGATTTAAAACATCATTACGATAATATTATAAAATAAATACTTTTTACGACTTAAGTTTATTGAACTTTAATTTTTTTAAATTGTTAATACATAATTATTAAATTATTTGAAAAATTTCAGGCTCTAATATTTTTATATTTCTTTCCAACCGTATACTGAAATTTATCAAAAGAAAATTAAGAATGAATGTTTATACATTATGATCACGTGTTTGTTTGCAAGAATTATAAATTCGAGATTATATATAATATATGTGATTATAATCTCAAGATTATTAATCGTAGAATTATAATTCCAAGACTATTAAACCTAAACTAATAATCTCAAGTCTAAATTTAAAAATAAATAAGATACTTAAAATTAATAATCATCTATGAATATATTAGTTAGATCAGTATTATGGTAACGTCGATTTTCAAAAATTTAAAAACTTATAGTTTAATTAACTTTTCACAGTAGTTCTAAAAGTTATTGTCACATTTAAATTTTTCATGAAAACACTTTTTTCAAGGACAAAATAACATCTGCTGTGACACTAAATAATTTATTTAGAGAATTATTTAAAATGACGTCTTTAGGTTAATAAATAATACATTTTTGTAAACATATGTACATAAATTTTAATTTATTACATATTCAGGGGTGGACTTACACTGGGGGCAACGGGTCTCCGCCCCAGTGTTTTTTTGGAAAATTTTGTATATATATTGGGTGCCTAGTTACAAATTTTTAAAATATACCTTCATAATAATTAATATTATATTCATCTTACTAAATTAGTTTCATTTTGCCTTTTCAAAGTTGATTTCTAAAATTTGAAAATCTAAAACTATGAAAATTAATTTAATTTAGACAATACAATCATAAATATTAATCTCTATTCTACAAAAAGAATTTTCTTTGCATATTTTTAAAATTTTAAAGATCTATTTTTTATTTAATCATTACTCTTAAATTATTGAGTGTTTAGTTTTATATTAATGGTATGAATTGTTATGATTAATTTAAGAATAGTATCATTTTATATTATCAATAAAATATGTAATTCTTTTTTAGCAAATTAATTATATCTCTATATTTCATTTATAATATACTTTAAATAAATTTATTAGACTTTATTACATGGTCACATATATTATTTTCTTTTCTAAAGAAAAACATTAAAAATTAACACACTTTATGTATTAAAAACATTATTTACTTAGAATTTTCTTTCTACACATGGAAACAAAATCTATTTAAAATAGGTTCTATTTAAGAAAAAAAAAACTTGCACCCACAACATAAGATTCTTGGGTCCACAGCTGTACATATTATTATTCAAAAAATTTATGTCAACATGAGTGTATTTGAATTTGAATTTCATTTATTTATATTTTGATTTTTAATGGTTGGTAAATATATAAATATGTGAAATTTAAATACACTCATATATAATTTTTATATCCAATTTTCATGTCCGCTTAGAAGAGCTGATTATTATTTTACAAATGTATTGTTCATTAACTTAAATTACGTGGTTTTGAGTTATCTAATGACATTTATATCCTACGCATATTTTAAAGTTAGGATTGTAAATTGTAAACGAAAATAGGATATTCGTCCGTCCATGTTCATATTCGTTTAAAGCGGATATTATTTGTGATACCCTCAAAATAGGTATACACAACCCATTTTGAGTCGCCAAATTAAATACATGTTACATAATATAAATACAAACTTAATTTATGCAACTGTCGTGCAAAATACGATAAAACATAAGCTGAGAGTTTTAACATGAATATTGTATCGTAGACAATATCCAAACTCAAATGGAGTCCTCATTATAATTATTATCACACTATTTTATAGAATAGTGAGGACTACTATAGCCACCATCTTGGACCATCACTCCATTCCCCGACTAGTCTCAGTTATATTCTCATTTTCTGAAGAGAACAATGAAAGAAAAAGGTGAACTCAACTAGCTCAGTAAAAAAATATTATGACTAAGATAATGTAAAATAAATTATCCTTAGTCTTCAACAATATAAAAACTGATAGAATACAATAGACAACAAGTTTAACTGCAGCGGAACAAGCAATCCATTAAAAGAGTCAAGTAGAGTATGATGTCTACTATCTTCTATGATTTAAAAGTTCATCATCAATATTTTATCTCTGTAACACATCCCAATAAATAATTCACATCACCGAATTATCCATGCACTACGGGCCAAGGATATTCGTTAGTATCACATCCACGAATTATCCATGCACTACGGGTCAATGATATTCGTTATTATCACCAGTGGTCATGATCTTGCCAACAACTGTCTATCAATACACTACGGGCCAATGAGGACTTTCACAACATCATTTGTAACATTACATGTCATGATTATACTGATACATAATTCATGATAATAATCATACCAATTAACAATCCATCTATGCACTACGGGCCAAAGATGACTTTCATCACAATATAAACATGAGGATGATGACAATGATATAAGAATCAATCAAATGAGATCAAGGATAAATATTAAAGATTTTTAATTTATCCGGAGTTTAAGTATGTCCAAATTGTCAATATGATAACTACTTTGTGGAGTAAAATACAAGAAAGATATTCATGTATCAAAAATAATTTGGACAGAAAAGAAATTAATTTTTGTCGTGAATAGTACTTCGTGAATAGTACATCGTGAAAAGTACTTCGTTAATATATATTATCCCGTGAATAGTATCGTATGTATGAATAGTATCCATGAATAGTACTCCGACATGAAAATATTAAAATTTAACAAGAAAGTTCAGAAAAGTATTTTCGTGAAACGATACTAGATGAAGCGCAAATTTCAAGAATATTCTACTAATTTCAAGGAGTATAGAAGCAATACTTATCAAAATAAATGTAGATTTTGAAATATAAAACGAAATAATATTACTTACATACTACAATATGAAAGAAAATATTATTTCTTACGAATATTGAATGAAAATAATATCCCTTACCTTAAAAGGAGAGTACTTCTAACTGGTATAACGGGAAAATTCTTGAAGAAAATTTGCACTATTTGCTACTCTCAAAGTTTTCTTAAACTCAAAAGAAATACGCTCAATATTATAGAAGAAGAATTCTCTGATTCTGGTGTGATTTTCATTTCTAAACTAAACATCCTATTTATAGGAGAATGACATGGTACTATTTAAGAAAAATAATCACGGACTGCACAATAAACATTCACGGGCGCGCACCAGTTGATTTTTCTGATTTTACTATGCAACACTATACCATACTATGCAATACTATGCAATAAAATAAAATATAATATATTCTATATATAATATAATAAAAAGAATAACTTTATATATAATATAAAAAGTATTCTGTTTTATACAAAAACTAAGATAACTTTCTATCGACGATTTTGAAGAATGAGTAAGTGGGGGGTCCATGTAATAAGTCAAACTTACAACAAAATACTTCATAAAAACACCCATCTATTTATCACAAATCACTTGACTTTACTAAACATATTTTTAATAACATTTATTCATCATTAATATTATAACTCGCAATATTAACAATCATATCATTCATAGGAAAGAAGTGACTTTCTGATAAGGACTTCTCCTTATTGGCGCACAATTAGATGACTTAACCCCTTTCCTCGACAAAACTTTCTAGACATTGTCAATAATGTAAATAATAATATAAATAACTTCGTCGTCTTAATTATTGATTTAATAATATAAAATATTGTGCAGATGATACTGTGACAATAATTGAATCAATAATATGAGATATTATGCAGCAACTACTATTGCAATAATTGAAAAAACTGAGTGACTTCTTACGTAAGCATCAATAATCAGAGATATTGTGCAATATCGTGTGCTATTGTGTAACCACGCGTATTACTGTACTTTTATCATCGGGTATGTCAATAATTTAACGGTAAAAGTCTTGTCGTTATTTTTATAAAAATGTTATTTTTGTCTTTTTCTAAATTCGACAGTAATTTCGTTGTGGGGTCCACTAATGATTGTGTCGTCGTACGAATATTCCCTGATAAAACGAATATTCTCCGACCAAACGAATATTTTATGACAACTTGTTTACTTTGAAAAATTTATAAATATTATCACAACTATAACATTATATCAAATTCACACCTTATTATTCAAAATAATATTTAAAGAAAATTAAATATTTATTCATAAAAGTTGGGGTCTTATATTATTCGTATTCGATTAGAGATATTCACAAATAAAAGAATACAGATACATGTATATTCATATCATTTCACATCCATTCGTCAACATATTTATTGAATCAGATATGCGGTATCATAATCCCTAGCAAAGAACGAGTTTTATTATAGAATTATAATATTTTTTTAATATCTTCCATAAAAATATTTTATTAAATAAAGTGATTAATTTTTTTTTATGAATTTTATAATTTAATCATATGGTTGATAATTGTGTTATATTATATTAATATCATAATAGTAATTTTTTAGTTTTTAAATTATTTATGTACTAATTTTAATTAATTATGCTAATGAATTCGGATAGTAATTCAAAAATGAAAAATATTCAAATTCGAATAGTTTTTCGAATATCGAATTTGAATGATACCTTAAGAAATCAGTCGAATATCAAGTACAAATACTTATAATTAATTTTTTTTTTAAAATACAAATAAAAATTACTGTATTCAAATATGTCAGTTTACGACCCTAATGAAACTGTTTCATTTTACCGCTATACTTGTAAGACCCTAACTTTCATAGATAAAGAAACTAATTAATTAAACTAATTAATTAGTTTAATTAATTAATAAAACTGTTTTTCGGCAAAACTAATGATTTTGCCACCGAAGTTGACACGTTTTATTGAATACCCGATTGAACTTTAATTTTTCAAATTAACTCACTGAACTAATTTTTATTTTCAAATTGGGTCATTTTGTTAAAAAAAAATTGACAGACGTTAACATATTGCTTATGTGGCGTTGACGTGGCAAAAAAAATAAAAAATATTACTTATGTGGCAAAAAAAATCAAAAATAGATTTTAAAAATAAAAAAAATTAACATTTTAAAGTTTTAAAAATAACAAAAACATAATAAAATAAAACAAAAAATCAAAAAATCAAAATATCTTCTCTTCTTCAACTAAAAAGATTTAACCATATTGATTATTTGGCAAAAAACAGAATTTTTAAAAACATAAATTTTAAAAAATATAATTTTTTTAAAAATACTTTTTTAAAAACAGAATTTTTTTAAAATTTCTTTTTTAAAAATAGAAATTTTTTAAAACAGACTTTTTTAATAAACAGAATTTTTTTAAAAAGCCTTTTTAAAAACAGAATTTTTTAAAAAACAGATTTTTAAAAGAATAGAATTTTTAAAAATCAGATTTTTTAAAAATAGAATTTTTTAAAAAACATAATTTTTAAAAATAGAATTTTAAAAAACAGAACTTTTTTAAAAACAGATTTTTTTAAATAGAATTTTGTTTTTTAAAAAATCCGTTTTTTTTTAAAAATCTGTTTTTTTTAAAAAGGATTTTTAAAAAATTATGTTTTTAAATTATTTTTTTAAAAAAAGCTGTTTTAAAAAAATTCTATTTTAAAAATAAATCTGTTTTAAAAAAAAATATGTTTTTAAAAAATCTGTTTTTAAAAATAATTATGTTTTTAAAAATCTATTTTTTAAAAATTTGTTTTTAAAAAAATTATGTTTTAAAAAATTATATTTTAAAAAAAATATCTGTTTTTAAAAAATTCTATTTTTAACAAATTCTGTTTTAAAAAATTCTATTTTTAAAAAAAATATGTTTTTAAAAAATATATTTTTTCCCAAATAATTAAGATGGTTAAATCTTTTTAGTTGAAGAAGAAAAGATATTTTGATTTTGATTTTTTTGTTTTTGTTTTATTTTATTATGTTTTTGTTATTTTTAAAACTTTAAAATGTTAATTTTTTTATTTTTAAAATCCGTTTTTGATTTTTTTTTGCCACATAAGTAATTTTTTATTTTTTTTGTCACGTTAGCGCCACATAAGCAATATTTTAACGTCTGTCAACTTTTTTTAACGGAATGACCCAATTTGAAAATAAAAATTAGTTCAATGAGTTAATTTGAAAAATTAAAAATTCAATTGAGTATTCAATAAAACGTGCCAACTTTGATGGCCAAATCATTAGTTTTGCGTATAAAAATCTATTACATTACATCAAATGTTGGTAGTATATATATCATGACTCGATCTCATCAAATTTTTCTTAACAATTATTATCATCTTAAAATGAAAACATATATTTTAATTTTAGATGGGAGCTGGAAATACAAGTTATTACAACTTTGAATTGTCCGGTTTTTGATTGGTCAATTTGGCCTTTGGCCTATAAATGTACGGTTTATATTTTTTATTTTTGCTAAATAAGTTATTATTTATATATTATTAGATTTAATAATGGTTTATTAAGTGTGAATGACTGAATGTGGAGAATAAAAAAAAGAGCAAAGTCAAGTCAAACATTGGGTAACGCCAAGAGGCATTTGGTAAGCCTTGACGCATTAGATAAGAGCAGACCGGGCCACCGGGGCAGAGCAGATAAAAGAGAGAGAGAGGTATGGGATAACGTGCGCATGAGGTGAAGGCGGGCGCGTAGTGATTAGACGTCATTTTCTTAAAGTTCCGACAAGGTCTTTTCTTCGAACATCGGCCCCGTCATCTCCATTAAGAGTGTAAACGAACCGGATCGATTTGAATATTGAATTGCTCAGATTTGGTTCATAAAATTTATCGAGTATAAAATAAGATTTGATTGAAGTTCATTTAACTACCGAGTCGAACACGATTCTGAATCGAGTCCGAACAGTTTGGACTTTTCCAACGAATATAATCCGAATATCAATAAAAAATTATAATTTCAGGAAGTTCGAGTAATTTATCGAAGTTTAAAATGTGCTCATATTTGACTCATTTATATTTCGAGTTGAGCTCGAATCGAACTTTAGCCGAGCGAGTACGAATCGAACCCGAACTATTTACTCATTTTACAGCCTTAATCTCCATAAGGAAAAAGACCGACCCTACCCCTTTTCTCACTATTCTTTCATTTTTTCTTAAATAAAAGCATTAATTTATCTCCTCACTATTCTTTCATTTTTCTTAAATAAAAGCATTAATTTATCTCCAATGTGTATTATAATTAATGTAAATTTATAAGTGATAAGATTAAATAATAATATATTAGTCTATTTTTATAATTTCTATTCTATCTATTTTTCATTTGTTAATATCTTATATCAATTTGAATTTATAATCATATATAACAACATTTTATCTTTAATTTAAATCGGTGATAATATCTTAGTAGTATTTGTTTGTCTAAACAAATATGTATTTAACAATAATTTATACTTATTAGTGTAAGACCCCAATTTTTTATGAATAAAGATTTAATTTTCTCTAATTATTATTTTTAAATAATAAGGTGTGATTTGATATAATGGTATAGTTATGGATGATATGTGTAAATTTTGCAAGTAAGCAAGTTATCATAAAATATTCGTTTGGTAGGAAAATATTTTTTTGTCGAAAAATATTCGCACGACAACACAATTATTGGTGGATCCCACAACGGAATGACTGTCGGATAAAAAAAGCGACATAAATAACATTTTTATAAAAATAACGGCAAAACTTTTACCGTTAACTGTTGAAATACCCGGTGATAAAAGTAAAGTAATACGCGTGGTTGCACAGTAGAACACGATAGTGTACAATATCTTTGATTATTGATGCTTACGTGAGAAGTCACTCGGTTATACTCAATTATTGTCACAGTAGTTGTTGCATAGTATCTCATATTATTGATTCAATTATTGTCACAGTATCATCTGCATAATATTTTATATTATTAAATCAATAATTAAGACGACACATTTATTCATATTATTATTTGTATTATTGATAATGTCTAGAAAGTTCTGTCGAGGAAATGAGTTATGTTATTTAATTGCGCGCCAATAAGGAGAAATCTTTATCGGAAAGCCCCCTATTTTCTGAGAATGATGTGATTGTCAATATTGTGTGTGAGACCCGAGATTTTATGAATAAATATTTAATTTTCTCGAAATAATTTTTTATTTTTTTATATTATGGAGTGGATTTGATATAATGTTATAGTTGTGGATAATATTTATAAATTTTACAAAGTACGCAAGTTGTTATATAATATTCGATTGGTCGGGGAATATTCGTTTTAATAGGGAATATTCGTACAACGACACAATCATTGGTGGACCCCCACAACGGAATTATTATTGGATTGAAAAAACGACAAAAATACTTTATGAAAATAACGGCGGAAGTTTTACTGATTAAGCTGTTGAAACACGGTGTTGTTAAAAAATACGATGTCTGGCGTGGTTGCATAAAGAAGACACGGTATTGATTATTGATGCTTACGTGAGAAGTCACTCGATTATACTCAATTATTACTACTGATAATTCTTGCATCATATCTATCATATTATTGATTCAATTATTATCACAGTATCATTTGCATAATATATTATATTATTAAATCAATAACTAAGACGACAAAGTTATTCATATTATTATTTGCAATATTGACAATGTCTAGAAGTTCTGCCAAGGAGAGGTTTGGTCACCTAATTGCGGCCAATAAGGAGAAATCCTTATCGGAAAGCCCCCCTCTTTCAGGAACGACTTTGGTTGTTAAATATTGTGAGTTATAATATTAATGATGAATAAGTTGTGTTGATTAAAATGAATTTTGATAGTTCCATTGTGTTGGGATTATTAATGTTAGTGGAAATCGACATCTATTAGATGATAATTGATGTCTAGGGGTTATTTTGATAAATCGGGTAATTTATCGGATAAATGAGAAATTAATTGCTACTAATTCACATGTTTATATAACTATTTGTTCACATGTGTGTACTATTGAATCACATTCATGTACTATTAGGGGAGTTGGAGCAAGATTGATAATACTTGTATGACTAAGTTAAAAATGGAGGTATGGATGGAGGTACTATACTGTAATTCGTATTTTTCACATGATTATACTATTGATTCACATGATTGAACTATTGATTCACATTATTTATGCATGACCTGGTTCCGTTCTTTATTATTACATTTGGAACATCGTATCCGTGCTTTCTTTATGACACAGTTCCGATTCTTTATTATTCTGTTAGAACATCCTGTCTGTGCTTTACGCATGACCTGGTTCCATTATTTATCATTCTGTTGGAACATCCTGTCTGTTCGAATTTTGTATCTTTTTGATTCGAGAAAACCCTTCTACAAATCTCCGATAATAATAATAAGTTAAGCGAGAAAGCTACGTCTTGATCATTTGATTTAGGTTGCTCCCAGCTTTGAATTGCTTCAATTTTTGCCGGGTCAACAGATATACCATGATTTGATATCACGTGCCCAAGGAATGCAACTTCCTCCAACCAGAACTCGTATTTCTTCAACTTGGCATATAGCTTATTTTCACGAAGCTTTTGGAGTATCAGCCTCAAGTGTTGCTCATGATTTTTACGGTATTTGGAATATATGAGGATGTCATTAATAAAGACGACCAAAAAATGATCCAAATATTCCTTGAATACTCGGTTCATCATATCCATGAAGGCAGCAAAAGCATTAGTCAATCCAAAGGACATGACTAGGAATTCATAATGCCCGTACCGAGTTCTGAAAGCCGTCTTTGGAATGTCATCGGTTCTAATCTTCAATTGATGATATCCTGAACGAAGATCAATCTTTGAAAAGAATTTGGCGCCTTGCAACTGGTCAAACAGGTCTTCAATACGTGGTAATGGGTACCTATTTTTGATGGTGACATGATTCAACTCCCGATAATCAATACAAAGTCGCATACTCCCTTTTTTTTTCTTCATGAATAGAACAGGAGCACCCCAAGGAGATGTACTAAGACGAATAAAACCAATGTCTAACAATTCCTGCAACTAGGTCTTTAACTCCTGAAGTTCAATAGGAGCCATTCGATATAGGGCTTTGGAAATGGGTTTTGTACCGGGTTCAAGGTCGATACAAAATTCAATTTCACGCCTGGGTAGGCCGAAGTTCTTCTGAAATACGTCAGAAATTTATTAACAATGAAATATCATTCAGAATCGATGTATTTTTGTTTAGATTCGTGACATGAGCTAAGAAAGCTTGACATCCGTTTTTCAATAAACGAATAGCTTTATGGCTTGATATGACATTGATTGATTTTAATGGTTTAGTTGTTTGAATTCGCATAATAGGTTGGTTAGGAATATGAAAGCTAACATGACACTTAAAAAACAATGAATTTTTGCATAATGAGTAGTTAACCAATCAATCCTAGAATCACGTCAAATACAAGTATTTTCAATGAAATAAGATCGACGAGTAATGTGAGGTACCAATTTGAACCAAACAAGACTTATAAATAGTGGATGTAATGAAGGTTTTTCCCAACGGAGTTTCAACGAGATAAGTCAAAGTCTAATTTCTCCGAGTCAAATTTAATCGTTGGCGCAAGTAGGAGAAATATAAAAGAATAAGTAGAAACCAGGTATCAAATAAGGTATAGACTTCATTTAGAGTTTATGATAAGCTTACCGTGATGACCTCGTTCGGGTTCTTGCTTTCTACGGGAGGTCACAACAAATGCTCTCCCTTGCGCACCACCGGCTTTGACTTTTACGGGATGACCTTTGGTGCCTCCATCCTAGTTGAACTTGTCTTGGTGAATGACAAAATCGGGCTAGGTGACCTCTCTTCCACAATTATAACACGTTTTGGATGGCATCGCTAGCTTGATTTGGTGATATGTCCCTCCCTCCGCATTTGAAGCATATGATAGGTGGTCGTTTCTCCTTCCTTAACCACGGTTCTTTGATGCCGACGTCTTTCCATCATTTTTGAATCTCCTTTTCTTGAAATATCCATTTTCTTGTCTTGGCAATGATTACCACCGAAGTGGTTACCATTTCGGCATGTTGATTCCTCACGTTTGTTGTCACCGCCGGTGATGATACTGTAGTATTTTTTTCATGTTGTTACCGCTTTCTCTTGGTTGCGTTGACTTCGTTACGTATAGCTCCAATAAGCGAGCTCTATTTACAACATCTCGAGTACAAACACACGGTTTATGAGAAATAAGATATTGACGTATCTCGGTTTCAAACCTCTTAAAAACATTCGTGTCATTCGCTTCTCATTATCGACCAAATGGGATCTGTTGGGATAACTCCGATTCTGAAAGCGGTCATATTGTTTTGCTCCAACTTGATAAACTCCACCTCTTTCATTTGACGAATACTTTCGGAAAGTACTTGTCGTTGAATAGCTCTTGGAACTTCTCCCAAGACATCTTGAGTCGCGTCGAGTGAGTACGCTTTTCTGATTTCTACAAAGTAATATGCCTCTTCACGCAACATGAAGGTGGCGAAGGAACCTTTTGCTCTCGGAGTATCCCAAGACATCAAATATCTTGGTGATCTCTTTGTATCCACGCCCGCCTTAAGTGGTTTTGGCTCTCCAATAAACTAAGGTGGTCATGACTCCCTTGACATTTAGCGGTGGACTAGTTCGAGAGTTTCGGTGTTTCCACATGCATTTTGAGCAGAGGCTCTACCTTTGATGTTGCATGAATTGCATAAAGCCTCTGAACATTCCATCGTTCATCATTTACTCAACGGTCTCTTGTGCCCCATTGCTATTCTCAATATTCTCGGATGCCATTTTCAAATACTGCCACAAAACAAGGGTTAATTGACATGCAACATTTATCTCTATACTCTGACCAACCAATTAAATACCAAAAAAATTAGGTAGGTCATACTAGCGAATGAATTCCCCCTCTCTCTCCTCCTAGTTCTAATCTCACATCTTAGCCATAGATCATATCCCTAAGCTTTGATACCAACTGTAACGCCCCCAAAACAGGTATACATCACCTATTCTGAGTAGCCAAATACATGGTACAGAATACAAATACAACTTAATTATACAACTGTCGTGCAAAGTAAGACAAAACATAAGTCGTGTGAGTTTTAATACAAATATTGTCGTCTCAGACAATATACAAACTCAAATTCAATATTATTACATTTATTTTCCCACTATTTCACTGAATAGTGAGGACTATTAATGCTATCATCTGATCCGTCACTCTGTTCCCCGACTAGTCCCTACTACGTTCTCATTTCCTGAAGAGAACAATGAAAGTAAAAGGGTGAGCTCAACTAGCCCAGTAGGAAATATTATGATAAGATAAATGCGAATATATTATCGTTAGCCTTCAACAGTGTTAAAGCGATATAATATAACAACCATCAAGTTTAAGCTGCGGTGAACAAGCAATCCATTAAAAGAGTCAAGTAGAGAATAAAATCTACTATCTTTTATGATTTAAAAGGTTTTTCATCACTTTTATCGTTGGGACTCAGCTTAATAAATAATCCACATCACCGAATCACCCATGTACTACGGCCAAGTATATTCTTTAGTATCACGACCATAATAATCTATGCACTACGGGCCAAGAATATTTGTATATTCATTAATGGTCATGATCATGCCAACAACTGTCCATCAATGCACTACGGGCCAATGAGAACTTTTACCACATCATTTGTAACATTACGGTTATGATTACACCGAATAATCTCTGGTCATAAGCATACCAAGTCCATCTATGCACTACAGGCCACAGATGACTTTCAACAAAATATAAACATGAGGATGATGACAATGATATAAGAATTCAATAAAACAAGTTCAAGAATTATTTTATCCAGAATCAATAACGCCCAAATTGTCAACATGATACCGCTTTGTGGAGTAAAATTCAAGAATGCTCGGAAGAATATTTTAATGAAAAGATCTTTGGATGAAGCGCAAATATCAAGGATATTCCACTAAATTCATGGAGTATATAAGTCAAAACTTTAACCAACTGAGTATAATAAAGAATGGAATAACAAAAGAAATCACCGTGCATCGATAGGCCATTGAGCAAAAGTTATTCCAACAGAATAATAAATAACGGAATCAGTCAAGCGTAAAAACGCATACAGACATGATATTCCAATGAATAATAATAAAGGCGGAATCAGTCCAAATTGTAGAACGCATGCGCACGGGATGTTCCAATAAAATGATAAATAATGGAGCCAGTGCGGCATAAACGCACAAACAGGATGTTCAATAAGAATGATAAAGAATGGAATAATGAAGAATTTCACCAAGTATAGGGTAGCAGCGTGATCTGAGTTATTCCAATAGAATAATAAAGAATGGAATAATGAAGTTTTCTTCATGGATAAGAAAGAAATAATACTCCCTACCTTGGAAAAACTGGATACTGGAATAGTGAGGTAGCAGACTTCTCTCCTTCTTTCTCTCTATAATAATCACTCTAAAGCTTTTGTGAATTGGTGAGAAATGAAGGAAGAATGAGCTTCTATTTATAGGAAAATATAGTTTCGATAATTGCACGTTTTGGGGCTCAAAAAATTACAGTACAATACCTCCAACTTTTCTTTTATTTTTAATTTAGTCCTGCAAGTATTATCAAACTTGCACCACCTCCCCTTATTGTAAATAATGTGAATCAATAGTTCAATCATGTGAATCAATAGTATAATCATGTGAAAAATATGAATTACAGTATAGTACCTCCATCTATACCTCCATTTTTAACTTAGTCATGCAAGTATTATCAATCTTGCACCAACTCCCCTAATAGTAAATAATGTGATTCAATAGTACACACATGTGAATAAATAGTTATATAAGCATGTAAATTAGTAGTAATTAATTGCTCATTTATCCGATAAATTACCCGATTTGTCAATATAACCCCTAGACATCAATTATCATCGGAATAGATGTCGATTTTCACTAACACTAATAATCCCACCGCAATGGAACTATCAAAATTTATTTTTAATCAACACAACTTATTCATCATTAATATTATAACTCACAATATTTAACAACCAGGTCGTTCCCAGGAAAGAGGGGGCTTTTTGATAAGGATTTCTCCTTATTGGCGCGCAATTAGGTGATCAAACTTCTCCTCGATGTAACTTCAGACATTGTCGATATTGCAAATAATAATATGAATAACTTTGTCGTCTCAATTATTGATTTAATAATATAATATATTATGCAAATGATATTGTGACAATAATTGAATCAATAATATGAGAGATATGATCGTGATTCTTTGTAGCAATAATTGAGTATAACCGAGTGACTTCTCACGTAAGCATCAATAATCAATACCGGTGCTACTTGCAACCACCCACACGTATTCATTGTACTTTTAACACGGGTGTTTC
The DNA here is from genome assembly GCA_020205605.1 of Panax ginseng. Lineage (NCBI taxonomy): Eukaryota > Viridiplantae > Streptophyta > Magnoliopsida > Apiales > Araliaceae > Panax > Panax ginseng. The sequence goes on along the minus strand of CM035136.1, from coordinate 19,700,941 downwards.
AACAGATTAACGGTAAAACTTCCGCCGTTATTTTCATAAAGTATTTTTGTCGTTTTCTCAATCCAACAATAATTAATTAGTTGTGGGGTCCACCAATGATTGTCTTGGTTATGCGAATATTTCTGTTAAAGCGAATATTCCCCGACCAATCGAATATTATATAACAACTTGCGTACTTTGCAAAATTTGTAAATATTATCCACAACTATAACATTATATCAAATCCACACCATAATATTCAAAAATGTATTTCTAGAAAATTTAATCTTTATTCAAAAAGTTGGGGTCTTACAACAGTGGTTGTACCAAGCTGATTTTGCAAACTGCTAACCTAACTGGCATGTCATCTACTAATTAAGTAGAACAAATGTGATGCAAGTAAACACATTTCTTTAATCGTGTATCCCAGTTCTACAAAGCATAATTGCGTAAAAGCCTTAAATTTATTTAAAAGAACTGTTAAAGGCTTCTTTTAAACAGTTTAAAGAAATTAAAAACATAACTATTTTGGAGGATAGGGAACTGTAATAAAAACATTAAAGGATAAAAAGGTTTACAGAACTATAAATTTTACATTACCAACTGTATAATATATAGAACTATAAATTTTACTAGCATATATCAATTGATTCTTAGCTAGCTCAGTTGATTTGTTCAATAGAATCTCCTTCATTAGTTTTGCCCAAATGACACACCGGTTCCAAACCTAGTTACGGCATTTGCCTCCATTAAATCATTTACCGCCACCAATTCGCCATTACCATTAATTAAATTTACCACCTGTGCACCACCTAGTTCATCATTTCGCCCTCAGTTGATTCTACAGTTGTTATACACTTGATTTTGGTAAAATTTTAAATTATATTCAACACTTTTATATATATATATATATATATAGGTAGTTAATTCCTTTTTTTGATTATTTCACTTTCCTAGTCTTCATGTGTTAATTCAACTGTGTATTTCATTTAATTCAAAACACAAGGACAAATTGGTTGAAATTGTTGTTGTCGATTAAAACACCGAAGCAGGAAGGCAGGCAGTGGCCATTTGACAGTTAAATTGGGATAGAGTGAGTACTTAGTATATATAATTCTGCTCACATTGTTGGCATTAATGGTTTTAAAGGTGAATGTGTAGTTATATAGAATAATCCATACTTTCACATGTCCATATTGTCATATAGTTTAGGAAAGAAACCCGTTTGAGATTCACTTAGTAGGAGTGAATCTCAAATATTCCCCGTTTTGCAATCATTATCTTCAACTTATATTAATCTACTAAATAAGGTGTTAGTTGTTTTAGCTTACTATTTATGTTGTATCCTTTTAGGTTACTATTTATGTTGCATTCCTTTAGTTGTATATGTATGTTATCCTCTTTCTTCACAAATATAGTATTTACGAATGTTTAATAATATTTTTTTATGATTTGACAGTCTACATACGGATGGCGCGCACACCACATGGTGATCGTGGTGGGCATGCAGGTCGTGGGGGCCGTGGCAATTCTACGCGTGATGATCAGGCCGGATCGTCAGGTATAATTACATGTTTTGTTGGGATAATCTTATTATTATTATTTTTATATTGTATTGACATTATATTCGTTTATATAAATATTGATGTATTTCACTACATAGGTGATCGATGTAGGCCTCCGCGGGGACTAGCACGTGGCTTGTTAGGGAGTCCCCCCCAGGAGCCGCTTATATGTCATCTTAGGACTCATAGGTAATTTCATAATCCTATATAGTATTACTATAACATAATTATTTAGTTCTTATATATTCTTTGTAATTTGCAATGTATTAATTTCAATTGTAGTATCCTTGACGCCACGCCAAGGAACACGTTGCTTGGTGATCGTGGTGGGCATGCAGGTCGTGGGGGCCGTGGCGATTCTACGCGTGATGATCAGGCCGGATCGTCAGGTATAATTACGTTTTGTTGGGATAATCTTATTATTATTATTTTTATATTGTATTGACATTATATTCGTTTATATAAATATTGATGTATTTCACTACATAGGTGATCGACGTAGGCCTCCGCGGGGACTAGCACGTGGCTTGTTAGGGAGTCCCCCCCAGGAGCCGCTTATATGTCATCTTAGGACTCATAGGTAATTTCATAATCCTATATAGTATTACTATAACATAATTATTTAGTTCTTATATATTCTTTGTAATTTGCAATGTATTAATTTCAATTGTAGTATCCTTGACGCCACGCCAAGGAACACGTTGCTTGGGATCTTCCCCAATAGATTCTCAAGCCCATGGATGAGGTGGGCGGATGTGGATGATCGCACACATCAGCTGATTATTGCAGAGTTTAAGGTAGGATGTCAATCATTCATATGCTAGTTTTATATTCCATTTGAATATACTGTTACCTCTTTGATTTATGTTGTCTACTAAGCTTCTTAATCTGTAATGTGCACAGATATTATCATTTTGAGGATTCGGGCATGAAGCCCATGGCATGACATTACATCTCCAGATACCTAGAGATGAATTGGCACAAGTGGGTCTATGATTTGGAAGAAAAGGCCTGACGCGAGATGGGGTGATGGATGACGAAGATACCTATAGATGAATTGCGTTGGCTCGGGAGCGGAGAGGTGACACTCAGCCAGGATGAGTCTCACGCATGCAGACGAGGAGATAGAGGATTAGCTACTGTGCTGCTGTGGAGGAGAAGAAGAAGGGTAGAGTTGTGGGCATTCCCATGTCCCGCTTACACCTTAGTCCCCTGCTGCGAGATCTCGACGACGCCCACTCACTGGAGGTAGTGGGTGCGAGTGTATCGGTAGCCGCCCTTCATTGTGTCGACGACTTCTTCCCGGCGGATCATAGAAAGTGCATGACGAGCGGTGTTATACGGTCAAGCGTACCATCACGCAGAAGCCGGATCTACCGGTAGCTCGGGGAGGTTGTCCATGGCTCTGCTTGAATCCTCTATTGTCGTTGACGACCTCATGGGTGTAGTACGGGAGGAGGCCATCCGCGTATGTGTAGTTGTCTTGGCCAACATCTTCCCACCACATATTCGATAGGTAAAAATAATTAAATTATGTACTTCCTTATTTAATTTATGTAATTTGTAATTGTATTGCTTAGATAAACTTAAGATAAAACCCTAAAACACGCAGACATGCCACGCAAACACACACATAGTACCGCGTAGGTAATAGACACGCTTTACAACTTACGGGACTCGACTCCGACATACGGAGACCGAGTTATTGTCCAGTTTGCAAAACTCAACAACACTTAGGCAAAAAACCAAAAAATAGCCCAAAACCCGCATCGGCAGTCCGAACGCCACGCAAACACACACGTAGCACCGCGTAGGTAATAGACATGCATTACAACTTACGGGATTCGATTCCAAAATAAAGAGTCTGAGTTATCGCCCAGTTTGCAAAACTCAACAACACTTAAGCAAAAAGCTGAAAAAGAGCCCAAAACCCGCCTCAGTCGTCCGAACGCCACGCAAATACACACATAGCACCGCGTAGGTAATAGACATGCGTTATAACTTATGGGACTCAATTTCGACATACAGAGATCGAGTTATTGCCATGTTTGCAAAACTCAACAACACTTAGGCAAAAAGCCAAAAAAGAGCCCAAAACTCGCATCGGCCGTCTGAATGCCATGCAAACACACACGTAGTACCGTGTAGGTAATAAACACGTGTTACAACTTACAGGACTCGATTCTAATATACGGAGTTCAAGTTATCGCCCAGTTTGCAAAATTCAACAACACTTAGGCAAAAAATCGAAAAAGAACCCAAAACCCGCCTCGGCCGTCCGATCACCACACAAACACACGCATAGCACCGCATAACTAATAAACACGCGTTATAACTTACGGGACTCGATTCTGACATACGGAGACCGAGTTATTGCCCAGTTTATAAAACTCAACAACACCTACGTAAAAAGCCAAAAAAGAGCCCAAAACCCGCATCGGCCGTCCGAACGCCATGCAAACACACACGTAGCACCGCGTAGGTAGTAGACACACGTTAAAACTTACGGGACTCGATTCTGATATACGTAGTCCGAGTTATTGCCCAGTTTGCAAAATTCAACATCACTTAGGCAAAAAGTCGAAAAAGAACCCAAAACCCGCCTCGGCCGTCCGAACGCCACGCAAACACACACATAGCACCACATAGGTAATAGACACGGGTTACAACTTACGGGACTCGATTCCAACATACGGAGACCGAGTTATTGTCCAGTTTGCAAAACTCAACAACACTTAGGAAAAAAGCCAAAAAAAGAGTCCAAACCCGCATCGACCGTCCAAACGCCATGGAAACACACATGTAGTACCGTGTAGGTAATAGACACACGTTATAACTTACGAGACTCGATTCCGATATACGGAGTCCGAGTTATCGCCCAGTTTGCAAAATTTAACAACACTTAAGCAAAAAGCCGAAAAAGAACCCAAAACTCGCCTCGGCCGTCCGAACGCCACGCAAACACACACATAGCACCACATAGGTAATAGACACGCGTTACAACTTACGGGACTCGATTCCAACATACGGAGACCGAGTTATTATCCAGTTTGCAAAACTCAACAACACTTAGGAAAAAAGCCGAAAAAAGAGTCCAAACCCGCATCGACTGTCCAAACGCCATGCAAACACACACATAGCACCGCATAGGTAATAGACACGCATTACAACTTACGGGACTCGATTCCGACATACGGAGACCAAGTTATTGCCCAGTTTGCAAAGCTCAACAACACTTAGGAAAAAAGCCGAAAAAGAGCCCAAAACCCGCATCGGCTGTCTGAACGTCACGCAAACACACACGTAGCACCGCATAGATAATCGACACGCGTTACAACTTACGGGACTCTATACTTATATACGGAGTCCGAGTTATTGCCCAGTTTGCAAAATTCAATAACACTTAGGCAAAAAGCCGAAAAAGAATCCAAAACCCGCCTCGGCCGTCCGAACGCCACACAAACACACATATAGCACCGCGTAGGTAATAGACACGCGTTACAACTTACGGGACTCGATTCCTTTTGAAATAACACTTAGGCAAAAAGCCGAAAAAGAACCCAAAACCCGCCTCAGCCGTTCGAACGCCACGCAAACACACACGTAACACTGCGTAGGTAATAGACATGCGTTACAACTTATGGAACTCGATTCCGATATACGGAGACCGAGTTATTGCCCAGTTTGCAAAACTCAACAACACTTAGGCAAAAAGTTAAAAAAGAGCCCAAAACCCGCATCAGCCGTCCGAACGCCACACAAACACACACATAACACCGCGTAGGTAATAGACACGCGTTACAACTTACGGGACTCAATTCTGATATACGGAGTCCAAGTTATCTCCCAGTTTTCAAAATTCAACAACACTTAGGCAAAAAGCCGAAAAAGAGCCCAAAACCCGCATCGGCCGTCCGAACGTTATGCAAACACCCACATAGCACCGCGTAGGTAATAGACACGCGTTACAACTTATGGGACTCGATTCCGACATATGGATGCCGAGTTATCAACCCGTTTGCAATAATTATAGAACACAAACTACAATAATTTAAATATGCTCTGTTTTTGACTTCGTAATTAAGATTTTTACTTTTATAGGGTATTATTGATGAGACTCATGGGGGTGGAGGCTGCGGCACAGGCGATGCCCGTGGCGGAGATGGTGATGACCGTAGAAACGATCTTGATGAAACTATGGAGGTGGGACCGCGGTGGGGGCGATAAATACGATAGATGGCGGTGATGATGACACTGAAATTCCTAATCTTGGGTTGTAGTTAGTTTATGTTTATATTTTTGACTTTCATGTATGTATTTATATAACTTTTGAGTTGTACATGCCAGAGTTTTGTATATATCTAACTAAATTGATTGTTGATGGTAAAATATATGATTGTTATTGATATGCGTGCATTGTCATTATTAGTTTTTCTTTATATATAACAGGTACAATTATGTATATGTAAATGAACAGGGAAATTTTATAATTTTTAATTTTTTTTTAAGGAGGTCATTGGTGACGGGGTCATTGGTGGATGTGGTAAGTCGTGATGACATCTGATCGTTAGCGGCGACAATATATGCACTCATTAAGCGACGGCATCTTTGTCATCGGAATGACAATAAAATTAAATTTTATAAATGTTTATTAACGATAAGATAAAATCGCTAGTCTGCGTCGGTAATGATTCATTTAGCAATGGCTCATCGTCGACAATGCTCCGTCAAGAATGACCTTCTTCCCGATGGCGAGCGACGGGAGTCATGGACGGCGACCTGGAAGCGACAATTTGTCTGCGTCGCCAATGAGGTCATTAAGCTGACAGCAAGAGGACATCGATGGCGGACGGCATAGTCAGTCGGCAATGACCTTTTTTTTGTAGTGTACAATTGGTATTATAAAATCCATGGAATGTATGAGTCTTAATAAAAAGAGGTGAAATTAGTATTTAGTAATTTAGCGCATAAATTATTAATTTATTTTTTATTTAATTTGTTTAATTAGCTCGAACGGAGAGAATTTAAGGAGTTACAATTTGGAATGTAAATTTTGGGTATTACGTTGCTTATTCCAGGTACGGATTTCATACTCTTTCAACGATACTCTTGTTAAATTTGATTTGTTCATTTATTTCCTTATTTCGAATTCTATTATGATTTCACATAATTGTTTCCTGTGAAATAAATATATTAGTTTCATTTTGGAGTTGATACATATGACTCGTATTTGTACTCTTTGAATTAGGTTATCATGTTTAGTACTATTTATTTTTGATAATTATAGAGCAGTATATGTTGCTACCTTCTTTTTGAAACCTTATGACTATAATTTGATTTGGTTCAACATGTACCTATAAAACCCTTTTGTTGGTATTATGTCGCATATGTTGTGGCATGGTATTTTTGTTAGAATTTACCGTAGGGTATACCTGAGCTATAACCACCTGTGGGGGTACCATAGGCATGTCGTCTTGGCACGAAAGGGATGACATTTTCTGTGGCGGTGTGATTAGTCCACGTCGTCCTTGTTTGGGCTCCGAAGGAAGTGGACCATTTGATGTTTTATTGTGGGAGGCGTATGGGTTAACCCTAGTTTTCTATTCTGCGGATTGGTGATATTGTGCCGAAAACACCTATCCGATTTGCATACATTTCGATTCGCAGTCCAATGTGTGAGTGCTTGTGTGGCATTATTTTGATTGCTTGTGTGACATCATTTGATTTGCCTGTGGCATTATTTTGATTGTCTGTGTGGCATCATTTGATTTGCCTATGTGGCAAAATATACTTCTGAGCTCAATCGGTATAAAATAACCCCAACCATTTGTTTCAGCCTATTATTATAATATATTAATTTTGTTGGTTTTTGTTCAGTTCAATTAATTGGGTTAATTATTTCAGTTCATTATTTTCTTTACTCTTCTGTTTGTTTCGTTAATTCTGTTGGTTCAGATATATTATATTCAAATCTTTGGAGATTTAATTTTTGGTCAAAGACAATATTTTGTCTATGTTGATTTCGTATTTCAGTTGTATATCTTATGTATCATTGTATCCGTACTGGGCATTTTATTATTGTTAAATTTTAAGGGGACACTCCTAAAAAGTATGGTTGAATGACTACTTCTAAAAAGTATGGTTGAACGAAAATTTTTTTGGGTTAAATACACTTTTCCCTACTCTACTCAACCTCGGTTTACAAATGCATCACTGGAATGAAATTATTTACAATCGAATCAGTGAACTACAAATATATATCAAACCATTACAAAATCTATTAAATGAGTTGACTTTTAACAGAAATATATTACATCAGCAAAAAATAACGCCACATCTAATTCCACGTCACTTATTTCACATGGGTTAACTCTAATCATTGCCACGTTATCATGATTCATTTAATTTAAAATTAGAACTAACATAATAATAAAAATAACCCAAATATCTAATCCCAAATTTTCAAATACCTAACGATGTTGAGTTTCACCCCTAAAGAAAGAGTTAGCCTCTCCTGGATCTCCATGATCGTATCCATCACTTGCCCCCTGCCTTGCTCCTGAATTCTGCAGAAATGTCTCGCTCCCTCCCGTGGCGATCAAGGAGTCAACGGTCGACTCGTCTGTGTTCTCATGGGTGACGGTAAAAAGTATTTAATGGCGATGTGTCATGGTACTTTCTGTTGCCATCCATTGGCAGAGATCGTTTAACGAGATCATGGAGTCTGGAGCTTCTTATGGGCCGTTGACAACGGAGGTCTTGGTCCGTCGGAGGAGTTGCTGGGCCACGGTGAGGAGAGGCCGCAATTTCTTGGCGTTGGAGAGGTCTAGGGCTTCGAGGCGGACTTTGATGAATTTGGCCTTTTCTAGAGATAAGGAGACGTGGGAGTCCATTTTGGAGCGAAGGTGGTTTTGGATTGGTCGTGGGAGGATTGGAGGTTGTTGTAGAGGGAGTCGTGATCTCTGAGTTCGTCTTTAATGGCTTCCACATCCTCAAAAAATTTGTCGAGATTTACGGAGGAGTTGTTGGGCGTCATCTCGATAACGTGTGAATGAGGAGGATGTTCATCTTCGCTGCGGAATCGAGAGAATGAGTCGGCAAATATATCATTCATCTTGAATCAACCAATTTTCTTTCTTTCAGCTATTTGGTTGGTTGAATATTCGGACTTGAACAAACTGAACCGAAGGAAATGCAAGTAGTTGTATTAGTAGTAGTGATCATTCTTTTTGTTTGAATTTAATTTAATAATTTATCTGTATCGATTTGGGTTGTTTCTTCAAACTTTGATTTCGATTGTTCTGTTAATTCTTTTTTGTTTTGATATGCTATAGTTTTATGACTGCGTTTTGGTCCGTTTTTATTTGCCAAAATATGTTTTTATTGCCTTCATGTGATCTAATCAGATAATATGTTGTTTAATTTGTTCTTTTAGTTTGATTTTAATTTTAATTTCTTTCTAATTTTGTGTAAGACCCCAACTTTTATAAATAAAGATGAATTTTTTATAAAAATCATTTTTGAATATTATGGAGTAAATTTGATATAATGTTATAGTTGTGGGTAATATTTATAAATTTTGCAAAGTATGCAAGTTGTTATATAATATTCGATTGGTCGGAGAATATTCGTTTTAACATGAAATATTAAATACAATGGCACAATCATTGGTAGACCTACACAATGAAATTATTATCGGATTGAGAAAATGACAAAAATACTTTATGAAAATAACTTGGCGGAAGTTTTTCTACAGTTAAGCTGTTGAAACACTTTCGGTGTTAAAAAATACGATGTCGTGTGGTTGCATAGTAGCACACGGTAATTATTATTGATGCTTATGTGAGAAGTCACTCAGTTTTGATTCAATTATTGTCGATATTTTTATATATTATTAAATCAATAATTGAGATAACAAAGTTATTAATATTATTATTGCACTTATTAACGATGTCTAGAAGTTACGCCAAGAAGAGGTTTGGTCACCTAATTGCGCGCATGATAGGGAGAAATCTTATCGGAAAGCCCCTCTTTCACAGGAGCGACTGGTCAATTAATAGTGTGAATAATAATAATGATGATGATTTTTGTTTAATTACTATTATTAATGTAATAAAACAGAAAAGCTTTTTATATAAAACAGAATACTTTTATAAAGTTGTTCGTTTTATTAGACTATAAATAGAATATATAATATTGTATTATGCATAGCGTTCTGCATAGTAAAATCTTTTTATATAAAACAAAATACTTTTATAAAGTTATTTGTTTTATTAGACAATAATTAAAATATATTATATTTTATTATGCATAGTGTTGTATAATGCCTGCATAGTATTTTGCATAGTAAAATCTTTTTATATAAAACAGAATACTTTTATAAAGTTATTCATTTTATTAGATTATAAATAGAATATATTATATTTTATTTAAAAGATTTTATTTTAAATATGGACCGTCCGTTTAAAAGTAAATCAATTTGGAACGTTCATGAATTAGTTACTATGCAGTCCATTCTTCTATAAATAGAGGCTCATTCCTTCATAATTTCTTATTTAATTCTTTGAAACTCTGTAGAGAGAGAAACTATAGAGAGAAAGAAGAAAAGTGTTCGCTACTTCACTACTTCTATATATCAAGTACTCTTCTTTCTAAGGTAAGGGTATTATTTCTTTTGTATTCATGAATAGAAATTACATTATTCCATTCTTTATTATTCTGTTGGAATAAACTTTGTATCTGTGGTACTACCTATACTTGGTGAAATTCTTACATTATTCCATTCTTTATCATTATGTTGGAATAACTTTGTCTATGCAAATACCGCATGCATGGTGATTTACATTATTATTTCGTTCTTTATCATTCCGTTGGAACATCATATACATGCTTTATGCATGACTGGTTCGATTCTTTATTATTACATTAGAACATCACATGCTGCTTTTACGCATGACACGGTTCCGATTTTTTATTATTCTGTTGGAACATCTGTTTGTGCTTTTACGCATTTGACTGGTTCCATTATTTATCATTACATTGGAACATCACATGCAATGCGTTTACGCATGACTGGTTCCGTTATTTATTATTACATTGGAATAACTTTTGTCTATGCGGTTTATCGCATGCCTGGTGATTTCTTTTGTTATTCCATTCTTTATTATACTCAGTTGGTTAAAGTTTTGACTTCTATACTCCATGACATTAGTGGAATATCCATGATATTTGCGCTTCATCCAGTATCTTTTCATGAAAATATTCTTCTGAACATTCTTGAATTTTACTCCACAAAGAAGTATCATGTTGATAATTTGGACGTTATTGGTTCCTGGATAAATTAATTCTTGAACTTGTTTTATTGAATTCTTATATCATTGTCATTATCCTCATGTTTATATTATATTGAAAGTCATCTCGTGGCACTGTAGTGCATAGATGGACTTGGTATGATTATAACCGAGGATTATTGGTGTAATCATGGTAAGTAATGTTACAAATGATGTGGATTATTTATTAAAATTTGAGTCTCAGAGATAAAAGTGATGAAAAACCTTTTAAATCATAAAAGATAGTAGCTTTTATTTTCTACTTGACTCTTTTAATGGATTGCTTGTTCCGCTGTAGTTAAACTTGATGTTTGTTATATTGTATCAGTTTAACACTATTGAAGACTAATGATAATTTATTACGCTTTATCTTAGTCATAATATTTCTTATTGGGCTAGTTGAGCTCACCCTTTCTTTCAACATTCTCTTGAGAGAAAATGAGAGCGTAAGCGAGGACTAGTCGGGGAGCGGAGTGATGGTCAGGAGGATAACAATAGTAGTCCTCACTATTACGTGAAATAGTGTGTTAATAAATGTATTGAGGACTTATTTTGAGTTTTAATGTTGTCTAGAAGACAATGTTTGTATTAAAACTCACAGCTCATGTTGTATATTTAAGATTGTATTTGTATTCTGTACCATGTATTTAGCGACTCAGAATAGGTGATGTATACCTATTTTGGGGGCGTCACAGTTGGTATCAAAGCTTAGGGATATGATCCCTGGCTAAGATGTGAGACTAGAACTAGGAGGGGAGAGACGGGGAATTCCTTCGCTAGTATGACCTACCTAAGTTTATTTGGTATTTAATTGATCCGTCAGAATATAGTGATAATATGTTACATGTCAATTAACCCTTTTTTTATGGCAGTATCTGAAAATGACATCCGAGAATGTTGAGAATATCAATGGAGCACAGGAGACCGTTGAATCACCACAAATCAACACCTAGGATAATGTGCATTAGGAAGACAATAATCCTCAAGTGAACAACAACACCGACCAAATGGCGAACAGCAGACGGAATGCTGAGCGAGAGACTCTCATCCAAAATGCGGTGGTGGAACATCGGCACTCTCGGACGGTCACCGCTTAAGCAGTTCAAGTGGCTGGGACCACCGGAGTTTATTGGAGAACCAAAACCACTTAAGTCGGAGGCGTGGATAAAAGCATATCACCAAGATATTTGATGTCTTGGGATGCTCTCGAGAGCAAAAGGTTCCCTTGCCACCTTTATGTTTGAGGAGAGGCGATTCTTGGTGAGAAATCCAAAGCGTACTCAACCTACCGCACTGAAGATGTCTTGGGAGAAGTTCCAAGAACTATTCAACGACAAGTACTTCCCCAAAGTATTCGTCACATGAAAGAGGTAGAGTTCATCAAGTTGGAGCAGAACAATATGACCGTGTCGCAGTACGAAGCTAAGTTTGCCGAGTTGTCCTGGTTTGCGTCTCACTTTGTTGACAATGAGAAGAGAATGACGCGGATGTTTCTAAGAGGTTTAAAACTCGAGATACGTCAATATCTAATTTCTCATAAACTATGTTTGTATTCAGATGTTGTAAATAGGGCTCAATTATTGGAGCGCGATAATGAGTCAACGCAACCAAGAGAATGCAGACGACAAAATGATAATACCGGTGAGAAGCGATCATCGAAGCGGTGACAACAAGCGTGGAGGAATCAAGCGGGCGAAATGGTAACCACTTCGTGGTAATCGGGTACAAAATAATAAGAATGGACATTTCAAGAAGAGGAGATTCAACAATGATGGAAAGTCGTTAACACCAAAGACCGTTGTTAAGGAAGGAGAACGACCGCCTATCATATGCTTCAAATACGGAGGAGAGGACACATCGGTCAAAGCGTGCGATGTCAGTCCAAAGCATGTTATAATTATGGAAGAGAAGGTCACCTAGCCCGATTTTATCGTTCACAGAAGACAAGTTCGATTAGGATGGAGGCACCAAAAGTAGTCCCGGAAAAGTCAAAAATTTGGTAGTCTGAGGAAAGCGTTTGTAGTGACCTCCCGAAAGCAAGGAACCCAAACGAGGTCATCACAGGTAAGCTTATCATAAACTCTAGCGAAGTCTATACCTTATTTGATACCGGTTCTACCCATTCTTTTATTTCTCCCACTTGCGCTCAACGATTAAATTTGACTCCGGAGAAATTAGACTTTGACTTATCTGTGGAAACTTCGTTGGGAGAAACCTTCATTACATCCACTGTTTATAAGTCTTGTTTAGTTCAAATCGGCGACCGCACGTTACCTGTTAATCTTATTTCTTTGAAAATACTTGCATTCAATGTGATTCTAGGAATTGATTGGTTAACTACTCATCATGCAAAAATTGATTGTTTTCGTAAGGTTGTTAGCTTTCATATTCCTAACCAACCTATTATGCGAATTCAAGAAACCAAACCATTAAAATCAATCACTATCATCTCAAGCCATAAAGTTATTCGTTTATTAAAAAATGGATGTCAAGCTTTCTTAGCTCACGTCAATTTTGAATGATATTTCTATTGTTAATAAATTCCCCGACGTATTCCCTGAAGAACTTCCTGGCCTACCCCAGAGCGTGAAATTGAATTTTGTATCGACCTTGAACCCGATACAAAACCCATTTCCAAAGCCCCATATCGAATGGCTCTTATTGAACTTCAGGAGTTAAAGACCCAACTGTAGGAATTGTTAGAAATTGGCTTTATTCGCCCTAGTATTTCTCCTTGGGGTGCTCCTGTTCTATTCGTGAAGAAGAAAGATGGGAGTATGCGACTTTGTATTGATTATCGGGAGTTGAATCATGTCACCATCAAAAATAGGTACCCATTACCAAGTATTGATGACCTGTTTGACCAGTTGCAAGGAGCCAAATTCTTTTCAAAGATTGATCTTTGTTCCGGATATCACCAATTGAAGATTAGAACCGATTACATTCCAAAGACGGCTTTTAGAAATCGATACGGGCATTATGAATTCCTAGTCATGTCCTTTGGATTAACTAATACTCCTGATGCCTTCATGGATATGATGAACCGAGTATTCAAGGAATATTTGGATAACTTTGTGGTCGTCTTTATTGATGAAATCCTTATTTATTCCAAAAGCCGTGAAGATCATGAGCAAAACTTGAGGCTGATACTTCAAAAGCTTCGTGAATACAAGCTTTATGCCAAGTTGAAGAAATGCGAGTTTTGGCTTGAGAAAGTAGCATTCCTTGGGCACGTAGTATCAAGTCATGGAATATCTGTTGACCCGGCAAAAATTGAAGCAATTCAAAGCTGGGAGCAACCTAAATCAGTGACCGAAGTACGTAGCTTTCTCGGTTTAGTTGGTTATTATCGGAGATTCGTGGAAGGATTTTCTCGAATCACTACTCCATTAACTCAGCTGACTCATAAAGATACAAAGTTCGGTTGGAGCGAATAATGTGAGAAGAGTTTTCAAGAACTCAAGAGGAGACTCATTTCAGCACATGTTCTAACAATACCATCTGGCTCGGAGGGATTTGTCATCTATAGTGATGCTTCGGGCAAAGGGTTGGGATGTGTTCTCATGAAACATGGGAAAGTCATAGCCTATGCCTCAAGACAACTCAAAGAATATGAGATGAATTATCCTACTCATGATCCAGAGTTGGCAGTTGTTGTCTTCGCACTTAAAATTTGGAGGCATTACTTGTATGGGGAGAAAGTGGAGATCTTTACGGATCATAAAAGCCTCAAATTTTTCTTCACTCAAAAGGAACTCAATATGCGACAACGACGTTGGCTTGAACTTTTGAAAGATTATAATCATACCATCCAATACCATCATGGAAAAGCGAACGTGGTAGCTGACGCATTGAGTAGAAGATCATATGCAAGTACGAGTGCGATATTGTCAACGCAAAGGCCCATTTTGTGTGACTTGTAAAGGATGGAGATAGAGTTAAAGACTCCAGGGACCCATGTGATGATGGCAAATATACGATTAGAACTGACTTTAATCGATAAAGTTAAAGTTGCTCAAGCTACATACCTGGAGCTGATGCGTAGAAGGAAGAAAGTGCAAGAAGGTGCTATGCCGGAAGCAAGAATTGATGAATAAGGAATACTTCGAGTCAACTCCAGACTTTGTGTTCCTAACGACCCTGATTTAAAGTATAAAATCATGATGGAGGCGCACAACACACTGTTTGCAATCCATCCTGGGAGTACCAAAATGTATCGTGATCTTCGACATACATTTTGGTGGAGCAATATAAAGAGAGAGATAGCGTTGTTTATCTCAAGGTGTCTAACTTGTCAATGAGTCAAGGCGGAGCATTAATTACCAAAAGGTCCATTGTAACCACTTAAAATTTCAGAATGGAAGAGGGATCACATTACCATGGATTTCGTTACTGGTCTTCACAAGGTTTCTCAAGGCATAGATGCAATTTGGGTCATTGTTGATAGATTGACCAAGTCTGCTCATTTTTTACCAATACGAGAAACTTATACACTTGAACGTCTTGCTCGTATGTACATAAACGAGATTATAAGACTGCATGGTATGCTAGTATCCATAGTTTCTGATCGAGACCCAAGATTCACTTCACGATTTTGGGTTAGTTTGCAAAAAGCTATGGGCACGGATTTATGATTTAGTTCGGCATATCATCCTCAGACGGACGGACAATCAAAGAGGGCTATTCAAACTCTTGAAGATTTATTAAGACTCTGTGTCCTTGACTTCAAGGGAAGTTGGGATAAGTTCTTACCATTGGTGGAGTTTTCTACTGACAATGACTATCATCGCAAGTATTGGCATGGCTCCATTCAAGCGTTGTATGGAAGAAAGTTTCATTCTCCGGTATGCTAGGATGAGGTGGGTGAAAAAGCGTTGTTGTGACGGGGAGGTTGGTACGTGCGTATGACTACGGAAAAGATTCAAACGATCCGACAACGTATAAAAACTTCACAAGATCGAAAAAAGAGTTATGCTGATCTTCATCGAAAGGACGTGGAATTCGATATAGGAGATCATGTGTTGTTACGTGTTGCTCCATGGAAAGGAGTTACGAGATTTGGAAAGAGAGGAAAGCTCAATCCTCGATTCATCGGCCTATTTTTAATCCTCAATCGAGTAGGAACTGTGGCCTATAGACTCGCTTTACCGCCAAGTATGTCTCGTGTTCATAACATTTTTCACATATCCATGTTACATAAATATGTGAAAGACCCAAACCACATTATTGAGTTAGAACCGGACGAAATAGCAGAAGATTTGACGTATGAAGAGGTTCCTGTTCAAATCTTGGATAAGAAGGAACATATTCTACGCTCCAAGGTTATACCTCAAGTCAAAGTTTTGTGGAGAAACCACGATGTTGAGGAAATAACCTGGAAGTTAGAATCTGAAATGAAATCAAGATATCCTTACCTCTTCGACATACCAGGTATGTACCCTAATTTCAAGGGCAAAATTTCATAAGAAGGGGAGGTTGTAAGACCCCAACTTTTATAAATAAAGATTAATTTTCTATAAATATCATTTTTAAATATTATGGAGTAAATTTGATATAATATTATAGTTGTGGGTAATATTTATAAATTTTGCAAAGTATGCAAGTTGTTATATAATATTCGATTGGTCGGGGAATATTCGTTTTAACAGAAAATATTCGTACAATGGCACAATCATTGGTGGACCCCACAACGGAATTATTGTCTGATTGAGAAAATGATAAAAATACTTTATGAAAATAACGGCGGAATTTTTACCGTTAACGTTGAAACACTCGGTGTTAAAGTACAGTAATACGCGTGGTTGCATAGTAGCACACGGTATTGATTATTGATGCTTACGTGAGAAGTCACTCAGTTTTGATTCAATTATTGTCGATATTTTTATATATTATTAAATCAATAATTGAGAAAACAAAGTTATTAATATTATTATTTGCAATATTAACGATGTCTAGAAGTTCTGCCAAGGAGAGGTTTGGTCACCTAATTGCGTGACAATTATTGTCGATTAATAGTGTGAATAATAATAATAATAATGAGTTTTGTTTTATTAGTATTATTAATGTAATAAGACAGAAAAGCTTTTTATATAAAACAGAATACTTTTATAAAGTTATTCGTTTTATTAGACTATAAATAGAATATATAATATTCTATTATGCATAGTGTTCTGCATAGTAAAATCTTTTTATATAAAACAGAATACTTTTATAAAGTTATTTGTTTTATTATACAATAATTAGAATATATTATATTTTATTATGCATAGTATTACATAGTGCCTGTATAGTATTTTGCATAGTAAAATCTTTTTATATAAAACAAAATACTTTTATAAAGTTATTCGTTTTATTAGATTATAAATAGAATATATTATATTTTATTTAAAAGATTTTGTTTTAAATCTGGATCGTCCGTTTAAAAGTAAATCAATCTGGACCGTTCATGAATTAGTTACTATGCAGTCCATTCTTCTATAAATAGAAGCTCATTCCTTCATTATTTCTTACGAATTCACTGAAACTCTAGAGAGAGAAACTATAGAGAAAAAGAAGAAAAGTGTTCTGCTACTTCACTACTTCTATATCTAGTACTATTCTTTCTAAGGTAAGGGGTATTATTTATTTCGTATTCATGAAGAGAAATTATGTTATTTCATTCTTTATTATTCTGTTGGAATAACCTGTATACGCGGGCTACCCTATACTTGGTGAAATTCTTCTGTTATTCAATTCTTTTTCATTATGTTGGAATAACCTGTCTATGCAAAGTACCGCATGCATGGTGATTTCTGTTATTATTTCGTTCTTTATCATTCCGTTGGAACATCCTGTCTGTGCTTTATGCATGACCTGGTTCAGTTCTTTATTATTCTGTTGGAACATCCTATCTGTGCTTTACGCATGACCTAGTTTGGTTCTTTATTATTCTGTTTGAACATCATGTCTGTGCTTTACGCATAACCTGGTTTCGTTCTTTATTATTCTGTAGGAACATCTTGTCTGTGCTTTACGCATGACCTGGTTCCATTATTTATCATTCTGTTGAAACATCCTGTCTGTGCGTTTACGCATGACCTAGTTCCGTTATTTATTATTTTGGTTGAATAACCTGTCTGTGCGGTCTATCGCATGCCTGATGATTTCTTTTGTTATTCCATTCTTTATTATACTCAGCTGGTTAAAGTTTTGACTTCTATACTCTATGAAATTAGTGGAATATCCTTGATATTTGCGCTTCATCCAATATCTTTTCATGAAAATATTCTTCTGAACATTCTTGAATTTTACTCCACAAAGAAGTATCACGTTGACAATTTGGACGTTATTGGTTCCTGGATAAATTAATTCTTGAACTTGTTTTATTGAATTCTTATATCATTGTCATCGTCCTCATGTTTATATTATGTTGAAAGTCATCTGTGGCTGTAGTGCATAGATGGACTTGATATGATTATGAGAGATTATTGATTGTAATCACGAAGTAATGTTACAAATGATGTGGATTATTTATTAAGTTGAGTCTCGTGATAAAAGTGATGAAAAACCTTTTAAATCATAAAAGATAGTAGATTTTATTTTCTACTTGACTCTTTTAATGGATTGCTTGTTCATTCATGATTAAACTTGATGTTTGTTATATTGTATCGGTTTAACACTATTGAAGACTAATGATAATTTATTACGCTTTATCTTAGTCATAATATTTCTTCTTGGGCTAGTTGAGCTCACCCTTTCTTTCTTTATTCTTCTTGTGAAATGAGAACGTGGCGAGGAGTAGTCGGGGAAAGGAGTAGCGGTCGGAGGATAACATTAGTAGTCCTCACTATTACGTGAAATAGTGTGTTAATAAATGTATTGAGGACTTATTTTGAGTTTTAATGTCGTCTGAAGACAATGTTTGTATTAAAACTCACAAATTTCATGTTGTATATTTAAGATTGTATTTGTATTCTGTACCATGTATTTGGAGACTCAGAATAGGGGATGTATACCTATTTTGGGGGCGTCACATTTTGGTAGTAATTTTTTTAAATATTATTCATAATTTGTTTTGAATTTATAAATTAATTTGTTTTATTTTTAAAAATAATATTAATAATAATAATCCCTTCATTTTAAAATATTAGATATTTTTTTATTTTTAAAGTGAACTTAAAATGTTTAAATTTTTTTAAAATAATATGAATTCATTAATTTTATCTAAATACATTTATAAAAATTATTCATTAATATATTTTTTTAATATTAATTTAATTATTTGTTATTTAAAAAAATAGAGAGAGTCCAAGCTTGAAAATTGAAAACAAATTAAACTAAAGTTATTTGTTATGTACATTAATTAGATTTATATTTTGTTTAACTATTTGTTATAAAATTGACAATTATTTATTTTTTAGTTGTTGAAATATCCACCTAAGCATCTGATTTGGTGCCACATCAATATTCTGTTAACTTTTAACACTTTTAGACGAAAATTTTAATTTTTATAAAAAAATTATAGTTCAATGAGTTGACTATAAAAAATTTATGTTTAGTGATGCATTTGTAAACTGAGGTCGAATAGAGTGGGGAAATGTAACTACCCCAAAATAGGTCCATTACATCCAACCCATTTTGAGTCGCCAAATATATGGTACAGAAAATAACTACAACTTTAATACAACAATTATCGTGCAAAATACAACAACACATATGCTGTGAGTTTGGATACAAATATATACCAATCAGAAGACGTCACAATGACACCTTACATAAAGGTATAGTCGAAAACCTGCTTTTAAAATTAGAATCTTTGGGAAGTGCTTAAGAAACCTTCATACATGGGAGGCCATGCGTCAGGTTATTATAGATATCATATGGCCACGTAATTATCCTTGGTTGACCTAATAGACCCCAAAGAAAAACTAGAAGATTACTATCATATTCTTCCCAATGGCGAGTCTTCTCTCGACATATCATTATCTCCACTCATCTCTAATTGAGAGTTATATTTCAAATAGACTCCAAGATCATATAGATAGTCTTTGGTAGATGTACTCAAACAAGTGGATGAGCACAACCCTGTCTTTATGATGACTCGAGGTTGTATGTCATTAGACATCTTGTATGATAGTGGCAAAACACCCTTCCAAGTTAAATTCACCTCACCCTCAACATCTATGTAGATTCACCATTCTATTCCCTTATTATTTTCATTTCGACCCAATTTACACTTTTATTACACGAAAGGAATTGTGAAGCAAAAGGTGAGATAACTAAGCTTCAATAAAAATATCATGACTAAAGATAATTAAATTATCAATAACCTTCATCAATAATAAATCGTAGATTTAGAACATATGGTAGATGATAAAAAATTTCAACCATAGTTGCAAAATGAACGAGCAATCCATTAGAAGAGTCAAATAGACTATAAAGTCTATTATCTTCTCCATGTTAAAAGTCCACCAACAATGTTTTATCCCTGTAACATCAATCAACAATTCCCGTCCACAATCACATGTATAACTCATAATCGTAATTGTAGTTCTAAATTCCTTTTTCTCATCCAGGACAAAAATAATTTTCATCACCTGAAATATCAAAGATTATGGTTATACCAAATCACAGTTTATGTTCATAATCCTACTAATAAATTCATCTTTGCACTACGGCCAAAGATATTCATCAACAGTTCATCTTTGCACTACAGGTCAAAGATATTCATCAACAGTTCATCTTTGCACTACAGGCCAAAGATATTCCTCAACAATTCATATTTGCATTACAGGCCAAATATATTAATATCTCAAAGAAATATATAATCATTTCAGAATTTATATAAACAATAATTATAACCATGTTGATCAATTCACCTTTGCACTTAAGCTAAAGATATTCAATTATAAATTCAATGGTCATGATCATACCAGTCAACAATTCAACTTTGCACTACTGGCCAAAGAGAACCTATAGTCACGATCATATCAATAATCTATCCATCTTTACACTCAAGTCAAAGAGAAATATCATCATTAGGGTTATAAGAATGTTATATAAAAATAATATAATCAACATATAGATTTAATCTCAAGAGTAAGATTCATAAATCAATGATTTCATAACAACTTAATCAAAATATTATAAATCACTTAATAATCTCATAATCTAATATTATTAATACTACCACAATATTTTAATCATTTCTTAAACTTATAAACAATTTATTTTAATTGTTTACACTTTACTAATGAATACATTTAATCATCTTAAAATGCCAAACTCATAAGATCTCATCATCAATAACCAAAATCCTTATCAAAAATCTGCATATACCTCATATATGATTCTCAAGCCATAAAATCATATTTTCTAATTTTCTTACTTCACAAAACATATTTAATTCATTTACTCATAACTAGAATATTTTCATGAAAAATATCAAATCCGTTCCAAAAATATTTCTTTTCTGGGATTTAGCATAATATAGTTCCATATTGAACATATATTTTTCTCAGAATTTTTAAAATTCATTCACTATTTTTCACATGGCCAAAACCACCGAATATTTAAACATTTATCATAAATTGTACTTTTATCCAAAAATTCTGAAATTTACACGATATACTGATATTATATAGATGTACTCCCAATAAAAATTTCATCAATTTTGGAATTAACCACAAGGAGTTATAAGGGTTTTCTTTTAAAATAGTATTTCCTCATAAAATTCATAACTCTTAATCTATAAATCCAAAAATCGCCATTTTTGGACACAATCAATAAAACTCATCAAATTATCATTTCAAATTTTTACAGAATTTTTGAAGGTTCAGAAGAATTTTGAAATAATAACCCTTAAAATCCCTTATTATCCCTTACCTCAAAAAAAAGAAAGATTCGATTTGGAATATATTTGAAACGAACTTGCACCGTATAGCAATACTCAAAGTATACTCAAAATACTCACAAGAATAATTTCGATAATATAGAGAGAAAACTTGATTTACGGTGTGATTTTCAATTATAACCTAAGCACCCTATTTATAGAAAATTGCTTAGAACACCAAAGCGAAAATTTATTAAAATATTAATATATATATATATATATATATATATATATAATCTTCTACGCATGCCTAGAATCAATTTTCAGCCATCAAACACATGTTAAAGATGCCCCCAAACATGACAAAAACGTTTTTCTTATTAAAAATATTTTAAACCTCAAAAAATCAATTATTTCGGAGCTTCGGAACTTCAATAATTCATAATAAATAGCCCTTTTGTCTGAAAATTCGAATCTCGCGAGTTTTTATAGGAAATTCAATTCTCTACAACTTTGCAAAAGAAAGTTTTTCCAAATTCCAAACAAAAATTGACCGAAATTCACAAACGAACGATTTTACAGGCTATAATCAAATTTCAGTCAAGAAATGGGGTCCACCGACATGTTTAACATGTTTTAAACATTTATTACAACAAAAATACTCTTCCTCCTCATATACTCATATATCCCACATTCGTCGTAAAAATATCATCATTAATATATTATTAAAATAATATATTTAATTGAATTATTTTATCAGAAAAAGATAAAATATTAATTTTCAACAATTGTCACATTAAAAATTTTCTCCATCTATATCCTCATAAAATCAATATTTTCCTCATCATATGAATCAATAATTAATTATTCACAAATAATATTACGAGAATCACAATATTGACAACCGGCGGTTCGAGGAAGAGGGGCTTTCAATAAGAATTTCTCCTTACTGGCGCGCAATTAGGTGACCAAACCTCTCTTTAGACAGAACTTTCTAGACATTGCCAATAATGCTATCTAATAATATTATTAAAATAATATAAATTATTGATCTGATAATTAATAAAAAATACTGTGTAGTGACAATTATAAAATATCAACGCAGCAATTATTGAATCAAAATAAAATATTGAGCAAGTAATTATCGTAACAATTATTGAGTAGTGCCTTCTTACGTAAGAATCAATAATTGGTGCAATCTGGTGTATCTCATTGTTGGCAACAACGTATTATTTTACTTTACCCAACGGGTATTCCAAGAGTGTTAATTGGTAACCACTACGCCTATTATTTATAAAAACTTTAATTTGTCTTTTTCTTCATCAAGCAGTTATTACATTATGGGGCCACAAATGGTCGCTACAGTCATACTAATATTCCCACAGAAAGAATATTCCCAAACAACAATGAATATTTTATAACCACTTGCGTATTTTTGAAAAAATTTCATATATCACCCTTAACTTTAACTTTTTATCAATTTAACCATTTACTGAATTGTAATTATAAGAAAAATTGAATACTTTTATTTCATAAAATTCGGGGTCTTACAGGAAAAGTGTATTTAACCCAAATTTTGTCTTATTATCGACATTAGGAAAAATTTCCTATTTTTGGAATTCCTCATTTTAGTCTTTCTACCCTTTATACTTTCTATGTGTCGAATTTTGTTTAAAAGGATGAGTTTAAAAAGAGTTCGACACAAAATGTCAACGATTTGAAAATTCAGAGTTGTCAGTTGGTAGTAGTGAAATGGTTGTACTAATTCAACCGAATTTGAAAAGGTTTGCAAATGGCCCAATTATTGGACTCTGTTTAACAAGCCTTGGAAACAGAGATTCATAGAGTTCAGGGGCTTGATTAAGTGGGGGAAAGGTGTTAGGCACCCCCCGACTTTCGAGAAAATAGGGTTACTGCATCTTTTCAAATTCCTATTTATTTGAAGTGTGCGTGTAGTAAATTTGGGCTAAGTGCTTTATTTAGAAGTAGTGGTATGCTTCGTTTGCACCTATATACAAAGGGTTTGATTTGTATAAAAGTTCAATTTTAAGCAAAATATACAGAAATGATGTTTTGAAAACAGGTTTTCAAACCGTTATGCTCACATAGTAATTGAGACCTTTGATACTTCCATTTTATTCTGTATTCGACATGTTTTGATTTTATTCTCGAGATGCGAAGCATCTTCGACAAAATAATATACATATAAGTGTCAGGCTCCAGCTTATGGGCATGAAAGTCATCGAAGGATGTCAAAACACCACAAATATGATTTGCAAGCTAGTTGTACAACTGAAAAAGGTTTATTATGGGAACTAAATCTACATCTGTCAGTTGGATCTTAGATCCCGTGGCTCCTAGGCTCACATAATATCATATAAATAGCTTGCATAATGAGAATACTGAAGTAAAATAGATATTTAATCTAAACGACAGAAAATAAAAGATTCATCAGTTAAATCCCTGCCTGCGCGTAGCCAAGCTTCCCGTTCCCTTTAGATACAGATCTAGGGTCACATAATTGCTTAATATTTACAAAAACTACAAAGAAAACTAGATTTAAATAGATCTTAGCCATTCTAGCTCAACGGTTCTAGTTTTAAAACTTTTGAACCGGTTAATTATTAGATATGGCTAGATTTAGATAAATCTAGTCCACGAATTCAAATATTATGGATTTATATTAAATGAGTAGTTAAACTGATATTTAATCACAATAAACAGTTAATATATATATACTTATATATATATATTAAAACAATAAAAAGCAACGAATTTAAAATTCAGGCATGACTGATAAATATATATATATATATATATATAATTATTTATATATTAAAGCAGTAAAGAGGCCAGGAATTTAGAATCTAAGCCAAACTGGTAACTAATTATATATACACACACACACGATTATATATATAATAAAGTAGTAAAAGGCCCCAGATTAACAATCCAGGCACAACGAAGGCTTCAGACTATTTTTTGAGCTTGAAAACTCAGTTTCCATCAGTTAAAATTTGATGTCGTAGTATATATGTATACAAGTATTTGAAACACTATATGAGGGGTTAAGAGCTTAAATGGACAAATTTTTCTCTTCTTTTCTCTTTTTCTTTCTTTTTTGGCTGTTGGGGGGTCTATTTATAGACCAAAGTAGCCGCGGGTCTACCCGGGTGAGCTCGGGCCCCATGGGTCCTGTTGTCTCGAAGTACGTGCACCCAGGCCAACGCGTAGTCTACTCGAACCTTCGTAACTTTCAATCCGGGAATTCAATGGAGGTGTGCTATAACTTTCTAGAAAACCCTTTCCGAGAGCTACATAATGACATGGGATTTGACCTTTTCCGAATCCGGGAAGATGGGTCCAAGACCAGATTTTCGAGTCTTCGCAGTCCGTGCGTTGAGTTGTCTTGTGTTGTTTTCTATCGGGATTGACGTTATGGTTCTACATGACTTCTTTTATAGTGATTTGGGCTGAATTGATGTTGATTTGGCAAAATTACTATTTTCCCCTCCCGAGTTAGTTCCGGGCTTGATGCAGTTGTAGCTGTCTTTTCTCAGGGTTGTTTCCGAAATTGGACTACTGCTGACTTTTGACAATCCTCAGGGTTTTTGAGGTTGGTTTGATCTCCCGGGGTTGCCTCCGGGGTTGGAATTGATATCCCGGGATTATCACCGGGGTTTGATTTGATCTCCCGGGGTTGTCATCGGGGCTTGATTTGATCTCCCGGGGTTGTCTTCAGGGCTTGACTTGATCTCTCGGGGTTATCACCGGAGTTTGGATTTGATCTCCCAGGGTTGTCTCCGGGGTTTGATTTGATCTCCCGAGGTTGTCACCGGTGTTTGATTTGATATGTCGGGGTTGTCACTGGGATTTGATTTGATGATTTGAATTCTAGGGTTGTCTCTAGAAGATAAAAGACGATTCTGCCCTCCTGCATGGTTAGTAACAGGAATGTAAAATTGCAACTGCATACACTTAGTTATTATATACTAGCTCTTAAACCCACGTAAGGCACGAATTGGATGAAAACATAAATTAGTTGTTTTAATTAATTGTGTATTGTTGTTTAATTTTCTCTAATAACACGAATACATAATATAATTTAACTTATAAAAAAATTAATGCCATGAATACATAGTTTGTGCTTGCTAGATTCTCCTAACCTAACCACCCTTTACTCATTGAGAAAGAAAATGTCTTTTTTGTAGTTTATGATAATTAGTATTTAGTAATTGGTAATGTTTAGTGTAGCTATATAGATTGTGGGAATATGAATAAAAAATCTTAGTAGTTTTAGAAAACGATAACTCAATTATGAAAATAAAATTTAGTTTGACTATATATGAATTGTTGGATCTATCAAAAATCTTAACAGTTTTACAAAAGGATAACTCAACCATGAAAATGAAATTTATTTGAGGCATATCGGGTGGTGTTTATAAATCACCAACTTTAAATAAATAAAATTTTATTTTATTTTTTTTATAAATATTATTCTAAGCAGTAAGATGTTAAATTGATAAAAAAAATTAAGTTAAAAATGGTATGTACAAATTATAAGAAACAAAAAGAATGTCGGGGAATATTCGGTAAAGTACGACGGCTTCGAAAAAACCAATCATTGGTGAGTCCCATAACAAAATAATTGTTGGATACATAGAACGACAAAAATAACTTTTTAATAAAAAAAAAATTCAGCGATATTTTTACCTTTAACTATTAAAATACCTAGTGAGAAAGGAACATTAGCACGAGATATTCCACAGCAACACACAGTATTCTACAATATTTCACATTATTGAACCAATAATTGTCACAATAGGAAATGTACAATATTTTAAATTATTGAAATAATAATTTTCATAGTAGCAAATGCACAATATTTCATATTATTGAACCAATAATTGTCACAGTAACAAATGCACAATATTTCACATTATTGAACCAATAATTGTCACGGTAACAAATGCACAATATTTCATATTATTAAACCAATAATTGGCATGGTAACAAGGGTATTAATTGAAAATTACGTAATTAAAAGTTACGGATATTAAATAGTTAGAAATACACATTATTTGAAGAACAATGTATACTTAAATACCTGTGATATTAATAGATTAAGTCAATAATGCAGAAAATGAATAATATAATAATAATTGTGAATAGTAAAGAAAAATGTAATCTTGAAATGTGAAAAATATGAATAATTAATATGTGGAGGATTAAAGTGAATCTTGAAATGTGAAAAATGTGGTAGATTAAAGGTAATCTTGAAATGTGAAAAATATGGATAATTAATGTGTGGTAGATTAAAGATAATCTTGAAATGTTAAAAGTGTGGTTAATTGATGAATGGTGTAGATTAAAAATAATCGTGAAATATGAAAAGTGTGGGTAATCGATGTGTGAGTTTATCCTTCCACTCCCTAAAATAGCTTAGTGTGAGTTTTTCTCTAAGTGTGTTAAGTCTATCTTAAATATTGATGAATATCAGTAAAGAGTGCAATAATTGTTTAGGTGAGTTTTTCTATAAAAGTTGCACAAGCACTAACACACATCATTGTGTTTACAACTATTTCTTTAGAAGACTCTTCATTTAGAAGATTCATTTTGAAAAACTTCCTCTAGTACATTGTTTTATTATTTTATTTGTTCAAAAACTGTTTTGAAGTTTATTCTGCTCCATTTTGTACACTACACAAATTTATATTATCGAGTCACTTTTGACAATTTCATAATATATAAGTTAGTGTATACCATGAAATTTATATGTGGTAATTACTAATTAAATTACAAATATACATATAAGTTGGTCAACTACATAGTAAGCAGTATCTAGTCACGTGTTAAGGTAAAGAATATTATTTTCTTTCATACACGTAAGAGATATCATTTTCTTTCATATTCGATGTAAGGGATATCATTTTCTTTCATATATACTCTTAAATTTAAACTTACAATGGGAAGAACGTATTGTTCATTTCTACAACCCCTAACATTAAACGGTAAAAATTCATAAAATTATATATTAGAATTTTCTTAATAGTTGGTGTGACGCCCCCAAAACAGGTATACATCACCCATCTTGAGTCGTCAAATACATTTTACAAAATTCAAATACAACTTAATTATATAACGGTCGTGTAAAATACGACAAAACATAATCTAAGAGTTTTAATAAGAATATTGTCATCTAGACAATATCCACACTCAATGGAGTCCTCATTACATTTATTGTCACACTATTTAATGAGAATAGTGAGGACTACTAATCTTATCATACGGACCGTCACTGCCGTTCCCGATTAGTCCCATTTACATTCTCATTTCACGAAGAGAACAGTGAAAGAAAGGGTGAGCTCAACTAGCCCAGTAAGAAATATTATTACTAAGATAATGCAGAATAAATTATCATTAGCCTTCAACAGTGTTAAACTGATAAAATATAATAAAAATCAAGTTTAACTGCAATGGAACAAGCAATCCATTAGAAGAGTCAAGTAGACAATAAAATCTATTATCTTCTATGATTTAAAAAGTTTTTCATCACTTTTATCATTGACTCAAACAATAAATAAACCACATCATCCACGTACTACTACCGAGGATATTGATAGTATATCACGACCACAAATTATACATGCACTACGTGCCAAGGATATTTGTGTATTCATCAATGGTCATGATTATACCGAATATTCCCTGGTCATAATCATATTAACAACTGTCCACCAATGAACTACAGGCCAATGAGGACTTTTACCACATCATTCGTCACATTACGGTCATGATTATACCGAATAATTCCTGGTCATAATCATACCAAGTCCATCTATGCACGTAAGCCACAGATGACTTTCATCACAATATAAACATGAGGATGATGATAATATTATAAGCATTAATCAAACGAAAACAAGGATAAATATTAAAGACTTTAAATTTATCCAAATATTATCAATCACTTAATAAACTTATAATCTAATATTGTTAGTATTATAACAATATTTTAATCACTTCTTAAACTTATAAATAATTTAATTTAATTGTTTACACTTTACCAAATAATGCATCTAATCATTCAAAAATGCCATACTCATAAGATTTCATCACCAATGATCAAATCACTCATAAAAAATCTGCATATACCTTATATAGGATTCCCAAACCATAAAATCCTATTTTTCAATTTTGTTACTTCACATAACATATTTAACTCATTTACTCATAACTAAATTATTTTCATGAAAAATACCAAATCAGTCCCAAAAATATTTCTTTTCTGGGATTTAGCAGAATATAGTCCCATATTGAACATATATTTTTCTCAAAATTTTTATAATTTATTTACTATTTTTTAAAAATCAATTTCTAATTAATTCCTTAAGAAATTAGCTACCTCAAGTTTAACTCCAAAAATTCCCAAATCTTGGCAGGATCTTACACATGTTAATGTCAGCTTCCAGTTTAAATTTTATGGTCATCGGAGTTATAGAACTCCGATTATAGCGTTTTTCGTCTTAAAAACCTAAATATTGAAATGGTCATAACTTGCTCATTTTAAGTCGGAATGAGCTCATTTTTGGACAGGAGGTACTTTATACCATATATTTCCATGTCCCAAAAGTCCGAAATTTTTCTCATAAATTAAGTGGCCGAAAATGCACTTTTAAATTTCTGGGCAGTAACTATTTAGTACTTTGCAATTTTTTGACTCATTTGCTAAAATCAGTCCACACGAAAATCTACAATACTTTTTCTAGTGATTCCACTTGGGTAAGTTAGAAAACTCATAGATCTAACTCTAGAACTTAACCACACTCAAAAATTCAAAATATAATAGGAGATATGGTCAATTGAATTTCATGTTCCATTTTCACCAAAATCTGATTTTCAACCCTTTTTGATTTCTAAGAAAGTTTCATGTTTTCACATAATAACCAACATAACTCATCATAACACTTACTAATACTACATATACCCATGATTTTCATCAGTCCAATGCTTTTATTATGACTTTCATCATAATCCACGTAAATAGATCATTTCCATAATTTAATAAGGAATGAATACAAATGATCATTCACCATGCATGTGATAATCCACATAGACGGGTTATTCCAACAGAATAATAAAGAATGGGATAACTGAAGAATTCACCATGCATGCGATAGAATCGCATGCATAATGAGTTATTCAACGAATAATAAATAATGAAACGGTCATGCGTAAACGCACGCATGGATATTAAAGCGGAATAATAAAGAATGGAACTAGGTCATGCGTAAACATACGGATATGATATTCGGCGGAATAATAAAGAATGAAATAATAGAAGAATTTCACCATGTATGCAGAGATTGCTTGCATAGCGAGTTATTCCAACATAATAATAAAGAATGGAATAACAGAAGAATTTCACCATGTATACGGTAGTTCGCGTATACAGGTTATTCCAACAGAATAATAAGGAATAGAATAACAATAGCTCTCTTCATGAATACGAAAGAAATAATACCCCTTACCTTAGAATAAAGCTAGATACTGGAATAGTGAGGTAGCAGACTTCTTTTCTTCTTTCTCTCAATAATTTATCTCTGTAATAATTGCTCTAAAGGTTTTGTGAATTGGTGAGAAATGAATGAAGAATGAGATTCTATTTATAGGAAAATATAGTTTTAATAATTGCACGTTTTGGGGCACGAAATATTACAGTATAATACCTTCCTCTTTTTCTTTATTTTTAATTTAGTCCTGCAAGTATTATCAAACTTGCACCACCTCTCCTAATAGTAAATAATGTGAATCAATAGTTCAATCATGTGAATCAATAGTATAATCATGTAAAAAAATTAATTATAGTATAGTACCTTCATCTATACCTCAATTTTTAATTTAGTCATGCAAGTATTATCAATCTTTCACCACCTCCCCTAATAGTACATGAATGTGAATCAATAGTACACATATGTGAACAAATAGTTATAAGCATGTGAAATAATAGCAATTAATTGCTCATTTATCCGATTAATTATCCGATTGGTCAATATAACCTCCAGACATCAATTATTATCGAAATAAATGTCGATTTCCACTAACACTAATAATCCCAACACAATGGAACTATCAATTTCATCTTTAATAAACACGAACTTATTCATCATTAATATTATAACTCACAATATTTAACAACCTGTTCGTTCCCAAGAAAGAGGGGGCTTTCCGATAAGGATTTCTCCTTATTGGAGCGCAATTAGGTGACCAAACATCTCCTTGACAGAACTTCTAGAAATTGTCAATATTGCAAATAATAATATGAATAATTTGTCATCTCAATTATTGATTTAATAATAATAAATATTATACAGATGATACTGTGATAATAATTGAATCAATAATATGAGAGATATGATGCAAAACAATTGTAGCAATAATTGAGTATAAGCGAGTGACTTTTTACGTAAGCATCAATAATTAATGAGTGGTGTCTACTATGCGACCACTTATTCTTTGTACTTTTACTATCGGGTAGTTCAGCAGTTTTTAACGGTAACACCTTCGCGTAGTTATTTTTATAAAAAGATAATTACATCATTTTTAATTACGACAATACTTCCGCTAGGGGTCCACTAATGATTGTCTTGGTCGTCACGAATATTCCCTGTTAAAATGAATATTCCCTGACCAATCGAATATTATATAACCACTTGCTTACTTTGCAAAATTTATAATTATTGCCCACAACTATAACATTATATCAAATCCACACCATAATATTAAAAAAAATATTTCGAGAAATTTAAATCTTCATTCATAAAATTTTGGGTCTAACAGTTGGTGTTTCATCTAATATATTTTAACCTGAACCTTCCTGTTGAATTTTAATCGTTATATTTGAACTGTTATTTTTGAACTCGAATCGATATTTTGGATATCAGGTTGACAATTTGGACATTATTGGACTTAAGACAAATTAAATTACAAATCTCTAATGTTTATTCTTTATCTTATTATTTTTATTATCTATGTTTATCATTTATATCATTGTTATTTTTACTAATCATCAGAACTTAAGTTATGAATATTTTTGGCATGAATGCAAAGATAATACGATTGTTGAGTATCTTTAGCATGTGTAGCGAGGATAAACTGTGACGCCCCCAAAATAGGTATACATCACCCATCTTGAGTCGCCAAATACATGGTACAAAAATCAAATACAACTTTATTATACAACAGTAGTGTAAAATACGACACAACATAATCTAAGAGTTTTAATAAGAATATTGACATCTAGTCAATATTCACACTCAATGGAGTCCTCATTACATTTATTGTAACACTATTTAATAGAATAGTGAGGACTATTAATGCTATCATCTGGACCGTCACTCCGTTCCCCGACTAGTCCCAGCTACGTTCTCATTTCCTGAAGAGAACAGTGAAAAAAAGGGTGAGCTCAATTAGCCCAGTAAGAAATATTATGACTAAGATAATGCAGATTAAATTACCATAGTCCTTCAACAGTGTTAAACTGATAAAATATAATAAACATCAAGTATAACTGCAACGGAACAAGTAATCCATTAGAAGAGTCAATTAGAGAATAAAATCTACTATCTTCTATGATTTAAAAGGTTTTTCATCACTTTTATCGCTCAGACTCAGCTTAATAAATAAACCACATCATCCATGCACTATGGCCAAGGATATTCATTAGTATCACGACCAAAAATTATCTATGCACTACGGGCCAAGGATATTCGTGTATTCATCAATGGCCATGATTATGCCAACAACTGTCCTTCAATGCACTACGGCCAATGAGGACTTTTACCACATCATTTATAACATTACGGTCATGATTATACCGAATAATCCCTGGTCATAATCATACTAAGTCCATCCATGCACTACAGGCCACAGATGACTTTCAACATATTATAAACATGAGGATGATGAAAATGATATAAGAATTCAATAAAACAAGTTCAAAGATAAATTTGTAAAGATTTATAATTTAATTTATCTAGAAATCAATAACGTCCAAATTGTCAACATGATCCTTGCTTTGTGGAGTAAAATTCAGAATGCTCAGAAGAATATTTTCATGAAAAGAATTTGGATGAAGCGCAAATATCAAGGATATTCCACTAATTTCATGAAATCATGAAGCGAAAAAATTTAATCAATCGAGTATAATAGAATATATGAAATCGCAAATGGATTTTTTTTCGCCATGCGGTAATCCACGTAGATGCATTATTCCAAATGAATAATAAAGAATGGAATAAAAGAAGAATTCACCAAAGCGTGTGTAATCCTTGCAGCATAAAGTTATTTCAATGTAATAATAATAAAGAATGGTCACGCGAAGAATCCGTGATGTAGACATGATATTCAACATAATAATAAAGAATGGAACCAGTCATGCGTAATCAAGCATGATGGGATGTTCCAAATGAATAATAAAGAATGGAATAACAACAAATTCACGTGCATGCGATAATCGCACGAGATAGGTTATTCCAATGTAATAATAAAGAATGAAATAATAGAAGAATTTCACCATATATGCGGATTAAGATGTATGGCAGTTATTCAATGAGAATAACCCTTACGAGTATTGAAAAAGAACATAACTCTTCTTGAATACTGAAAGAAATAATACCCCTTACCTTAGAAAAAACCGGATCTTTGGAATAGTGAGGGTGTGAAACTTCTCTTCTTCTTTCTTTCTATAATTTCTCTCTATAATAATTGCTCTTGTGAGACTTAGTGAATTGGTGAGAATGAAAGAAGAATTAGCTTCTATTTATAAGAAAATATAGTTTCAATAATTGCATGTTTTGGGGCACGAAATATTACAGTATAATACCTTCCTCTTTTTCTTTATTTTTAATTTAGTCCCGCAAGTATTATCAAACTTGCACCGCCTCTCCTAATAGTAAATAATGTGAATTAATAGTTCATTCATGTGACTTAATAGTATAATCATGTGAAAAAATTAATTACAGTATAGTACCTTCATCTATACCTCAATTTTTAATTTAGTCATGCAAGTATTATCAATCTTGCACCACCTCTCCTAATACTACATGAATGTGAATCAATAATACACATATGTGAACAAATAGTTATAAGCATGTAAAATAATAGCAATTAATTGCTCATTTATCCGATTAATTATTCGATTGGTCAATATAACCTCCAGACATCAATTATTATCGAAATAAATGTCAATTTCCAGTAACACTAATAATCCCAACACAATGGAACTACCAATTTCATCTTTAATAAACACGAACTTATTCATCATTAATATTATAACTCACGATATTTAACAACACGGTCGTTCCCCCAGAAAGAGGGGCTTTCCGATAAGGATTTCTCCTTATTGGCGCGCAATTAGGTGACCAAACATCTCCTTAACAGAACTTCTAGAAATTGTCAATATTACAAATAATAATATGAATAACTTTATCGTCTCAATTATTGATTTAATAATAATAAATATTATGCAGATGATATTGTGACAATAATTGAATCAATAATATGAGAGATATGATGCGCAGAATTCTTCGTAGCAATAATTGAGTATAACTAAGTGAGTTCTCGTATAAAGATCAATAATCAATACAGTGCTTCTTTATGCAACCACGCGTAGACATCGTACTTTTACTTCTTTGG
Organism: Panax ginseng; assembly: GCA_020205605.1. NCBI lineage: Eukaryota > Viridiplantae > Streptophyta > Magnoliopsida > Apiales > Araliaceae > Panax > Panax ginseng. The sequence continues at coordinate 19,666,562 of CM035136.1, read as the reverse complement.
GTAGTTAAACAGTTTTAACGGTAACACTTTCGCCGTTATTTTTATAAAAAGATAATTGTTTTCTAACTAAGACAATACTTCCGTTGTGGGGTCCACTAATGATTGTGCCGTCGTACGGATATTCCCCTACAAAAAGAATATTCCCCGACCAAACGAATATTTTATAACAACTTGCATACTTTGCAAAAATTTATAAATATTACCCACAACTATAACATTATATATCAAATCCACACCATAATATTAAAAAATATTTCGAGATATTTAAATCTTTATTCATAAAATTTGGGGTCTCACGTAAATGGTGAAGTTCTCTATGGTCTGGGTACAAAAAGAAACTTTTGATCAACATGATCATGATAATTGGTGTTACAGTTGATAAAATCTTGATGATTAATTTTTAAATTGAGGAAAATAGTATACATTATGGTCTATTTGACTCCTCTAATGGATTGTTCATTCCTCCGTAGTTCTTTGTTGGAAACTTATGTTTTCTAGATTTTTAAAAATCTTTGATTTATCACTGTTGAAGGTTAAGGATAACTTTTTCTTTGTTATCTTAGTCATGAATTCTTTAGGGAACTGATATTTTTTATATATTTTTGATATTTTCACATGGTCCTTTCTCATATGAGGATACAGTGGGTTTCTATGAAAAGGAACCATGTGTAAATTTCAAAAACACATGTAGAAATAGTACTTCTCTATTCTTTACTGGACTATTTGAGCTCAATCTTTTGTTTCATAATTCCTTCCAAGAAATGATAGTTTAGCTGGGCTAGCGGGGAAAACAGGAGAATATAATGATGGTTCGAGTTAATAGTTGTAACAGTTCTCATCAAGTTGTAAAATAAAATGACAAAAATTATAGTAAAAATTTAGTGTGTGTGCTATGGACCCAAATTTAGAGGCGTCACAATGTTCTTCCCCTACCCTCTCCCCCTCCTCACCGCGTTTCTAAGTTAGTAAGAATTTTATGCTCAATGAATTATTATAACACAACTTATTAATTTTGTGTTAAATTTAACCACTCTTTACTTATGATTTTTTTAATAATAGTAGTATTTTATAACCAATAAAAAATTGTAATAAATAAAAATGAGAAAAACATAACCATCATACTAATACAAATTTGTGTCCAGAGGCAAAACCAGGGGGGTCGGGGGGTCATATGACCCCCTTGGAATCTCTGGCGGCGGGGGAGAGTTTGGAGGACTTTCCGTTCGGTCATGCCTAGGATAAGAGTTGGAGGGGGGAGTCTGCAGGTGTTTGGGTTTGGATCTTGATGTTCGGTTAGGGTTTAGACTTTAGAAGAGGATATGTTGGGTCGTGTTGTTCTTCTCTGTTTCTTCTTGGGCATTCTGTGGGTGTTTGTTTACAGATCTTAATTTAGTTTAATTTGTTTATCTATATCTTTTTCAGATCCGGATGTTTTGGAAGCTTTGTTGTTGAGCTTTCTGGTTTGATTTTGTTGATTCCCAACCGTGTTGGATGCTTCGGATCTGTCTTGTTTAATCAATGATGGAACCAAATATGATTGGCGTCATTTTGATTCTACCTTTTTTCCGATCTGGATCCTTTGTATTTATTGTTTCTTAAGGGTTTAGATTTGGATGTTTGTTAGTTTGTCTCGTCGGAATATGGGTTTATCCTATGATTCCGGTGGTTTTGGGTTGTTGTTTTGATTTTCCATGCTGATTTCCCTTACGTTGCTGCCTAATTTAATATGTGGAATCAGTTCAGTGTCTATGGTTGTGCTTCTGGTTGGCTCATGTTATGTCACTCTTCTTGAGAGTTTTGGTCGGAGGTTGGGTTGCTGTCGAATTTGTCGTCGGTATCTGTTTTCACTGGTGGTAGAGCACGGGTGTTTGTGCAGTGTGCTAATGACTTTTGGCTGACATGGGACCCACAGGTATTTCCAAATTTCAAATTGCTGACGTACATATTTGGTTTCAACTCGTGGGTTACTCAATGTGGGTTCATTCCGATTGTTTGTTTTTGTTAGGGTTAAATAGAATTTTATTTATAATTAAGATTTATTATTGTTAAATTTTTGGAGGCCACTCCTAAAAAATATGGTTGAAGTACTACTACTCCTAAAAAGAAAGGTTGAACTACGATTTTGTCTTATTTATTATACTAACCCTTAAACCCGTGCAAAACACCAATTTGGTGGGCATACATTAATTACCTTACTTTTATTTTATTTTATAATTCTTTATTTTATAATTCTATATAGTAAAATTAAAAAATGCATGTCCATGTATTTTTTTTAAGGATAATAAGTTACTAATCCATATCAAATTGTTTATCATTTGCATTTTTTTATTGTACACGTATATAAAAACATTTGTTATTCAATATTAGATCAATTGTAAGCTAATTTAAAGTTTTTCTATATATTTAAAATTGATGCAATTCATTATTATTTATAAACAATAAATTTTGTATATGTAGGCGCATATTATTTAAGTATGTGTGATTTAATACTTATCATGACTTCGCCTTGATTTGACCAATAAATAGCTAGCATATATATATAATAATTGTAAGTTCTTGCAATAATTTTTGCCAAGGAAAATTTATTGCAATCTTAATTATTTTCTCAATAAATACTTATTCCAACCTTAATAAACTCACAAGACCAAACCAAATCAACAATTGCCCTCCTTTTGTCTCTTTATATAATGTTATTATTATAAACCATTTACTACTATTTACAAACAATAAATTTTAAAAATGTCACCGCCTATTATTAAGTGTGTGGTTTAATACTCGTCATGGCCGCACCTTGATTTGAAAGAATAAATAGCTAGCATTAGGGGTGCTCAAAATTTTTGGTTTTTTCGATTTTTTATCAATACTGACAGTAGCAGTAGCGGTAGCAGTTTTTTCGATAGCGATTTTTTTCGGTACCGATTTTTCGATATTTTAACACTTTTCAATACCGGTAGGGTAATGACTTTTTTGAATTCGGTAAAAATCGAAATATCGAAAATACTGAAATTTAATAATTTAATAATTAATAGTTAATATTTTGTAATTTTATATATTAAATAATTTTTTATATATTAATAATTTCTATATAATAGTAATTTTATTAATTTTTATATATATATTAATAATGGTTTGTAGTTTAATTTTATATATTAATTATTATTAATAGTTAATGATTTCTTAGTTTTTTAAAAAAAGTATTAATATATATAAAAAATTATTTAATTATTATTAATAATTATATATATTATCATGCGGTATAATCGAAAATTGAACCGAAAAAATCAGTACCGATTTTGTACCGAAATCGATAATTCGGTACCGGTTTCGGTTCTTGTTTTTCCGATAATTTCGGATCGGTACCGGTTAGATATTTTTGGTATCGATTCGATTTTTTACCGATGAGCACCCTTAGCTAGCATATATATATATTAACCGTAACTCCATGTAATAATTTCTATTTGTGTCTTTTTATATACTCCCTCTGTCCCATGATAAAAGTTATTATTACTATTTTGAGTAATCCCATGTTAAATGTCCATTTTCTTTTAATAATCAAATTTTTACACATATTTTTCTATTATACCCGTAGCATTAAATATCTCATACTTTTTTATTCTAATTCTCTCTCTATATTTAATGATATTATTATTGACAATTTTGTCATTTTATTCATCTTCTTAATATGCGTGAAAAGACAACTATAACTATTATCTTGGGACGGAGGGAGTATTAATATAGATTACTAAGATATATGAGATGAAACTTGAATTAATTCTATTTCTCTATATATTTGTCCAAATATTTTTCACCTTCTTCCCTAGTACTTCCAAAGAGATTGATAAATAAAAATAATACTTTTCTTACCAATAATGTATATGTGAACGGACTACTCCCTCCGTTCCTAAAAAATTATCGTTTTAGAAGAAAAAATTTATTCCAAAAAGTTTATCGTTTACAACTTTCGAGGAGAATAAATTATTTATTTTCCTATATTACCACTACTTTCTCTCATTGTCCCAAGAAATTATCTCTCTTGTATTAATAGTTTTCAACTTCCCACAAAGGGGTAGTGATGGAATTTCAAATAAATTTTACTTGGTAAATGATACTTTCTTAATCCATGTGTCAAAACCTTAAATGACAATTTTTTAAGAACGGAGGGAGTAATATATATATATATATAGATATACGGTCCGGATCTTAAGTTCATCCCTTATCTAACTCACCTTGTTCACCCTCCTTTAGCTTGATTTGGTGACGATTAGATTCAAAATCGCTTATATAAAACCGATTGTCTTAACTTTTATGACAGATGACATATAGTGATTTTAATAGAATCGTCGCCTTATCATCGCTAAAAAGGGTAACAAGGTGAGCTAGATAAAAGGTGAGCTTAAGATCCTCGCGTGTATATATATATATATATATATATATATATATATATATATATATATATATATATATATATATATATATATAATGATTCATACATGTATTTGCTATAAATCTAAAAATGACAAATAACATCTTTGACGTCTATAACAATTATTAACGGCTTGGATTAATAAGGAGACCAGACCATCCGCTAGAATAACTAGCGGATTGGATTAATGAGAAACTCGGACGATTATGCCCCCAATTGAAGCCTAAGTCAAATCAATTTTTTAAATGGTTCATTAGCGGACGACTTAGTTTTTAACTTATTACTAGAATTCATTTAAAAGTCGAAAATGGACCTATGTTCAAAAGATGTAGACACTGCATATCTGGAGATTTTGTTTTTGAGTCCTTCTAGGGGGACATTTTTTGTTGACGTTGTTAGCGACATTTTTTGATTTTTTTTTTTTTTGTAGTACCTCTCAAAAAATATATAGTATTTATTCCAACTAAATTTTTTGTGAAAAACAGTATTTTAGGTGTAATTTGGATACAGAGAAGAAACAAGGTTGTACAGACTGTACAGACCATGTTTCTTGTATGTATACAAATTACACCTAAAACACTATTTTTTACAAAAAATTCAGTTGGAATAAATACTATACATTTTTTGAGAGGTACTACAAAAAAAACCAAAAAATAATAATTAAAAAATGTCGCTAACAATGTCAACAAAAAATGTCCCCTAGAATTATTCTTTTTTTTAAGATAAAGGGGAGGGCAGATATATAATTTAATAAATTAAATGGGGCAGATTAATGGAAGAGTTATATTTAGAAGAGGCAAAAAATATATATTTTTCTCTTAATTTTAAAATTTAAATGAATCTATTTTTTAGTTTCCATTTGAGTTGCAAATTTGCTAATCTACTTTCTCTCTGCTGATGAAGAAAGACACATATTTTATATTAAAATATTTTAAGTTGACTTCAAAAAGTTAAAATTAAAGAGAATATATTTTATTGTTCCAATGAGATGAAGTAATTTTAGATGAAATGTACTACTCCCTCCGTACCCATAAAGGATGGCTAAATGTATAATTTTTTGTGTTTCAAAAAAGGTGAGATAAAATATATAAAGTGAATGGTACATATGTTATTTAGTGGGGTCTATTAATATAAAAAAAATAAAAATATTCATTACTTATTGTAATCTTGTGGAGTCACTAAGGATAAATTTAGAACTTTTTTATTCTCTTTTCTCTGCTTCTATTTTTCTTAATATGTGTGCAAATTTTATTTTGTTCATCTTTTTCGGGACGGAGGGAGTAGTTTATAACTTTGATATATTTAGTTTAGACATTTTTGAGACTTTTTTTCACTTCAATCATTATTTTGAAAATTATTTGTGTTATTCATTAGTTATTTTTGTGATTGATCTTTTTTTAAAAAAAAACTTTTTTATTAATTTGTTTAAAAGGATTAAGAAAAGAATTAAGAAGATTGTGGCAGTGCAGAGTTTCCTTTGAATTGATTAGTTTTCCGACAATTAACTAGGTTAGTTGGCTCCCCCGTGATAAATTACATGGATTAAAAGTTGTCGACTACAAGTAACCAACTGGAAATTAAGGACTAGCCATGAATCGGTTAACAAGTTCTTGTTGAAGATTCATGTCAATAAAGTGATTTGAAATTAATGTCATGCAAGTTGTATCTTTTAAGCTAATTAAACTATTTATGCATGTTTGTTATGATTAGTTTTTAAACCTATTGAGTTCTCACTTTTATAGTGTACATATTACCTCCATTTATTTAATTAACTAATGGTTTTTAATTCATATTAAAATTTTATGACTAAATAATTTACATTACTATATAAATTGATATGTTACCAAGTATATGTTGATGCAAATCAATTGTAATGTTTGTTTCTATATCAAAATAAGCCACTATTTTTATAAAAAAAATAGATAAAAAGAAAAAAAATGTAGAATCATATTTGTACATAAACCAAGCGAAACTCAAAGTGGTAATGAGACCCGGTGATTTAATACGACTACGATTAAGCTCGTGAGTTTTAATACAAATGTATGTAACTCTCATGGTGCTTCGACCACAACCTTACAATGGTACTTTTACATAAAAGTATAGTCAAAAATTATTTTAGAAATTAAAATCTTTGGGAAGTGCTCAAGAAACCTTCGTGCATGGGAGACCATGCGTACAGGTTATAATAGATATCATATGTACTAGAATTATCCTTGGTTGATTGATAGATCCCAAAGAAAAACGAGAAGATTCTTATTATCTTCTTTTCAATAGTGAGTCTTCTCTTCGATATATAACTATCTCCTTTGTTTCCAAGTGAATATTATATTTTAAATCAACTCAAGATCATATAGGTAGTGCTAGAGATACTCAAAGAAGTGGATGCGCACTTTGACATCTCTTATAATAACACGAGGTTATATGTCATTAGACATCTTGTGTAATAGTGGCAAAACACCCTTCCAAAGTTGGGTTCGCTTTCACCCTATTTGATTCACCAAATATAACTACTAAATGATGTATAGAATATAACACATTTTTCTATCTTTGTTTAGGAGAACCTCAGCACAACTAGAGACCAACTATTCTATTCCCACCGTTATCCCCCATTTCAATTCGACAACACCTCTTTACACGAAAGGAATTGTGAAGAAGAGAAAGGGTGAAAGCACAACTAGCCCGATAAAGAATATCATGACTAAAGATAATTAAATTATCAATAGCTTTCATCAATAATAAATCGTAGATTTAGAACATATGGTAGATGATAAAACTTTTCAACCATAGTTGCGTTGAACGAAAGAATCCATTAGAAGAGTCAAATAGACCATCAGTTCTATTATCTTCTCCATATTAAAAGTCCACCAATAATGTTTTATCCTCGTAACATCAATCAATAATTCACTGTCCATAATCATATGAATAACTCATAATCATAATTGTGATTCAGAATTCCCTTTTTGCACCCAAAAGCGAAGATGATTCTCATCACCTATCTTCACTTGAAATGTCACAAATCATGGTTATACCAAATCACAATTCCCGCTTCATAATCATATTTTAATAAATTCATCTTTGCACCACTGGTCAAAGATATACAACTCATAAAACCAATAAATTGAGACTCGACAACAAATAATCCACATCATCGAATCACCCTCACTACTACGGCCAAGGATATTCGTTAATATCACATCCATGAATTATCCATGCACTACTACCAATGATATTCATTATTATCACATCCATGAGTTAATATTTCATTCTTTGAGACTCATTTCAATAATTAATCCACATCATCAAATCATCCCCGCACTACGTGCCGAGGGTTTCTTTAAGATCACGACCACGAATTATCCGTACTACGGGCCAAAGATAATCGTGTTTTCATCAACTAGTCCGATCATGCCATAAAACAATTCATCTTTGCACCTTGGTAGAAGAAAATCCATAGCCATAATCATACCAAAAGCGGTCCCAAGAATGCACTACGGGCCGATGATGACTTTTTTCATTAAGATCGTAACCATAAATTATCCATGCACTCACGGGCCAAAGATAATCGTGTTTTTATCAACGGTCCCGATCATGCTATAAAACAATTCATCTTTGCACCCTTGGCCAGAAAGAATCCATAGCCATAATCATACCAAAAGCGTCCCCATCAATGCACACTACGGGCCGATGAGGACTTTTACCACGTTATTTGTAACATTACGGTCATGATTATACCGAATAATCCCTGGTCATAATCATACCAAGTCCATCTATGCACTACAGGCCACAGATGACTTTCAACAAAATATAAATATGAGGATTATGACAATGATATAAGAATTCAATAAAATAAGTTCAAGAATTAATTTAACTAAGAACTAATAACGTCTCATTTACTCGTAACTAGATTATTTTCATAATAAATATCAAATCAGTCCCAAAAATTATTCTTTTCTGGGATTAAGCATAATATAGTCCCATATTGAACATATATTTTTCTCGAAATTTTTAAAATTCATTTACTATTTTTCAAAAATCAATTTCTAATTAATTCCTTAAGAAATTAGCTACCTTAAGTTTAACTCGAAATTCCCAAATCTTAGCAGGGATCTTACACATGTTAACGTGAGCTTCAGGTTTAAATTTCATGGTCATCTGAGTTATAGAACTCCGGTTATAGCATTTTTAATTCGGAAAAACCTAAATATTAAAATGGTCATAACTTGCTCATTTTATGTCGGAATGAGCTCGATTTTGGACAGAGGTACTTTATACCATATACTTTCATGTCCCAAAAAGGCTAGAATTTTTCTCACAAATTAAGTGGTAAAAAAAATTTCTTTTAAATTTCCTCAGGCGCAAGAGCATTTTTCTCTTTTTGCGACTTTTGACTCCTTTTTTACAAAAAGTCAGTCCACGAAAATCTACAACACCTTTTACGGTGATTCCACTTGGATAAGTTACAAAAACTCATAGATCTAACTCTAGAACTTGACCTCACTCAAAAAATTCAAAATATAATAGGAGATATGGTCAATTGAATTTTATGTTTCGTTTTCACCAAAATCTAATTTTCTACTCTTTGTGATTTCTAAGAAACTTTCATGTTTTCACATAATAACCAACATAACTCATCATAACACTTACTAATACTCAAAACATATGAGGACATCATATCTGAGATCATTTCCATAATTTAATAAGGAATGAATACACAGGATCGTTCACCGTGCATGTGGTAATCCACATGTATGCGGTTTATTTCAGCGAGTAATAATAAAGAATGAAATAAATGAAGGATTCACCATGCGCGCGATAGATCAAGATGCAGACGAGTTATTCTTAATGTAATAATAAATAATGGAACCCGGTTAAAGGCGTAAACGCATACGAAAGGATATTAGATAGAATAGTAAAGAAAGAATCGGTCCGGCGAAACGCATGCACAAGATATTCCAATGAATAATAAAAAAGCGGAACCAAGTCGGCATAGAATGCACAGACAGGATGTTCCAACAGAATGATAAATAATGGAATCAGGTTAAAGGTCCGGCGTAAACGCACAGACAAGATGTTCCAACAGAATGATAAAGAATGGAATAACAGAAGAATTTCACCAAGTATAGTATAGGGTGGCAGATATCTGAGTTATTCAATAGAATAATAAAGAATGGAATAATGAAGTTTTCTTCATGGATAAAAAAGAAATAATACTCCCTACCTTGGAAAAATTGGATACTGAAATAGTGAGGTAGAAGACTTCTCTTCTTCTTTCTCTCTATAAATTCTCTCTATAATAAATGCTCTATAGCTTTAGTGAATTGGTGAGAAATGAAGGAAGAATGAGCTTCTATTTATAGGAAAATATAGTTTCAATAATTGCACGTTTTGTGGCTCAAAATATTACAGTACAATACCTCCAACTTTTTTTTCATTTTTAATTTAGTTCTGCAAGTATTATCAAACTTGCACCAACTCCCCTAATAGTAAATCATGTGAATCAATAGTAAATCATGTAACTCAATAGTTCTAGACATGTGAAAATACGAATTACAGTATAGTACCTCCATCTATACCTTCATTTTTAACTTAGTCATGCAAGTATTATCAATCTTGCACCAACTCCCCTAATAGTAAATAATGTGAATCAATAGTACACACATGTGAACAAATAGTTATATAAGCATGTAAATTAGTAGCAATTAATTGTTCATTTATCCGATTAATTACCCGATTTATCAATATAACCCCCAGACATCAATTATCATCGGAATAGATGTCGATTTCCACTAACACTAATAATCCCAACACAATAGAGTTATCAAATTCATCTTTAATCAACACGAACTTATTCATCATTAATATTATAACTCACAATATTTAACAACTGTGTCGTTCTAAGAAAGAGGGGCTTTCTATAAAGATTCCTCCTTATTAGGCGTGCAATTAGGTGACCAAACCTCTCGATGACGATGAACTTACAGACATTGTCAATATTGTAAATAATAATATGAATAACTTTGTCGTCTCAATTATTGATTTAATAATATAACATATTATACAGATGATACTGTGACAATAATTGAATCAATAATATGAGAGATATGATGCAGTAATTACTGTAGCAATTATTGAATATAACTAAGTAACTTATCACGTAAGCATCAATAATCAATACCGTGCTATTTACCAAAATAGAAAAAAAATTGAATACTTTTATTTCATAAAATTCGGGGTCTCACAATAACTAGTTGTGGAGTAAAATTTAAGAATGATATTCATGTATCAAAAATAATTTGAACAGAAAAGAAAATTAAATTATGTTGTGAATAGATCTGTATGAATAAGACCCTGAATAATCTTAGTATGAATAAGTACCCATGAATAAGTACCCGTGTATAGTATCCAGGAGTGAATAAGTACTTCGTGAATAGTATCCGAATGAAAATATTGAAATTTAATAAGAAAGTTGCATCAATATTCCAATGAAACGATACTTAGATGAAGCCGCAAAATTCAAGGATATTCTACTAATTTCAGGGATTATAGAAGCAATACTTATCAAAATAAGTGTAGATTTAGGAATATAAAATGAAATAATATTACTTACATACTATAGAGTATGGAAGAAAATAATATTTCTAACGAATATTAAACGAAAACAATATCCCTTACGAGTACAGAAGAAATGATATATCATATAAGTATTAAAGAATATACGAAACTGCAAATGGATTTTCATCAGTCATGCGGTAATCCGCTTAGACAGATCATTTCCACAATTTAATAAAGAATGAATACGAAGGGTTATTCACCATTCATGCGGTAATCCACGTAGACAGGTTACTCCTGCAGATTAATAAATAATGAATACGAAATGTTATTCACCTGCATGCAGTAATCCGCGTAGACAGGTTACTCCATCAGATTAATAAAGAATAGAATGACAACCCTTAGGAGTATGAAGAAAATAACATCATTTACGAATACGAAAGAAATAATACCCTTTATCTTAGTAAGAGACTAAATCTGACTGGTATAACGAAGATATTCTTGAGAAAAACTTGCACTATTTGCTACACTCAAAGTATCCTTATACTCAAAAGAAATACGCATAATATTATAGAAGAAGAATTATCTGATTCTGGTGTGATTTTTATTTCTTAATTAAGCATCCTATTTATAGGAGAATAGCATAACACTATTTAAAATTTTTCACGGGTGAACAGAAGTTTTTCACGGACGAACGAATTCGGTGAAAATTGAATTTACTATTCATTACTGTGCAATAATATATTCTAATAAAACAAAAACTTTATATAAAATATAATATATTCTAATTATAATCTAATAAAATAAATAACTTTATATATAATATAAAAAGTATTCTGTTTTATATTAAAAAAATTCTATTTTATTACTATTATAATAATAATAAAACAAAATCTAGACAACTTTCTACCAGCGATTTTAAAAAATGAGTAAGTGAGGGTCCATGTAATAAACCAAACTTACAACAAATACTTCATGACAAATCCCCTCTATTTATATCAAAAATTGAATATATATTTACCACAAATCACTTATTTTCAATAAACACATTTTTAATCTTTCAACAATTATTTATCATTAATAATATAAATCACAATATTGACAATCAGATCATTCTCAAGAAAGATGGGGCTTTTCGATAAAGATTTCTCCTTATTGGCGTGCAATTAAATAACCTAACCATTTTCCTCGATAGAACTTTCTAGACATTGTCAATAATGCAAATAATAATATGAATAACTGTATCATCTTAATTATTGATTTAATAATATAAAATATTGTGCAGATGATACTATGACAATAATTGAATCAATAATATGAGTTACTATGCATCAACTAATAATTGAATAAAACTGAGTGACTTCTTACGTAAGCATCAATAATCAGATATCTTTATGCAATACCATGTCTTCTTGTAACCAACGCCAGACATCGTACTTTTATCAAGGGTATCTCAACATTAAACGGTAAAAAAGTTTTATCGTTATTTTATAAAAATGTTATTCTTTGCCGCTTTTTATATTCGACGGTATTCCATTAATGTAAGGTCTACCAATGATTGTGCCGTCGTATGAATATTTTCGACAAAAAAAATATTTCCCCACCAAAAAAATATTTTATGACAACTTGCTTACTTTGCAAAATTTTTACTTATCACCCACAACTATAGCATTATATCAAATCAACACCTTATTATTTAAAATAATATTTAGAGAAAATTAAATCTTTATTCATAAAAAGTTGGGATATTACAGGTTGAACCCAAATGATTATAGTTTTAATATAGGTCGTCCTATATTTTACTTTTTGAGATTTATGTCTTTCCATCTTTTAATTAATTATCTCTCTCTAATTTTTTTAATACATTATCTTTCTAAAATAAATTAATATACTTTCTCTCTTTAAAAATTTATCTAGTGTTCATGTTTATAACATCTCTGGGATCGAAATTTTAATTGCCTTTTACTATAAAGATAAAATTTGTAGGAATTAATCTTTTAAAAAAAATATAAACAAATCTTATCCAAGATTCTCACTCATAATCCAGTTTCAATTATGAAAATTATGTAGTTGTTTGCACTTTGAACCTGGCCTAATTCTTCTTCTTCTTTTTTTAATGAAAATTACTACTTTAAAGGTTGGGAAAGTAAATACTAAAAATGATGTCCAAACAAACTGTGAATTAGTAAATCACTTTCAAAATAATTTACATTAATAATTTCTATATTAATTAAATTGAAAAAAATTATTGATACTTTTATTGCAGGTTTTCAATTAATTTTTTTCATTTTTTTCAATTTTTCAAGAAAATAAAAAAAATTAATACAAAAAAGAGAATATAATAATATAATTAAATATGTTTTGATGGAAAGATAGCATGATCCAGTGACTTCCAGTTGAACAAGTCCTTTGAGATTGAATGGGCCCACACTATGTTGCCCCATACAGCACCTTTCGGTTTGTACTGATAGAAGAGATGATGGACTCCCTTATGGTACATTGGTCCTGTTAAATCACATTTAGAGGAGGAGATTATGTTAAAAGAGTATAACTACAACCACATATATATATATATATATATATATATATATATATATATATATATATATATATATTTTAGATTAGCAAAAAAAAATAGGAATGAATCTTATCATTTAGATCTGGAGTTGTTCTGTTTATTCCCCAGGAGCATTGAATATGGACCAAAAAATATACTGAATATGGACCTAAATTATTATAGACTAATATGAGTCAAAATTAATTAAACTAGTTCCAATTCATATTTATAATTAATAATATGAGTCAAAAACTAGACCAATCCATAATTTAAAAACTAGTTAACCAATCCAATAGATTCAAATGATTTTGGTTAACTATATGATTCTCAATCCATATTGCACCATACTATGATCGTGTTAACGATGAGCATGACCACAATTTCCGCTATCCTAATTGGCTTTAATTGCAACTAAGGTTGTAAAATGAGCAAATAGTTCGGGCTCGATTCGTACTTGCTCGACTAAAAGTTCGATTTGAGCTCGATTCGAAATATAAATGATTCAAATATGAAAAAAAAAAATAATTCGATAAATTACTCGAACCTTCTCAAATTATAATTTTCTTTTGATACTCAGATCATATTCGTTCGAAAAGTTCAAACGATCGTGCTCGACTCGGTAGCTAAATGAGTCTCAATCAAATCTTATATTATACTCGATAAATTTTGTAGACCAAATCTGAACAACTTAATACCAAGCTCGATGCGATTCATTTACACCCTTAATGACAACATCACTAACACGGGCTTTGGGTCTCGTTTTGGCCCGGCCCGTTTGGGCTAGGGTAAAAAATATGTTAAAATTGGTCATAAATCAACCTAGGTCCGCCCGCCAAAATATGGACTTTAGGCTTAACTTTTTTATTCGGACCGTTTTGGTCAGGCCTGCCAAAGGCCCGACCCGTCAGGTCTACATGTAACTCCCATCTACTAACGAGTTATTATGAAATTGTAACTCCAATAATAAGACAACAAGTGAAGGTAAGAGTTATATTTTGATTATACTCAACGAATTATTATAGGAGAACTATAACATATGGACATAATGAGGGTATTATTTTTTGTTGAAGAAAATTTATTGTGGCCTATAACATCCGATGGAAAGAATTTATTGACACCCTAATGCTACGTTTGGATCGATGAAATAGGAGGGAGAATGGAATGAATCATTCTATTGGAATGATAAAAATGTTATTTGGTTTGTTTATTCCAACGGAATAATGTATTCCTAGTGGAATAGGTGTTAACTTAAAATTATAATTTTTATTCCTGGAAGGGGGGGGTCAGGAATAACTTATTCCATCTATTATTTTTAAGTAATTGACAAATATGCCCCTTAAAATAAAATAGGGTTCCATGTTCTTTCATTCAATCAATCTATCGATCTGCGAAAAAAAAATAATATTATGTGATTATGTATACACCTTACCATCACCCACCCCACCCCCACCCCACCCAAAAAAAAATAATATTATGTGATTATGTATACACCTCCCCCCCCCCCCCCACAAAAAAAAAAATAATATTATGTAATTATGTATACACCTCACCCCACCCCCACCCCACCCCACCCCACCCCACCCCCACCCACACCCAAAAAAATAATATTATGTGATTATGTATACACTCCTTACCACTAACCCACCCCCACCCCACCCCACCCCACCCCACCCCCACCCACACCCAAACCCAAAAAAAAATTATATGAAAAGTATATGAAAAATTATATGAAAAAGTATAGTAAAAAAAAGAAGAATATAATTATAAAAAAAATCTAGAGAAATATGTGTTAATTTTTTAATATAAATTGAATTTAAATTAATTTGAACATTTGGGGGTATTTAGGTCACTTTCTAATTATTTATTTCATTCTTAGATGTATTCATAACATCAACCAAACATGTACATGGAATATTAAAAATTCATTTCATTCCATTCCTTATTCCATTCTCTACTCTATTATATTCTTTCAATCCAAACATAGCATAAAAGTTATATCTCTAATGTTAGAATAGAGAGAATAGTTTTTAATAAACTTCTATTTATTATAAAAAAAAACTTGTGATAGGTTTACCAGACAAAAAATATTTTATTTTATACTACATATTAATTAAGCTTAGACTGTCGGACTCTAGTTTTCTGTGGACCTTATGCCATCAGCCCAAATAGACCCAATGCAACGATTAGGATGGACTGAGCATTTTAATCCCAAGATGGGCCATCACCATCATCACTCATACGGCCCATGTTATCGCTGTGAATCGAAGTACTTTTGAACTTCAAAAAGATGAGATACAATTATTTTTATTTGGATAAAATAAAGTATATAAAGTGAAATGCGAACATATTATTTGAGATAAAAAATTGGGACCCTGTATTGACCTTTAGTTAAAGTAAAACACTTTTTCACAAAATTATAAAACACGAAATTATCCTTAAATTATTTAAAAGGAAAAAAAAATACCTACATAATTTCCTTGAATTTGTCATTAATAATTTCAAAAATATTTTTTCATGTGTGTAACTAAATGAGTATTATTTTAATTTTGTTATAAAAATACTTTTATCAAAAATATATTTAATTTAAAAGTATTTATTCCAATGGCACCACACAGCATAAAATATTGTAAGCATACATGCATTCCAGGGGATTATAATCCATACAGTTCTTTCCTATCCTTGTGCAATGGCTATTCTTAACGTCTCAGTGTGTAGTTCCAAACCACTCCCTCCAAATCCAAATTTCTCCCTCACCTCTCCAAATCCCAAGCCTGATCTTCATTTCTCTTCCCTCTCCCTCTCAAACTATCCTTCTCCCAAGGTGCATACATAATTCTCTTCAATCTCTTCTCAATTCTCTCTCCTCAACTTCTAACAATCACTCCCTTTTCACCATTGCAGGAATTGACAACCCAGATTCAAGTCACTCAAAATTCCCTCGGGGAATCGGTCGCCAAAGTTAGCTTTGTCGCTCTTCTATCCGCTTCTCTCTTCTTTGCCTCCGATCCCGCACTCGCATTCAAGGTAATCAATTGAATTAAATGTAATTAAACTGTTTCAGAGTTTCATTTGGTAGTTTCAGATTGAATATTGTGAATCATGGAGGTTTTGCTTTGTTAATTAATGGGATTTTGATAAATGTGAAAAGGGTGGAGGCCCTTATGGTTCTGAAGTAACAAGGGGTCAAGATCTTACTGGAAAGGATTTTAGTGGGAAGACTTTGATCAAGCAAGACTTTAAAACGGTATTTTTAAGCTTTATGATTGTATTATATGTATGCACAAGCAAAGGCATGTCCATTTTTTGTTGTTAATTTTATTAGATACTGGAAGCTAAAATGTTGGGTGTACTTCTTTTCAGTCAATATTGAGACAGGCCAATTTTAAAGGTGCAAAGTTGTTAGGAGCCAGTTTCTTTGATGCCGATTTAACAGGTGTTTGACTGTTCCCTATTATTTTTAGCATAAGAACTCAATTAGATAAAGCACAAGAGTTTCTAAGTATATCTTATTGTCCAAAAGGGCAGTGATCATGTTTTGTTACTGAAATAGGTGATATTACCTATCAAAAAAAGGAAGAAAAAAAATGAAATAGGTGAGCGGATTCATGGTTAGTACTTCAGGCTTCAACTAAGGTTAGATCAATGTGAAAGATAATCACTGATGATGATATGATATAAAATTTCCATTGAAGCAACAATGTGCACTTTCTTGCTGCTAAGAAGATTAGCCATTTCTCCACACAAGGCATATTACCCGAATGTGCAACTGATAGTCGCTAGACTATTAGCACATAGATATAATAGCAGAACCAAGTTTTGATATACCTCATTTTGTTAATCAGTAAAGCGATGCTAGATCACTAGATTTTCTTCTTCATCTATTCAGTCACGTGGAGACAACACCCAATTTGCTATCTTGGTATATCAACCCTCAAATCCTGCCACTACCTTGAATATAAGTCATATGTACAAGTAGATAAATATCTTTTTACAGTATGCTGAATTATTGATACATGCGTTCATGGTTAAATCAATTTTGGTTCTAATGGTGCTATAATTTCTCATTTATAACCAGGTTGCAACAGATTGTCACATTACTTTCATTTTATATTTCATGTTCAGGAGCTGATCTATCAGATGCTGATCTCAGAGGAGCAGACTTCTCATTGGCTAATGTGACTAAGGTGATTTTGTCTTTATTTCAATATCAATTTTAGTGAATTCTTTCCAAGTTGTTCTGAGTGTCTTCATTCCATTTCTAGTTTTGTTCAACTTTTGCTCATCTGTCTATATTTACGTACTGCTGATAGGCTATTTGGCCATTTTATTTGATATTATTTGATGTTTTATGTATAAATTATGGTTATGTAGATAGTGCTTGATGATTTAAAAGTCCGTAGGATTTTTACTCAGGCTAAGCATGATGAGTGGAGTTCACTATTCTTGGTCTTTGATTAGTAAAAACCATCATCTTCTACACTACATAGTTGTGCGAGGCATGGCGGTAGCCGATCGCTAGGATACCTAGGCGACAAGGCAACCGCCATGGCGTCCGTATGGCGACAAGTCGTTTACAATGTGCAATTTATATATTATTTATTTTATTTCACAAGTATATTAAACAATAAAATTTTAACCCAAAATATAACACTATAGAATACCATTAAAAACACAATTATGTAAATACTTAGCATTTAGCAATAACAAATCATTCATCAAAATATTACCTATTTTTATTTTTACTTTTGAATGCATTACTTTTGGTCTATAAGTATATAAACAATCCACTATTCACTGTCCAAAATGTAACCACCCAGGTTTAAAAAAGACACATGTAGGTCATTTCATTTACCAAGACTTCCAAATAATGTCAAAATATGTCCCAGTTCCAAAAAGATTAAGAAATAATTATTTAGTACTAATTTCATATTATTTAATACTTATTCATATTACAAGTTCAGTTCTATGCATGTGTAAAGTTTGTAAATTTTAATTAAAGATAAACACCACTCACTGCCCAAAACAACATATTTTAATCAAAGATAAACAATACCCAACTTCACTGTTCACATAATCAGTCCAAGGGCTGGCCTGAGTAAGTTAAGTGCAATAACTAGTGACTAAACATCAAATCCCAAACAAGAATATTCATGAAGTTTATTCATCCAAATCCCAAACAGAGGACGAGAGGAAGAAAAGTAGCAAGAAAAAGGAAACAAACCTATGTGAGAGAGGGAAGAAGTTTGTCAATGATGAGTAAAGAAGAAGTCGCTTGCGATGAGTAAAGAAGAAGAAGTGGCATGCGATGGGGCAACGATGGAGTTGCGATGGTCGAAGGAATCGAACTCGAAAGAAGTTGTAAAGGAGGTAGTAACTCGACCGATCTTTTTGTTTTAGGTTTTCTGATTTTCCCCCTTTAGTCCCTTTGTTTTAATTGATGGGTCAATGGGTCATGCCCATGGGTTATGGGTTAATGGTTTAAAACTTAACTTGGGCTAGAGTTGCTAAGGCGTGCACCTTGGCAGCTCGGCGTCTCAAGGCGTCGCCTAGGCGACCACATGCGACGCCGAGCTACCAAGGTTCACGCCTTAACAACTATTCCTCATGTAAACCCTCACCGTGCCATTCTCTCCATCGCATGGATGCCGTGACAACTATGCCAGGATGTAGGAACCATTTTTAAATTGGGAGTTGGAGGCGGTGGACATCGGTTTTCTTTTTGGACTTGCTTTATGGAGTGCAATTGCATCAAGGAGAAGGGGGCTCAATGAAATGTGAAGGAAATGAAGGTGGTAAAGTTCCAGTCAAAAATTTTCTTAGATTTTATTAGGCATCCAACAGAATGGTTTTTCCACGGAAGGTAATTTGGAAATCTTTTGCCCCAGTTATGAAACCATTTTTTGGGCGGATTGAATCTCAGGGTTCTATTTTTAGTGTTGATAACTGGCAAAAGAGAGGGTAGATTTTGTTAGGGTGGCAGGAGATAACTTTGATCCTGTGCTTATTTAGTGTTCTTTTTGAGTAAGCTATGGAAATACTAGTATCGCTTTTTGGAATTTCATGGGTTTAGATTGGAGAGGCATTTAAGGAGGAGGTGGGAGATGGTGTCTCACTGCATTATGTGCTCCCTATGGACTTATTGAGGGATAGAGATCAGATATGTTTTGTGCGGAGGGAAGATGCAGTTTGTAAACTTAGATCCCTGATGCTTTGTATGCTTTTCTTATGGTTGAATGGTGTTTTGTGTGGAGATGATTTACAACACAATTATGAGAACTAAAAATTAATAATGAAAACTAGTAATGGGAAGAACTACCTAGGAATCCGAATCCACTAATTATTGACATAATAAACAATTTCTTATTTTCCTGAATTATTTCCTAATCTTATTTTCTCTTCCTTTTAAAAATAATGATTCATATAAAACATAAATTATGAAAAATTCACAGATTAATTATAACTTATCAAAATATCGTAATCAATATAAGAATCGTATGCAATTTGTGCGAAGGTAGATATGAAGGCGAAAACAATTAGGTATTAATATCGGAATGGAAATAAAATATTAATATGTAATACCTAGTTTCATCATCATCCTAGGTATTAGAAATTTAATTAGTCATACAAATTAAAATAAAAACAAGTAAGATTATTATTACTATTTGCATGAAATAATATAAAACTGAAAGAAAAGAATTAACTAGCAAGTGGAAAACTAAAGTAACTTATATTCTCAAATGAAAAGCTAGTGAATGTGATGGAAGAAAAACAGTACATACTGTTAATATCAAGCGAGGCAATGAATATGTACTATATAAATAAAACAAACTAATGCTATGGCCAGAAAATAAAGACAAACTAATTAATTCATGGACTAAAGAAAGCAAAGACAATTGTATTGATACTTCAATGGAAAACAGAGCTGTTGACTTCCGTCCAAAACAAAGAAAATCTCTCTGCCCCAGCAGAAAACAAAAGGAAAAAAATAAATATCAACTCCCCCTCTCTACAATAAAGCACAAATGAATTGTAATCTAATACTAATATATTGAACTTGATATTCTTTTTGCTCTTTTATCTCTTTATCTTCAACTTGATTTTAACTTCTTCATGATAATCCTCCGAGAGTCCTTTTTCATCTTTAAAAACTGGAATAATTATCTATTACTTATTCATCAAGATAAACAAGATAAATCCTACCAAACAAAATAAAATGTATTAGTTAAATAAAATAAACATAAAATAATAAAGATGGGAATATTGAAATGTATAAAAAAATGTGTGTATCATGCTTAACTTTCAAGTTTCAATGCGGTTTCATCATTGTGAATTGCAAGAAAGCATGAGCAATCCATGCAATAAGGCTGGTGCTCGGATTTTATAGTTACCTAAGATGTCATGTATGCTTTAGTCTAAATGATGCATGTTATGTTGTAATCCTTAGACGTTCATCCGGAATTTACCATACAGGTTTTCATGACTTCTTGCTACCCCTTGTTGCAGGCCAATTTGACTAATGCTAACTTGGAAGGAGCACTTGCTACTGGCAATACATCTTTCAAGGGGTCAATTATTACTGGTGCAGGTATATAAAATTGACATATAGTTGGCCTTTAAAAAGTTAAAATGTATCTATTGTCACTTGGCATGACGTTCACTGCCACTTGAGCTAACACCTTGGGTTTGACTAGTAAATTTAATTTCCTTTCAGCTAAATAGATCATATTTCTTATTCTGCACTAAAAAAGAGGAGTGGAGGCTGTTAACTAAAATATATCCAGTTAAGATTTTTGCCCATTTATATTTCAAAGTATGAAGAATATTTCAGTTTAAAAGAAGTACAAAGTGCAAATTAGGTTGTTTTGTTTATGTTCTTTTATGCTACATACCATTTTGAAAGGCAACACTTTTCATGCCTTTTTAACTATGTGAAGGACCTTTCCCTTTTCCCCTCACTATCATATTGATTAGAGCATTTACTTCATACTGAAAGATGAAAGTGAGCTTTAATTTGTTATTGAATTAATCCGAAGATATTTGATAGTCTTTTTGATATTGAATCTTGTGTTGTCAGACTTCACTGACGTACCCCTGAGAGATGACCAACTGGCATATCTTTGTAAAATTGCTGATGGGTAATGCCATTTTTTATAGTGCCTTTGGTTTGTAGTTGTGTTATTTTCATTCTAAATCTATAATTCTATGTTTAGGGTGAATCCAACAACTGGAAATGAAACACGAGAAACACTGCTCTGCAAGTAAGTTGTAGTACTCTTCACCAGTAAATATCTGTACTTAAAACAGATAAAAAACAGGCTGCTCCATTTGTATGAACTGCAGCTTGCATGTGAGTTATAGACAAATACAACAATGATTGTTTCTCTCCTGATTGCTTAATGAGCTTTTATATATCAATAGGGTTAAAGCCTCCTTTCTTGATTGCATTATGATGAAGTAAAGTGTATTCAACTTGATCTAGATAAAATCATTCTCTGACTTTTCTGTCCAAAGTTAAACAGTCCATCTTCCCATTCTTGAACATCTCAAGAAACAAGTTCACTTTCAATATAATGGTACGAAGTTTATGCTATTCAAATAAGCTTGATTTTAACCGTTAACTATACATGTAAAAAAGTTTAAATTGTTCTGAGTTTTAAATGTGAACTATTTTTGGGACCGAGAAGTCTTTTTAATAAGAAAAATGATGCAATGGGTTAATGGTTTGTGGCACCTCATTTCCAGAATCCCAAATGAACCTTTACACATAAATCATCAGTTAATTAGCTGGGTACTTGTTTTGGCAAGAACCTGATGCAAAAGTGGTATGTTCAAACCTGTATATTTGGAGCATTTCAAGTAAATATGGATTTTTTTGATGATAGTGTCCTTCAGTTTTCTCAGCAAAGATGTTGAATGAATTCTATCTAGGTGACTACGTCATCTAGGTCTAGTGTCGAATCAAGGAACAATAGTGCCCATTGACATATAGGAAAAACCTTTCACTAGTCCAACCATTACTGCATTATAATCTAGTGTTGCACTTTGTGCGGATGAACCAACTGACTATGACAAAGGGCCACCATGATTATCTGCTATTGAAGTGTCGCCCTTTTTTCTCTCCCAGTTTTTCCCTTTTCCCCTCCTTTCCATTCTTCCTGGTTAATCATCAACTGGGGAATATGCCAATATTTCTCTGACTAGCATCTGGGGTTTATCAAGTGCAGAGCCTGTTCATACACACACATACACCTGAACATGAAGGGAAAATTCCAACTTTAAAATATATATTGCCGCGAGTAAAAATAGAAGCCTGCTGGTAGTTTATACTAAAATGTTTATGCGTAACTCTGTAACTAAATTCTTTACATCATTTAAGAACTCGGGGCTGACCTCTAATTACTCACAACCTCCGAAGGTCTACAGCTTCTAATTCCTATCTTCATCTCGCCATACTTGAAGCTGTTAATCTCGCAGCATTGTCTACGTGGTGCCTGCACATTCATTGTAACGAAAACAAAAGATGTAACGCTGTTAATTATAAATAAATAAATAAATTGATAACTTCATTTCAAGGCTTATTTCATGGTAATAATAGAAGGAAGAAATGTTGAATTGATTAGAATTTAATTCCTTTTCCTTGGCCAAAACCTAAAGGAACCTTCATGATGCTAATATTGCAACAGTTGACTAAACTTTATTCAAACCAAGTAAACTATGACAGAGTAATGAGGGAGGAGAGGTACCTTCTTAAATATCTCGGGATCCATCTTCAAAGCCGAAACTACAATTCTCTCCACTGCACGACGATAATCAGCTTTCCCACACTTCTTTCTTGGTTCATCCACAAATCTTTTATAACTGGTCAATGTCTCTGTCTCGCTAACCTCTTGAACCCAATCTAGATAATAAATCAACGGCTGCTCACACGGGTCAGCGCTCACGGGCCGGGTATTGAACATGAAGGGTCCATTGCCCCAACTCCGCCACGTTTGAAACGTCTGCAGCGGTATCTCCAAATCTGTAGCCAACAAGAAGGAAGTGTATAACTGAATAGTGTATCCCCATGAAATAGAAATTGACCAGGTGCTACCCCCCCCAGGCCTTGTAGTAGCAAACTGATTGCTGCATTGTTCGAGCAGGGTCGATCCGGTATGCTTGCATTAGGGTCTTTAAAGATTCAAGCTGGCTCTGATTTGGAAACAATGGTTTTACATAGTCGAGGTGGTGGAGTGTTACTAGTGGTGCCACAGGATGTGCTGCTAGGAGACCATATGCATCTCCTCTTACATCATTCTGCAAAATTTACAATGCCACAGAGAAAAATTAGCTTAACATGGAGTAAACTAGACTAAGTGATAATCTTCTGATGGCGAAAGGAACTATTAATATTACACTAAAATATTCACCAAGAACCTTTATTTTATTTTAATTGAATTGAATTGAAGGACCAAAAAAAATTCCACAAAACACTGAAAATCTTAATCCTCAACATAAGAAGAATGGTCCCAAAACACAAGTAGTTGTGTCTAATTTAATGAAAAAAGAAAGGTGTTCAGAGGAGTAACTTTGTTTCTAGGGAACATAGTTTTTTTTTTGGAAACTGATATTTACACATGATTTTTTGATATTTCTATATGAAAACCGTAGATCCTATAGAGACAGTTTTTACCGTCTCTATACATCTATAGCGACACTTTTTATGTGGAAATATCAAAAAGTCATGTGGAAATATCAATTTTCTTTTTTTAAAGTCCCACTTTTTGGGGAATACAATAGAATTTCATAATTCAAATACATCAATCATACCTCACTAAAGAAGAAAGAAATAAACTCACAAACATCACAAGGAAACAAGCTTTCTCATTAAAGTCACCTATGTGAGAATCGAACACTTAAAGGTTAGAGTACCTCAATGTTAACTACTAAGTTAAGACCTCATCAACTTAGGGAAGATAACTTTGGTTTAACAGCAGTCTAATATTTCTCCATCTTTTTAAAAGCTACTCTGCTTACACTACTCATTTTAATTTTATTTTGATCTTTACTTGGATGGTAGTTATAAGTGTAATTTTAAGATAAAAATTAAAAGAGTGGTACGTAAAATATGGTCCAAACTCTCTACTACTTGACAGAAATTTTGTCTTAAAATAAGGTCCAAAACTGCTAAAAATGAAGCGCTAGATGACTAACAATGAGTCGATGACTAAATTTAGGACCACTTAGCACGCTTTAAAAGGAAACCCAGAAATCCAACCCTCCTACACGTTTTAGCAGAATGGGAGTCTCATTTTAAATGTGTATACCAAATTGAGAGTTTTAATTATTTGCATGGTTACTGTTGGAGAGATGAACGGATGGAGTATATATATATACACGGTTCGGATTTTAAATTTATCCTTTATTTAACATGTCCATCGTGCACCCCTCTGCTTTGACGGATGAGGCGACGATTCAGTCCGTCGCTATAGGTTCGGTCCGTCGCTATATGTTGTTCGTCCCTAAAAGCTAAGACAACAGTTCTATATATAGCGATGAACCAAATCGTCGCCCGTTCCGTCGCTAAAGGGGGGTATGCAATGTATGTTAGATAAAGGGTAAGCTTAAGATCCGGACCGTATATATATATAAAAATTAATATGTCAAAACTAATACTTGGTACTACGTCTTTAAGACAATTATGCACTCCTTATTGGTGCTTAGAGTTAGTGGTACTTGTCTCGCAGTATACAATGAAGAACGTGTGTTATAGCGGTACTACAAATAATACACACAACGAACCAAAAAAGTACTCTGAATTCTCTCTCAAAATAAATTATGAATGACTTATGAAATGATGAATACTTGAATGACTTGACAATGCTTGAATGTTTGAATTTGAATGATTCAAATGGCTGCCCCTAAGTTATTTATAGGAGGGTTTAGAAACCCATCAGATGGGACAGACCCCCTTGAAAAGATTTAAATAGATTTAAAAAGGCATGGGACACCATATGAAAAGGCATGGGACAATGGACGTTGTGTATAAGAGTTGCGGCGCTAGATCTCCAGGGGATTAACGTTGCGACGCTGAGAGTAGAGTTGTGACACTGTACTTTAGCGTTGCGGTGTTGGAACTCAAAACGATGCAGTTTTTGATGATAAATAAAATTGGAACAAAACAAAATTATTGTTCTAAAAATTTTCGCCTAGGTCGCGCCTAGGCGGGCGCCTAGGGCCTGCCTAGGCACTAGGCCCGCCCAGGCGCCTCACCTAGGTCCAAGGCGGCAAAAGAATTCTACAGAAAATTAGACGGGGCTTAAGCGGGGTCTAGGCGGAGATGTTTTAATTTATTTAATAATTACCCAAACCAGATCTTGATAAATTTATTTTAATTTAATGATTTATCATATTCATAATGCAGGTTGTAGCATATCAAATCATAACAAGAAGTTAACAATATCAAGTCAAAATGAATAGATTTATTATAGTTGTAATTTTTTGAATTTGTACCAACTTCAAATTATATAAATGATGATACATTTGTAATATTTAGTTTAACTCAATATAATTTTTAAATTTATGTTTAGTTTCATAAATTTTAATATAGAATTAAATTATTGAAATTTTAAATTTTATTATTTAATAGCAATCTTGTTTATTAATAAAAATAATATGCTAAATATATTTTTGAACTTTGAACAATTGCATTTTTGTGTTTGAACTTTGACATTGACAATATAGATATGTGTTTGAAATTTAAACAAATGGCTTTATTATAGATTGTTTTGCTTTATATTATTATTTTGTTTAGATAAGTGTAAGATAAAATATTAAAATTGACTTAAAATAAGAAATTCCGCCCAGGCCCCGCCTAGGCCCCTGTGCATGGTTGCCCGCCTCCTGCCTAGTGCCTTTTAGAACATTGAACAAAACAAAATTTAAATAAAATTTGTCCAAAAAAGATTTATGGCCCAGACCCACGTGCGCGATCGGCTGTGCGCGGTCAAACCAAGCCTTTGTTAGATCCTCTCGTGTAATACCCAGTAATAAATAAATAAAAGATGATTAAATTTATATTTTCAATGTTTTAATTGGACTTTGTCTTTTATATGGGTTAAAGTAGTCATTTAATTTATGTGGGCTAATAAATATTAATAATTGATGGATAAATTAAATTGGTAAAATTAAGCCTTAAAACTAATTGGGTCTAATTTATGTGAGTTATTTTAAATCCTACTAAAATTAAGAAAATTAATAAAACATACTAATTAATAAATAAATAACTAAAACCTAATCTAGCTTCCTCATATGCCTTTTGCTCCCTTTTATCCAAATGGTTTAGATCTTTTATTTAGGTTGTGATACATTGGTTTATTTGGAATTGTTTATTTTGTGTAACTTCTCTTTCTTTTTCAGAAAGTTCATGCTCGTTACATCTCCGCTCCACAAAAGTGGAGTGCCTAAACCCAATAGTAATGTAATTGTATATATAAACTCACTCAATATTTAGTTTTTAGTCATGCTAGACTTAGCTTCTCATAAGTATTTATTATCATTTTCAAATGTATTTTTTGAGAGTTAATTTCTCATTCATTATCCCATAAATTTGAGATTTCAAATACTTAATTTTAATCTACTAATCGAATAAAACACATTAATATATATATATATATATATATATTTATTTTAAATAATTAATGAAACCCATTTCAAATTAACCTCAAATTCTAACTAGAAAATGAAGTAAAAGTCTTCCATGACTAAAACATTAAATGTAGGTTCATCACATGCTATATGGTTAATGAAGTTTTTGTTTGGTCATAGCAGCAGCAGCAGTAATAAAGTGACAAACTTTCTATATGCAAAGGTAGAGATTTCAGTATATGAACAAACACATAATCCCGTCAAAACTATATATAACAACTTTTAGGTGACAGTTTTTGTCTGTGCCGACATTGCGACGTTCAAAAACAACAAACCCTATTTGTCAAGTTTTTTTTTTATTTCTATAAAGAATAATACTAGAGACATAAATTATTTCATAAATATTTTATAAATTGTTGATGTGACATACTCTACCTCAAAGATATCATGTGTGGGTCAAGAGGCTACATCAAAGCAATTTATTATTCGATACGCCGGCGTAGAGTGACATATTAACAGTTTGTAGAATAGTTTGTGTCTCTAACATTACTAATTTCAAAAACATATATTCCCAAGTTACCAAATTCGTTGCATCATTCATATATAGGTCTGGGAAAACTTAGTTTCATTTCCTCTTTTATGATGGGGTTTATAGGGCTTGGGTTTATGAGTTTGTTTGGTATAATGGAGGAACAAGAATTTGAAGTTACTAAATGATTCAGATGTTGGCCAACTAAACATATATGCACATAACATTGCATTTTGATCGAGAAATTTAAAAAATATCCAATTTAATTCCATGCATTTAAGTCAAATAACAATATAATAACTATTTAAAACACTTGACTAATTTTTTTTAATTGCCAAATTACTAATAAAATATAAACACAAATAATCATATATATATATATATATATATATATATATATATATATATATACACACGCACACATAAGAGTAATATATAGAACCAGTAATTAATTAATAATCAAACTTTCCTTACCTGGTGGAACCCGGGTTCCTTGGTGAGAGAAACACCGAACTCGCTTATACATGCCCATACCCTTTGATCAGAGCCGTAGAAACGGTAGTACCTATCAAGACAACCGTCCATTGCTTTGGCCAGCTCCGCTGCGAGCGGATAACTCACGGCGAATCCGCCACCGCCAAACGCCATCCCGTACGAATGCATCACATCCTGCTCCACACTCTCCGAATTCCCGCCAATATAATACATTTCCCGGTGATCGTACTTCGCTAACACCGTAATTAAGTTATCAGTGAAAAACACCGTATCATCGTCTCCCATAACAAACCACCTCACGTCCGGCAACCCGATTTCAAACAATTCCACAACAATCCGGGCTATCCGAACCTCTGATTCTGAGGATGAGAACTTGAACCGGGACCAGTCCTTGGAGACCCGGTACGGTGGGGAACTCTCGGCCCAATCCAAATTTGGGTCGGGTTTCTTGTCGAGTAAAATGTAGCCACGTGTGACGTTTGACTGCCACCATATTTGGCTGTATTGGCTGCGATGCTGCCACGTGTTGGAAGAGGCGCCGATACCGAACACTATGTGGGAAATGTTGGTGGGTTCGGATAATTCAGACTGGGATGGGTGGATGGGTTGGAAGGAGATAGGGGTCGGACAGTCGTCCTGATAGTCGAACCACCACCGGGATTGGCCGCCGAATATGGAGTAGACAACGAGAGAAATGGAGGTGATGACGAAGACCAACATCATGAATGCCTTCAACGACGTCGTAAGGATGTCTGAGGCCTTGTCGGACGAAAATACGAAGATTTTTAAGGATTTGAATGGGTCATGACCCGGTTCTCGTCCCTGTGCAGACATATTTTGTTTTTTTCTTTTCTTTTTTTTCAGAAGAAAATTACAGAACCCAGAATTTCTTCTCTTTGGAAATTAACACAGAAGGAAGAAAGTTTAATTTTTCATGGAAAATATTTTGCTCCCATGAGAATTTCTCATTTGTTCTGTTTTCTTATCTTTGTTTCTCTCCCCTCGTTTGGTTTTCTGTAGGAGGAGGAGGAAAATGGCAAATGAATGGTGATGGTAGTATTTTTCCGGTACTCATACAGTTGTATCAATTTTATCTACGTATTATTATTATTATACAGTTGTATAATTTAGTAATTTTTTAATTTATATAATGAGCGTAGCTTTTCTTCTTCTTTTTTTTTTTAAAAAAATATGCCAATATTTATTTTAATAATCTAATTGGGCATCACTAAGGAAGAAATTAATAATTTGACAAATTGTATAAAATTCTTTTTGCGTACAAATTTATTTGAAAAAAGAAAGAAGAAAATTATGCTTCAAAATGATCATCAAAATTTATGACAAAACAAATTAATAGTGCACATAGGATAATAATTCTTACTGAATCTCAAGTTCTAAACTTAATAAGTGGTATTTTTTGGATATTTAGTACTAAGACTTTGAATTTATTGTTTGGGATATTTAATGTAATAAATATATAATTGAATAGTAATTCTTGCTGAATCAATTTTTTTATTATTTTGACTTGCATTTATATTACTCTTTTTTACTCGTGTATGTAATATAAACAATGAGAAACAAAGACATGATGGACGAAAATGAGAATGAATTTATAAATATATTACTTTAAAAAAAATGGAGGTTTGAAACATCACTTAAAAAAGTGATAAAAAAGACTTGTTTATTCTTACTTCAAAAAATTTATCTATGTTGACACTTGTTTATATTTTTTAAAAAGTCGCATCATCATTTTTTTTAAAGAAAAATGACTAAATTGTTCTTCTATTTTAGAGTACAATGAAAAAAAGTATACATGTGCAAACAAAATTTTGGTCATTGAGTAGTAACTCTTGCTAAATCAAATTTTATTTTAATTTAATTTTGACATACATTTATATTACTCTTTATCTTTATCGAAGAAATTATATATTTTTAATTTACTCTTGTATATGTAATATAAACAATGAGCAAAGACATGACTAATGTTGTCTGATTTTCGTTAGTGACAATTATTGTGAGACCCTAAATTTTATAAATAAAAATTTAATTTTTTTAAAATATTTTTTTGAATATTATGATGTGGATTTGATATAATGTTATAGTTGTGGGTAGTATTTATAAATTTTGTAAAGTATGTAAGTTGTCATATTATATATATTAGATTGGTGGGGAATATTTGTTTTATCAGGGGAATATTCGCAAGCGACACAATTATTAGTGGACCCATAGCGGAATTATTGTCGGATCGAGAAAGCGACAAAAATATTTTATGAAAATAACGGCGGAAGTTTTTACAGAATTAATACTATTGAACTACTTCGGTAGTAAAAGAAATACGAATCTGGCTGGTAGTTGACAAGAAGACACTACGGTATTGATTATTGATGCTTACGTGATAAGTCACTCGGTTTTGTTTTATTGGTATTATTAATGTAATAAAAAAAAAAAAAAATTATATAAAACATAATACTTTATAAAGTTATTCTATAAATAGAATATATTATATTCTATTATGCATAGTGTTGCATAGTGTTTTGCATAGTAAATCTTTTTATATAAAACAGAATACTTTTATAAAGTTATTCTATAAATAGAATATATTATATTTTATTATGCATAGTGTTGCATAGTGCCTGTAAGACCCCAACTTATTATAAATAAAATTGAATTTTCCTTTATTCATTATTCTAAATTAATAAGGGTTAATTTGATATAATTCTTTGGTTATGGGTAAAATGTGCAAAGTTTACAAAATAAGCAAGTGGTTATAAAATATTCATTATTGTCGGAGAATATTCGTTTGGTCGTGGAATATTCTTTTTGTCGGGAATCTCGCGACGATGGTATGATCATTGGTGGGTCCCATAACTGAAAAAGCGGTTGGATGAAAGAAAGCGACAAAGATTGAGTTTTATAAATAACAGGCGTAAATTGTTACCTAATTAACGCATTAGGTTAGGTTACGGTGGTTAAAATACGATAATATGCGTGTGGTTGCACAAAGTAGCACACGGTATTGCATGTATTGTTAAATTATTGATCCTTACGTGAAAGCGCACTACTCAATAATTATTACGGTGAATTCTTATTCAATATTATATTGATTCAATAATTGTTGCGTTGATATTTTGTATATTTGTTGTTTCAATAATTGTCATTACAAGATTTTTCATTATCAAATCAATAATTCATATTATTTGAATAATATTATCGAGATAACATTATTGGCAATGTCTAGAAAGTTACATACAGGAGAGGTTTGGTCACCTAATTGCTGCAAGTAAGAGAGAAAGCCTTATTGGAAAGCCCTCTCTTCCTGAAAGCTACCGGTTGTCGAGATTGTGATTACGTAATATTATTTTTAAAATAATTAATTATTGATTATTATGATAAAGAAAATATTTATTTTATGTTGATATAGATGGAGAAATCTTTTAATGTGACAATTGTTGAAAATTAATATTTTATCTTTTTCTGATAAAATAATTCATTTAAATATATTATTTTAATAATATATTAACGGTGATATTTTTATAATGAATGTGGGATATATGAGTATATGAGGAGGTAGAGTATTTTGTGGCATTAAATGTTTAACACATGTTTTGTGTGTCGGGTGGACACAATTCTTGATGAAAATTTATTATAGATTATAAAATCGCCCGTTTATGGATTTTGGTCAATTTCTATTTGGAATTTGGAAAAACTTTCTCCGCAAAGTTGTAGAGAATAGAATTTCCCATGGAAAATCATAAGTTTTGAATTTTTCGATAACTAGGAGCTATTTTCTACGAATTGTTGAAGTTTTTGAAAATAAAATGATTTTTATTAATGGGTGGGACCCACTTTGGTTGGTGTGATTAAACATACATGGGTCTTTGAAATTTTGACATTGAGGGTTTGGTCTTGGCCTAACAAAGCATGCGTAGGAAGTTTAAATAAAAATAATATTTTATTATTTTAGTCTCGCTTCAAGCGTTCTAGCATTTTCCTATAAATAGAGGTTAAGTTAGAATTGAAAATCACACCGTAAACTAAGTTTTCTCTTTCTCTCTCTATATTATCGAGCGTATTCTTGTGAGTATATTTTGAGTGTTCTTTATACGGTAAGAGTTTACACAAGACCTTATCTAGAAATTGATAAGAAATGCGGTTATTTTGAGGTAAGGGATGTTATTTCTTTCGCATAAATGATATTATTTTCTTTAATATCATTATGCCAAAATCTTTGTTGAACTTTTTATCAAATTTGGAACTTGTTGTGTGGGGGTTCTTATTCACGTATCTGCCTTTATTCACGATATCGATACTATTCACGAATACAACCTTATTTTAGAAAAATAAAAATTTTCTTTTTGCCCAAAATATCTATTCGGATACTAGCTTTGATTGTATCCATGTTTTGATCATTCTTGAATTTTACACCAATATGATTATTTTCGAGGTATTTTTGGACATGGGTAAAACAAAGTACGAATCCTTAATCCTTAATCCTTGTCATTTTGTTTCTTTGGATTCGTTTCTTTAAAAATATTTTCATCATCCTCGGTCTTAAATGATGATATAAATGAATATCTTTTGGCTGTAGTGCAAAAGATGAGCGATTAAGCGATGAATATCTTTGGCGTAGTGCAAAGATGAGCAGTGTTGAGATGAACATGACCATTTGGTGATTTAAATGAATATCTTTGGCTGTAGTGCAAAAGATGAATATTGATTGTTATTACTGAGGATAAAATATTGATGATGGACTTTTAAACCTTAGAAGACGGTAGAATTCTTTCTCTACGTGACTCTTACAATGGATTCTTCATTCATTGCATTTATTGATCTAAAACTTGTTATCTATTATAATTTATCGATTTTTCCTGTTGAAGACTAACGATAATTTGTTGTATATTATCTTAGTCATAATGTACTTTCTTTGGGCTAGTTGAGCTCACCCTTTTCCTTTTGTTCCATTTTTCTTCTCGGGAGGTGAAAACATAGCGAGGATCGAGTCGGGGTATGGAGTGATTGTTACAGGAAGATGTTTTAAACATGCCCTCACTATTTACGTAAAATAGTGTATGAATAATTAATGAGGACTTATTTGGGGTGTATATTATGCAGAAGACAATATTTGTATTTAAACTCACAGTTGTATTGTCGTATTCTACACGACATCTCGTATTATCAAAGTTGTAGTTTGCTTTCATACCATGTATTTTGGCGACTCGAGAATGGGTGTTGTATACTACTTATTTTGGGGGCGTCACGGTTGGGTATCGAGCTTAGGGATATGATCTCTGGCAGAGATCGGGGAATAGAACTAGGAGGAGAGGCGAGTAAATCCTTCGCTTAGTGTGTCCTACCTAAGCTTATTTGTTGATCGGTCATAATATAGGATATTATGTGATATGTTAATTTGTTTAATTAACCCTTGTTTTATGGCGTATTTAAGAATGATCACGGAAGCGTTAACAATGGAGTTTATGAGGCTGTGGAACAACCTTTAGTCACAAACCGGGAGAAGCGTGCAGCAGTGAAGGCAATATTCCTCCCGTAAACAACACTCACCGAAAGCAAACGATGAACGATGGAATGTTTAGGAGCTTTTTGCGTTCATGCAAAATCGACGAGGAGACTCGTGTACAAAATCTGAGTGGAAATGATGGCAGCGTACGCGATTACATCATGACCAAGCGATTCAAGGAGTTGGGACCACCAGATTTCCATGGAAAGCCGATCCGATCAAGGCGTAAGCGTGGGTCAAGCAAATTACCAAGATATTCGATGTCTTGGGGTGCGCGGAAGAATGAAGGTTCCATTCGCCACCTTTATGTTTCGTGGTGAAAGAGATTCTTTGGTGGGAATACGTAAGCGTACCTGACCAGATGCACTTAACATGTCTTGGGAAAGATTTGAAGCTGTTCAATGACAAGTACTTTCCGAAAGTATTCGTCATATGAAGGAGGTAGAGTTTATTAGACTTAAGCGAACAACATGGCGGTGTCTCAAAGACGAGGCAAAGTTCCCGAGTTATCGAGTTTGCACCTCATTTGGTGGAGAATGAGGAAGCGAATGACGCGTATGTTTCGAGAGAGGTCTAAAACCCGAGATTCGTCAATACCTTATCTCTCATAAGTTTTCTCTCGTATTCGGATGTTGTCAGCGAGGTGGCTCGGTTATTAGAAGCGAGATAGTGAGTATACTCAACCGAGGGAGACAACCGGGGTAGTCATCGAACGATGATAACCAAATGAGGAGGAAAGAATATGGACAAAGCGGTAACCACTCGGTGGTAATCGTGGACATGATAATAGGAAAGGTGACTCAAGTGGAAATTTCGAAAAGAAGATTCAACAATGACGGAAGACATCAACAGCAATGACACCGGCGCCAACAACAAATGCTGGGGAGGAGAACGGCCTTGGTTAGATGTTACAAATGCGGGAAGGAGGGATATATCACCCAAACCGGCCCACAACAATCCAAGGTATGTTACTGTTGTGGAAAGGAAGGCCACATCGCTCTAGATTGTACTATAAGCGAAACTAAGTTCGGCGAGGGAGTGGTGATTCCAAAGGTCATCCGGATAAGTCAAAATCGTTGGTTCTGAAGAGCTTTTTTCGTGATCGCCAAAGCGTGAGGAACCCGAACGAGGTGATCGCAGGTAAGCTAATCTTGAATTCTTCGAAGTTTATACCTTACTAGAATCTGGGTTCTACCCATTCTTTTATCTCTCCGCTTGTGCTCAACGTTTAAACTTGACTCAGGAGAAATTAGATTTTGATTTATCTGTTGAAACTCCGTTGGGTGAAACCTTCATTACATCTACGGTTTATAAATCTTGCATGATCCAAGTTGGCACTATTATCACATTACACATTGATCGTATCTCTTTAAAGATACTTGCTTTTGATGTGATTTTAGGAATCGATTGGTTAACCACTCATCATGCCAAAATTGATTGTTTTGGTAAGGTGGTTAGTTTTCATATTCTAACCAACTTTGTCATACGAATTCAAACCACTAAACCACTAAAATCATCCATCGTCATATCAAGCCACAAAGCTATTCGTTTTATTGAAAAGCGGATGTCAAGCTTTCTTAGCCCATGTTATGGATTTGAATAAAGACAAGTCGATTTGAATAATATTTACGTGGTTAGAGAATTCACGATGTATTTCTGAAGAGCTTCTGGTTTACCCCGAGCGTGATGTTGAATTCTTTATTGACCTTGAGCAAGGTACAAAACCCATTTCTAAAACCCCATATCGAATGGCTCTATTGAACTTTGAGTTAAAAGTCCAACTCTGAGGAATTATTAGACATCGGTTTCATTCGTCCTAATACGTCTCCTGGGGGGTGCTCTGTTTTATTAAGTAAAGAAGAAAAGCGGGAGTATGCGACTTTGTATTGATTATCGAGAATTGAACCATGTCACCATCAAGAATAGGTATCCATTACCTCGCATTGATGACTGTTCGACCGATTACTGAGAGCGCAATTCTTTTCAAAGATTGATCTTCGTTCGGATATCATCGGTGAAGATTAAAAGCGAGGATATTCCAAAGACCGCATTCGGGACTCGATCACGGGCATTATGAATTCTTGGTCATGTCTTTTGGATTGACTAATGCCCCTGCCGCTTTCATGGATATGATGAACCGTGTATTCAAGGAATATTTGGATCGATTCGTTGTTTTCTTTATTGATGACATCCTCATCTATTCCAAAAGCCGTGAAGATCATGAGCACCATTTGAAGTTCGGTACTACAAAGACTTCGTGAACACAAGCTTTATGCCAAGTCAAGAAATGCGAGTTAAAAGCGAGGAAGTAGCATTCCTTGGGCACGTGGTGTCAAAACAAGGAGTATCTCATTGACGGCGGTGAAGATTCAAGCAATACAAAGTTAGAACAAGCGAAGTCGGTGAAGAAACGCAGCGACTTTACGGGCTTAATTTGGTTATTATCGGAGATTCGTGGAAGGATTTTCTCGAATCGCTACTCCTTTCTTCAAATTGACTCGGAAGATACAAAATTCATATGGAGCGGAGAATGTGAGAAGAGTTTCCAAGAGCTCAAGAGGAGACTCATTTCGGCACTGTTCTAACAATACCATCCGGTTCGGATGGATTTGTTATCTCTGGCCGATGCTTACGGCAAGGGGTTAGGATGTGTTCTCATGCAACATGGGAAAGTCATATTATATGCCTCACGACTAACTCAAAGAATATGAGAGGAATTATCCTACTCATGATCTAGAGTTAGCGTGATAAATGATTCGCATTGAAGATATGGAGACACTACTTGTATGGAGAGAAAGTGGAGATTTATACGGACCATAAAAGCCTCAAATATTTCTTCACCCAAAAAAGAACTCAATACGCGGAACGACGTTGGCTTGAGCTATTGAAAGATTACGATCACACTATTCAATATCATCCCGAAAAGCGAACGTAGTAATGGTGACGCATTGAGTGAAGATCATATGCAAGTCTGAGTGCAATATTGTCAAGTATAAAGGCCCATTTTTATCGACTTACAAAGGATGAGGATAGAATTAAAGACTCAGGATCCCAGCATGATGATGGCGAATATCTGAGTAGAACCGACTTTAATTGATAAAGTTAAAATTTGCTCAAGCCTACGGACTGGGGTGATACAAATGAAGAAGAAAGTGCAAGAAGGTCTTATTCCAGAAGCAAGAATTGATGAAGAAGGAATACTTTGAGTCAATTCTAGACTTTACGTTCCTAACGATTCTGACCTGAAGCATAAAATCATGATGGAGGCACACAACACCCCGTTTGCAATCCATCTGGGAGTACCAAAATGTATCATGAAATTCGACATACATTTTGGTGGAACAATATGAAGAGAGAGATTGCGGAGTTTATCTCAAGATGTTTAACTTTGTCGGCGTGTAAAGCGGAGCATCAAGTGCCAAAAGGTCCATTGCAACCACTTGAGATTTAGTAATGGAAATGGGAACACATTACTATGGATTTGGTTTCTGTGTCTTCCCAAAATTTCTCAAGGCGTAGATGCAATTTGGGTTATTGTTGATAGATTAACCAAAGTCGCCCATTTTCTTACCGATCACGCGAGACTTATTCCTTGAACGTCTTGCTCGTATGTATGTGAATGAGATTATGCGATTGCATGGCATGCCGGTATCCATAGTTTCGGATCGTGACCCGAGATTCACTTCAAGATTTTGGGTTAGCTTGCGAGAAAGATATGGGCGCGGTTTTGATTGATCGATTATACCATCCTCAAAGCAGACGGACAATCGAGAGAGGACTATTCAAACCCTTGAAGATCTATTAAGACTCGTGTGTTCTAGATTTCAAAGGAAGTTGGGATAAGTACTTGCCTTTGGTGGAATTCTCTTACAACATGAGTTATCAAGCAAGTATAGGCATGGCTCCATTTGAGGCGTTGTATGGGCCGAAAATGTCGATTCTCGATATCTTTGGGCCGACGAGGGGAGAAGCAACATTGTTGGGACCGTAATTAGTACGCATGACTACTGAGAAAAGATCCAAATGATTCGACAACGTATTCAAACTTCACAAGATTGACAAAAGAGTTATCCGATCTTCATAGAAAGGACGTGGAGTTTAATATTGGAGATCATGTATTATTACGTATTGCTCCATGGAAAGGAGTTACAAGATTTGGGAAAGAGGAAAGCTCAATCCAAGGTTTGTTGGTCCATTTGAGATTCTTGACCAGAATAGAAAACGTAGCCTATAGACTCGCGTTACCTCCAAGTATGTCTCGTGTTCACAATGTATTCCACATATCTATGCTTCAGTAAATATATGAAAGACCCGAACCACATTATTGCGTTAGAACCGAATTTGAGAGATAGTGAAGATTTAACATACGAGGAGATACTGTTGAGATTTTGGATAGGAAAGAACATGTCTTACGCACGAAGGTTATACCACAAGTTAAGGTTTTGTGGAGAAACCATGCAATTGAGGAAATGACATGGGAGTTGGAATCGGAGATGAAAGCGAGGTACCCTCACCTTTTCGATACACCAGCTACGTACGTTAATTTCGAGGACGAAATTCATAAGGAGGGGAGGTTGTAAGACCCCAACTTATTATAAATAAAATTGAATTTTCCTTTATTCATTATTTTAAATTAATAAGGGTTAATTTGATATAATTCTTTGGTTATGGGTGAAATGTGCAAAGTTTACAAAATAAGCAAGTGGTTATAAAATATTCATTATTGTCGGGGAATATTCGTTTGGTCGTGGAATATTCTTTTTGTCGAGAATCTCCGTGCATTTACTGCCAGCGATCATTGGTGGGCCCCATAACGGAAAAGCGGTTGGATGAAAAAAACCGAGCAAAGATTGAGTTTTATAAATAACTACAGTAAATTGTTACTGAATTAACCTTCATTGGGTTACTGGTGGTTAAAATCTGATAATATGCGTGGTTGCACAAGATGGCATTACGGTATCGCATGCAAGATTGTTGAATTATTGATCCTTACGTAAAGAAGGCACTACTCAATAATTATTACCGTAGTTATTGTTCAATATTATATTGATTCAATAATTGTTGCGTTGATATTTTGTATCGCTGTGTTTCAATAATTGTCATTACACAGTATTTTCCATTATCAAATCAATAATTCATATTATTTGAATAATATTATCAGATAACATTATTGGCAATGTCTAGAAAGTTACATCTAAGGAGAGGTTTGGTCACCTAATTGCTTGCCAAGAAGGAGAAATCCTTATTCGAAAGCCCCTCTTTCTGGAAAGCTACACGGTTGTCGAGATTGTGATTACGTAATATTATTTTTAAAATAATTAATTATTGATTATTATGATAAAGAAAATATTTATTTTATGTTGATATAGATGGAGAAATCTTTTAATGTGACAATTGTTGAAAATTAATATTTTATCTTTTTCTGATAAAATAATTCATTTAAATATATTATTTTAATAATATATTAACGGTGATATTTTTATAATGAATGTGGGATATATGAGTATATGAGGAGGTAGAGTATTTTGTGGCATTAAATGTCTATTAACACATGTTTTGTGTGTCGGTGGACACAATTCTTGATGAAAATTTATTATAGATTATAAAATCGCTTGATTTATGGATTTTGGTCAATTTCATTTGGAATTTGAAAAACTTTCTTCGCAAAGTTGTAGAGAATGGAATTTCCATGGAAAGTCGCAATTTTTGAATTTTTCGATAAGCGAGTTATTTTCTACTTAATTGTTGAAGTTTGAGGAAAATAAAATGATTTTTATTAATGGGTGGGACCCACTTTGGTTGGTGTGATTAAACACATGGTCTTTGAAATTTTCAAACATTGAGGGGTGGTCTTGGCCTAACAAAGCATGCGTAGGAAGTTTAAATAAAAATAATATTTTATTATTTTAGTCTCCTTTTTGTTTCTAGCATTTTCCTATAAATAGAGGTTAAGTTAGAATTGAAAATCACACGTAAACTAAGTTTTTCTCTTTCTCTCTCTATATTATCGAACGTATTCTTGTGAGTATATTTTGAGTGTTGCTATACGGTGCGAGTTTCTGACAAGACTATACCGAAATTCAGTCAGAAGTACGGTTATTTTGAGGTAAGGGATGTTATTTCTTTCGCAAATGATATTATTTTCTTCAATATCATTATGCCAAAATTTTGTTGAACTTTTTATCAAATTTGGAACTTGTTGTGTCGGGGTTACTTATTCACGATACGGCCTTTATTCACGATATCTTGACATTATTCACGAATCACGCAAGACTATTTACCTAGAAAAATAAAAATTTTTCTTTTTGCCCAAAATATCTATTCTGGATACTAGCTTTGATTGTATCCATGTTTTGATCATTCTTGAATTTTACACCAATATGATTATTTTCGAGGTATTTTTGGACATGGGTAAAACAAAGTACGAATCCTTAATCCTTAATCCTTGTCATTTTGTTTCACTGGATTCGTTTCTTTAAAAATATTTTTCATCATCCTCGATCTTAAATGATGATATAAATGAATATCTTTGGCTCAGTAGTGCAAAGATGAACGATTAATCGATGAATATCTTTGGCACATGAAAGTGCAAAAGATGAGCAGTGTTGAGATGAACATGACCAATTGGTGATTTAAATGAATATCTTTGGCTGTAGTGCAAAGATGAATATTGATTGTTATTCTGAGGATAAAATATTGATGATGGACTTTTAAACCTTAGAAGGCGGTAGAATTCTTTCTCTACGTGACTCTTCTAATGGATTCTTTCGTTCATTGCATTTATTGATCTAAAACTTGTTATCTATTATAATTTATCGATTTTTCCTGTTGAAGACTAACGATAATTTGTTGTATATTATCTTAGTCATAATGTACTTTCTTGGGCTAGTTGAGCTCACCCTTTTCTTTTTTGTTCCATTTTTCTTCTCGGGGAGGTGAGAACATAGCGAGGATCGAGTCGGGGTATGGAGTGATGGTTACAGGAAGATGTTTTAGTTGTCCTCACTATTTCTGTAAAATAGTGTATGAATAATTAATGAGGACTTATTTGGGTGTGCATATTGTCTAGAAGACAATATTTGTATTTAAACTCACAGTTGTATTTTCGTATTCTACACGACATCTGTATTATCAAAGTTGTAGTTTGCTTTCTATACCATGTATTTTGGCGACTCAAAATGGGTGTTGTATACCTATTTTGGGGGCGTCACAGTGCCTGCATAGTATTTTGCATAGTAAAATCTTTTTATATAAAACATGAATACTTTTATAAAGTTATTCGTTTTATTAGATTATAAATAGAATATATTATATTTTATTTAAAAGATTTTACTTTAAATATGGATCGTCAGATTAAAGTAAATCAAACGGACCGTTAAATGAGTTAGTTCTTATCGCAGTCCATTTTTCTATAAATGAAGCTCATTCATTCATTATTTCTTTTAATTTCATGAAACTCTCAGAGAGAGAAACTATAGAGAGAGTTCTTCTTCTATAATCTTGAACGTATTTCTTTAGAGTTTAAGAAAGTTTTGAAGCGTAGTACAAGTTTTCTTGAGTATATCCTCCTGCTTCACAAGTCGGAATACTCTTTTTTTACAGTGAGGATATTATTTGTTGTACTCGTAAAGGGTATTCTTTCTTTCATATTCGTGAAGAGAACTTGTTATCCCATTCTTTATTATTCTGTTAGAATAACATGTCTATGTGGATTACCACATGCATGGTGAATGATCCTTCGTATTCATTCCTTATTAAATTGTGGAAATGATGCATCTCACGTGGATTACCGCATGGCGCATGAAAATCCATTTCATAGATTTCATATATTTTATTATACTCGATTGGTTAAAGCTTTGGCTTCTATACTCCATGAAATTAGTGGAATATCCTTGATATTTGCGCTTCATCCAGTATCTTTTCATGGAAATATTCTTCTGAGCATTCTTGAATTTTTACTCCACAAAGCAGTATCATGTTGACAATTTGGACGTTATTGGTTTATGGATAAATTAATTCTTGAACTTGTTTTATTGAATTATTATGTCATTGTCATCATCCTCATGTTTATATTATGTTGAAAGTCATCTGTGGCCTGTAGTGCATAGATGGACTTGGTATGATTATGATAAGAGATTATTCGGTATAATCATGACCGTAATGTTACAAATGATGTGGAAAAAAGTCCTCATTGGCCCGTAGTGCATTGATGGACAGTTTTTGGTATGATTATGGCTATGGATTCTCTTCGGCCAAGGGTGCAAAGATGAATTGTTTTATGTCATGATCAGGACCGTTGATGAAAACACGATTATCTTTGGCCCGTAGTGCATGAATAATTCATGGTCATGATACTAAAGAATATCCTTGGCCGTAATGCAGGGGTGATTCGATGATGTAGATTATTTATTAAGCTAAGTCCCAGCGATAAAAGTGATGAAAAACCTTTTAAATCATAGAAGATAGTAGATTTTATTCTCTACTTGACTCTTCTAATGGATTACTTTGTTCATTGCAGCTTAAACTTGATGTTTGTTATATTGTATCAGTTTAACATTGTTGAAGGCTAATGATAATTTATTCTGCATTATCTTAGTCATAATATTTCTTACTGGGCTAGTTGAGCTCACCCTTTCTTTCATTGTTCTCTTCAGGAAATAAGAACGTAGCTGGGGCTAGTCGGGGAACAGAGTGATGGCTCTAGATGGTGCATTAGTAGTCCTCACTATTCTGTGAAATAATGTAATAATAAATGTAATGAGGACTCCATTGAGTGTGGATATTATCTAGATGACAATATTTGTATTAAAACTCATAGTATATGTTTTGTCGTATTTTACACGACTGTTATATAATTAGTTTGTATTTGTATTCTATACCATGTATCTGGCGACTCAAGATGGGTGATGTATACCTATATTTTGGGGGCGTCACAGTTGGTATCAAAGCTTAGGGATATGATCCCTGGCTGAGATGTGAGACAAGAACTAGGAGGGGAGAGATGAGGAATTCCTTCACTAGTATGACCTACCTAAGTTTATTTGGTATTTAATGGATCGGTCATAGTATAGGGATAATATGTGATATATTAATTAACCCATGTTTTGTGGCAGTATTTGAAAATGGCATCCAAAAATATTGAGATAAGCAATGAAGCACATGAGACCGTTGAGTTAGCTCAACCAAAAGGTAACGAGCAACAACACGATAAAAATCATACCGGTGGCAACGGCCATCGGAACAATGATAACCATCGTGGGGGAAATTATCATGCCAAGAATGGTAACCACTTCGGTGGTAATCATGGCCAAGATAATAGAAGTGGAAATTTCAAGAAGAGAAGGTCATTTAGCTCGATTTTGTCGTATAGTGAAGTCAAGTCCAGCTGGAACGGTGGTACCAAAGGCGGATACGGACAAAACAAAATTGGTGGTTTCAGGAAGAGCGTTTTTCGTGACTTCTCAAAAAAAAAAGCGAGTGACCCGAACGAAGTTAGCACGGGTTAGTTAATTATAAATTCTTGCGAAGTCTATATCTTATTAGATACTGGTTCTACCCATTCTTTTATCTCTCTTGCTTACGCTCAACGTTTAAATTTGACTTCGGAGAAATTAGACTTTGACTTATTGGTTGAAACTTCGACAGTAGAAACCTTCGTTACCTCCAATGTTTTATAAATCTTGTTGATTCAAATCGACACTTTCACGTTACCTGTCGATCTTATCTCTTTGAAAATACTTGCCTTTGATGTGATTTTAGGAATAATCGATTGGTTAACTACTCATCATGCTTTTCGTAAGGTTTTTAGCTTTCATATTCCTAACCAACCTGTTATTCGAATTCAAGAAACCAAACCACTAAAGTCAATCACTGTTATATTAAGCTATAAGTAAAGAGCCCTGAGCCTTTCGCTGGTGTCTTCCTTATGTGGAATACACCGAAGCCGAACTTTTCATAGGGGACGTTGTGAATGACGATGACAAGTTGATAGGTATCAATATGAAGTGTTATCTAAGTCTTGGATGAGAGTCACAGTTTTGAATGATAATTCTATTGTTAATAAATTTTTTGACGTATTCTTGAAGACTTCTTAGCCTACCCCTAGAGCGTGAAATCGAATTTTGTATTGACCCCTGTGACGCCCCCAAAATTAGGTATACATCACCCATCTTGAGTCGCCAGATACATGGTACAGAATTCAAATACAACTTAATAATACAACTGTCGTGTACAATACGATAAAACATAAACTGTGAGTTTGAATACAAATATTGTCTACTAGAGATTATACAAACTCAAAAGGAGTCCTCATTATAATTATTATCACACTATTTCACAGAATAGTGAGGACTACTAATGCACCATCTAGGATCATCACTGTTCTCGACTAGTCCCCAAACCTACGTTCTCATTTCTCGAAGAGAACGGTGAAAGAAAGGTGAGCTCAACTAGCCCAAAGAAGAAATATTATGACTAAGATAATGCGTAATAATTTATCGTTAGCCTTCAACAAAGTGTTAAACCGATAAATATAATAACTATCAAGTTTAATCTGCAGTGATGAACAAGCAATCCATTAGAAGAGTCAAGTAGGGAATAAAATTTGCTATCTTCTATGATTTAAAAGGTTTTTCATCACTTTTATCATTGGGACTCAAATTTTAATAAATAATCCACATCATCGAATCACCCCCGCACTACTGACCAAGGATATTCTTTAGTATCACGACCACAAATTATCCATGCACTACGGGCCAAGAACATTCGTGTATTCATTAATGGTCATGATCATGCCAACAATCGCCCATCAATGCACTACGGGCCAATGAAGACTTTTATCACATCATTTGTAACATTACGGTCCATGATTACAACGAATAATCCTCGGTCATAATCATACCAAGTCCATCTATGCACTATGAGACCACGATGACTTTCAACAAAATATAAACATGAGGATGATGACAATGATATAAGAATTCAATAAAACAAGTTCAAGAATTAATTTATCTAGAACCGATAACGCCCAAATTGTCAACATGATACCGCTTTGTAGAGTAAAATTCAAGAATGCTCGGAAGAATATTTCCATGAAAAGATATCTTTGGATGAAGCCTTAACTATCAAAGATATTCCACTAATTTCATGGGTATAAGTCAAAGTTTTAATTTTTTAACCCGAGTATAATAAAGAATGGAATAACAAAAGAAATCACCATGCATGCGATAGAATCGCATA
Organism: Panax ginseng; assembly: GCA_020205605.1. NCBI lineage: Eukaryota > Viridiplantae > Streptophyta > Magnoliopsida > Apiales > Araliaceae > Panax > Panax ginseng. The sequence goes on along the minus strand of CM035136.1, from coordinate 19,621,633 downwards.
CGCAGGTATTCCAATGAGAATAATAAAGGATAGAATCAGTGTCCGGCAGAACGCACGCATGTGATATTTCGACGAGAATAATAAATAATGGAACCAGTCCCAGGCGAAAAATGCATAGGCAGGATATTCCGGCGAATAATAAATAATGGAACCAGTTAAGGCGTAAATGCACAAACATGAATATTCCAGCGAATAATAAATAATGGAACCAGTCCCGCAGATAAGCGTTATGCATGTGATATTAAAATGAATAATAAATAATGGAACCAGTCCCACAGAACGCACGCATGAGGATATTCCAATGTAATAATAAAGAACAAAATATTAGAAGAATGTCACCATGTATAGGTAGCTTGGCGTATACAAAGTTATTCCAATGAGAATAATAAATAATGGAATAATGTAAGTTCTCTTCATGAATACAAAAGAAATAATATCCCTTACCGTAAAAAAAACCGAATATAAGAGTAGGGAAGTAGCAGGAATACTTTTCTATAGGTTCTCTTATAATTCTCTCTAGAGTTTCAAAGTGAATTCGTAAGAAATAATGAAGGAATGAGCTTTATTTATAGAAGAATGGACCGTGATAAGAATTAACTAACTTATGATGAGGTCCAGATTGATTTACTTTAAATGGACGATCCGGATTGGTTTACTATTAAAACTTAAAACAACGGTCCATACTGATTTACTATTAAAACTTTAAACCAGCGATCCATATTGATTTACTATTATAACTTCCACAACGGTCCATATTGATTTACTATTATATCTTCAACCAACAGTCTGAAAAATTAGCACATCTCCTCATGGAATAATATTATACCCAAAAATGATTTGGACTGAAAATAAATATATCTTACGGGTGAATAGTACCCCGTAAATAGTAACTCGTGAATATTAACTCATGAATAGTAACTCGTGAATAGTACTCCGACATGAAAAGTGTCCCGAATACCCAATTGAACAATATATCCTCCAGACATCAATTATACTAACACAAATAAGTCTAACACATTGGAACTATAAAATTTATCTTTAATCAACATGAACTTATTCATCATTAATATTATAATTCACAATATTTAACAACCAGGTCGTTCGCAGGAAAGAGGGGGCTTTCCGATAAGGATTTCTCCTTATTGGCGCGCAATTAGGAGACCAAACCTCTCTTTGACAAAACTTCTAGACATTGTCAATATTACAAATAATAATATGAATAACTTTGCCGTCTCAATTATTGATTAATAATATCTCATATAATGCAGATGATACTGCACCAATAATTGAATCAATAATATGAGAAATATGATGCAGCAATTACTGTAGCAATAATTGAGTATAGCTGAGTGACTTTTCACGTAACCATCAATAATCAATACGTGTAAGCTCTCGTGCAACTACGCCAGACATCGCATTTACTTTTACTACTGGGTAGTTCAACAGGTTTTAACGGTAACACCTCCGCCGTAGTTATTTTCATAAAGTATTTTTTGTCGTTTTCTCAATCCGACAATAATTCCGTTGTAGGGTCCACTAATGATTGTGCCGTTTATTTAATATTCCCCACCAATCGAATATTATATAACAACTTGCGTACATTTTGCAAAATTTATAAATATTACCCACAACTATAACATAATATCAAATCAATACCATAATATTCAAAAATATAATTCAAAAAAATTATTATTTATTCATAAAAGTTGGGGTCTTACAACCTCCCCTTCTTATGAAATTTCGTACTCGAAATTAGGGTACATACCTGGTATGTCGAAGAGATGAGGATACCTTGCCTTCATCTCAGATTCTAACTCCCAAGTCATTTCCTCCACATCGTGGTTTCTCCACAAAACTTTGACTTGAGGTATAACCTTGAAGCGTAGAACATGATCCTTCTTATCCAAGATTTTAACAAGTAAATCTTCATACGTTAAATCTTCCTCTATCTTGTCTGGTTCTAACTCAATAATGTGGTTTGGGTCTTTCACATATTTACGTAACATAGATATGTGAAAAATATTATGAACACGAGACATACTTGGCGGTAAAGGCGAGTCTATAGCCATGATTCCCACTCGCCAAGAATCAAAATGGGCCAATGAACCGAGGATTGAGCTTTCCTCCCTTTCCAAATCTCGTAACTCCTTTCCATGGAGCAACACGTAACAACACATGATCTCCAATATCGAATTCTACGTCCTTTCGATGAAGATCATCATAACTCTTTTGTCGATCTTGTGAAGTTTTTATACGTTGTCGGATCGTTTGAATCTTTTCTGTAGTCATACGTACCAACTCCGGTCCCAACAACGTTGCTTCACCCACCTCATCCCAAAGATTTGGAGAAGCGACACTTTCTTCCATACAATGCCTCAAATGGAGCCATGCCAATACTTGCTTGATAACTGTTGTTGTAGGAAAACTCCACCAATGGTAAGAACTTGTCCCAACTTCCCTTGAAGTCAAGGACACAAAGTCTTAATAGATCTTCAAGAGTTTGAATAGTCCTCTCCATCGTCTCGTCCGATCCGAGGATGATATCTTAGAAGCTAAATCGTAAGTCTGTGCCCATAGCTTTTTGCAAACTAACCCAAAATCGTGAAGTGAATCTTGGGTCTCGATCAGAAACTATGGATACTGGCATACCATGCAGTCTTACATTCTCGTTTATATACATACGAGTAAGACGTTCAAGTGTATAAATTTCTCGTATCGGTAAGAAATGAGAAGACTTGGTCAATCTATCAACAATGACCCAAATCGCATCTATGCCTTGAGAAACCTTAGGAAGACCGGTAACGAAATCCATGGTAATGTGCTCCCACAATAATTCCCCGACAATAATCATTGTTTTATCAGAGAATATTCGTGCAACGACACAATCATTGGTGGACCCCGCAACGAAATTATTGTCGAATTGAGAAAATGACAAAAATATTTTATGAAAATAATGGCGGAAGTTTTACCGTTAATACTGTTGAACTACTCGGTAGTAAAAGTACAAGAATGTCTGGCGTGGTTGCATAAGAAAGACACAAAGATGATTGATTATTGATGTTTACGTGATAAGTCACTCGGTTTTGTTTTATTGATATTATTAATGTAATAAAAAGAAAAACTTTTTATATAAAATGTAATACTTTTATAATGTTATTCTATTAATAGAATATATTATATTCTATTATGCATAGTGTTGCATAGTGTCTGCATAGTGTTTTGCATAGTAAAATCTTTTTATATAAAACAAAATACTTTTATAAAGTTATTCTATAAATAGAATATATTATATTTTATTATGCATAGTGCTTGCATAGTGTTTTGCATAGTAAAATCTTTTTATATAAAATTGAATACTTTTATAAAGTTATTCGTTTTATTAGATTATAAATAGAATATATTATATTTTATTTAAAAGATTTTGCTTTAAATATGGACCGTCAGATTAAAGTAAATCAATCTGGACCGTTCATGAGTTAGTTACTATGCAGACCATTTTTCTATAATTAGAAGCTCATTCATTCATTATTTCTTACGAATTCACTGAAACTCTAAAGAAAGAAACTATAGAGAGAGTTCTTCTTCTATAATCTTGAGCGTATTTCTTTAGAGTTTAAGAAAGTTTTGAGCGTAGTACAAGTTTTCTTCGAGTATATCCTCGTCCTACATGTCGGAATACTCTTCTTTTACGGTAAGGGATATTATTTTTGTACTCGTGAGGGGTATTATTTCTTTCTTATTCGTGAAGAGAACTTCTGTTATCCCATTCTTTATTATTCTGTTGGAATAACATGTCTATGTGGATTACCCCATGCATGGTGAATGATCCTTCGTATTCATTCCTTATTAAATTATGGAAATGATGCATCTACGTGGATTCTGCATGGCGTGGCGAAAATCCATTCATATTTCATATATTCTATTATACTCAGTTGGTTAAAGCTTTGGCTTCTATACTCCATGAAATTAGTGGAATATCCTTGATATTTGCGCTTCATCCAGTATCTTTTCATGGAAATATTCTTCTGAGCATTCTTGAATTTTTACTCCACAAAGCAGTATCATGTTGACAATTTGGACGTTATTGGTTTATGGATAAATTAATTCTTGAACTTGTTTTAGTGAATTATTATGTCATTGTCATCATCCTCATGTTTATATTATGTTGAAAGTCATCTGTGGGCTGTAGTGCATAGATGGACTTGGTATGATTATGACCGAGGATTATTCTAATAATAATCATGACCGTAATGTTACAAATGATGTAGAAAAAAAGTCCTCATTGGCCCGTAGTGCATTGATTGACGGTTTTTGGTATAATTATGGCTATGGATTCTCTTCGGTCAAGGGTACAAAGATGAATTATTTTATGGCATGATCAGGACCGTTGATGAAAACACGATTATCTTTGGCCCGTAGTGCATGAATAATTCATGGTCGTGATACTAAAGAATATCCTTAGCCGTAGTGCAGGGGTGATTTGATGATGTAGATTATTTATTAAGCTGAGTCCCAGCGATAAAAGTGATGAAAAACCTTTTAAATCATAGAAGATAGTAGATTTTATTCTCTACTTGACTCTTCTAATGGATTACTTGTTTCGCTGCAGTTAAACTTGATGTTTGTTATATTGTATCAGTTTAACATTGTTGAAGGCTAATGATAATTTATTCTGCATTATCTTAGTCATAATATTTCTTACTGGGCTAGTTGAGTTCACCCTTTCTTTCATTGTTCTCGTCAAGAAATAATAACGTAGCTGGGGCTAGTTGGGGAACAGAATGATGGTCCTAGATGGTGCATTAGTAGTCCTCACTATTCTGTAAAATAGTGTAATAATAAATGTAATGAGGACTCCATTGAGTGTGGATATTGTCTAAATGACAATATTTGTATTAAAAATTACAGCATATGTTTTGTCGTATTTTACACGACTGTTATATAATTAGTTTGTATTTGTATTTTGTACCATGTATCTGGCGACTCAAGATCGGTGATGTATACCTATATTTTGGGGGCGTCACAATTATGTGCAAATATACAAGATCAACAAGTAATAAAATGATAAGATAGAGTGTCGAACCCACAAACGACTTAATATGCGTTAGAAAGGTCAATCCCTCCGCTAAAACACCAAAAACCAGGCCGAACTTCCGCCCGCTTCCATAGAAACGTAAGAATCAGGGTCCTCTATGAGGATTCCATACAAGATCAACGTTTTCGTAGAAACGTGGATCTCCTTTTTAATGTTTTGTCAACCCCACAACAAAACCCTCACAAGATCCTCACAGAGAAATCCTCATAGAGGATCCTGATTCGAAACGTAGACCTAAGTGGTCATATTGGATCCTTGGGAACCATCACAAGTACGGCCGACCTATATTTGAATGAGAATGTTTTGTTGTACAGCGGAGCCTAGAAGAAGGTGACTCGCGCAAACAGTTGACTCCTTTTCAATAGAAAAGAATAGCCAAACCAACCCAGCTGGCTGATCAATCTTAGAAATCTTATCGGTCGGTAAATCAGAGACGGACGACCACGGTCCCGAATTTATCAGCACCTAAAAGAATCTCTATTTAACAAATCTCAACTACTAGTTTTAAATCAATCCAACTTTATTTAAACAACCAAATTTTGTGATTATCAATTGAAAACTAAATTAAATTAACTACAAATAAAGGCTTAAGACTACAATATCCCCGATTATGCAATATAAATCAAGTTATCCAATTCATCCAACTATTAAATCCATTTGAGTTGTTAACATGAATTCACAATTATTCATAAGCCCTTTCCCAAGGTACAAAAAAAAATATTCAATTCAATTAATCTTATTATATTCCTATGCAAAACAAATGAATCAAACTCATTAAGTATCAATTCCCAATAGTTACGTGCAGTGAAAAGAGATATCACTATTCAATTCACAACCCTAATTATTCATCCCATGCAAACAATTAAAAATACTTGCTATCGTATTTAGATTTAACCCTAGATTTCATCTATCCCAAATTCATCTAGTGTATCACGATAATCGTTGGCCAGACAATTAAACAATAAGCATAAAATATGATAGATAACTCAATTTGAATAAATAATTGGACTTCAATAAATAATTAATTCATGAGCATAAAAGGTTTAATTGTAGTCTTAATTGAAAATTTAGTTCATGCTGTAAATTAAACCCAAAAATCCCATGTAAGCGATCACAAATAAATTACACAACTGAATAAGGAAGAAAAGAAAAACTCTATAAGTGTGAAGTGTTCTTCAGTCTTCAACCTGAATTTCCTTGTGATGCTCTGTAATCTTCAATTCTCTCCCCTCAATTACCCAAGTCAATCTCTTATCTCTGTATATGTTTTGATGAATAACCTCCTCCCTTTTATAGTTATAAGTCTTCGTTTAATTGTCAGCTTGGATTTAAATCCTATTTAGATTAGAATTAGGTTTTAGAAATCATCCTGAACAATAAATTTGATTCTCTCTTCGCTTTCCAAAGACCTTTGCATTTGGGTTTAGTAGTTATGATAGTTAGCGCCTGTGGTCACCGTCTGCTATTGAAATTACCAAATTGTCCTTTAAGTCGCCAGAAATCCTTGTTTTGCCTTCTGAATTGCCTTAATCTGAAAAATAACACAATACACAAATAACATGTCTTAAAATACTTAAAAATAAACAAATAAATAAGTCTAAAAATACCTAATTCATGGGTATATTAGCCACTCATCAGCTATTTTGTGGAGGAAAATGAGAACATTTATAATTATATTACTTAGAAAAAATAAATAGAAGTTTGAAACATCACTTAAAAAATGATAAAAAAGACTTGTTTATCCTTACTTCAAAAAATTTATTCTATGTTGACACTTGTTTATATTTTTTAAAAAGTCGCATCACCATTTTTTTTAAAGAAAAATGATTAAATAGTTCCTCTATTTTAGAGGACAATGACTATTACCAAAAAAAATTATACATGTGCAAACAAAATTTTAAGAAGAGAAAGGCCTCATAGGTGGAAAAATGAGAAATAATATGTCTTAACTATAATCGATCTCCTAAAGTTTAGCCAAATTTGTACTTTTATCACTCGGAAAATAATTATTGCAAATAATTTTTTAATATTTTGACAATCAAGTTAGGGGTGATCATTCGGTTATAACCGAACCGAATACCGAATTATCCATAATTTTACTATCAGAACACTAACCGAAATTTTGAACTAACCGAATTATCGAATTACCGAATTGTACATTCGGGTATTCGGGTAATAACCGAATTGAAGGCTTACATATATAATTAACATAACAACATTACAATTCACAACAATCAGTCCATCAACACTAAACAATAGAAGAAGCCAATGCCCAATATATAATTAAAATTAACAAAACGAAACAGAGTTGTTGTGCTTGCTGTGCTTTCGTCCTTGCCCGATTTTGCCTTTTTCTCGCTCTGTGCAAGGCTGAACAATAGCTAAACCACCAACAGCTATGACGGAGCTCAAAATCTCAGAGTCCCGAGATCTAACCCGAATAGAACGATAGATGCTCATTCTCACATATCGTGGCCTCGGCTAGACTCGCCACTTGAACCACGTGTAGTCTCGAGGGCGGCTCGCCAGATAGTTGCCCATAAAGTCTCGCCGGCGTCATCGTCCAGGATGGTAAAGTCGTCGACGTCATCGTCCGGATGGTAAAGTTAGTTTGCGTGCATCGTCATGGTTTCAAAGACAATTTCATTTCGACCATTTGGGGCCTGCGTTTTGCCTTTGGGGTTAGGGGCTTAGGGCAGAGAACGGGGGATTAGGGCTAAGGGTATACAGATCTGAGAGATGAGAGTTTGATTTGGGTTTTAGCTTTTGAGAAGAGATTTAAAAGACACGAGACTTGATAGATGAGAGATTGGAGATGATTTGGGTTGAGTGGTGGGAGTTGAGAGAGACACAGTTAGTAGTAGAGATCAGATTAGAGAGAGAGAGAGTTAAATACTGAGAAGTGAGAAGTCTGAGATATGAGGTGAGATGAGAGGCTGAGATCAATTTGTTTTTATTTTTAAGCCTTTCTTTTTTTATTTTTAATTCGGTTATTCGGGTAACCAAATAACAAAAAATTGGAAACCAAACCCGAACCTGAAAATCGGAAATAAAATTGGATATAATCGAATTACAAAAAATACCCGAATAACAAAAAAAATTCTGTTAAAAAATTTCAATTCAATTCGATAATTCGATTTTATCCATTTTTTGTTTAGTCCTAATCAAGTCCTTTGGGCCAATTTATTTGAAATGAATTTATTAGTTAAAAACTAGTTCTTCCGATCCCTTGAATACTTTTTTCTTTCTTTACATTTTTTTGGGTATAATCAAGAATCCTTAGCCTTCATCTAACAAATGCGAAAGGTTCTTCTTTTGGAGATACTCTTCCTTAAATTTTTTTATTTTGGTATTAATAAATTATTATTTTTTATTGTGAAATTTATTTTTTCTCTCTTTGTGGAACTTGTGTTCTTTTTGAGGTGACTGGTTTCTTTCTGTTTTTTGAAGAGGTTTTCATTATCGTCTCTTGTGATATACGGGCTGGATTAGGAGCATTATTGCTTAAGTATCACTCCCTATGTAACTATCCGGTTTTTGGCTCCAATTTGAAAATTGATTTCTCTCCCTCTCCAAAACAAAAAAAATTCTCTGAACACTTTCATCTCTCTCCAAAACTTTCAGACCAAAAATCCGAATAACGATTCCCTCTATTCCAGATCAAATTGATTCCCCCTAGATGATAACCAAAACAACCTAGCTCATATTCCAGATCAAAAATAACGATTCCCCCTATTTGATGAGGAAAAAAAAACGGATTCCCTCCATTTCAAATGCAAGCAACCTAGCAAAATCTGAATCCCCTCACGGAGACCAAAAATGGGCATCTACCTCCTTGATCTCGGCTTCAATTTAGTAAACCCTTCGTTATTTTCTTAGATTAACTGTATTTTGTGAAGATTTCTAGGTTTTATGTGACCCCTTTAAATCTCTTTACTATTTGGGGTTCTTTAGGGAGATTCTTCATTTTTCTTTGGTCTGAAATAGGGGGATAGTACCCTTATGAGAATTTTTATGACATGTTTTTGTTTTTTCGATAAAAAAAATACACAAAATTGGATGAAGTGGCTTGTTTGTTTTCTATGAGTCTTGCTAGTATTGCGGCAACTATGTTGTATTTAGGGAGTAAATACAACATTCTAGCTTGAATTGAGAAAGTTGTTTGAGCTTCCTAGATATATATCACTGAAACCTTATGATTTTTTTTATTATTGTGATGCAGTATATCATAGTAGTACTTTTGCAATTTAAGATAATGACTTTGTAGTTGTACTAATACACATCCAAACCATTACATTACTATGAACATACTCTGTACTCAAATTTATCTAATACACGCAAAATTTTATCAATACTTCCGACTGTTGAACTGTTCTTTATGTTGTTGAAAGTCTTATGAAGGTTGTTATTGTCCAAGCCATCTTATCTGCTGCTTAGAAACACAATATTGATGAAGGCCATTGATACTTTTGTTTGGCTTCAATGTTTCTTAAGTGATGAGACCATTGATATTTTTGTTTATTGATACTTTAATTTTGAGTACTATTGATGTGTTGTTGATTAACTTCAATGATGTTTGTGTGCTTGGACCATAATTTTAAGATTAATGTGATAACAATATGAAAATTAAAAATAGTCATGCAAGCTGAGTGAAGAATATTATTTAACTATATTTTGTTTCTACATTCAAGTTTTTGACCCATGAGAGAAGTCTTGTTCCTGATGATCGACAAGTTTATACAATTAGGAACTCATCGTTGTATGTATATATGTATAAGCTTGACTTGAATATGTGGCATTTATGGGAAGTGCACAATGATGGTACTTTTTTGTATAAGGGAAAAGGAGCAGTATCTATAAGCATTATCTGTTTGTTTTATGCAAGGAATGTCAACATGGTTTTTGCCCCAAATGTGTAACAAGCAATACGAGGCATCATGATAAATCTGTTTGTTTGAACCTTGAACTAATCTGTTTGTTTTGTCATCGCTCGACTATGTTGATAACTTCTTGGACTGTTTGAATTCTGGTCGTCGATTCTATGGATGTCAAACTGCAAGAGTAAGTAATTTTTATTCGATTTCCTTTGATATGAAGTTTGTTCTGAGTCAAAATTCTTTTTTGACAGCCTCATGGTTGCGGGTATTTCATGTGGTATGATCCTCCGATGCAACCGTGAGCCATTCAAGTGATTCCTAGTTTGTTGAGGAAGTTGAGAATTTGGGAGATGGAACAATTAGGTTGTGTGAAGTCCTTATTTTAAATGTAATGAATTGATTGTAATGAAGCAAAGATATTGCACTATGTAAACTATGTTTAGTGTTTAGAATTGTAATGAAGCAAAAATATTTCACGTTGTTATAGGTTACAGTGGAACTTGGCATGTGTACATTAAACTCTTTTGGCATGTGCACAACTACCTAACTTTAAAGTGATACCATAAGTCACTCCCATGATTACTGCAATTCTGAAGGACACTCTGTAGAAAAAAAAAATTCAAATTAATACAAAAATATAGATATACAAGTGATGTTATATGGTACATGTCATCCATTATATTTACACCAGGACAAACAGAAATTTACTTGAACTTGTGAGATCACCAATTAAAAGAATTATTGAGATAATGGCTATATTGTTGGGATTTACTTGACAAACAGAAATTTACATCACCAGTCCAACCATAAAATGCATGTTGTATTAAGATTATTATTCTCAAAACAAACAAAAGGACAAATACAAAATTATTAAGTTTAATCTATCTACATCATCAATCAAAGACGGTAAAGTCTTACACCAGATCTTAAAAGTAAAGTTAAAAAGAAATGGATTCGGATTTTAGACGGTTTAAATTAGACCATCCATTTTATGAATTGTGTTTGCTTAGCAAGAGAATTTTTTTTAAATAATAGTGATATAACAAATGTTATCTAAAATACAATTTTTTGTTATATTATACAAAAATAGAACACATTTATATAATCTGATACCAGGATCCATAATAGCAAGAATAAAGAAACAAAACTATAATCTGATAACAAAGCTTAAAGAAAGAACCAAATAAATAGAAAAGGAGAGTGAAAATGGATATTCATTGACATAGTTACTAAGAGTTAGAACAAGACTAATAACTAGTAACTTGTGTCAACAACTTTAAGCCCATTCAGAAAACAGAGTTTCCCAAATCTCAGTAAATACTTCAATAATAACCCTACGATGAGAAATGGAGTCAAAATTCAAATCGCAAAAGGAAAAGAAATCATCCGAGGTCAAGCCCTTACCGAATCAAAGTGTGGAACAAGGAGATTTCAAAGGCTTAAGGGCTTTCGATTCTAGGGCTTGAAGGAATCGAACTGAGATTTCAAGGGCTTTGATTTTCTGAAGGGGCTTTGATTTTCTGGGCAGCAATCGATTTTTCGGGATTGTTTGGAGTTCCTCTCAGTCGAAACACCAAGTAGTGAGGAGAGAGGGAAGGAATCGATTTTTGGTGAAGGTTTGGAGTTCCTCTCAGTCGAAACACCAAGTAGCGAGGAGAGAGAATATTTTGCAAGAAAGACAAGGATCGGTATATATAGTCATGCTCTTTATGAGGGTATTGCTCTTTAAGAGTAATGCCCCTAAAAGGTATTTTGTGTATATATATATATATATATATATATATATATATATATATATATGACTAAAAGTCAATGTGCACCCCAAACTTTACACCCTTATTGACTTTTGCACCCTAAATCAAAAAAGGTGTCTAGGTACACCCCAAACTTAATTAAACGTAACAGAAAGCACACTTTTTTTACTTAACCAGTCAAAAGTGACCGGCTAAGGCTGTAATGTGGATCTGAAGGGGTATTTAAGTCTTTTCCTTTTTATCTTCTTCAACATTGACATTTCTTTCCCTTCTATCTCTCTCCTCCATAACCAACTTTCTTTATGTTCTTTATTTCTTTCTCCTCCGCCTTCCTCTCTCTCTCCTCCCCTCATTCCGGCCCCTTCACCCTCGACACCCGATCTCTCTCCATTTCCGTCGTTCTTGATCCCTCCACCAAAACCCCTCTCCCCTTTTATCTCTCATCCGTTGTGAACAACTTGAGTGTAGTGGGGGATTCACAGACTAAGAAGGATGATGAGTATGCAAACCCAGTATAAAACTTGGATGAAGGGTATGTATATCATTGGGCAAACTTTTCAAAAGCTTCAACTTTGATTTCCCAGTTGTTACAAAAAAAAGTAATTGACAAAGGTACGATTTCATCAATCAATTATGTACTCTTCGTGGATTTCTCTCCTCCTCAGCCAATACAAAACACTAACCCTAGCAAGGTACGATTTCCTTGCCCACAATACTGTGAATTCTGAGTTTTTTTACTAACATAATGGATGGGCGTGTAGATATTTATTTACATCATGGGGGAACATGGGTGATGGATCTTGTGTTGAAATGTGTGGGAGGAGATGTTTATATATGTAAAAAATTTGATGCAGAATACCTGTTTATTACGTGCATTAAGAATACGTATAAAGAGACATTAAAATATGCCAATATAGACCAAGTCTATTACCTGAAACCTAGAATGAGTATTGAAGGATTTTTTTTACTTGAGGATGACGGTGGGATTAGGAGAATTCTTATTAAAATAAATGTAGAGATAGATTTCCTAGAGTTCTTTGCAAAACATGATATAGCTAAACCTATAATTAATGATGAATCACCTCTTGTTGTTCTACATGAGCCCATAATCAATTTACCTCCTCTTGTGGAACCTAGGCCCATAATAAATTCACCTGAAGAGGAGTGTGAGGATAATAATGATGTGGTAGATGATACTTTCATAGAAAGTGCTGAAGTACTTAATGTTTTTGATTGCATTAATAGAGCTTATAAAAGAAGTGATGATCATAATGTGGTGTTAAACACACATGGTAGTAGAGTTAGTGATGAAGATATTAGTAGAGTTAGTTGTGGGATTATTGAAGACAAAAATCCTGATACTAGGGAGGAGAGTGAATATGTTACATATGAAGAAGAGAGTGGAGATAGTGAGGAAGGTGATAATAATGATGATAGTGAGGAAGGGGATGATAGTAAGAAAATGTTTGATGAGGGTGAGGTGTCATGTGAGAAGATATCATGTCTGTTTTAATATTAATGATCATAGATTCTATTTCAGGTTGGGAATGACATTTGCTAGTGCAACTGAAGTTAAGGAATCCATATCAAAGTATGATATAAGTATGACCCCAACTTTTTATAAATAAAATCGAATTTTCTCTAATTATTATTTTGAATAATAAGTAGTTAATTTGATATAATACTTTGGTTATGGGTGAAATGTGCAAATTTTGCAAAATAAGCAAGTGGTTATAAAATATTCATGTTGGCGGAGAATATTCGTTTGGTCGTGGAATATTCTTTGTTGTTTGGGAATATTCGATACGACAAGTAAACCATTTGTGGGGCCCCATAACGAAAAAAATGGTTTAATGGATGAAGAAAGCGATAAGTTTAAGTTTTTACAAATAACGACGTAGTTGTTTCTGATTAACACTATTGGAATACTTTGGTTAAAATACGAGAATATGCGCGGGTCGCATGAAGACACCAGATTGCATAATATTTTGAATTATTGATTCTTACATAAGAAGACAATACTCAATAATTGTTACGAAGAATTATCGCTTAATATTTTATTTTATTGATTCAATAATTGCTACATTGATATTTTATATTATTGTTGTTTCAATAATTATCACATTTCAAGATTTCCCATTATCGGATCAATAATTCATATTATTTGAATAATATTATTAGATATCATTATTGACAAAGTCAAGGAAGTTACATCAGAAAGGGATTTGGTCACCTAATTGCGCGCCAGTAAGGAGAAATCCTTATCGTAAAGCCCCATCTTTCCTGGGAACGACCTGATTGTCATATTGTGATTCTGTAATATTATTTGTGAATAATTAATTATTAATTTATATGATAAGGAAATATTTATTTATGTGGATATAAATGAAGGAATTAATGTTGAGGTGTTTTATCATTTTTTTGTCAGAATAGAGGTATTAAAAATCATCCGTATGTGAATTTCGGGCATTTTTTGTTTGGAATTTGGAAAACCTTTCTTCTACAAAGTTGTAGAGAATTAAATTTCCTATGGAATAGTCATGAGATTAGAATTTTTCTAATAAAAGAGCTATTTATTATGAATTATTGAATTTTCAGAAATAAATATTTTTATTAAAAATATGTCGGCCCCACTTTTGGTTGTTGTGGAAAAATCTGATTTTTGGTGGGCCCCACTATGGTGTGATGAAATTTGATCAATTGTGGTGGGCATGAATTTTTTTTTATAAAATATTATTTTATTAATTTAGTCTACTTTGGCCTTCTAAGCATTTTCCTATAAATAGGGCGCTTAATTAGAATTTAAAATCACACCAGAATCATAAGTTTTCTCTCTCTACATTATCGAGCGTATTTTTTGAGTATTTATATACTTTGAGAGTTGTTATTCAGTGCAAGTTTCTCTCAGCGTTATATCCGATATTTCAGGTAGAAGTGTTATTCTTTTGAGGAAAGTGATGTTATTTTCTTCATAAATGATGTTATTTCGTTCAATATTATTATGCTGAAATATTGGTATTAATTATATTGTGAAATTTCTACCTTTTCATGTCGAGGTTCTTATTCACGATACTCAAGACTTATTCGAGTATACGACATTATTCACGAATACTTGCATCTTATTCACGAAGTATTATTTTTCTCGTGGAATTTCTACCTTTTTGTGTCGGGGTTACTATTTACGTATACGGCACTATTCACGAATACAACACTATTCACATAAAAATAAAATTTTCTCTTCTTTGCATGTTTTGATCTTCATTCTTGAATTTTACTCCACTATGGTTTATACGGAGTATTTTTGAACTTGGATTATCTAAAGTATGAATCCCTAATATTTGTTCTTTTATCTCACTGGATTCGTTTCTTTAAAATATTTTTTATCATCTTCAGTCCTAAATTGTGATATAACTGAATATCTTTGGCCTGTAGTGCAAAGATGAATGATTATCTGATAAATATCTTTGGCCCGTAGTGCAAAGATAGACATGTGTTGAGATGAACATGACCAACTGGTGATACAAATGAATATAGTTAGCCTGTAGTGCAAAGATGAATATTTGATTCAAGATGTATATTGATTGATGTTATAGGAATAAAATATTGATGATGGACTTTTAAATTCATAGATGATAGTAGATTTCATTCTCTACTTAACTCTTCTAATGAATTATTATTTCTGCTGCGAATATTGATCTAAAACTGGTTGTCCATTATATTTTATCTGATTTATTGAAGGCTAACGATAATTTGTTGTACATTATCGTAGTCATAATATTCTTTACTAGGCTAGTTGAGCTCACCCTTTTCTTTTTTGATCCATTTTTCTTCTCAGGAGGCGAGAATATAGCGGGAATTAGTCAGGGTATAGAGTGATGTTTCAAGTTGGTTATTTTAGCAATCCTCACTATTTTGTAAAATAGTGTGATAATAATTGTAATGATGACTCCTTTTGAGTTTGAATACTGTCTATTAGACAAAATTTATATTTAAACTCACAGTATATGTGTTGTTGTATTTTGCACGATAATTATAATAATGAAGTTGTAGTTGTTTTCTTTACCTGTATTTGGCGACTCAGAATGGGTGATGTATACCTATTTTGGGGGCGTCACAATATATCTAGGGGAATGACATTGAAATATGTAAAAAGTGAACCATATAGAATAAGGGTCTAGTGTGAGGTGGGGTGTCCTTTTGTCTTGTATGTGTCAAAGGACTATTGTAACCCTGGGTTGGTAGTCAAGACATTAAATGAAGACCATAATTGATATAGGACTTTCATTAACCCTAGGGTTTCAAAAAAGTTCTTAGCCAAGCTTTACAAACAAAAAAATCTTGAGCAGCATAAATACAAGATCAAAGACCTCAAAAAAGATGTTGAGACAGAATGGAAAGTGAATGTTGGTTTTTCCAAGTGCAAAAGAACCAGAAGGATGGTTATGGATGAATTCTCAAGGAGCTTTACTACTTAGTATTCTGAGTTAGAGGCTTATGCAGCAGAACTGTTGAGAAGTAATCCAAGCTCTAAAGTGCAAGTGGAGTTGTGCAGAGATCATTTAAGGGAAGGGAGAAGTATTTAACAGAATGTTTGTTTGTTTAGATGCATGCAAGAAAGGTTGAAAGGAAAGATGTGGGCCTATTATTGGCTTTGATGGGTGTTTTTTGAAGACATAGTATAAGGGGGAATTACTTGTAGCTCTAGGAAGAGATAAAGATGAACAAAATTTTCCCATAGCTTGGGCATGTGTGAAGAGTAAAACTAAGGTCAACTGGACTTGATTTCTGACTTTGTTGCAAGAACATCTTACTTTCGGCGATGGGCGCCTTGAGGTGGAGTTGCTAAGGCATGCGCCTTGACGACGTCTTGAGATGCCATGATGCACACCTTAGCAGCTCTAGCTCAATCAAAGTATTTTACAGTTCTAATCCATTAACCCATGACCCATCGATTACAAACCCATGACCCCTCGATTAAAAACCAGGGAGAAAGGAAATAAAACCCTAAAAAAATTATTAGTAATCAGATTCAACACATCTTTATCAGACTACATATTTATGATGGTTGGTTGCAACTTTATTTTATATGTGGTGTTTGTTGAATTCTTCATTTCTTTTATTAATTTTTAATATTAAGTGTTTTATTTTTGGATTGTTATTACTAAATATTTACATAATTATGCCTTTAATGTTATTCTATAGTGTTATATTTTGAGTTTTAATATATATAAAATTTTATTGTCAATATACTTGTTAAGTAAAATAAATAATATATAAATTGTACATTGTAAACGACTTGTCGCCATATGAACACCATGGCGGTCGCCTAGGCGTCCAGGAAGTCGGCTACCGCCATGACTCGTCGTGGCACCGTGATAACTATGGTCAATACACCTTCATATATGATATGCAAAAGGTATGAATGTTTTAATGTTTCGTACTTTAATTGTTTTTTGTGTCAAATTGTTACTTATAAAGGCCAATATATAGCTTTGTGTAACTTATAATGTTTTACTTAGGGTTTAATACAATCTGTTATTGATGTACTTCCTGAGTTTGAGCAAAGATGGTGTGCTCGCCATATATATATACAAATTGGTCTAAGAAACACATGGGTGGAAAGTTGAAGAAGAAATTTTGGAATGCAGCTTGGTCCACCTTTGAGAAAAAATTTAAGGACAACATGAAGTTGCTTTGTGAGGTAAGTTCACAGGAAGCAATGGATCTCATGCACTATCCACCTCATACATGGTGCATAACTTACTTTAATAGTAGAAGCAAATCATAGGCAGTAGATAACAACATACTGGAAAGTTTCTGCTCCTAGATTCTTGAAGCTAGGAACAAACTAATTAGGTCTAAGATGGAATTGATTAGCCAAAAAAACATGAATAGATTTGGGATTCTTGGGCCAACATGTGAGAAGTGGATCAACTCTTTCAGTCCTTATTGCAATGAAAATTTTCAAACAAGCAAAGGCGTAGTAGTTGGTTGTATTGTGCTCTTTAATGGATACACGGGTTATAAAATCAGTGAGGGTGAGGACACCCACACTGTGTAAGATCACATGTAGGGCATGTGATCTCACTGGAATCGCTTACTAAGATACTATATGTACTCTCGTTCTCAACAAGCAGGACCCAATGGACTATATTTCAAAGTGGTATAAAAAAGATGTATACAAATCTACTTACAAGTTCAAGATTTTATCAGTGAGATGGAAGATATTCTACTAACTGGATAAGTATCTCCCTGTAGAGCCACCAAAGGTTGAAAAGAATATGGGAACCTAAGACTAAGAGAAGAAAAGAGGAAATTGAGGCCAGGCCAACAAATACAACCACAAATATATTCAAGAAAGGCAAACTAGTCACATGCAGTCTGTGTAAGCATCAAGGACACAACAAACCTAACTGCCAAAAAATAATAATACAATTAATTATGTGTGTAAGTTAATTAAAATTATGTACTACATTTGATGTACTAATAGTTTGATGTCATGCATTTGGTGTATATCAGAATTAAAACCAATCAGAAGGAGAAAGCACAAGGACAAGGTAATCTCAACCTAAAAATGTAAGCCAATCACAAACAAGAAATTTAGTCTCAGCTCAGTCGCAAACTAGACATTCAGTGCAAACTCTAGCATAAGGTGACCCATCAATCCCACCTCCATGTTAAGTTGGAACATGGTTTAATGCAAGATCAGTCAGGAGTGCACCTCCAAGTTCAAGGCAAAGGCCTTCAAAATTATAAGTTCGAGTTGCTGCAAGAGCTCACACTAAGAACCAATACAGTCATGGTGAAGGTTTTGGGTTGGTCTATGATGACAACATTGGTTCAGTAACATACAAGGTAATTTGATTGATATGTGCTTCATTATGATTGATACAATTTGATGTTCAAGCTTCTAATTGCTATGATGTTGTGTGTTATGTGCATGTAGAGTTGCACATCATCAATAATTCTCAATGAAAGAAACCAAAAACAACCACCTATAGTTGGCCCTAACACCATACTTGCAATCTCCAATGAAGCTCAACTTAGAGCAGAAAAGGCTACAAAAAAAACATCAACTTTAGTTGGCAGTAGAAGAATCAACCACAGAGGTGATGGTGGCCCTATTAACATTTTCAACATGCCTTTTAGACCTCCAAGACTATAACAGAGGGGTAGAAGCTGCATCAGTACCCCACAACTTATGGCAAATAGGGATAAAAGGATATGTATGAGCAGTAATGTAAACAAGTCACAAGGAATGCCACCTAATGGTAGTGAAGATAACTGAACTTCTTATTGTTGTGGCTGTTTAGGAAATAAACTATTAGACTTATCTTGTAATTATTGTCAATGTTGTTTGAACAAATGTCTACTTATTGTGTTTATGGTACTGAGCAATATATTTTGGAGAATGTTGAAGTACGTTTATGCTCAGTTAAGGTGTGTAATTAACATGCTTCTGCCATCTATATTTTGACAATATATTTTATTCAATATATTTTGTTCATTATATTAAACTTCCACAACTCATTCACAATACACACAAAAATGACATCCATTACCCAAGTTGGTTCAACAATGATTTGACAAAGTAATTGGATTGATATGTGCTTCATTATGATTGATACAATTTGATGTTCAAGCTTTTAATTGCTATGATGTTATGTGTTATGTGCATGTAGAGTTGCACATCATTAACAATTCTCAATGATGGAAGCCAAACATAAACACCTATAGTTGGCCCTAGCACCATATTTGCAATCTCTAATGAAGCTTAACTTAGAGCAGAAAAGGCTACAAAAAAAAAAGCATTAACTTCAGTTGGCAGTAGAAGAATCAACCACAGAGGTGATGGAGGCCTTATTAACATTTCCAACATGTCTTTTAGACCTCCATGACTACAACATAGGGGTTGAAGCTGCATCACTACCCCACAGCTTATGGCAAATAGGGATAAAAGGATATTTATGAGCAGCAATGTAAGCAAGTCACAAGGAATTCCACCTAATGGTAGCGAAGATAACTGAACTTCTTACTGTTGTGGTTGTTTAGGAAATTGACTATTAGACTTATCTTATAATTATTGTCAATGTTGTTTGAACAAATGTCTACTTATTGTGTTTATGGTACTGAGCAATATATTTTAGCAATGTATTTTGGAGAATGTTGAAGCGTTTATGCTCAGTTAAGGTGTGTAATTAACATGCTTCCGCAACCTGTATTTTAACAATATATTTTATTCAATATATTTTGTTCATTGTATTAAACTTGCACAACTCATTCACAATACACACATAAATGACATCCATTAACCAAGTTGGTTCAACAATTCTTTGACATTGAGTTAACAGACCAAAAAACTGCAGAACATTACAAGTCACAAAGCAGCCTCATTTTGTTCAATTATTGTCTATGCTTTCATTTAACGTTTGTTGTATTAAACTTGCACAACTCATTCACAATGATACACGCAAAAAATGACTTCCATTAACCAATTTGGTTCAATAATTCTTTGACATCGAGTTAACAAGCCAAAAAATTGCAGAACATTAAAGATCACAAAGCAGACTCAATTTATTCAATTGTTATCTTTGATTTCAGTAAACATTTGTTGTATTAAACTTGCACAACTCATTCATAATGATAAACACAAAAAGGACTATTCATAATGACTTTCATTAACCAATTTCAACAATTCTTTGACATTGAGTTAACTGCAAACAAAACTGCAGTACATTACAATTCACAACACTACCAATTCATTTAACCATTTTTCTACCTAAGTAGCATAAAAGAAATGCAGATGAATGTAATTAATAATAACACAGAAATGCACTTCCTATTCAAATAATCTACTTTCTTTAATTTGTTTCACAGAAACTTCATCTCCATTTGACTTCAACTTCTTTAAATCATGAACCAGTTCTTTCAATTCAGATGCCCCTTCAACCTGAGGAAATTTATTCAACTCCTTATTTTTCGTCTGCAAAAGTTTGTTCTCTCTCTTCGGATCATTTATGACCACATTTGCCCTCTCACACATCTGTGGGTAATGTCATACAAAGAACCCACATCCCCTTTCCTGAATCCAAAAAATAAAAAATTATAAACATGTAGGTACAACCCTTTTTTCAAACACTAAATCAAAATAAATTATAAGCACTTACTCTGAATTTCTAGCATGAGAAAAACCTCATGTCAGGATTTGTTTCACTTCATGAGGTCCACAGAGGAGCTCTTAACCCACAATAACACAATGGTAAAGCTTCATAATAAACATCAATTGTGCGTCTTCGAGTAGAAGATGAAGATGACGACTTGATTTCCTCTCTTCAATGGCTTCGCTTTCTTCTTCTTTCTTCGATTACAAAGCAATGGCTTTTAGGGTTTCGATTTCTTCTCCTCTCTTCTATTAAAGAACATAATGGCTAAATTATGATTATTATTTTTCCCTTTTGTTCTCTCTTCATGCCTCAGCAAAATATATTCAGGTGTCAATCACGTTTGTCTATGTGACATGTATGTTAATGGGAGGGACGTAGTTGAGCTGAAAATTATAACGATAGAGGTACTTTTGAAAAAAAAATGTTCAATAACTAAAAGAAACTTAAGGCAAAACTACAGGAGTATTTTTGCACATTTACCCTATATTTTAAAGATGAAATGCATTTTAGCTAAAAATAAAAGGAGAAATAAGATTGTTCTTGAGGCTGCCATGTGGCGTTTATATATCTCGGTGTCTCGGGATTGTGGGCCTAATATTTGGGTTATTTTTCGGGCTAGTCGAGGTCAAATGATGGTCATGTACTTTAAAAAGATCCTCAAAATCCAACTAAATTAAAATCCTAACTTATCTCCGATGAAAACTAGTACAAAAAGGAAATCTAGCTTTTAAAATGGGGAATGTTATTATCCTAGACTCCTACAAGTGGCGGATCCAGCCCATTAATTTAGTGGGATTAAATTTTTTAAAATAAAAATTTATAAAAATAAAATAAAATACAATAAAATAAAGGCGTCAAAATGCGAAGAATATTATAAATAATTGTGTGAGCTATCATATAAAATTAATATTATTTTATGTAATTGAATACACTTCGAATCCTCGATCTTTTGTTATATATAAAATAATATTTTATAATTTTTTAAAACATCATATTATAATGTATAATTTCTTGTGTCCTCTAAAATAAATTACAAAACTAAATAATATTGTTAAAATATTATTTATAATAACATTTTTCGAGATTTCATTATTTGAAACTATCATAATGACAGTCTCATTTCAATAGCTACAAAAATATCATGTTCAATGTAAGTTACTAAACAATATAAAAGAGTGGAGTGTTTGTATTAGTAAAAATTTGAGATATTTAATAGTCTTTTAGTCTGAATTTTTTATTTTCACTAAACACTTTATAAAATCAAAATCAAATTAAAAATTAACTCCCAAAAATTCAGTGGGGTCAATTGACCCCACTGCCCTAAGGTAGTTCCGCCCCTGGACTCCTAGTTTTTTCTTTGAAAAATTAAATGTATTGTTAATATCTACGTTAATTTTTTAAATATAATTATATAAATAAATATAATTAATAATTTTTTTGAAAAAAATGTGAAATAAGTTGACTCGTTCCATAATTTCCATCGATACCATGTATTAATAAATTTTATAATTGTAATTCAACGTAAATTTATAAAAGACTTTTTAAAAAAAAATTATTATTAATGCGTGCATGTAAAACTAAAATTTATATGAATTTTAGCATTAAAAAAATATATAAAATAACATATTTACAAATTAAATATATGTGGATGAAAGACAAAACAAAAATTAAAAAAGACAAAAATATATATGAAAATAAACTTGTGACTATATCGTAAACTCTAATTTATAGTTAATTTTGATGTTTGTCACATTTGGAAAAAAAATTCACTATAAATCATACTTGAATTATATTTAGATGACAACAAAGCAAAATCAATGCCATGAATTGTGAGCCCAGTACCATGGATATAATTCGTTTTATTAAATGGGCTCTCATGTAAGGTCAAATTTAACTTTTAAGAGGTGTGGAACAATTACCAAAGAAATGGGCTTTGGTATACGGTTTATTTGTGGTCTACTATGCTTGATTGGGCTTTAGATACCTTTTTGCTACTATATAACATTTTAAACCAAAAAAAAATACTAGTTGATTGGTTGACAATTAAATGATGAAAATGATATACATTAGCATCTTTTATGAAGAGATGTGTAATAAGTAGGATTTTCTTATAATTTTTATTAATTTCATATATTAATAAATTTTATAATTATAATTCGACATAAATTTTGCGCTGTTATCACTTCGAGATCACAAAATTGCTACCACTACTTCATAAGTATATAGTTGGAAAAATACATATTACATTTTATTTTGTGGTGTTCAAAATAAATAGAAAATAGTAATTAGAGCATTGTTATCTTATCTTTTCCACCCCTTTTGGAAGAAATCATTATAAATTTATAACAATAATTTTACAGATAGTTGTTATATAATTTATTACCTAAAGACTTTAGCATGAATATACTTGTTATTGGTAAGTCCGATGAGAACTGTAATTTAAAAGTAATAATAAAATTATTCAAAAGATAATTAGGCATATTCCTAAAGCAGAAGTGAAAGGAACGGACACCAATGAAATTGATCGATATTAAAGTGAATAACGTAAATTTTGTATAATTGTTTCCTTTCGATTTTCTCTTTAATATATATTATTCTCTAAGAATATCTTCCCATGGTTAATTATGATCAATGAGTTCATCAATTTGACCTCCATGTCCAAGGCCACACGTGCTCCCTCTCTCTCCTATCTCTCTCACAATCACTTAATTAGAGATACCAGTAAGCACAGCACCTAGCTCTTTCATTCTCTTAATTACATATGAAAGTTATAGAACTAATAAATTCATTGATAGTACTCATATATATATATATAGAGAGAGAGAGACACCTTTCATGGTCATGTGCTCCCTTGTAATTAATTACTACTGCATATATCATATATGCCTGCATGCACCCTCAAAAGTACCTCAGTTACTAGAGGAAAACTGCAATTTATTAACTAGTCTGATTAATTTCTGAATCTCTTCTCTTCATTTGGAAATGGGAATTTTTTGGGATTAATTAATTCTCCCTCTATTAATATTCCAAAATAGGGTAGTACGTAGGCCGTAGCTATGCTATATTCTCAGTTCCTCTGCAATACCCATTAAGCCAAAACCCATGTTACATCTATTTTCCTTATATATATATATATATATATATATATATATATATATATATATTATCATGCACTCCAACAAAAATAGGTCACCACAAATTAAATGCCGTGTTTTCTGCAACAACCTTCGCTGCTAACAAATCCTATAGGGTTTTTGAAATTAAGTTGATCTAGGGTTTTAGATAGGTTTGGTTGTTGATATAATATATAATACTAATAGGCTAATATAGCTATGCATTGTTAATTGTATGTATTATACTAGGAAAAATACTAATATATTGTGACTTTACATGTTGATATCGATTTTTTTAGTAAAAATTACATGTATAATTATAATTTGTAATATTTTTACATGTATTTAATATGATGGGTCAATTTTATAATTCTACCCATTCTCAATATATATATACTCTTTTGAAAATATATAATAAGATTGGATAATATGATTTTCAGCTTGTACATATCTTTTCTAGTTTGTTAGTTTACACGAGACATATTTATGTAAAGGATTGGATGTTAAACAATGCAATGGTGTCAACAGTGGCGAAGCTAGAAAGTTGTAGAATTGGGGTCAAAATTATTAGTAAGTTATAAAAAATTTGCGGGGGTCAAAAGAGAGTCCGTAATATAATTTTTTTTAATACTTTATACTTTGAATCGCATAAATGTATCCAAATATCCAATTTAATAATACTAACAAAAGGAGGAAATCACAATTAATTTTTGAAAACAAAACTGAGGTTGGAGAAATTGAAGAGAGAGTAATTTTTGTTACCTGTAAGGGCACAAGGCTGCAAGAGAGTCACAGTAGAATAGAATCGCACTCCAGTCTCCACACTCGCGGCTAGCCAGTCACCAATACCCATTCCGACCACTCACGAAAGACTTTAATGGTTCACGGTTTGCCTTTTGAGTGGAGTCAAAAATTGAGTGAGTCAAAAATTGAGTGGAGTAAAATTTTTTTTTTAACTGATTTCAAAAATTGAGTGGGGTCAATTGACCCTCACATTTTTAGCCTAGCTTCGCCACTGGGTGTCAAGGTGTGTTAATTAATATTCTATTTGGTTTTTATTAAGGTGTTTATCTCTATATATACTTGTATATTGATTAAAAATTGTCTGTTTTAAACATATATATCTATAATTATTTTTGAAATGAGTAAGTAAATTTTGAAAATATTTTAAGCCCGTGTTTGTTTTGAATTTGTTCCTACTATAGACTATATAATAATTAGTAAGATAATAAAATATATACCTCAAAATGGAAGTATTTAATAAAACTATTTAATTCCCAGCTCCCCCCAGTGATAAATAGCTAGCCATTAACTTAAAAGACCGTGGTATTAAAATTCATGATAATTAAAATGCCTTTATTTTAGTTACCCCTCTAAACAAACATATGACTATTTTTAAAAATAAATAAAATAGTGATAAATTTTTCAATTAAAAGACTATAATATATAGAAATTAAATGTAATTCCTTAAAAATAGTTCTCGCATAAACATCCTTTAATTCTCTCTCTCTCTCTGTCTCACACACACACACAATACTACACACACACAATACTACATTATTCTTGGTTTTCAAACTGTTAGAGAACGGTTAGATGGAGTGACTCGAAATCTTTAACAAATATTCACCTACACCTAGGGGTTCTTCAATAGTTAAATATCGGTTCGGCCCGGACCGGTACTGAACCGAATTAATATCAAAATTAGCTAAATTTTAAGATCGATCATCGGTACCGGTTGGACCGAAAAATTAATCGATTTATCGATTCAAGAATAATTTTTATCGAATAAATATCGAAAATTAATATAATTTTTTTTATTATTATTACTTTATTATTATAATCATTATTTTATTACTATTTTTATTAATTATTTTATTATTTTTATTATTATTATTAATTATTTATTAATAATAAAAAAGAAATTAAAAACCAGTATATACCGGTACGGTTCGGTAATACCGAACTATAAAAATTCGGTACCGAAAAACCGGCATATACCAATTTTTTTGTATCGAAACAAACCGATTATTTTTGTACCGAACCGAACGGTTCGGTTCGGTCCGAAAAATCGAGAAAATCGAAAAAAATGAATGAATTGAACACCCCTACCTACACCACACTAATTGAATATCCAGTACTAAATTCAAAAGAAGTTCTTATCAGCATGTATATAGTTCAGTTCTCTCCAGTGAATCGGAGGGAGCGAACCGGCTATAGCGACGGTTTTTTCCGTCGCGCATAAAAAATCGATTTTTATGCTATAGCAACGAAAAAAACCGTCGCTATAGTCGATTCGCTCTTAGTTCGCTCCTTCCAGTTCGCTGGAGAAGCGAACTATATATACTTATTTCTGTCATTTATTTCAAAATTAGAAATACATTTTGATTTTTGGACCATAAAGTTGTATATAGTTCCTAACATGCCATTACTAATTAAGAAATGTTATACATATGTTTGGTAAACTAAATTTTTTCTTAATAATCAATATCTTAGAAATGTATCACTAATTTTGGAACAAAGAGAACATATATCAAGAGCAAAGTCAGGAGGATCACCCTAGCTTTTTTTATATTAACTTCTGAAAAATTAATTTGATTCATTCTCTTTTCTTTTTTACCCTTTTTTTTAAAAAATAAAATAAAATAAAATTTGTTACTAGTTAGAATCCGTTTTAGGTCATGTAATTGAAGTGGACACCAATATATGACAAAAAAAAAAGATGTTAAATTAAACTAGATTCAACAACTATGACCTTTAATTTGATTGTGCATGCAATTAATTAAACCAAATAACAGAAGATATTATCAATATTTGACATGTGCAATATATATAAACTCTACTCTACTTCACTGTTGGTGAATCACCAAGCCTGAGCTCCAGATCAATATTGTCCTTATCATTTGAGCAACCCTTAAACAGAAATGGCAATGGAAATACATCATGATCAGTCTTGCGCCTCTTAAAATCACCACCAATATCCCCGGCCGGCCAAGTTCTTGATGAAACACCAAAATTTAAACCTACAGACAAATTGGTTTCTACATGATAACCATCAACAGGACTAGAATCTTCTTTCCTCATATTGCTTTTTTTGCATGCAACACAAGATAACTCATTTTGTTGTGCTTGTGAGCTAATTATAGGAGAAGAAAAAAGATCAGTTACATCTGTTTGTTTGGTAAAATTATAATTCTCTCTAGGAGGTGGTGAGGCCACAAAATTACTAGGGTTAGAAGAATATTTTGAGGTGCAAATTACCTGATCATGAGATGGGAAAATTTCATGAGCAGTGTCTTCGGTTTGTGGACAAAGGGATTGCTTTAACCTAGCTCTATCTCTCCTATGGACATTCATGTGACCACCAAGAGCTTGAGCAGATCTGAATTCTCTCTTGCAAAATGTACATGAATAACATCTCGGAGGCCACACAAATCCGCCTAGCGGCCCGTGTGCATCTTCTGCGAAAGCTTGTTCTTGATCAAAATGTGGTGATTTTGGAATGTGAAGGTGTTCGTTCTTCATCCACATCAAGTAATGAGAGTATTGCTCCATTAGAGGAATATATATATGATCAAGAGAATAATATTTATAGTAGTATATAGTGGTACTTAATTTCTTTTTGGGAGGACACTTTGAGTTGTAATGAAGAGGAAGAATGGGTATATATACAGAGATGTATATATTTATAATGAAATTGAATTGAATTGAATGCATGAAAGGTACTAGAGAGAATTAATGGAGAAAAAGGATGAATTGAAAAGGTCATCTCACAGTCATAGTGGTTTTTAATTGGAAGGTCAAGTGTGCTCTTATTTGGCTCTTTCAATGTAGTATTCCAATGTTTTTATTTGGTTGCTATCAGTCTCTGTTTGTTTCTATATATATTTCTAGCTAGCTAGTACTAGTTTCTATATATACAAGGCAACCCCTTATATAATTTATGGTCAGCTCTTGCAACTGTCATATATTCAAGCTCATGCAGTTAAAACTATAGATGAGAGAGAAAATGATAGATAGATCCAATGGCTAGGGTTCTATGATAAAGTCAATGTACAACATGGAGGCTCAAGATTTGGAAACAATATTAATTACCTAGTCAGTCGTACAAAAGAAATGTGAGAATGAGTTAATTAGCTGTTGGTTATGCTCCAAAATCTTATATTTTTTGCAAAGTCCCACATTGATTATTCTTGGAACTCTCATAGTGCATATTAGTACTTGTTGTTATGGACTTAGTAACATGGTTGAGGAAATAGGGATGGGCTCGCGCACATGAGGACGGCTAAGGAATTGGACAAGACCAAGCTTGGTTCTTGGGCTTTCGGTCAGAAAACCTTAGTGCATGTGTGCACGCGATACGCCGGCGCAGGTAGACCACTGTTTTGATAAAATCCCTAATTTCTTTTTATACTATTTACTCCTAGCCGTTTTCCCAAAACGTAAACCTTAATTAGCTTTACGTTACTGATTTATTCTCCAACGTTCTTCCCAGATCCTTCCAACGTTCGTGTATTCACTTTACAGTCTCATTCGTTCTTCTTCTTCTATATATACTGTCGTCTCTGTTCTATTGAAAGATATATACACATATCATATCAGTGCTTGCTTCTTCTCTGTTATTTATATATTTTCTCTTGATTGGGGCAATCCACAAAGACGAGTCCATAGTCTTCTTATGCGAGTACACATGATCGAAGAAAGGCTTGCTGTTGAATCTGGAGGTGAACGCCAGAGAAGCTCAACCTGCACTGGTTCATATACCCGGTGAGGCGGAATTACTTTTAGGACGGTAGCTTTGCTACGCCTCGACTTCTTTCATATAACAGCTAAGTTGTTCCAATTTGTTCGCCTAATAGTCTTGTTAAAGCGCTCTTCTTGTTGTTGTTACTTTACATCGCTATTGCAATCGCTTCTACTCTCGTTGTTGGTTGGGGTTGTATCATTGTTGTTAATTTATCCCGTTTCTAACACTATCTATATGAGTGCTAAAGATACATGACAAGATTTATGTTGAACATATATCATTTTAAAGATCGATAATCAAACAAAAAATTAAGGTGTCGTCGTTCGTATGTTGAATTTCCCCATACACTTGGACCAAATTAAGATTAATTAATTTGTAAGTGCATCGTATATTAATTAATATGTAGCTAGTTGTGAATAATAAGGTAATATTAAACTATATATTTAATTTCTTGACAAACCCAAGTTTTATTTAATTACTTCAAATGTTTAACTTTTTTTGTGTGTATTAAATGTATGTATTAAGAATCATATATATATATATATATATATATATATATATATATATATATAATATATATAATATTTCCTTCAAGTCATATATATCCATTTCTAAAGTGAATAAAACATTTCTCTCTTTCTCTGTCTAGCTAATCATTCTTGGGGGTATTATATATTGATTAGTGGGTGGATTTGGATTTTTCTGGACCACAATGCCAATACGTCTTCACTAATTGTCGTTAACTTCCTAGTTAAAAAAGAAAAAGAAAGAAAGAGGAAATTTAATTATTTTGAATTATTACAGCTTAACAAGCATAATAAACAAATAGGACCATGCATATTGTTCAAACCCGACCAAATTTTAAAATTTAATTTCAGTAAAAATATATTTGATCTTAGCACAAATAATTTTGTAAACTATAACTAAAAAAATATAATTGATAATTATATATATATATATATATATATATATTTGCTTTCAAAACTTAAAATGATATTTAAATTAGTTTTAAAATTTTAAAAAGAGCAGTAGTTTATATAATTATATTGGTAGGCAACGAGATATAGAATTGTATTTTTATATATATATATATATATATATATATATATATATATATATATATATATATATATATATATATATATATATATACAGTTATGTCCTCATGCAGATCACCTTGACCTACAGCATTATATATAGAATATTTGAGGGGTCTACTTAATTAATAATCTACCACTGAACAATAATAGTAGCTATAAGAGATGAATGATTCCTTTTTATTGAACCCTAAATTCCAAAAGCTTAAACAAATAGTCTAGAGAAGGGACATATATATAGCTTTCTTTGACTACTGTGGAGAAAATTGTCTAAGTTTAACTTATATATATATATATATATATATATATATATATAAAAGAGTGAATCAAAAAGCAACCTATATATATATATATATGCCCTATAGCTATGTTGTTTCTTTGTATATTATAAATGACGGAAAAAAATCATATTTATAATGGATTAGCTTTTGGTTCACTGTTTAAAGTTTGCTAGAGAAAGGGATTGTGTGTGTGTGTGTGTGTGTATATATATATATATATATATATATATATATATATATATATATAGAGAAAAATGTACGTACACAACTATGTATTACACATTATGCTATGATGACGATTTTTTGGGCTATAGCGACGGTTTCACCCGTTGTCATAGCTATTCTTGGCTATAGCGACAGTTTACCATCGCTATAGCCCAAAAAATCTGTCGCCATAGCTTTACTATGTAATACACAGCTTGTATATACATATATATATACAGTCCATTTCTTAGGCTCATTTTTATTGAAATTCACCTCACCCCAGCTCACCCGCCTTTTTTTTTTTTTTTAAAAAAAAAAACATAATAATAAAATGTGTAATAATTTTGGAATTGAAAGTTTTTTTTTAAAAAAAGTGTTTTTGGTGTGATTTTGGTACATATAACAAAAACAAAGATTGCATGTGATCTGTATAACACTGTTTTTTATATATATCCAAATCACACCCAAAACATTTTTTTTTAAAAACTTTCAATTCCAAAAATTATTATACATTTTTTATTAATTATTTTTATTTTTATAAAAAAAAATACAGGGTGAGCTCGGAGTGAACTCAATAAGGGTGAGCATATATATATATATGTATATATATATATATATATACTAAGATCGTCATCTACGTGTCTTCATTCTTCAACTTGTGAAAAAGAAATAAGAAATTATGGCTTCATTACATAACAAAGAAAGGACTAACAAAACTTTTTGAGAGAGAGGTGGGGGGATCAATTATTGACTACTACGATTAATGTATGCATGCTAAATAAATATTTTTAACATTCTTGCCGACCGAGAAATAATTAAAGAAGGAAAAAAAACTACTATAATAAAAATGAGACTAATTATCTATATTTCTATATACTATAATGTTAAATTGAAATATAATGCATGGTGAAGAAATTTTTAATATCTTTCTAAATTTTCCCTTCTCCTTCAAAATTTTCTCAATAAACATACCTTGAATAATGTAGTAGTATTACATTATTACGTGCGATGCGACACTTGGAGAGTTGAAAACTTTTGGTAAGCTTTGCATAAAAAAAGAAGAAGAATGACTGGGTCTGATGGTCTTAATTTTGTAGAAGAAACATTAAAGTATTGAATAAACATTATAATGTGTATGGACTTTAGTGTAGTTGCACGTTTTATAAACAAATCAATGGAGACTGGATGCTAATAAACCAGAATAACACAGCCATATAGATCAAACGGCAGGATATATTGGAACACATATTTTTATATATATTTTTTATATTTTCATATGTTTCTCTCTCACACGTGGATCTCATTTTTATATGAAAAGAAACAACGTAAAAATATCAAAAATACATGTAGAAATAGTGGTCTAATGTTTGTTTTCCTCTTCATTTGCATGCAACCAAGAAAAGATAAATATCATTAATATTGAGTAAGAAAGCTAATTATATTTACATGTATTTTTATATATTAATTGGAACTCATATTTTTACATGTATTTTTGATATTCCATATAATTCTCTCTCACATGAACATAAAGTGAATTCCACGTTTATATGAGAAGAAATCACGTGAAAATATCAAAAACACACGTGAAAATAGTAGTCTAGTGTTTGTTTTCCTCTTCATTTGCTCATGCAACCAAGAAAAGATAAATATCATTAATATTGAGTAATAAAGCTAATTATATTTATATATACATTTAAACTTGTAATATGATGGTATAAGGTAAAAAGTAGTGTGATAATCTCTTAATAAATTTCTTATAACTTATACTTTATTCACTTTTAATTTTTCATTCATTTTACTAAAAGTTTTTTGTTTTGTTTTTTTCATTTTAAGAGTTGAAAATATAACATTATGCTGGAGAGGTTGTGAATTCTTAAATTTTATAGAATATTTCTATGTTTTTTTAAGTCTCAACAACTTAATATAGAAAGAATATGATAAAATGCATTTGTTTCATTGAATAGCTCGTATCTACAAAATTCAAAGTGTATTGTACAAAAGTGCAAAACTCAAGAGAAATCAGTAAATCTCCTTCTCATGGTGAAATAATTAAGATTAACGGTTGTCAACGAGTCCCGCTGTGTATTGCAATAAATTGTATCGAATTGTGAAAATTATTAAATACATGAAATTGTTAGAATTATAAAATTACTCATTTATTATACCCATCGTTACGTTTCCACATCAAAGTGAAATATAGTACTTAATTCTTCTTCTTTTTTCATGCCTATTGGTGTTCCAAAAGTACCCTTTCGAAGTCCTGAAGAGGAAGATGCATATTGAGTTGACATATAGTTACCATCGGAAGTGTTTAGTATGAAGTTTATTTTAGGGTAAGTTGGTCAATTGACCAATAGAATATTGACACGCAGACGAGGTCGTATGTGTGTCAATATTTTATTGGTTAATTGACCAACTTATCAAAAAAATAACATACTAACCGGATCCATTACCACTAATACTTATTTGACAATCAAAAAAATCGATCTAAACATTCCTAATATATATTATTTTTCCTTGCAAAATGTCATGAACTTTGGTACATTAATTTGGGCTAAAATGAATCTGGCAAAAAATTGCAGACGATAGATTTTAACAAACTTTGAGAGGAGACCCAAAGCTTATTGTGTTGGGCGGTTGGCTAGTTGGACAATGGGTAGAAGTAGCAATCTATAGACTATATTCAACTATTTTAAGTTGGGCCAATGTTTCGTCAAAACTCAAAGATGTTGTCAAAATTACATGATGTTCATCGATCTTTGGACTACTGCTTTGTATAATTGTATTAAGAGGGAAGAAGCGACAATGCGATTTGAAGTCAAATCGCACACCTAAATCGTTTTGGTGCGGTTTGACAAATCTAAAACCGCATATGAAACCGTTTGTGATCGGTACGGTGCGATTTTGAACCGTGCGATGCAGTTTTGATTCCAAAATCAATTGAAACAACAAAATTTTATGCAATTTAAATTAACAATTTAGTATCACACAATATTAAATATCACTCTGATAACACATACAATCTTACTTATAATGTTTTGTCTAAACAAAAGCTAAATAAAACCAAACCCAAACCCAAACCCAAACCCAAACAGCACCAAGTATAGTTAATTCTCATAAATTTACTTTAAAGTTTAAAAATTACAATAATTAATCATACTAATCTCACATAAAAAAAATACCAAAACAATAGTCACATAAAAAAAATTTTAAAAAAAAAACTAACACAAAAAACTTTGATTTATTTTTTGATAAAAACTCACCTAAAGTTTAAAATTAAACTTAATACCTAAAGTTTAAATATCTCAAGCTCTCAACTTTAACCATTCAATGAGCACTTAACCTTCTCAAAGAGTTATACAGAGAGAAAAATACAGCTTTTAGAGAGAGAAAACATGGCCACCGTAGAGGGCAGTAGTAGTAGAGGATCCCGATGGTCTCTCGACGGAATGACTGCTCTTGTTACCGGCGGCACTCGTGGAATTGGGTTTTTATCAATTCTCCAATTTATTGAGTATTGCAACTAGGATATATATTTATTGCATTATTTATTTATGTGTTGGTATTTCATTTTCAGGCATGCGGTGGTGGAGGAATTATCGGAACTAGGGGCGGCGGTATACACCTGCTCCCGCAATGAAGAAGAGCTGAACCAGCGGTTGAAAGAATGGACCGGCAAGGGATTTAATGTCACCGGTTCGGTCTGCGATGCCTCGTCTCGAACCCAAAGACAGGAGCTCTTTGAAAAAGTTTCCTCTGCTTTCAGTGGCAAGCTTAACATCCTTGTAAGTGGTTTGTTTTATACTAGTACTTCTGTCCCATTTTTACATTCCTTACTAGATCTTATAATGTTACAACTTTATTACTCAGATATGATTAGACATTCTCAGAAAATATACACATTTGGTGGTCTGCAGTAATTTGAATTTAGAAGGGTTACTCTTATTTTTCTTTAAAAATTTAAGTTGAATGTTTAATTTTCAAATGTGAACTGTTTTGAGGTGATGAATGCACTCCAGTTTACATTGAAGTGATGGAAATGTAGGTCTGCAATGGAGCACAATTTTTAAGATATGGAGGCATTTTTTATTTATCTTTTTGGAAAGGAAATAATTAGTTTTCATGAGTTATATCAAAATGTATTGATTCCTAGTGTTTCTTCATATTACTGTAATTGTGTATTCATTTCTTACTAAATCTTAATTTTAGTAAATACAGTCCGAATGTGTTCACCATCGACTGTGTTCTTTTTGATCAATGGTCTTGGTATGAAGAAGATTTAAAGGTTCGATTGATTTGATAATTAGGTTTAGGGATGGTGGCCGTTGCCAATATGCTTTTCAAAGAGTTTAATAATTTATTTCAGTTGGCAATATGTCATCATTCTTTTTAAAAATTAAGGTTAGAGTAAGGTTTCACTATCACCTCCCATATCAAAACTTTGCTACTTGGATGGTAATTGTGCTTATGTTGAACTCATTATTATTATGTTGTGCGCTGACTAATGGCATTTTTCCCAGACAATTTGTCATTTCAGATTTGAGCACTGGAGTTTGTATGTTAATGTATTTTATTAGCTCTACTTTTTCATAAGTAAAAACATTGAAATGTTTCATGTCTATTAGTCTAAATAACTTTACTGACTAAGAGGAGATACTAATTATCACACAAAAACTGGGATTCTTTGTGATTTTATATATATATATATATATATATATATATATATGGTTCGGATCTTAAGCCTACCCCTTATCTAACATACCTTGCTCACCCCCCTTTAGCGACGGACCGGGCGACGATTCGGTCCGTCGCTATTACTAAGGGTTTATGTATTGGCTGTTCGTGCAATATGTGTATCTCTATCCGTATCTCTGTATACTATGTTCATGGGTCTAAAGGAGAATATTCAAAACTGAAGGACCTTGTCTCTTGGGCCCCAAGGTTCAATCATCCCTCCCTTGATATATTAGGCAAGGTAATTCAAGGTAATAATTACCTGTGTTACCGATTTCTGGCAAACTCAAGTTTGAATATTACACTCTCAAAACATTTGTCGTTCCTTGGAATTTTGCGAGTTACTTTTCTTAGTGGATGGCTCTTAATGAATAATTATCTGACACTAAATTCCTGGCTCTACATGCTTTTAAAAAAAAACATTTCATGTCACCTGGACCGTTGATAGTGACCAACTTGCTCTTCTGGCTATAGATAAATAATGTTGGAACAAACATCAGGAAGCGAACTACCGAGTACACTGCTGAAGAATATTCAAAGATCATGGCTACCAACTTGGAATCTTCTTACCATCTCTGTCAGCTTGCTCATCCTCTTTTAAAGGCGTCAGGAGTTGGAAGCATAGTGTTCATCTCATCAGTAGCTGGTATTACTCACATATTTTCTGGATCCGTCTATGGAGCAAGTAAAGGTAATTACTTTCAACAAATGGGATCTTTCTATTAGATAAATATAAACTTAGTGGGACTGAAGTTATTGATTTTTGGTTCCCATTTGTTGTTGTGCACAGGTGCAATGAATCAGCTTACAAAAAACTTGGCTTGTGAGTGGGCCAAAGATAACATTCGGACTAATAGTGTTGCACCCTGGTACATCAAGACGTCGCTTGTAGAACATGTAATATTCATTTATCTTAATGGCTCTTTTAGATTTGTCGTGAATGACTGAATGCACTAATGGTTTTAAGCAATCTCCTTGAACAATGCTTGCATTCCGTGACGTAAAATTATAGTTAAAATCACCTGTAAACTTCTACTATATATATTCAACATGATCTAGATGGTAAATACACTGATAAACTTCTACCTTCCTCTGTATCTCCTGTGTCTTTTAGGCAACTTGATTCCTTGCTATTCCAAGTTGTATGTTCTTTGCAATCCTATGTTTTAAAGAAATAATTGTAATCTTCTTATATCATTGTCGTCACCATAATTCATGTTTGTCATTATCATTATCATTATCATCATCAGTTCATCAAACCATCTTTTTGTCTATGTATCTGTACATCAACATGCATGTATTTCCTTTTACAACTTTTTAGTTGTGATAATGGCAATACTTATGTCCGCCAACCTTTCTCCTGGTGGCATTATTCTTTTCACGGTCATAAAATTTAGAACATATTTAGGGGCAAATTTACTTTACGAGTTGCACTATAATGTGTGAAAAAAATTCTATCATTTAAACATAATTAAACTACATGTGTACTAGGCTAACATTTTAACTGATATTGCATTTGAAAATTTTCTGTTATGTAAAACAAGATTACTGTTATTTGAATCTACTTTATTCATCCCTAGTCCCATATCAAGCATGGTTTGACTTTCATTATAATGTAAATGGCGACTTAGTCGTGCTACAGACAATTGGTATTGAATTTAGCACATTTTCTTGTATAGAATATTATGAATCAATTTCATGTATGGAATAGACTTTTGGCTACTGAGTTCTGAGCTACTATTTCTGTGTTCCATTGCAAAACAGTGGGACTCATTATTTCATTGGAGTTATGCAAAAAGAACGGTGCATGCAAGCAACCACCCGTCTAGATCGAAGTGATAGGTTAAGTTTAACTATATTACCATGTTCTAACATAACGAGTAAAATTTTGAAAATTTGATATATTAACAGTGTATACACTAGCGGATTATGACACAATAATTTTATTCACTAGGTGTTTCATTAATATTGTCATGATACTAATACGGCTCATGTATACACCACTGACTGAAAATTTAGTTCGTGACATATATAGGAGTTTTATATATAATCCGTATGATCTGATGTGGCTTTTTGGGTTCCTAACACTTTTAAACAATGCATAAATGATTCATGTTATCTCTTGAATGTTACTTCACATCAATCTAGTTTACCTTGTGTATACAAACTCTACATCAAAGGTTGTCCATATTTAGATCTTGTTAGTTGGACTATGTTTTTGACATTCTTGTTATGGATAACCGTCTTTCCAGACTTCTGAATACTCTTTTTCTGTTCAGTTACTTGACCAGAAAGAATTCTTGGAGAAAGTGGTATCTAGAACTCCTCTTGGGCGCCCTGGAGAATCAAAAGAAGTCTCATCCCTGGTGGCTTTCCTTTGTCTACCTGCTTCTTCATACATCACTGGGCAGATTATTGCTGTTGACGGAGGGTTTACTGTCAACGGTTTCGAGGGTATTATGTGAGTGCTGAAAATAAAAGGAATAAAAGGCAAACAGTATATTCTATTCACTTGATATTTATTGTGCATTATGCTATCACATTTTATTTTCTCATATTGCCTAGTTCCTGGTGAACAGTCTTTTCAATAGTGCAACTTTCAAACATCTTGAGAGGCCATAGTGTTTTCTAAGATTTTTTCAAGCTGCATTTTCTTGCTACAAATGTGTCTTATCTTCGGATGAGGTGTGGAGAAAATATTCTTCCTGAAAATTATGCAAAATAATTTAGTTTCTTCTCATTTTCTGGGAGCATCTTTTGCAGTTTCATTTGACAGTTCCTCATGAAATGGGTTAAAGGTTGTTTGACCCTTCATTTTATGGATTGGGAGTCCATGTATGGGAATTTAGGAGTCTCACGCTTTGGCATTTCAGTCTGTAGGGGTTTTCAAAGCTCATGAACTTGGGTAAAGCTGGGAAGTCCCTTAACCCAAAGATCACAGATCTGGGCAAATCGGACCAGTTCTTGATCACTGACCTCGTGGGTTTGAAATGGGGGAGCATATGAGATCCCAAGTACTCCTCTAGGCTCCTTGTTGGTGGATGTGCTCAGTTTGTTTCGGTTAGAGGCAGTTATTTTCTTGGGCATTTTTTATTGAGTATATCATTAAAAAGAAAATAGAGCCTTACAATGAGTCCTTATGTATTGCGAAAATTTTATATTAAATTAAAATAACAACGTATATTACAACGTAATAGGGGTCTTATAGGAGTATAAGACCGGCTCACCATGTCACATATTTGATTAAGAGTTGTCCCTAATAGTTAGTCACGTAACTGACAATTTGAATGTTGATTCATAAAATTGTAATATATATATACAGTTCGTTTCTTATGCGGGTGGTTCGCATGCGGATCACCTTTAACGATGGATAAAATTGTCGTTAAAATCGTTGTTATAGGGTCTAAAGTTAGGTTATAGCGACGGTTTTGAGTTATGGCGACGGTTCAGACCTTATTGCGATAGTTTTGTCCGTTGCTAAATATGGTCTGTATGCGGACCACCAGTATAGGCCGGCTATAGCGGCGGTTTTTTCTGTCGTTATAACATAGAAAATTAATTTTTTATGCTATAGCAACGAAAAAAATATTTTTTATAGTAGATTCACTCTTAGTTCGCTTCCTCCAATTCGCTAAAAAGAGTCGGTATATATATATATATATATATATATATATATATATTATTTCTCCACTATAATTATAGGAGGGGGAGGAGGAGCGAGTCTTGGTTTAACTCTGTCCCAAACCCTTGTTTTGTTTTCATGGGCTTTATTCAAGTGTTTTTTGGCTTTTACCGACTTAAAAAGGCAATTAAACCGAAGAAAATATTGAAAAGGATATTTATTTATTAATTATAGTCCTCCGATTTATTTATTCTGACAAGTTTGAGTACCAAAAAGTAAGGGCCCCAACGTGGCCTTGATTGAAGGTGTCTAGCTGAAACGTCTCTGAGGCTCTCGTAAATCGCATACAAACTTCCCCTTCAGTTCACTTCACCCCCACCCCCCCCACAACGACCCCGACCCCCCCTCTCTCCCCCACCTTCACCTTCACCTTCACCTTCACCTCCACCTAAACGAAATGAGTGACACGTATAATTATTGAGCTCTTCTATGCATGAGTGTTTTATAATTTTATTTATTTATATTTATAAAATATTAATATTTAATTTTTATGTTCAATTATCATGTCCGTATACAGTTTTTCATATTATTTATAAAAATCCAACCCTTATAATAAAAGAGGCTTATGGAGTGTTTGATAAAAATTAAATAAATTTGAATCTGAATCTGAATGAGCTAAATTTGAATGAAAAAAATTATTTGATAATTGACATGTCTGAAACATCTAAATAACAATTTTTTTATTATTTTACTCCTCTTAAAAAATTCAAAATTATTATAAATGTATTTAATATAATAGTTAATATTGTAAAAAAAAAACTTTATTTAGCCAAAAAAAATACTCCCTCCGTCCCATAGTTATAGGTTGATTTTTCATTTTGAAATGTCCCAATATTTAGGCTACTTACTATTTATAAAATTTAGTTGGTTCATTATTTTACTTTTATGCCCTTATATTAAATATTCAACCATTACTCTTTTTTTGAATAAACAACATTCAATGTCATTATTTTTATCATCATATTTAATGTTGTTGTATTCTCTTTGGTTAAAGTTTATGGATTTTAATGGTCAGTACACGTCAATCAATGAAATTGAAAGTTCCAATGTGATAAGTAAGGAGTAATTAACTTATTCATTAATTCTATATTAAGGGGTATATGTGAAAAATTTATGTTAAAAATTGCCACTTAAATGATTTTCTTAAATTATGTGTAAAAAGAAATCAGCCTATAACTATGGGACGGAGGAAGTAACATTAAATCATTTAACTCAAATCGTTTGAATGGCTGATCAATTCAGCCATTCAAACAATTTTTTTCTCAAAATAAACGCATTTAATGACGGATCGATTCAGTTATTTAAATTTAAACAAATAGCCCCTTAGAATCTTTCAAGATGAATAATTATACATTATTCAATTGTGCATAATTATTAAAAAAATAATTGTATAGTACTATTAAATATAATATTAATTATTTATTTTTGTATGTGTTGAACCACCAAGTCATGTGGCATTGCCGTCAGCCCGTCACCTCATGCAGACACAGAGACAAAAATGAAGTCTGTCTAGTCATTTGCTAGCCACAGACCATTCTGCGTGTCAACTTTTCACTTGTGAAACTCTTAGTGGTGAGACCCACTGTTCTGTCTACTCATAGAATCCGTGGGTCCAGCTCCTTTAATTTCATCGTACGCCGCACATAAAAAAATCTGGATCTAAAGAAATGAAACGGACCGTACACGCGTTACCTCCTTTTTCTACTATTCCATTTATATATGACAATACAGAAAAGAGTAAAATACACTCAGACTCTGAATA
Source organism: Panax ginseng (assembly GCA_020205605.1). NCBI lineage: Eukaryota > Viridiplantae > Streptophyta > Magnoliopsida > Apiales > Araliaceae > Panax > Panax ginseng. Next base: position 19,581,126 of record CM035136.1, on the reverse strand, counting down.
ATTATAATGAAACTCAACTCTTTTCTAATTTTGAAAGGCTGTTTTACCATTTTAAATTATGTGACATATTTTATTTTGATAATTTATTTTTAATTTTTTTTAATTAAATAAATAAATTATTAATTTTTTTTAATTTAATTTAATTAAAATTATCACGTTAAAAATTAATAATATGACTATTTGGGTGAGACATGAAGCAGCTGATATGTATTTAAAAAATAATATTTTCTATTCATGGCTAATTCTCCTATACATTTGTAAGGATAAATTTGACAAATCAATTATTAATTTAAATATGGTTTCTCTCTCTTCTTTCTATTCAAGCCTAGTTCTCCTTCTTTCTTCCCGATGAACCCAGAAGTATCCATCATCGTTGCCAAAAAATGAATCGTCAACCCAAGAATTTATTATCGCCGGCATCTAACCATGCTTTCCTAGAATTTATTATCGCCGAAGCAAATTAACAACCTCCGGTAAAATCACAACCCAGATCGGGATTATGGAAAAGATAGACAATAGTAAATCCGAAAATCGGTAACACAGTTAACATCACAAACGAATCACCCAAAGCACGACGAATCAAAAATCGAACAGTTTCCCCAAATCGTACTAAAATGGAATAAACAGCCAAAATCAGATGGGAAAGCTGCACAAACCCAAATCCAAGGGGAAAACAGTCACTAACCCAGAATCCGACCAGTCAAAAAATAGAAATCATTGTTTAAATGATTTCCGATGAACATCGGCAGACCAAAACCAAAAAAGGTATCTGTACTGACGGATAAAACAATGATCCCGATCGGAATATGAAATAAATTAAACAATAACTCAAATCAGAATGGGACCCAAAATCAATACCCACGAGGAACTTAGGAAAGAGAACCCCAGATTCTGGCGAGCATGAACATAGCAGTGGAAATCACCACAGATAAACAATACTAAATATAATCTCATGTGAGGCCATTAAAATGGATTTCATATTTTATTTTCTTGTATTAGTTATGCAGGTGTCATACGCTGGTATTGGGCACATGTCATGTGGAGTCATTTATGTTACAAACTTAGTTAGAGTGATTATGCCTTATATATAGAGGCTATGTGAATTTATTTTTTCTTCTTATTTCCCTCATCTTTTTTCACCTTTATTTCCTCTCCTTACTTTCTGTTTAACCTATGGCAAGTCCAGATTTGTTGTGCTATCTCCATCCAGGAGCGTACCACATGAGTGCTCCAACTCCAATCAATTAAGACGATGATGCTGCTCTGAGATTTTGGTGGCGAACGTGACGAAGTGGTATCGAGCGGTAGTTGCCTCTCAGTGACTTCCAAACCGTGGGAAAGGGAATATGATCCATCAATGGTAATTTCTACACCTCACTCTTCAATTGAACACTCCCACATCCAAAATACTTGTTCTCTATCAACTTATTTACCACCAACTTTTTTCTCCCGTGGCGACATCACCAATTTCAATCTCTCGATTATACGTGGCTGCGATCTAATTACTTTGTTTCACACGAAAATCGAACAAACACTACACCTTTCATCTTCAATTCACCTCACCAAGTTGTTCCTACTTCAATTTCTTACACTACTGTTGAAACCCCCGCTTTTTCTTCATCACGTATAACTTAATTACCTTCTTCTACCTTTCACACAGCTACACTAACAACACAACAGCCCCCTAACCCCATTTTCTCATACCAACTATCGAATGCAAACAACGAGCTTACAATGTTTGGTGAAAGGCTTGAAAGAATTACTTCAACTAGGAAGGTACTAGTTATGGACTATAGCCATGATGAAGATTGCATGTATTGTGAAGACTCCTCTACTCAACAACAATCTATCACACCTGCCTTCATCAATTCACAATTTCAAATCCCAAATCACCACTCCCAATTATCTATTTCACTATCTCAATTTCCTACTTCATTCACAAACCAATTACCTCGAGCCACGAACTTAAATCGTCCTCCATGGTCACTTGGTTGATCTTTAAGACACAAAATATATTTACTACGGTGATGTTAGTGGAACCTTAGTAGTTGGAAAGAAAAATTTAGAGGTTGTGGTATATGGAGAAGCTGAAGCTGTTAGGGATGGTGGAGAAGACATTGAAAGTGGATTGGACTCTGTTTTGGGTGTACAAGAAGGTGAAGTGAAGGCAACTTCAAAATATGAGAATATTGATAAAGAAGGTATAGGTGTAGAAAGTGTAATATGTGATGATAGAAAAAATGTGGGGGTATTTGGAAGTGTAAAGTCGATGGAGATTTGGAGGCGGTAGAAAAGGTTTAAGCGAATCAAAATCGAGGTTCCAACATGCAATGTTGTTGAAGTATTTTCATTGGACATTGAGAGTCCAATCGAGAAGTAAAAAGTGAAAACTATGAAAAGTTAACTCTAAAGTTGGGAATCTTAGTGATTCATTCTTTTCTATGGATTCTCACGTGGAGGATGTAATTGGGCAAGAAATTCTATTATCACATACTGTTGGCATTAAGGGTTGTCCTTTCAAAATCAATTTTGATATTGCTGAGAAACTACCTATAATGGAGGCCAAGTACAAGGGTGGAGGTACCTGTAATGTCTCTCCTTTCACAATTGAAGATGGTGTGTAAAATCCCAAATTTTACGAATAAAGATTTAATTTTCTCAAAATATATTTTTTTTTAATATTATGGTGTGAATTTGAGATAATATTATAGTTGTGGGTAGTATTTATAAATTTTGTAAAGTATACAAGTTGTTATGTAATATTCAATTGGTCGGGGAATATTCTTTTTGTCGGGGAATATCCGTACGACGGCATAATCATTGGTGGACCCCACAACAGAATTATTGTCGGATTGAGAAAACGACAAAAGTATTTTATTGAAAATAACTACGAAAAGTTTCACCGTTAATCTTGTTGAACTACTCCTCAGTAGTAAAAAATACGATGAATGGCGTGGTTACATAGTAAGCACACGGTATTGATTATTGATGTTTACGTGAGAAGTCACTCAGTTATACTCAATTATTGCTATAGTAATTGTTGCATCATATCTCTCATATTCTTGATTCGATTATTATCACAGTATCATCTGCATTATATGATATATTATTAAGTCAATAATTGAGATGATAAAGTTATTCATATTATTAAATTGTAATATTTACAATGTCTAGAAATTCTGTCAAGGAGATGTTTGGTAACCTAATTGCGCACCAATAGGGAGAAATTCTTATTGGAAAGCCCCCTCTTTCCTGGGAACGACCTGGTTGATAAATATTATGAGTTATAATATTAATGATAAATGTTATTAATATTGAAGTTATGCTTGGAGTTGAATTTGGAGACGCGGACGTGATATTTGAGTCCGGAACGATGAAATTAGTAAAAATAGACTATAAACACAAAATTTGCCAGTTTTTACTATTTGGTCAAAAAATCAACAGTTGACTTTTTCGGGAAAAATCAAACTTCAAAATTTCAAAATTTATATTTTTGATAAAAATAGTTTCATTATGTTGAAATTATTTGTGTTAGTGAAAATCGACATTTATTTCGATAAAAATTGATGTCCGAAGGTTATTTTGACCAATCGGGTATTTAACCGGATAAATGAGCAATTGATTGCTATTATTTCACATAATTATAACTATGTTCACATGTGTATATTATTGTTTCACATTCTTGTACTATTAGGGGAGTTGGTGCAAGATTGATAATACTTACATGACTAAGTTAAAAATGGAGGTATAAATGGAGGTACTATACTGTAATTCGTATTTTTACATGTCTAGAACTATTGATTCACATAATTTACTATTGAATCACATTATTTACTATTAGGGGAGGTGGTGCAAGTTTGATAATACTTCCATGATTAAATTAAAAATAAAGGAAAAGTTGGAGGTATTGTACTTTAATTTTTCGAGCCCCAAAACGTGCAATTATCGAAACTATATTTTTCTATAAATAGAAGCTCATTCTTCCTTCATTTCTCACCAATTCACAAAAGCTTTAGAGCGATTATTATAGAGAGAAATTATAGAAAGAAGAAGAAGTTTCTTACCTCACTATTCCAAAGATTCTAGTTTTTTTAAAGGTAGGGAGTATTATTTCTTTCTTATCCATGAAGAGAACTTCGTTATTCCATTCTTTATTATTCTATTGGAATAACTCAGATACGCTGTTAGTTACCTATACTTGGTGAAATTCTTACATTGTTCCATTCTTTATCATTACATTTGGAACATCCCGCATGCATGCGTTTCTGTGGGACACGGTTAAAATCTTTATTATTCTCATTGGAATCCTCTGCATGCATGCGTTTTTACTGTGGGACCGATTAAATCTTTATTATTACATTGGAATATCCATGCATGCGCGTTTTACGGGACTTGATTCCGTTATTTATTATTACATTTGAATAACCTACCCGTCTGGGTCTATCGCATGCCTGGTGATTTCTTTTGTTATTCCATTCCTTGTTATACTCAGTTGGTTAAAGTTTTGACTTCTATACTCCATGAAATTAGTGGAATATCCTTAATATTTGCGCTTCATCCAGTATCTTTTCATGAAAATATTCTTCTGAGCATTTTTGAATTTTACTCTACAAAGCAGTATCATGTTGACAATTTGGACATTATTAGTTCCTGTATAAATTAATTCTTGAACTTGTTTTATTGAATTCTTATATTATTGTCATCATCCTCATGTTTATATTTTTTTGAAAGTCATTTGTGGCCTGTAGTGCATAGATGGACTTGGTATGATTATGACCAGGGATTATTCGGTGTAATCATAACCGTAATGTTATAAATGATGTGGTAAAATTCCTCATTGGCCCGTAGTGCATTGATGGATAGTTGTTGGCATGATCATGACCATTATTGAATATACAAATATTCTTGGCCCGTAGTGCATGGATAATTGTGGTCGTGATACTAAAGAATATCCTTGGCCGTAGTGCAGGGGTGATTCAATGATGTGAATTATTTATTAAGCTGAGTCCCAACGATAAAAGTGATGAAAAACCTTCTAAATCATAAAAGATAGTAGATTTTATTCTTTACTTGACTCTTTTAATGGATTGCTTGTTCCGCTGCAATTAAACTTAATGGTTGTTATATTGTATCAGTTTAACACTGTTGAAGGCTAACGATAATATATTGCATTATCTTAGTCATAATATTTCCTACTGGGCTAGTTGAGCTCACCCTTTTACTTTCATTGTTCTCTGTGAAATGAGAGCGTAGCGAGGACTAGTCGGGGAAGCGAGTGATGGGCGGATGATAGCATTAGTAGTCCTCACTATTCTCGTGAAATAGTGTGATAATAATTGTAATGAGGACTCCTTTTGAGTTTGTATAATCTCTAGTAGACAATATTTGTATTCAAACTCACAACTTATGTTTTGTCGTATTGTACACGACAGTTGTATTATTAATTTGTATTTGTTTTATGTACCATTTAAGTGGCGACCCAAGATGGGTGATGTATACCTAATTTTGGGGGCGTCACATAGTGTCTCTCCTCCAAACATCTTCAACAATAGAGAAGGCTTAAATATTGTTAAGGAGGCAATTGGCAGAACAGGTTATAATGAGAGAATAAAGATTGCAATTGATGTTGTTGCTACTGATTTCGGCATAGACTACCCAATTATGTTAATAGCAGATCCATTTGACAGGGAGGATTGGGAACATGTCAAGTATTTTTCTGGTCTTGGAGTTTGTCAAGTTGTGGGTGATGACTTGTTGATGTCAAATCCAAAACGTATTAAAATAGCTATTAAGGAGGCTGCTTACAATGCTTTACTTCTCAAGGTCGTCAAATTGGGATTGCTACAGAGTTTGTTGAAGTAGGTGAGTTGATAGACCAATATCTTGTTCATAGCAAAATGGAGTCAAATGAGGCAGTTTACTTAAATACTTTAATTTTGGGGTATGCTCAAAACAGGTATGACAAGGAGGTAATCAAATTATTTTGTTGTATGGTTGAGGAAGACTTTATGTGGAATGAGCACACAAGTGCTGGTGTGGGTGTTTATGGCCTCAATATTATTCTAGATATTGTCAATTTAGTGGTATTCACTAGTTTGGATGTCGTGGTCTGTGCTGCTAGACTTATCGTTAAGGGCTTCCTTACATCGTTCATTCTCATTCGTTCTATTGTTGGCTTTTATTTGACTCTTTATTGTACAAAAAAAAGTCTAATTTGACTATGTTATCATCAGAAGATTAATGGTCACATTGTTTATGTTGCATAATATTGGGGATTTTAATATAAAATTAGCATGCATGACCTTGAAATCCTTTTGTAAATTCATAGTTAACACTGTTATCCTAGCTATAGTTGTTCCTGTTTTAGCTCACCTTCCATCCCAACTTCATTTCTTGGCTGAATCTAGTTTAATTAGCCATGTCTTGCTATTTTGATACATTGAGAACCATTTTTATACCCAATCAAACGTATACAACTACAGCTTGGAGGAGGACGTGATTCATCCAAGTTTTATGGGTGTAATGACAACTTTAATGGGTGTGGCTCTATTACGGAGGCTTTATGGGGGTAACCCAATCAAACAAAAATTCGTTTAGAATTTGACTTGCCTGTATTCTTCGAAGATGGCCATGCTGATCATGTCGTCCATATCTGCCTTATGGGAATCAACTGTTCTTTCATTGACTATTTTTCCTCTAATGGAGAAAAAGAGTATCAACACATTAAAAGTGACTAGCTTCTGTGATACATTTAGAAGAACTCTAATTGAAGTCATTGATACTTTGAGTGCTACAAAGGCAGCTGTTAAAAAAAGGATTGGTCTTCATTATGATTCAGAAGAGCTTGAACAGCTGCAGATTGTCAACTTTGATCTAAAGATGGGTGTTCAAATTATCCAGAATGCATTTATGGCATATGTGCATGCCATTGCGTCTAATGCTAGAGTATATAGAGCTAATGTGCTTAAGCAAGTCGTTCAAGCAGGTGAACTTAATCTTGGTTATGGTACAACACCCTTGGTGTTTGATCCGGGGAGTTTGGAAGTTTTGCTTGATTTTTGCTAACCATGGATGACAAAGACTATGTGTTGTATCGTAACATCAAAGCTCACATCAAAATTAGGCAACAGGGATAGATTTCAAGAAGTAATCCTTGAGGACAAGGATTGTTTGAATAGGGAGAAAATGTCATGTGAGGCCATTAAAATGGATTTCATATTTTATTTTCTTGTATTAGTTATGCACGTGTCATACGCTGGTATTGGGCACATGTCATGTGGAGTCATTTATGTTACAAACTTGGTTAGAGTGATTATGCCTTATATATAGAGGCTATGTACTGCAATTGCTGCTCAGGAAAATGAATGAATGAATTTACTTTTTCTTCTTATCTCCCTCATCTTTTCTCACCTTTATTTCCTCTCTTTACTTTCTGTTTAACCTATGGCAAGTCCAGATTTGTTGTGTTATCTCCATCCGAGGCGTACCACATGAGTGCTCTAGCTCCAATCAATTACTACGATGATCTGCTACGAGATTTTGGTGGCGTAACGTGACAAAGTGGTATCGAAGAGTAGTTGCCTCGGCAACTTCCGGCCATGGGAAAGGGAATATGATCCATCAATGGTAATTTCTACACCTCACTCTTCAATTGAACACTCCCACATCCAAAATACTTGTTCTCTATTCACTTATTTACCACAAACTTTTTCTCCCATGGCGACATCACCAATTCTAATCTCTGATTATACATGGCCTGCATCTAATTACTTTGTTTCACCTGGAAATCAGACAAACACTACACCAAGTTGTTCCTACTTCAATTTCTTACATTACACCTGAAACCCCCTTTGTTTCTTCATCACATGTAACGCAATTACCACCTTCTACCTTTCACACAGCTACACTAACAACACAACAGCCTCCTAACCCCATTTTCTCATACCAACTATCGAATGCAAACAACGAGCCTACAATGTTTGGTGAAAGGCTTGAAAGAATTACTTCAACTAGGAAGGTACTAGTTATGGACTATAGCCATGATGAAGATTGCATGTATTGTGAAGACTCCTCTACTCAACAACAATCTATCACACCTGCCTTCATCAATTCACAATTTCAAATCCCAAATCACCACTCCCAATTATCTATTTCACTATCTCAATTTCCTACTTCATTCACAAACCAATTACCTCAGTTACCTGAACTTAAATCGTCCTCCATGGTCACCGTTGATACTAAGACACAAAATATAGCTACGGCTGATGTTAGTGGAACCTTAGTAGTTGGAAAGAAAAATTTAGAGGTTGTGGTATACAAATGTGAAGCTGTTAGGGATGGTGGAGAAGACATTGAAAGTGGATTGGACTCTGTTTTGGGTGTACAAGAAGGTGAAGTGAAGGCAACTTCAAAATATGAGAATATTGATAAAGAAGGTATAGGTGTAGAAAGTGTAATATGTGACAATAGAAAAAATGTGGGGGTATTTGGAAGTGTAAAGTCTGATGGAGATTTGGAGGCAGCTAGAAAAGGTTTAACTGAATCAAAATCTGAGGTTCCAACATGCAATGTTGTTGAAGTATTTTCATTGGACATTGAGAGTCCAATTGGAGAAGTAAAAGTGAAAACTATGAAAGAAGTTAACTCTAAAGTTGGGAATCTTAGTGATTCATTCTTTTCTATGGATTCTCACGTGGAGGATGTAATTGGGCAAGATATTATTATCATTACTTATACCTGTTGGCATTAAGGGTTGTCCTTTCAAAATCAATTTTGATATTGCTGAGAAACTACCTATAATGGAGGCCAAGTACAAGGGTGGAGGTACTTGTAATGTCTCTCTTTTCACAATTGAAGATGGTGTGTAAAATCCCAAATTTTACGAATAAAGATTTAATTTTCTCAAAATATTTTTTTTTTAATATTATGGTGTGAATTTGAGATAATATTATAGTTGTGGGTAGTATTTATAAATTTTGCAAAGTATGCAAGTTGTTATATAATATTCGATTGGTCAGGGAATATTCTTTTTGTCGGAGAATATCCGTACGACGTCATAATCATTAGTGGATCCCACAACGGAATTATTATCGAATTGAGAAAACGACAAAGTATTTTATTGAAAATAACAAATGAAAGTTTTCATCGTTAATCTTTGTTGAACTACTTTCGGTAGTAAAAGTACAAGAATACTGGCGTGGTTGCATAAGTAGCACGCTCGGTATTGATTATTGATGCTTACGTGAGAAGTCACTCAGTTATACTCAATTATTGCTATAGTAATTGTTGCATTATATCTCTCATATTATTGATTCGATTATTATCACAGTATCATCTGCATTATATGATATATTATTAAGTCAATAATTGATATGACAAAGTTATTCATATTATTAAATTGCAATATTTACAATGTCTAGAAGTTCAAAGAGAGGTTTGGTCACCTAATCATAATTGCCAATAGGAGAAATCCTTATTGGAAAGCCCCTCTTTCACAGGAACGACACTGGTTGATAAATATTATGAGTTATAATATTAATGATAAATGTTATTAATATTGAAGTTATGCTCGGAGTTGAATTTGGAGACGCTTGACGCGATGATATTTGAGTCCTAACGATGAAATTAGTAAAATAGACTATAAACACAAAATTTGCCGTTTTTACTATTTGGTCAAAAAATCAACAATTGATTTTTCCTAGGAAAAATCAAACTTCAAAATTTCAAAATTTATATTTTTGATAAAAATAGTTTCATTATGTTGAAATTATTTGTGTTAGTGAAAATCGACATTTATTTCGATAAAATTGATGTCTGGAGGTTATTTTGACCAATCGGGTATTTAACCGGATAAATGAGTAATTGATTGCTATTATTTCACATGATTATAACTATTTGTTCACATGTGTATACTATTGTTTCACATTCTTGTACTATGTTTATACCACGGTTCTGCCGTCATTGGGCTTAAAGTAAAGAGTGTCTTTATCGACGGGTTATTAGCGACAGTACCATCCATCGATAATGACCTACACGCCGTGGCCGCTAATGAGATTTTTAGAATTTTTTTTAAAGCTTGCAAAATACCCTGTTCATTTACATATACATAATTATACCTATTATAAACTAAAGAAAAATAAATAAATCTTCACGAACGCATATCAGTAACAATAATAGCTTTTGTTATATCAACCATTTAATATGTAAACAACGTAATGACTTATAAATAAAAGTCGTACGTTGTAAATACAAAATGTAATCATAAACAATCAATATAGTTGGATACATATACCATCAACCTAACTAGATACTAAACTCTAGTTTGTACAACTCAAAAGCTATGTATAAATATATATATATATATATATATATATATATATATATATATATATATATATGAAAGTCAAAATATAAACATAATGGGTACTGCATGACCCAATCCTCTATCTCCTCATTCGCACGCGTAGAATCGCTCTACTAGAGTGTCACCTCTCTGGCTGCTCCGGGCCACTGCAAGATCCTCGAACCGTCGCTGAAAAAAAAACATCTTAGTAGATGATACGCAAAGTATAAAATTAAATAATACAAAAGAATATCCAAAAATTAATTACATACTAAATAAGAGAATTAAATAACTTACAACAATGCGTTCTGCCTCAGGTGAGATATAACCACCTTCACCTTTCTTTTGGTGGGTGTGCCACAAAAACTCCAAGTGGGAGGGTGCATGCATTATGTGACGCCCCCAAAACAGGTATACATCACCTATTCTGAGTCGCCAAATATATGGTACAGAATACAAATACAACTTAATTATACAACTGTCGTGCAAAGTACGACAAAACATAAGTCGTGAGTTTTAATACGAGATATTTTCGCTCAGCACAATATACAAACTCAAATTCAATATTATTATATTTATTTTCCCACTATTTCACCGAATAGTGAGGACTACTAATGCTATCATCTCGTCCGTCTACTCCATTCCCCGACTAGTCCTCGATAAGTTCTCATTTCAAGAGAACAATGAAAGTAAAAGGGTGAGCTCAACTAGCCCAAAGAGAAATATTATGACTAAGATAATACGTAATAAATTATCATTAGCCTTAAACAAATTGTTAAACCGATACAATATAACAAACATCAAGTTTAATCTGCGCAATGGAACAAACAATCCATTAAAAGAGTCAAGTAGAGAATAAAATCTACTATCTTTTATGATTTAAAAGGTTTTTCATCACTTTTATCATTTGGGACTTAGCTTAATAAATAATCCACATCATCGAATCACCCCCGCACTACTACCAATGATATTCTTTTAGTATTACGACCACAATTATCCATGCACTCACTGGCCAAGAATATTTGTGTATTCATTAATGGTCATGATCATGCCAACAATCATTCCATCAATGCACTCATGAGCCAATGAGGACTTTTACCACATCATTTGTAACATTACGGCCATGATTACACCGAATAATCCTCGTCATAATCATACCAAGTCCATCTACGCACTACAGCCACAGATGACTTCAAAAAAAATATATAATGAGGATGATGACAATGATATAAGAATTCAATAAAACAAGTTCAAGAATTAATTTATACAGAACTAATAATGTCCAAATTGTCAACATGATCTTTCGCTTTATGCAGTAAAATTCAAGAATGCTTAAGAAGAATATTTCCATGAAAAGATCATTGGATGAAGCACAAATATCAAGGATATTCCACTAATTTCATGGAGTATATAAGTCAAAACTTTAACCAACCGAGTATAACAAGGAATGAAATAACAAAAGAAATCATCGTGCATGCGATAGATCGCATGCAGAAAAGTTATTCCAATGTAATAATAAATAACGGAATCAGTCCGACGAAACGCATGCATGTGATATTCCAACAGAATAATAAATATGGAATCGAAGTCGCATAAAAGCGCATGACATGATATATTCAACAGTAATAATAAAGACGGAACTAGGTCCCGGCGTAGAACGCATGCATGTGAGGATGTTCCAACAGAATGATAAATAATGGAACCAGGTCCGGCGTAAACGCACAAACAGGATGTTCCAACAAAATGATAAAGAATGGAATAACAGAAGAATTTCACCAAGTATAGGGTAGCCCGCGTGTGACGCCCCCAAAATTAGGTATACATCACTTGTAAGTTATACGAAATGAGTTTTTGTGTTAACAACATCGCACTCATAAATGCATCCGATCTTCTACTCAACACGTTAGCTACCACATTCGCTTTCCCACAATGGTATTGAATGGTACAATCGTAATCTTCAACAGCTCGAGTCAATGTCTTTGGCACATTATACGTTTGTTTTAGTTGAAGAAATATTTGAGGGTTTTAGAAATGGGTTTTGTACCGGGGTCAATACAAAATTCGATTTCACGCCTCCGGGTAGGCCAAGAAGTCTTGAGAATACGTCAAGAAATTTTTAACAATAGAAATATCAAAATCGTGACCTCATCCAAGACTTGGATAGTACGTCACATTGATACCTATCAACTTGCCATCGTCATTCACGACATCGCCTACAGAAAGTCTGGCTTTAGTGCATCCCACACAAGGAAGTCAACAACGAAAGAATCGCGGCTCTTTACTTATGGGTTGATATGACAATGATTGACTTTAGTGGTATGGTTACTTTGAATTGGCATAACAAGTTGGTTAGGAGTATGAAAGCTAACAACCTTACGAAAAGCATGATGAGTAGTTAACCAATCGTTTCCAAAAATCACATCAAAGGCAAGTATTTTCAAAGAGATAAGATCGACACGTAACATGAAAGTGTTGATTTGAAAAAGATTTATAAATAGTGGAGGTAACGAAGGTTTCTCCGAATTGAGTTTAAACAGATATATCAAACTCTAACTTCTCCGGAGTTAACTTCAAACATTGAACACAACTAGGTGAAATAAAAGAGTGATTAGAACCGGTATCTAACACGGTATAGACTTCGCAAGAGTTTATTACTAACATACCTGTGATAATTTTATTCAGGTTCCTTTTCACGGGAAAAAAAATGCTCTTTCTTAAACTACCGGCTTTAGCTTGTCCGGGACATCCTTTGGCATCACTATCCCAGCAGGACTTGACTTTACCATACGACAAAATTGAGCTAGGTGACCTTCTCTTCCGCAATTAAAACACGTTTTGGATTGCTGCGTACAATTTGGACGGATGTGTCCCTCCTGTCCGCATTTGAAACATACGACCGGTGGTCATTCTCCTTCCTTTGAAACGGGTGCTGGTGCCGACGTCTTTACGTCATTGTCGAACCTTCTCTTCTTGAAATGTCCATTCTTATTATTTTGGCCATGATTACTACCGAAGTGGTTACCATATCTGACATGTTGATTCCCTCCATACTTATTATCACCGCTTTGATGATCAAGTATCACCGATATTATCATTTTTTTACCGCTTCTCTTTTGGTTTGGTTGATTCGAAGATCGCGCTCCAATAATTGAGCCCTATTAATGAGATCTCGAATACAAACATAGTTTATGAGAGATAAGATATTGACGTATCTCAGGTTTCAAACCTCTTAGAAACATTCGCATCATTCTCTCCTCATTATCAACCAAATGGGATGCAAATCGGGACAACTCTAAGCAAACTTGACTTCAGATCATGCGACACGATCATGTTGTTTTGCTCCAACTTAATAAACTCCACCTCCTTCATGTGATTTAATACTTTCGAGAAAGTACTTGTCGTTGAACGACTCTTGGAACTTCTCCCAAGACATCGAAAAAGGCGTCATGTCTGGGTACGCTTTTCTGATTCCCACCAATTATTTGCTTCTTCACTTAACATAAAGGTGGCAAAGGGAACCTTTGCTCCTCAAGCATCCCAAGACATCAAATATCTTGGTGATCTCGTTTAACCACGTCTCGCCTTTAAGTGGTTCAAAGCTTTCCAAAAACTCCCGTGGTCCCAGCTCCTTGAATCGCTAATGCGGTGACCAACCGTGGGTTGCCATTGTTTCTCCCGCATTATGAGCAGAGCCGCTTTTTCGTCTCGATGTTGCATAAATTCTAAAAAGCTCTTAAACGTATGCGTCGTTCATCAATTGATCAGTGTTGTTGTTTACAGGAGGATTATCGCCATCCTGTTGCACATTGTCCTGATTATTGATCTGTGGAGACTTAACAGTCTTTTGTGCTCCATTGCTTATCTCAACATTTTCAGATGCCATTTTCAAATACTGCCACAAAATAAGGGTTAATTAACATATCACATATTATCTCTATACTCTGACCGACCAATTAAATACCAAATAAACTTAGGCAGGTCATACTAGCGAAGGAATTTTCCGTCTCTCCCCTCCTAGTTCTATTCTCACATCCTAGCCAGGGATCATATCCCTAAGCTTTGATACCAACTGTGACGACCCCAAAATTAGGTATACATCACCCATCTTGAGTCATGGATACATGATGCATGTAATTCAAATACAACTTAATAATATGGTATGGTATACAATCACGACAAAACATAAACCGTGAGTTTGAATACAAACACCGCATCTACTGAGAGTATACAAACTCAAAAGAAGTCCTCATTACAATTATTGTCACACTATTTAATGTAATAATGAGGACTACTAATACTATCATCTGGTCCATCACTCCGTTCCTCCGACTCGTCCCAAATTTATATTCTCATTTCACAAGAGAAGCGGTGAAAGAAAAGGTTGAGCTCAACTAGCCCAAGAAGAAATATTATGACTAAGATAATGCGAGAATAAATTATCATTAGCCTTAAATAGTGTTAAAGCGATACAATATAACAAACATCAAGTTTAAGCTGCAATGTGAACAAGCAATCCATTAAAATAGTCAAGTAGAGAATAAATCTACTATCTTTTATGATTTAAAAGGTTTTTCATCACTTTTATCGCCGAGACTGTTTTAATAAATAATCCACATCATCGAATCACCCCTCGCACTACTGCCAAGGATATTCTTTAGTATCACGACCACAATTATCCATACCATCTGCCACGAATATTTGTGTATTCATTAATGGTCATGATCATGCCATAAAACAATTCATCTTTACACCCTTGGCCGAAGAGAATCAATAGCCATAATCATACCAAAAACTGTACATCAATGCACTACGGGCTAATGAGGACTTTTCCACATCATTTGTAACATTACGGTCATGATTACACCGCATAATCCCTGGTCATAATCATACCAAGTCCATTTATGCACTACAGGCCACAGATGACTTTCAACATAATATAAACATGAGGATGATGACAATGACATAATAATTCAATAAAACAAGTTCAAGAATTAATTTATCCAGAACCAATAACGCTCCAAATTGTCAACATGATCTTTCGCTTTGTAGAGTAAAATTCAAGAATGCTCGGAAGAATATTTCCATGAAAAGATCTTTGGATGAAGCTTAAATATCAAGGATATTCCAATAATTTCATGGAGTATAGAAGTCAAAACTTTAACCAATTGAGTATAATAAAGAATGGAATAACAAAAGAAATCACCATGCATGCGGTATCAGATAGACAGACAAGTTATTCTAATGAATAATAATTAACGGAACCAGTCGAGGGCAAAATTCGCACGCAAGCGAGGATGTTCCAATGTAATAATAAAGAATGGAATAACAACAAAAATCACCATGAATGCAGATTCAGATAGGCAAAGTTATTCCAGCGAGAATACTAAATAACGGAACCGGTCAAAGCGTAATACATACTTGCACACGATACTCTCAGCGTAATAATAAATAATCGGAACCAGTCCCAGATAAACGCATGTATGTGAGGATATTCCAATGTAATAATAAAAAATGGAATATTAGAAGAATTTCACCATGTATGCAAGATTTTGCATAGAAAGGTTATTCAACATAATAATAAAGAATGTGTTAGTTCTTAGTAGGCACAAGTTATCTGAAGGGGTTGAATAGATATTTGTAAATCTTTTCTATTTTAAACTTGTTCTTAGATAGTGATTAAAACTTAGCGGAATTAGTATTTGTTTTAATCTTCTTAACCAAGCAATGGAGTTATGAACGAGTAAGGCAGTTATAGCAGATATAGCAGATTATAGCAGGATATAGATGACCCGATTGTTTTAAGTGGTTTAGAGCACTCAAAGCTCTAGTCCACTCTTTACTCAACGAGTAGGATATCCACTAAGGATGTCTTTTACAATCTTCTTGAATCACATGATTCCTTCTAGACCAAACAATCTAGAACTTCTCTAGTTCACTCTTGAACTCTTCAAGTCCAAAGCAGACTTGGCTTTCTTAGAGTTCACTACTGAACTCTTCAAGTCCAAAGCAGACTTGGTACTCTTCTTCTTGATTGATTGATGGTTGTTGTTGTTGCGTTTCGAAGGTTGCTACTCGATTCTTTGTGTAAGCACTTTGGTTCGTTAAGAACCCGAGTAATTGAAGCAACCTTTTCAATATCTCGGATCGTAGAGTTGAGCCTTAGAGAATTCTTCACGTTGAATGTTTGATTGCTTGCTTTTTTTCTCTCATCTATCTCGATCAGATATATGTGATGTTGAAAACTATCCATTGGATCCATCCGTTGTGGCATTAAATGCTTACGAACTTTCGTGTCTTGCGATGGAGACATTTTCGCACATCTCGAATTCTCGCATTACGGTTCAAATTGTCACCGCAATTTCGCTTTCTCATTTACCACCTGAAAAGGTGTTTTGTCCCTCTTATCCATAGAACTATCCTTAGCTTCTTCAATACGCTTCTTTGTTGCATACTAAGGATATTTCATATATTTTGGGACTGATGAGCACTGCAGCATCTGGGATCCATTCCTCGTATGTTGAATTAACAACTCATGAGGCTTGACGTTTTCAGACATAAGACAGATGATGCTCTACGATTGGATCGTGATGTTCTACGGTTAAGATCATAGTGGCTTTGACTTGCATACTACGATGCTATCAGTCGAGAACACTACGATTTCTCTTAAACTTTCATGCACTACAATCTTCTCTTGCTCGTGTTGTTGACTCTACGTTCCCGAGACCACACTATGATCGTTGACTTATAAACTTCACGTTTCCTTCAGCACACTATGATCGTGGAGTTAGCTTGGTGAACGTTGGGACCACTCTACGATTTCCGAAGAGTCCCCTTTCAAGGCAGGCACACTACGATCTTCAGGCTCTACGTTTTCTACCTTGACTTCTGCAATGTTGATCAGATTGATGCACTACAATTTATTCAAGACTAATCTATTACATCTCAAGATCATCCTAACAGTTTTGATCTTTCTATCTATACATTCTAGAACAGAATGATACACGTTGAAAGCTTAGATCAACCTAACAATTTTGATCTATCACTAAGTCCTCTATACATATATATTCTTTAAAGGACCTTACAAATAATCATGAACACATGCATTAAAACATCAAATCATAATATGCATTCTCCCAACAATCTCCCCCTATTTGATGTTGACATAACCAAGGAGATTTATTGTCATGATTATTAGTGAATAGATGCATTTGCAGGAATTTAAACATGACTTAGTATTTCAGTGAGCAGCTGAAATTTCTAGAGAATAAGTATGAATTTATTGATGATCAGAAGATATTACAATATAGCATTACATCAATAAAATATTATACTCTTAACTTATCTTTGTTTTCTTGGTCTCTTGTGTCGAGGTGGATTTGCATACTCCTCAGCCCTTCTCTTCCTTTGAGCTTCCTCATTTCTTGCTAAATCTTCCAGCTCACTTAGACTTAGAACTGGATTCTCTTCATGTTTACGCATAAATGCAGGATCTCCAGTTGGCATTCGGATGCGTCTGATGAGTCACGTCTTGCGAGCTAGAAGTCACTCTTGATGACTCGGAGGAATAGCCGATACAATTGTCTCTTGACCGGATCGTTGATTACGATGATGTGATGGTCTTGCAGGAGGCTTCCCTTTCTTGAATTGCATGACCTCCTCTGCCTCTGCCTTGGCTTCCTTGATCTCCTTTCCCTTTCTTATTCTCCCCCTTTATGTCAGCATCAAGGGTTCGAATATCGGCAGATAGCCTATTTACTCCTTGGACAAGCTCGTTGAGTTGGCTTTGAGTTTGAGCAATGTCCTCCCTATTCTCCTTGATCTGTTTTTCAGCTCTAGCTTCTTTGTTTTGGAGGACTATAAGAATCGTATCATTATGCTTCTCCTGATTGGCATAAGATTTCTGGAAGTCATAAACAGAAGCTTTCAGGTTGAGAATATTGTCCAACATAATTTGATGTTGACGATCTTGGTTTTTCTGTATCTCAAGCATAGCCTTTCTTTGTTTGGCAGCAACCTGGAAATGGATCTCATCTCTGTCTGATATACTCTTCAGAATTTCTTTGATAATTTCCCTAAGCTTCGTAGTGAGCTCAGTATTCATTGTACTAAGGAATTTATTTGCAACTTGTATCATTTGATTTAGTCGGATGTTCAGAAGGTCAGAGTGAGATTCCAGGCTTGCTTCGATGGACTTGATCATTTGCTCAGAAGTTTCTTTTAGATCATCCTTGATGGGCAGGCTGGGGAAAGTATCAGTTGATTGAGGATTGTCTATTTGAGGGGTTCTTGGTGGAGATTGGGCTTGCAAGTTGTACAAAGTAAGATTAAGACTGAAATAGTCATGCGATGAGGAGGATGGTATATCAGTTGGAGGAGCTTGGGTTTGGACATTTGGGATTGGTGACTCTACGATTTGGCTTGAGTCTGGAATCGCAGAGTTGGTTATTTGAGGGAACAGGGTAAGGTTGATTTCTTCTGGTTCTTCAATTACAGAATTTTGGGATTCTATAACTGGAAACTGATTTAATGGGTTAAGAATCACTTCCAGCCATTTAGGAAATTCATAGAATTGGCTAAACGAAGATGATGGTAGGTGATTAACTCTAAAGCTTCAGAGGGATAGTTAATACCTCGGGTTTGGCATTTGATGAGGAATGGTCTCAGAAATCGCCTTTTTGGCGAAGATGACTTCCCCTGGAAATCCGTGAGCCGTAACTATGATTCTTTGGATATTCTTTCAAGCTCCGAACATGTGGTCCCATGATTTCGAATTTGAGCTCGATGGTATGCCATCATGGGTAGAGTAAGAGAATATCCGATTATAAAGATAGCTTCTATATCCATCCTTGCCCTCATAAATGATTTGTAGGTCATCATCATCTTCTTCCTCTTCACTATCTCCATTTGAGGATTCCATTATCTCAATGGCCACGGAATGTTTGGCATTGGTTCATCTTCATCTTGAACAAGGACCTCTTCTTCAAAGAATTGGGATATTGTGAGGCTCCCCTCAATATGATCATCTTCTTGGAGGTTTAGAAACTCCCCTCATTTGGTACATTGATACCAAATTTAGAACCTCTTCTTCATCGAGAGTTTCTCCCCATCATTTGGTGTATACTCAATCATGAGAATTTCAGAGTTCTCCCATCATTTGGAGCATTTTCTCTTGATTGTTTGGGGCGCTTCTACTTTTTACCATGTTCTTGGCTTCCTTCAAGATTCTTTTTCATTCTCAAGAATATACTTTGACCAAATTCTTCTCTTTGCTTTGCTAGTTTTAGTCACCACTTCTGGACTCTCTTGAGTTTTTGTTTTGCCTCGTTGATCAGCCACTTTCCTTGAAGCAGCTTCCTCCATTTCTGCCACACTTGGCCTAATTTCAGAGAACAACAGAGTCTCTACGATCGAAGACACTGTTGGTCTTTTGGACTTATGACCAGTCTTGTTCTTCTTTACGATTTGTGAAATGGTGGCTTGATCTTCTTCAGCTTCTTTTTGCTGTTGCATCTTCCTTAGCCTCCTTAGAGTCTCTATGTCAGAGGACTCTGCAGGAATGTTAGTTGTTGATCCTTGAGGCTCTTCAACTTGTCTTGCTCTCAGCTTCCTTTTGCCCTTGCTTTTTCTAGCAAGGGTAGAGGGTTCTCCCTTGTCTGCTTCTCCTTCTTCTTCAACTTCTCTGACAACAGACATTCCTCCTTGAAAGCCTGCTTTCTTTTGTTCCTCAGATCTCCCACTTGAATCTGTCATCATTCGAACAAACTCAGCAGGGTTCCTTTCCCAGTTTTTGAACAACTGCTGTGTCATTCTTCGATTTGGGTTGATGGCTTCTCCTTCATTATCCCCAATTTTGTCACCCAATGCAGATTGCAGAATGATGCTAATGAACCTCCCATACAACATCTTTGGGGTGCTCTTTGATTTCTTCGAGCTTACGATCCACTTGCCGATCCATTCGAGCAATACAGCCCCATAGTTGAGTTGAGTTCCATATACTATAGCTGTCATGAGCTTAAGTTGAGCCTCATTTATTGAGTCATGACCTGAGCTCTTGCAGCAGATGCATTTCCCAATAATGTCAGCCAAAAATTCATACCTATGAGGGAACTCCTTCTTTTTGTAGCCTTTCACAGAGGGGTACTTCTTGTGATGCATCTTCTTCAGTCCCTCTTGAAATCTTATGCTATCTAGAAATGGATGCCCCACATTCTTGAAACCTAGGGCCAGATTGACGTCTTCTTCCCCTAGCTTTATTTCAACTCCTCTAACTCGTGTGGTGATGGTGTTGTTTTCGTACACTCCATTTTTGTAGAACTCCTTCACCAATTTAGGATAGATGAGTGTATCAGTGCTGAGCGCCTCTTCGAGAACTGCCTTTTTTACTAAGGCTAAGATCTTGTGAAACTTTGGTGGAGCGGTTTTGAATTCGTCAAAACAAAGTCTGTAGCCCGAAATCACATTAGAAGCAGCCATTGATTCTTTAATTGAGAAGAGAGATACTACTGAGCTTTTGTCTGAGTTAGGGTTTTGCTTTGAGAGAGAGAGAGAAAATGAGAAATAATCTTTTGAACTTCAGATTTCAAAATCACGGTTCCAATTTGTACTTGTAGCTTCCCTCTCTCTTTTTGACTTAGTGGGACAAGTGTTGCATTTTGCTTGGCTCTACGATTTTGACTGTTTTGGAATGTACTGATTTGCCCTTTGAGTCTTCAGTGCTGAGATGTCCTCAGGATGACTACGATCGTAGAGATAGTCTTCTGATTGTTGAGTCGGTTCTCCATTCGTAGAGTCCATCCTACGATCGTCGAGTCTGTCCGTGCAGCTTGTTGAGTCCGATCAAGATTTGTAGAGTCCGGCGTCCGCGATCGTCAAGTTCGTCCCCACGATCGTCGAGTCCGTCCGGATCCTAGTGATGAGTTTTTTTTTTCTTTGTTATAAAGCTCGTCATCACAGGATTCACTTTGCTTGTTGAAAGGGCTTTTGGTCATCGTCGAGTCTGCACTTATGAAAGTTGAGTCTTTCTTTGCGATCGTTGAGGTAGTAATTGATCGCTCTCTCACGATCGTGATCATCTCTTTATCATGTCTACGATTTTGAGTGTGCCTTTTTATATCTGTGATGGTTAGAACAATCTAGAGCATAGATTCATGGTTGAAGATTTAGCATGCCTAGTTCACTTATTAACTTGTTAAATCTAGAACCATCTAATGGTTTAGTAAAAACATCAGCAAGTTGATTTTCAGTAGGAATATATTGTAAAGAAATAGTTCCATTTTGCACATGATCCCTAATAAAATGATACCTTATCTCTATATGCTTGGTTCCAGAATACATAACAGGATTATGAGTTATTGCTATGGCACTTGTATTATCACAGTGTATAGGTATAGACTTGAAATCAAACCCATAGTCAGATAGGTGATTTCTCATCCAAAGGATCTGAGCATAGCAGCTTCCAGCCGCAATGTATTCAGCTTCTGCAGTTGAAGTGGACACTGAGTTTTGCTTTTTGCTCAACCAAGACATAAGTTTGTTCCCTAGTAATTGACAAGTGCCACTGGTACTCTTTCTATCTATTTTGCATTCTGCAAAGTCAGCATCTGTGTATCCTATTAGTTCAAAAGAGGATTCCTTGGGATACCACAGCCCCAAGTAGGGTGTACCCTTAAGATACCTGAAGATCCTCTTTACAGCAGAAAAATGTGACTCTTTAGGGTTAGCCTAAAATCTAGCACATATGCATGTTGCAAACATTATATCTGGTCTACTGGCAGTTAGGTATAAAAGAGAACCTATCATACCTCTGTATTGAGTTATATCAACACGTTTACCATTCTCATCCTTGTCAAGATTGGTTGCAGGAGCAATTGGAGTTTTCATGGGAGAGGCTGATTCCATGCCATACTTCTTTAATAAGTCTTTGATGTATTTGTCTTGGTTGGTGAATATTCCTTCACCAGTCTTCTTCACTTGTAGTCCAAGGAAGAAATTCAGCTCACCCCTCATGCTCATTTCAAACTTGCTCTGCATTAGCTTAGAGAATCTCTTACATAAATTTTCGTCAGTAGAACCAAAAATGATATCATCAACATATATTTGAACTAATAAGACTTTGTCCTTATGCGTTCTAAGAAACAATGTGGTATCTACTCTACCTCTAGTGAACCCATTTTCTATTAAGAAGTAAGTCGTTGTTTCATACCATGCTACAGGTGCTTGTTTAAGACCATATAAAGCTTTATCTAATCTATAGACATAATTGGAAAGAGATGGATTGATGAAACCTGGAGGTTGTTCTACGTAGACTTCTTCTTGAAGCTCTCCATTTAGGAATGCACTCTTGACATCCATCTGAAAGACTTTGAACTTCATGTGAGCAGCAAAGGCAAGAAAGATTCTGATAGCTTCTAGTCTGGCAATAGGTGAAAATGTCTCATCATAGTCAATACCTTCTTCTTGAGAATAGTCCTTTGCCACTAATCTTGCCTTGTTTCTTGTAATGACCCCATCTTCATCCATTTTATTCCTGAAGACCCACTTGGTTCCTATGACAGGATGACTCTTTGGTCTTGGTACTAATCTCCACACTTTGCTTCGTTCAAATTGGTTAAGTTCTTCCTGCATGGCTTCTATCCAACTGGAGTCTTCCATAACATCTTCTATCTTCTTTGGCTCTATTTGTGACAGGAATCTTAGGTAGAAGCATTCATTCTGAGTAGCAGCTCTTGATTGAACTCTTGCACTCGGATCTCCAATGATTAGATCCTGAGTGTGATCTCTTGCCCATCTATCCCCGGTTGGGACATCTGTTCTGATGCCTTCCTGTCTTAAGTCTTCAAGGTCTATTTCTTCTTCTTGGAGTGGAGGCTCGCTGTCATGAATGGACCTCTACGATCTCATTATCACACTCTACGATTTCCTTTATCCGCACTACGATCGTAGTGTTTAGCTCGACTACTTCATTTGTAGTGTCTGCACTATCTGGCCGAAGTAGTGTCTTGAGGCATTGTTTTGTCTAAGTCGGTTTCATCAAAGATGATATGTATTGAGACTTGACACTCGTGTCTTCTTGTTGAACACTGTAAGCTTTCTTTATCGTGGCATATCCAAGAAAGATCCCTTCATCCATAATGGGTCGGAATTTTGTCGACATCGCTTTCCGTTGTTGAGAATATAGCATGCATGTACCAAGGACATGGAAATAAACGACACTTGGCTTTCTTCCTTTCCACAGTTCAGTAGGGTGTCTTCGATCGTAGAGTGAATTAATAATCTATTCTCGTGTGAAGATGCAAGGTGTTGGCTTCCGCCTGTAAGAATTGAAGCAGATGGGTCATTGCTAAGAGAGTCCTTCCACCTCTATCAGGGTTCTATTCTTTCTTTCAGCAACTCCATTTTGTTGAGAAGTTCGTGGAGCTGAGAAGTTATGACTGATGCCATTATCTGTGCAGAACTGATCCATTTCTAAGAAATCGAATTCTCTGCCATGATCACTCCTTATGGCCTTGATTTTCTCTCCTTTTTCGTTCATCACCAGTCTTAACATCTTGATTAATTCGAAGCTTGTCTCATCCTTTGAAGTTAGGAAGAATACCCATGTGAATCTGGTGTAGTCGTCGACTAGAGAGTATCTTTTTCCTCCAAGACTGGTTGTTGGGATTGGGCCAAAGAGATCCATGTGGAGCAAACAGCTGCAGGGTTTGTCAATGGAGTTGGCGGGCCTTGCTCTTGAATGAGCTTTGGTTTGCTTTCAAGTGGCGGGCGTGCATGGCCATTCCTTCACAAAGTTGAATTTGGGTAGACAATTCTGAGATCCTTTGATGCCAGTTTGGACATGCTTTTGAAGTTTAAGTGGGGATGATCTTTTTTGCCGCATAGCCATTTCATTTCCTCGGATGCTTTTGCCAGAAAACATATTGTTTCATTAGAGCTTAGTTGACCAAGGTCTATAGTATACACATTTCCTTCTCTTGTTCCGGTTAGCTTTATGGCAGATGTCTTCAGATCTCTGACTTGACATTGATTGTTGAGAAATGTTACTTGATGACCCTTGTCGCAGAGTTGGCTGATGCTTAGAAGGTTGTGTTGAAGTCCTTCCATATAGGCTACTTTCTTTGAAAGATATTGCACCATTGCCGCCAGAGCCATATCCTCTTGTTTTTGCCCGAGCCGTTATCTCCAAAGATGACTGAGGGACCCTCCTTTTCTATATAGTTAGATAGCAGAGCTTTGTTCCCTGTCATATGCCTTAAGCATCCACTGTCTAGATACCATGTTGAGGTCGTGGAGCTCTTTTCCTATCAAAACATTTTAACCTTCATTTTGGTACCCATATTTGCATGGGTCCTTCTGTGTTAGTGCCTTTGGGAACCCAAACTTGTCTAGTCTTGGGTCTCACATGCATGGAGTTATAATAACACTTTGTAGCTTTATGATCATACTTATCACATATGACACATCTATTATGATGCATGCCTGTGTGTGTGTGATTCATCCTCCACTTGGACTTGTGTGGTTCCTTAGTTGTATACATTGAATCGATTCTCTTTCTTCCACGTATCCTTAGGTTTCATAAATAGTGATGAGTGAGCCTTACCTTTACTGTACCTTCCCAGTAGATTCGTAGAGTTAGTTTTGCTTGACTCTACGATTCTTCGAGGTTGGTAGATAGAGGTTGGGTTACTCTTTTCCTTTATGAAACCCAGACCAGCGTGTGATCCTTACTTCTCTGAGTATAACTAGAATCAGTAGAACAAGGTTGAGCTAGTTCTTCCAACTGTGAGGATTTAACAAAAGAAATGCCTCTACTAAAGCCTGAGACATTACCAGAGCAAGTTTCCATTCTCTTTTCCACACTTAGCTCTGAGATGGATTCCCCAAAGCCTAAGCCTGTTCTGTCGAATGTGCTTCTCTGACTAGAGAGCAGGCAGTCCATGGATGATGAGGATTTGTTCCATGCAGAGATAGTCTTCTCTAGATCCTCAATTTTAGAGGTTAGCTTAGACTCTTTTTGTGCATGATGTGTGTTTGTCTGCTTTAAATTTTCATTCTCAGCTTCAAGCTTGGGGAGAAGATCAGTACTTAGAAGGGTTGTTTCAAGCTCTTCTTGAACTTTCTTCTTCTCCTCTTGAAGAAGTGAATGATCCTTGGACAACACTCTGAACCACTTCATGTATTGATGTAGATCATTGGTTATGCCACGCAAAGTCTGCGCTTCTTAAGTCATTCATATCTACATCAAAGGTGGTGAAATCAAATACCTCATCGAGATAACAAAAGAAATCACCATGCATGCGGTGCAGACATGAGGCGAGTTATTCCAATAGAATAATAATTAGCGGAACCAGTGGGAGAAATTAGCACCAAGCGGGATGTTCCAACAGAATAATAAAGAATGGAATAACAACAAAAATCACCATGCATGCGGTATTGCGATGAGCAAAGTTATTCCAACAGAATACTAAATAATGTAACTGTGTCAGGTGTAATACGCACCAAGCGGGTGATACTCCAACAGAATAATAAATAACGGAACCAGGTCCGGCAGTAAAACGCACAGACAGGATATTCCAACAGAATAATAAAAAATGGAATATTAGAAGAATTTCACCATGTATGCAGTACTTTGCATAGAAAGGTTATTCCAACATAATAATAAAGAATGTGTTAGTTCTTAGTAGGCACAAGTTATCTAGAAGGGGGTTGAATAGATATTTGTAAATCTTTTCTATTTTAAACTTGTTCTTAGATAGTGATTAAAATTTAGCAGAATTAGTATTTGTTTTAATCTTCTTAACCAAGCAATGGAGTTATGGCGAGGTAAGGCGGATTTATAGCGAGATATAGCAGTTATAGCAGATATAGATGACACAGTTGTTTTTAAGTGGTTCAGAGCACTCAAAGCTCCTAGTCCACTCTTCTACTCAACGAGTAGGATATCCACTAAGGATGTCTTTTACAATCTTCCGAATCACAGATTCCTTACAGACCAGTGCCAGCCCAGAACTTCTCTAGTTCACTCTTGAACTCTTCAAGTCCAGCAGACTTGGCTTTCTTAGAGTTCACTACGAACTCTTCAAGTCCAGCAGACTTGGTACTCTTCTTCAGTTGATTGATGGTTGTTGTTGTTGCGTTCTGAAGGTTGCTACTCAGTTTTCTGTGTAAGCACTGGTTCGTTAAGAACTGAGTAGTTGAGCAAGCTTTTCAATATCTCAGATCGTAGAGTTGAGCCTTAGAGAATTCTTCACGTTGAATGTTTGATTGCTTGCTTGTTTTTATCTCTCATCTGTCTGATCTGTATATATGTGATGTTGAAAACTATCCATTGGATCCATCCGTTGTGGCATTAAATGCTTCTGAACTTTCTGTGCTGCGATGGAGACATTTCTGCACATCTCTGAATTCTGCATTCTGGCTCACTATCATTGCAGGCTGTTTTCTCACCTACCACCTGAAAAGGTGTTTTGTCCCTCTTATCCATAGTACTATCCTTAGCTTCTTCAATACGCTTCTTTGTTGCATAATAAGGATATTTCATATATTACGGGACCGATGAGCACTTTGTAGCATCGGGATCCATTCCTCGTATGTTGAATTAACAACTCATGAGGCTTGACGTTTTCTGACATGAGGCAGATGATGCTCTACGATTGGATCGTGATGTTCTACTAGTTAAGATCGTAGTGGCTTTGACTTGCATACTACGATGCTATCGATTGAGAACACTACGATTTCTCTTAAACTTTCATGCACTCACGATCTTCTTGCTCGTGTTGTTGACTTTACGTTCGAGACCACACTACGATCGTTGACTTATAAACTTCACGTTTCCTTCAAAGACACTACGATCGTGGAGTTAGCTTGGTGAACATTGGGACCACTCTACGATTTCGAAGAGTCCCCTTTCAAGGCGAGCACACTATGATCTTCGTGCTCTATGTTTTACGCCTTCGACTTGCGAATGTTGATCGATTGATGCACTCACGATTTCTTCAAGACTAATCTATTACATCTCAAGATCAACCTAGCAGCTTTTGATCTTTCTATCTATACATTCTGAAACGAGAATGATACACGTTGAAAGCTTAGATCAACCTAACAATTTTGATCTATCACTAAGTCCTTGTACATATATTCTTTAAAGGACCTTACAAATAATCATGAACACATGCATTAAAACATCAAATCATAATATGCACTCCCAATGAGAATGGAATAATGTAAGAATTTCATCAAGTATAGGGTAGCTCGGCGTATCTGAGTTATTCCAATGAATAATAAAAAGAATGTAATAATGTAAGTTCTTTTCATGAATAAGAAAGAAAGAATACCCTTTATGAAAGTACAACAAATAATATTTCCTCTTAGTACAACAAATAATATTTTCTACCTTAAGAAGATGAAGATCTTTGGATATATACGTAGTGAAGTAGAGAATACTTTTTCTTTCTCTCTATAGATTATCTCTCTAGAGTTTCGGTGAATTCGTAAGAAAATAATGAAGGAATGAGCTTCTATTTATAGAAAAATGGATCAGATAAGAATTAACTCATGAAGCGGTCAGATTGATTTACTTTAATCTGACGGTCCATATTTAAAATAAAATCTTTTAAATAAAATATAATATATTCTATTTATAATCTAATAAAATGAATAACTTTATAAAAGATTTTACTATGTAAAACACTATGTAGGTAATTATATAAACACTATGCATAATAAAATATAATATATTCTAATTATTGTCTAATAAAAAATGATAACTTTATAAAAGTATTCATTTTATATAAAAGATTTTACTATGCAAAACACTTTGCGAGCACTATGCAACACTATGCATAATAATAGAATATAATATATTCTATTTATAGAATAACTTTATAAAAGTATTCTGTTTTATTACATTAATAATAACAATAACAAAATTGAGTGACTTATCACGTAAGCATCAATAATCAATACCGTGTGCTACTATGCAACCACACATATTACTGTACTTTTACTACCGAGTAGTTCAACAGTATTAACGGTAAATCTTCCGCCGTTATTTTCATAAAAATATTTTTGTCGTTTTCTCATTCCGACAATAATTCCGTTGTGGGGTCTACCAATGATTGTACCGTCGTACGGATATTTCCCAACAAAAAAGAATATTTTCCGACCAATCAAATATTATATAACAACTTGCATACTTTGCAAAATTTATAAATACTACCCACAACTATAACAATATATCAAATCCACACCATAATATTTAAAAAAAAAATTTATTTTGAGAAAATTAAATATTTATTC
Source organism: Panax ginseng (assembly GCA_020205605.1). Classification (NCBI taxonomy): domain Eukaryota; kingdom Viridiplantae; phylum Streptophyta; class Magnoliopsida; order Apiales; family Araliaceae; genus Panax; species Panax ginseng. The sequence goes on along the minus strand of CM035136.1, from coordinate 19,552,490 downwards.
ATAAAATCTGGGGTATCACACCACGTATACAGGTTATTCCAATAGAATAATAAAGAATGGAATAACAGAAGTTCTCTTCATGGATAAGAAAAAAATAATACTCTACCTTGGAAAAATCGGATCTTTGGAATAGTGAGGTAAGCAGACTTCGCTTCTTCTTTCTCTCTATAATTTCTCTCTATAATAATCGCTCTAAAGCTTTTGTGAATTGGTGAGAAATGAAGGAAGAATGATCTTCTATTTATAGGAAAATATAGTTTCGATAATTGCACGTTCGGGGCTCAAAAATTACAAAGACAATACCTCCAACTTTTCTTTCATTTTTAATTTAGTCCTGCAAGTATTATCAAACTTGCACCACCTCCCCTAATAGTAAATAATGTGAATCAATAGTTCAATCATGTGAATCAATAGTATAATCATGTGAAAAATATGAATTACAATATAGTACCTCCATCTATACCTCCATTTTTAACTTACTCATGCAAGTATTATCAATCTTGCACCAACTCCCTAATAGTAAATAATGTGATTCAATAGTACACACATGTGAACAAATAGTTATATAAGCATGTGAATTAGTAGCAATTAATTGCTCATTTATCCGATAAATTACCCAATTTATCAATATAACCACTAGACATCAATTATCATCGGAATAGATATCGATTTCCACTAACACTAATAATCCCAACACAATGGAACTATCAAAATTTATTTTTAATCAACACAACTTATTCATCATTAATATTATAACTCACAATATTTAACAACCTGTGTCGTTCCCGTGGAAGAGGGGCTTTCCGATAAGAATTTCTCCTTATTGACGCTTGATTAGGTGACCAAACCTCTCCTCGACAAAACTTCTAGACATCATCGATATTGCAAATAATAATATGAATAACTTTGTCGTCTCAATTATTGATTTAATAATATAAAATATTATGCAAATGATAATCTTTGTGACAATAATTGAATCAATAATATAGGAGATATGATGCAAGAATTATCATAAAGCAATAATTGAGTATAAGCTGGTGACTTCTCACGTAAGCATCAATAATCAATCTTGTGTCTTTACTATGCAACCACAGCAGTATTCTTGTACTTTTAACACCGGGTGTTTCAGCAGTTAACAGTAAAACTTCCGTCGTTATTTTCATAAAGTATTTTGTCGTTTTCTCAATCCAAACAATAATTTCGTTAATGGGGTCCACCAATGATTGTGTCGTTGCATTTAACATTCCCCTGTAAAAACGAATATTCCCCAATTAATCGAACATTATATAACAACTTACGTACTTTGCAAAATTTGTAAATATTACCCATAACTATAACATTATATCAAATCCACACCATAATATTCAACAATATATTTCGAGAAAATTTAATCTTTATTTAAAAAGTTGGGGTCTTATACATTAAACTCACCTCGAGTCTCTCCAGTACAAGTCAGACGATCGAGACCGATCTTGATGTAGAGACGACTCTACTCTTAAGCAATTTGTCTGTTTGTCGACATCTTCTTGAAGGACTCGTAGTCCCAAATCTCGCGCATCCGTCCTACAATCGCAAGATAGATATGAAATCGGCAATGGGACATCCTTAAGTGTATGTCCATCAGCCATCTTCGTCTGGGCATTCTTCTTCCAGTCATAGAGCCACTTGTGCTAATTCATCTCTAAGTATTTGTGCAGAACAGTTATGCCATGGGCTTCCTGCCCGTCCTCAAAACGATAATATCTCTGCACATTACACATTAAGAAGCTTAGTAGACAACATAAATCAAAGAGGTAACAATATATTCAAATGGAATATAAAACTAGCATATGAATGATTGACATCCTACCCTAAACTCAATAATAATCAGCTGATGTGTGCGGTCATCCACATCCGCCCACCTCATCCACGAGCTTGAGAATCGGTTGTGGACGATCCCAAGCAACGTGTTCCTTGGCGTGGCGTCAAGGATACTACAATTGAAATTAATACATTGCAAATTACAAAAAATATATAAGAACTAAATACTTATTTCAATACTATAAAGGATTTTGAAATTACCTATGAGTCCCAACACGACATATAAGCGGCGCCTGGGGGGGGATTCCCTAGCAAGCCACGTACTAGTCCCCGCGGAGGCCTACGTCGATCACCTATGTAGTAAAATACATCAATATTTTTATAAACGAATATTGTTAGGTTTATAACATTCATGAACGCAATCAAATTGCACAAAATAAGCGAAAACGTGGAAAATCAGAGTTTTAAAAATTTTACAAACCATATACCCGGATCACCCTTTATGCACAATTATTAATTAAACGAAAAAGAAAGAACAAGAATCATACCCTTGAAGATCCGAGCTTCCTCAGGTACAAGTTCACCTCCAATCCTTTTCGCATTCAACTTGAATCCACCGGGTTTGGTTCCTTCCTTTGATCAACGTTAGCCACCCAAGTGTTTGGCCTCTAGAGGTGATCCACCAAGGAAGAAGAAGAATTCAAGAAGATGGGTATTTGGCAAAACCCTAGTTTTATATCTCTATAAAAAAGAACGTACTCTCCAACTTTTAGAATTGTGTATGTTGTTAAAGTCAACAACCTCCTCACCCATAATAAGACTCCTCTTATTTATAGATGTGGGCAACCCTCCTTAACAATTAAGGAATTGAGTTTTATTTTAATTAATTAAATTCTTTTAATTAATTAAGCTCCCTAATCTTATTAGGGATAATTAATTAAACTCTTTTAATTAATTTGCCTCCCAATCCTTATTAGGCTATTTGAGAGTACTTTTATTAATTAATTCTCAAACTCCTTTAGGAATTAAATAATAATAATAGTAATAATAATAATAAGACTCCTCTTATTAATTTATATTTAATATTTCCAAAATATTAAATAATAATATTAAGCTATTTAATTTATTCTATCACCATAGATTAAATTAAATATACTTAACTTATTATTACGATTATGCCATTAACTTCTTAAATAATTATTCTTCTTTTTTATGGTGTGACCCTTTAGGTTCTCCATATTAAACCGGTTGTGAATAAATCAATTAGAACAATTCTAATCTTATTTAAATAAATAAATTAAACTAATAATTTATTTAAATAAATAATATTTATTCTACAATAGGGATAAGCCTCCTAATGATCAACGACTTTCCAGATAATATAGATTTCAACATTAATCATAAAAGAACCTTTGAGTAAATAGTTCTGTGACAATTCAATCCTTCCACCATACAATGTCCCAATTAAATATAATACATGGAATTATTGTCAAGTCTTATTTTATTTAATTATATGTATTTCGACTCTTAAATCGTGAACTCTCAAATAATGCAAATTAGAAACTCCTTTCTAATTTCATTACGCCTTATGCCAAGGACTACCGAGTTGTCATTTATCGAATCACATAGGACATTTCTCTTCTTTTACTAGAAGTGGTAGATTCTTTATTGATCATACATTATCTCCATGTACAACTTATTATACCCAAGTATACCCTTTGATATACCCTAAGGGTCTTAAGGAATAAGTCAAAGTATAACTTATCATACACAAGATACTATGATGATCTCAAGTCCAAGGATCACTTGTACTACTATCACTATAGGAATTCTATTGACAAAGGCAAGTAAAACTCCATTAGGTATTCCTTAGCGAGCCACGTTCAAATGAACTTATTCTCTAATAAGCACCTACATACTTGCTTTAGTGTCTCCACACAAATGATCATGAGATCAATCATCCTCATCCAACGAAAGCAAGCAACGATGTACCAATCTATACTGGATTCACTAATCCCCAATTTAGTAATCCAACGATTAGGAACTATTTTAGTTTTAAGCTTTCTAAGAATTTAGATCTCATTAGAATGATCATCATCATTATTCTAAAAGCATTGCTTAAAACTATGGGTTTATCACATATTATAAAAACAAAGATCATGTAGATAATTAAAAGCCTTTAATAAATTAATATTTTTTATTAATAAATGAATAAGATTGTTACAAAGTATATGCTTTATCATCAAACATGATTGACTTGTGTGCATACTACTTTCAATCTCCCACTTGCACTAAAAAAGCCAATCGCCATGGTATCTTATACTCTTTCTTCTAAGTGACGATTATCCCTTTGTTGGATAAGCTTTAGTTAATGGATATGTAATGTTGTTCTTGAGAGTCCACCGTGACACCCCAAAATAGGTCTACATCCCCATTACGAGTTGTCAATACACTGCATGCGAAACAACTACAACTTTATTATTACAATAGTAAAAGCGTGAGTTTAAATACGAGATATTGCCATCTAGACAATATCCACATACAAATAAATCCTCATCATAATTATTGATACATTATTTTACAACAATGGTGAGGACTATTAAACAACTCTCCCTAGAACTTTCATTCCATACCCCACCTAACTGCATTTCGCCATTTATATTCTCGCCTCCACGAGAAGAAAAATGGAACAAAAGGAAAAGGGTGAGCTCGACTAGCCCAATAAAAGAATATTATGACTAAGATAATATACAACAAAATTATCATTAGTCTTCAACAGAAAAATATAATAGAATACAATAGACAACAAGTTTTAAATCAATATTCACAATGAAATAATAATTCATTAGAAGAGTAAAGTAGAGAATGCAAACTACTATCTTCATGTATGAATTTTAAAGTTCATCGTCTATTTTATCCCTGTAACATCAATCAATATATATCTGGGATCAAATATTCATCCTTGCACTACGTGCCAAGGACATTCATCGATTGGTCATGTTCATCTAAACACTGTTCATCTTTGCCACTACGGGCCAAAGATATTCATCGAAATCATTCATTTGCACTACGGGCCAAAGATATTCATCGAAATCATTCATCTTTGCTTTCTTGGCCAAAGATATTCATCATAAATCATTCATCTTTTGCACTACTGGAGCCAAAGATATTCAATAATATCATCATTTAAGACTAAAGATGATGAAAATATTTTTTTTAAAAAAGCGAATCCAAATTGAAACAAAATGACAAGGATTAAGGATTAAGGATTCGTACTTTGTTTTATCCACGTCCAAAAATACCTCAAAAATAATCATAGTGGTGTAAAATTCAAGAATGATCAAAACATGGATACAATCAAAGCTAGTATCCACAATAGATATTTTAGACGAAAAGGAAAATTTTCATTTTTCGATGAATAGTCTTGCCGTATTCGTGAATAGTATCAGATATCGTGAATAAGGTCGTATCACGTGAATTGAAGAAAACCCCAAACACTAAAAGTTCCAAATTTGATTAAAAAGTTCAGATCAATACTTGACATAATGATATTAGAATAAATAATATCCCTTACTCGAAAAGATTAGACTTAAGCGGAATCATTGGATATAAGCTATATCTTAAACTTTCACCGTGATATAGCAATACTCAAAGTATACTAAAATACTCACAAGAATACGCTCGATAATATAGAGAGAAAACTTGAGTTTCGGTGTGATTTTCAATTCTAAACCAAGCATCTATTTATAGGAAATTGCTTAGAACACAAAAAAGTAAAATTTATTATAATAATAATATATATAAAAATTTTACGCCCATTCTTAGAATCTGAAAATCTGAATACAAACCACATGCTCCCTTCTAGAAGAAGTAAAAAACGTTCTTCTAATTTAAAATAATTTAAACTTCTAAAAATCAATTATTTGAGACTTGAACTTCAATAATTCATAATAAATATCCCTTTTGTCGTAAAAATTTGAATCTCATGACTTTTTATAGGAAATTCAATTCTCTACAACTTTGCAGAAGAAAGTTTTCCAAATTCCAAAGCAGAAATTGACCGAAATCCACAAGCGGGTGATTTTAGAAGTTTATAATCAAATTTCAAATCAATAAATGGGGTCCACCGACATGTTTAACATGTTTTAAACATTTATTGTAACAAAAATACTCTTCCTCCTCGTATACTCATATATCCCACATTCGTTGTAAAAATATCACCATTATTATATTATTAAAATATAATATTATATAAATTATTTTATCGAGGAAAAGATAAAATTTCAATTTTCAACAATTGTCACATTAAAAATTTTCTCCATCTATATCCACATAAAATTAATATTTTCCTCATCATATGAATCAATAATTAATTATTCACAAATAATATTACAGAATCACAATATTGACAACTGTGCAGGTTCCTCAAGTGAGAGGGGCTTTCAATAAGAATTTCTCCTCATTGGCGTGCAATTAGGTGACCAAACCTCTCCTTAGATGTAACTTTCTAGACATTGCCAATAATGTTATCTAATAATATTATTAGATAATATGAATTATTATTTCGATAATGAAAATAATTGTGTAATGACAATTATTAAAACAACAAAGAATATAAAATATCAATATGACAATTATTGAATCAATAAAATAAAAAACAAGCGGTAATTATTCGTAACCATTATTGAGTAGTGCCTTCTTATGTAAGAGTCAATAATTGGTGCAATACTGCAAGTATCTTCTGCGTGCAACAACGCCAGACATCGTGTTTTAACCAACGGGTATTCCAACGATGTAAATCAGTAATAACCACGCCAAGTTATTTTTAAACAACTTATATTTGTCATTTTCTTCCTCCAATCGCTTTTTCGTTATGGGGCCCTACACATGGCTGCGCTGTAAATGCACGAATATTCACGACAGATCGAATATTCCACGACCAAACGAATATTCCCCGACAACAATGAATATTTTATAACTACTTGCTTATTTTAAAATATTTGCGTATTTTACCCATAACTATCCACATTAATCACATCAACCCTTACTATTTCAAAATAATAATTAGAGGAAATTAAATTTCATTTATTAATTATTTGGGATCTTACATCCACTATCTCTATAGTGGTTTCCCATCTTTCAATGATTCTTATAATCAAATGAAAGTGCCACAACACATGTTTAGATCCAAGATGAGACTTAGGAACTATTCCTAGTTCTGTAATGAACTTATCATCCAAACAATCAACTTGCAGCTTCATTTACAACTATATACTTTGTCTTTATCACTAAACCAGCAACTCTTTGTTGTTTGGAACCTTTCCAATTCACTGCACCACCGTTCAAGGTAACACTTTACCTTAAAGTGGATTTTTCGTCGTCTTAGTGCATGCGAAAAACTTGAGTCTGTTAAACCCTCTAGGTTTAATTCTGACCCACCATGAACATGATCACATCCTTAGTTCCAGTTAAGTACTTTAAGATGTTTTTCACTGTCTCACAGTGAACTTCTCCAGAATATGACTAATCAACATCAGGTCTCGTATATTTCATTGTATACATGATAGTTACTCATGCGATCTCTCTTTTGGAGTTTATGGGGACTATTAAGAGAGATACAATCCAGGGCTCATCAACATGAGACATCTCTTGGAGTTTGCCATGCTAAACGACTTTAGCATCAAATGAATATACGTTCCTTGGGTTAAGTCGAGTATCCTTTTAAATCTATCTATATAGATTTACATCCCCAATTAAAATACTCTTCCCAAATCATTTATGGAGGAATGTTTAGACAACTTTATCCTTACTGATTATAGCATTGGTATGTTATTCCTCATACGTAGTATATCAACATATAATACTAGAAATTTCACGACGCTCCCACTGACCCTTTTGTACACACTAGAACTCTTACCTCATCGTATGTAACTACGGATCATCATCTTCTATGATGCGACCTCATCATCATCATCATCCATGATGAATCCATACCTCCTAGGTATCTTCTCTTACTTATTCGATTTACGATTAGGTTGTGGTACAATAGGTCTATCTATGAGTTCCTCTTATTTGACTTATAGTGATTTGTGGTTCTTAAACTCTTTAAGATCTATTATCCTCCCACTAGCCCCTCAATGATAAACATCTTTATCTTAGAAAGCGACATGTTTCTCAATAAACACCTTTTGCTTTAAGTAGGATTATAGAACATATACCCTAAACTTACTTTAGGATGTCCCACAAATCTGTACATGTTAAATCTTGTCCCAAGCTTATCCTTTGAAACCGCTTTCACATAAGTTGGACAACCCTTATCTTAACATACTTAAGATTAGGAATCCTCCCCATCCATAACTTTTATGAAGTCTTGGGGCCAGATTTTGAGGTTACCTTTTCCGTAGATATGCAGCCATTTCTAGGACATGATCCTAGAAGGATACTGGAATGTCGGTAAAATCATTATGGACCGTACCATGTCCAACAAGGTACAATTTTTCCTTTCAGATACATCTATTAATTATTGCGTATCAGGAGGCGTCCATTATGAGAAAACCATTTAAGATGATCTAGAAACTTATTGCACAAGTATTTATTCCTTGATCTAATCAAAGAATCTTAATACTTTGTCAATTTGTTTCACTTCTGAATTCTTTGAACCTTTCAAAGAATTCACACTTGTTTTCTTCGACGAATTATTTTCCTAGAACAAAAAAAACTACTAGCAAAAATCTTTCATGTTTTCTTCGACGAAATTGTTCAAATCCTTTCATGTAACAACAAAAAAATAACTAAAAAAATAACTTTTCAACATTCTTTTAATAGAAGAAAACTTATCAATATACAACAACGAAAAGCACACCAATATTAGCCATATGACTAGATTATCTAGTAATTTGATATATACTCACGTAAAATAATACTTTTAGAACTAGTGAGGAGTCATATTCCCTTAAAAAAGAAGTATCATGCAGAAGACACAAATAAAATTGAACAAAGTATCAAACTTGAGATGCCTTTTAATATAATTATATAAACTGCCTAGTTCCTAGAGGTACACATTAAGATTAGAAAGTTGTCCAATAGATTCCTATAAAGTTCAACACCCCCAACACATTCTGAACTAATTTGACCACATGAAGTATAGTCCTCGTTTAAGAAATAAATGAATCGCACACGTAGGGAACTGATAATCAGGCATTCTGCACCATCCCCCTTCTATACGAACACATAAAGTGGACTCTCTTGTAATATTTATTTATTTTTGGAGAAGTTATGTATAAATATTATAAATATAAAAACATCATGTCAAAGTGTTCACTGATATTCATAAAACTCAGCGGTTTAAAGAAACTCAATATATCTATCAAATATATTGTTGCCTAAAAGCAAATTGATGTTATCCTGCATCAAAGAACAAAAACATATGTAAAATGAAAAAAGCAAGGGACTTATCTATGGAAAAAAGTCTTTAACACTGTTCAACATAAAAATAATGTGCACACGAACTACTCTTTATCCATTCTGTGCCAAAAATGAATATTTGGAAACATCATTTAATTCTTAATCATCCATATTCATAATCAGATCATGTTCACCAACCTTCCTATTTGACTGTTCAAAGTCAAATCATAACTCGAAAATATAAAGGATCATACTTTTAAAACTTCTTTCATTCAGTTAACATGTCAAAAGTTAAAGAATTGAAATTATTCCATTTCATGTTTTGGAGGGGTCCAAATGGTTATTGAACTACTAATATAGAGATGTCTAAATATATCCACCCCAGTGCCATCTCAATTCTACCGATGAAAATTTGATTAATAAATTTAGGATGCAAGCACAATGATTTTTGTTTTACTTTTCCTACTTATACCTTTACTATTTGTAAGTCAGACAACATATATTTTCAAACCCAAGAATATGAAAGAATAAAAACATATAACATAAAGGGGATTTTTCCTACTGTCATAAATTTACAACATTAATCGTGCCTAATAAGTTTCACGAAGATGCTTAGAAAAATCATACCTGCTGAAGATTGAAGGATATATTGAAGAATAGTTGCCAAGAAAAGAGGGAAAAACCTTCACCAAATCAGTTAGCCACAGTCGCCCAAATGCGATAGCTAGTCAAGACTCAAGCCTTAATTTACCCAACCTTCACCACGGTAGACGCCTCCGATTGGCCATTACTTGGCCACGCAAGAACTACTATAGTCACATGTAAGTTCGTCGTCGAGGGAGGGATCGAAGGAGAGGGAGTGTTGTAGCTTTTGGCGTTGAAAATTTGGGTAAGAAATTTTGATTCGTTGTCGTCGAGGTAGGGCTTAAAATTATAAAGTCATTCTCGACGGGCAAGCCGTCGATAATATAACTTGATCGAGAAAGACTCATTAACGAGGCGGTCTTAGTCGTTTATAGCATTTTACTTCCGCCGCCACTGAGTTTGCCTCCCCCGCAAGATTATGGCGCCAAACTAATGTCATTTGCGACGACAATATATCCATTCTCGACGGCATGCCGTCGGCCACTATGTTGGATTTGGAGGAAAATTATCATTGCCAACCAAGACACATTAAGGATTGACTACCGAAATCATAAATGATCTCATTAATGATTTACGAAGAAAGCCGTCGCCAATGACCATTATTTTTGTAGTGATATTCGTAAGGATTATTATCTTTGTTCAATATTCGTAAGGAATATTATTTTCGTTCCACAGTTGTAAGTGATATTATTTTTATTCAATATTCGTAAGAAATAATATTTTCTTCCATACTCTGTAGTATTTAAGTAATATTATTTCGTTTTATATTCTTAATTCTACACTCATTTTGTTAAGTATTGCTTCTATACTCTTTGAAATTAGTAGAATATCCTTGAGTATCTTTTCACGAAAATATTTTTCTGAACATTCTTGTTAAATTTTAGTCTTTTCATATATGTCGGGGTACTATTCACGGAGTACTATTCACAAAGTACTATTCATGAAGTACTATTCACCCGGAGTACTATTCATGACAAAAATTGATTTATTTTCTTTCAAAATTATTTTTGATACATGAATATTATTCTTGAATTTTATTCCACAAAACAGTTATCATGTTGACAATTTGGACATTCTTGAATTTTGGATAAATTGAAATATAAATCTTTTAAATTTATCTTTGTTTTCACTTAATTGAATTCTTATATCATTGTCATCATCCTCATACTTATATTATGATAAAAGTCATCTTTGACCCGTAGTGCATAGATGGACTATTGATTGGTATGATTATGACCAGGAATTATGTATCGGTATAATCATGACCTGTAATTTTACAAATGACGTGGTAAAAGTCATCATTGGCCCGTAGTGCATTGATGGATAGTTGTTGGCATGACCATGACCGTTGGTGATAATAACGAATATCCTTGGCCCATAGTGCATGGATAATTCGTGGATATGATACAAACGAATATCCTTGGCCCGTAGTGCATGGATAATTTGAGGATGTGGATTATTTATTGAGTTGTGTTACATCGATAAAATATTGATGATAAATTTTTAAATCATAGAAGATAGTAGATACCATGCTTTACTTGATTCTTTTAATGGATTGCTTGTTTCACTGCAGTTAAACTTGTTGTCTATTGTATTATATCAGTTTTTATACTATTGAAGGCTAACGATAATTTATTATGCATTATCTTAGTCATAATATTCTTTACTGGGCTAGTTGAGCTCGCCCTTTGCTTTCATTGTTCTTTTTAGAAAATGAGAACATAGCCGGGATTAGTCGAAAAATGGAGTGACGGTCCAAGATAGTGGTTGTAGTAGTCCTCACTATTTTATAAAATAGTGTGGTAATAATTATAATGAGGACTCCATTTGAGTTTGGATATTGTCTACGAGATAATATTCGTGTTAAAACTCTCAGCTTATGTTTTATTGTATTTTACACGATAATTGTATAATTAAGCTGTATTTGAATTATGTACCATGTATTTGGCGACTCAGAATGAGTTGTGTATACCTATTTTGGGGGCGTCACAGAAGTGGTGATACTATGAAGAATCTGATGATGGAATGCATGATCCTAGAGCTAATTGGAGTGTTGATACTGTGATACATTGTTGTTTACATTTCAATTTTTGAATTATTCAGACTTTAGTATTTTGTTTACTATTAAACTGTTGGACTTGGACGGTCAGACTTTGGTTATTTTGTTTGGAACTTTGGATTTCCATTTGAGCATTTTGGAATTTAGTTTATGAAATGGTGCCAAACTACTAGCTTTAGTTCTTGAGTTTGAAATTTGGAGTTTAAATATTTGACTTGTAGCCTTGAGTTGGTAATGCACAAGCAACACAACATTTTTGGTGTAAATTCTGAAGAATTTTTTTTAATATTTTTTTCCTTTTTAAAATTATCATTTTCTTTTATTTTTTATAAGTAAGTTTTCAACTTGTTTCTAACCCATCTTCTATATTTGCAAGATTGAAGCTTGGACTTTAGACCTTAAATATTTGATTTGCACATATGCAAATTTGTAGTCATGACTCTTGAATTGATTCAATTAACAGTTGAATTACAAGTTAATTTTTATGTTGTCTGTGTTTCTAACTCGTCTCTTATATTTGTAGCATTAAAGCTTGGACAGTTGAACTTTGGAGTTTGATAACTAATTTGGTGCTGAAATTAGCTTGTAAGTTTGTTTGTTACTGCACATTAGGTTGCCTAAATGTCTAATGCCTTGTTTATGTGTTGTTGAACTGAACATAAAGTTATGCCTTGATGTTGTTATATCTTGTTTTCTTGTTGTTGCTAAACATGAAAGTTGCCCAATGGCATGTGCCCTTCAGCCCCTTCTCTTGGTCAGTCAGTCTTGAAATTGTAGGCTAAATGAATGATCAGAAAGATTAATTAAGGACATTAGCTTGGTGAAAATTCTGTAAAAAAAGTTTAGTGTATTCTTTTTATTTTGTTATTTTTTATTTATTTATTACAAGTCAATTTTCAAGTTGTGTATTGAAATTAGCTTGTAAGTTAGCTTATTGCTGCACATGAAATTGCCTAAATGCCTAATACCTTATTATTGTGTTGCTTAATTGAACATGAAATTGTTGTTTTGATGTTTTTATACCTTATTGCTTTCTTGTTGTTGCTAAACATGAAAGTTGTCCAGTGGCATGTGCCCCTCTCTTGGTCAGTTGGTTTTGAAATTTCAGGTTAAATATATGAATGAAGAATTATCATGGTTGTTGTGTTGCTGAATTGAACGTAAAGTTATTAATGATGTTACTATAAATTCTATCATAGTAGAATTAATACTGTAAAATTATCATTGTATTTTTTATAGCAAATGTATTTTAATATATAAATGAAACTGAAGTTTTTCTAAGCTTTCATTTTTATGTCTCATTTTCGTGTGATTCATCTCAGGCTTAAACTCGAATGAAAAGGTTTGCGAATTACTTGTTGTGAAAATGAGTGAAGTAACTCTAAGTTAAATAGTTTCGAGTAATTCATCAAGTCGAACTTAAGACACCTTGGAAATTAGTAGTTCGAATTCGAGTCAAACTTGAACATAAATTTTTTGATGCGAGTCGAACTTGAGAATTAGGGTATTCGGATTAGTTTGACTCAATTTACACTCCTATGGGTGTGTTCGTTTACCGGCATTTAAAGTGTTTGGTGCGTTTAGAGGTTTAAACGCACCGCACCATTTTTGAAACGTTGTATTTGGACTTCGAATATAGCGTTTGTGAGTTAAATAAACTGTGTTTGAAATAAGTTGTTTGTAAACAAACAAAATTCTCTACTGAGAAGTAATAGATAAAGGATTTGAACCCATAATACTTTCTATCTAAAACAAATGTGTTATCTAACTTCGTTACATCTCTTTAATAAAATAGGTGAGCTATAAATTTAAATGATGTTACTTTTTATAATTACATGTATAAAAAGAGAATAAATTATATATGAATGGTCAAAAAAATTAGAGTTTTACATTTATAAATAACAACATGACACGTAAAAGATTTATGAGAAAATCAAGTGATTTAAAATATAATATGATTAGTTAAATAGTTTTATCATGATAAATAGTAAATACAATTCAAATGCCTTATTTTTTTGCTAAATTCTTTATGTATTAAAACTCTAATTTTATAGACCATCCGTATATAATTTATTCTTGTATCAAAATTACTCATATAGAACTATGAAGTGTATCTCATATTCCTATCCTTAAATAATTTATATAGCGATTAATTTTACTTCAAAAGGAGATTGACTTTAACATGAAATTGTAGGATCGTGAAAAGAAAAAAAGTATGCGGTCTATTTCTTGTACTCTCTTAACTTATAGAATTTTATTATATACTCCCTCTGTTTTAAAATTAGAGATACAATTTAATTTTTGAAGTTAAATGACGGCATATTAAATTTTAAATTAGTGCGAATTTATTTAATTTTAATTGATAAAATTATTATAATTATATAGTATATAAAAAAATTTATTTTATTCTAAATTATTATCGGACACGCAAATTTTAAGTTTTAATATCTCGTCATAGTAAGACCCCAACTTTTAATAAATAAAACTTATTTTTTGTTATAAATATTATTCTAAATAGTAAGATGTTAAATTGATAAAAATGTTAAAGTTAAGGGTGACATGTGCAAATTATAAGAAATTAAAAGTATTTTAAGAAATATTCGGTATGTCGTGGAATATTCAGTATGTCGGGAAATTTTCGGTAAAGTACAATTACACCGAAATAATCAATCATTTATAGACCCCCATAACAAAATAATTGTTGGATAAAAAAATTACATAAATATATAACATTATTAATAAATATTATCGTGAAGTTTATTACCTTTTAATCGTTAAAATACCGCTAATAAAAGAAATAAGAAGACGGTACTCCACGAGAATGCACGGTATATCATAATATTTCGTATTATTGAATCAATAATCGTCACACTAGCAACTACAGAATAATATTTCATTTTGTTGAACCAATAATTGTCATAGTAACAACTGCACAATTTTTCATATTATTATTGAACCAATAATTGTTACAGTAGCAACTGCATAGTATTTCATACTATTGAACCAATAATTGTCACAGTAACAAATGCACAATATTTCATATTATTGAACCAAATAATTATAATCGCAGCAAGGGTAGTAATGAAAAGTTACATAGTTAAAAGTCAAGGGTATTAAATAATTAGATAGACTCATTATTTAAAGAACATTGATATCTTTGATATTAATACATTAAGACAATAATGTATAAGATGGATATTATAATAATTGTGCATAGTAAAGAAAAATAGAATCTTGAAATGTGAAACGTGTGGATAACTAATATGTAGTAGATGAAAGATAATCTTGAAATGTGTAACGTGTGAATAACGAATATGTGGTGGATTAAAGATAATCTTAAAATGCGAAACGTGTGGATAATTGATGAATGGTATATATTAAAGATAATCTTGAAATGTGAAACATGTGAATAATTAATATGTGGCAGATTAAAGATAATCTTGAAATGTGAAACATGTGAATAATTAATATGTGGCAGATTAAAGATAATCTTGAAATGTGAAACATGTGGATAACTAATATGTGGTAGAATAAAGATAATCTTGAAATGTGAAACGTGTAGATAATTGATGAATGTTATAAATTAAAAATAATCTTGAAATGTGAAACATCTGGATAAATGATGAATGATATATATAAAGATAATCTTGAAATGTGAAAAGTATGGTTAAGTGATGTGTGGTAGATGTTGGTTAAATTTTGCCTATAAATAAAGGTTGCCTTGAGTATTGGTGAATATCAGTAAAAGTGTAAGAATTGTTCACGTGAGTTTACAACTCTTCTTTTAGAAGACACTTTATTTAAAAGATTCATTTTGAAAAGCTTACTGTTTTGAAATATTAATGTATTCCTTCAAAAAAATTATTTTGAAGTTTATTCTACTCTATTTTATACACTACACAAATTTATACTATCAAGTCACCTTTGACGATTTCATAATATACGAGTTAGTGTACATCTTGAAATTTATACGTTGTAGTTACTAATTAAATTATAAATATACATATAAGTTGATCAATTACATAGAAAACAATATCTAGTCACGTGTTAATGTAAGAGGTATCATTTTCTTTCATACTCCTAAATTTATGGTAAAAAATTATTACTCGTTTGTACAGCCTTATCATTAAACGATGAAAATTTCTGAAATATTTAAAATATATAACTTAAGGGCAAAATGCACTTTTGTCCCTCGAAGTATCACCCCTTTTACACAAGTGATTCTAATCTATTAAACTTATAACAACAGCTTCCAAGTACACTTAAGCAAAATTGACCCTAAATCCATTTCAGCCATAAAAAGGGTCGAATTGTTGATGTGTTACGGGAAAAGCCATATTTTTATAATTTTCAACGTATTTCACTGGATTTTGCCATTAAAATAAACTTAATATATGTATTTACCAATTTTCTCTCTCTAATCTACTCTGTCTTCTCACTTTTCCTCTTCCACACACATTTTTTTCACTCGGATCATTTGACTCAGTTTCATCATACAAATCTATTTCATTATCTTCTATTGCAAAATGATCTCAGCTTCCGAGAGAAATCCTAGACCATGTAGCCAAACACCTCGATTTTGAAATCGATCTCCTCCGATTTTGATCCGTTTACACTTCCTGGCGATCCTCTGTCATTCCATCTTATACCCTACCAATCATCCCCTTCACGTTTTCCAATCCTCCCAAACAACGAAATCTCCAATACCACCTAGGATTTTTTCTCTCCAAGCGCTCCATTTTCCTCCTTGGATTACCCCAAACACCCCATTCCTTTGTTAGATGATTCATCAAACTCGAACTACACAATCCCCAAAAATGCCACCTTTTGAATCCTCTCACTTATGACGAATTCAACCTCTCCCCATTAATTTCCCCACAACCCTCGATTTGTTTAATTTCAAGGTTTCCGAATTAAGTTATGAACCATCGTACGTTTGCTAATTCAATTGAAAATGCAAGTAATCTTAGCTCGAAAAAGGTTACTTTCTATGATTTGGGTAGTGATGATTTTGTAATTTTAACCATTCATGTATCTGGCAGTGTTGCATTGTTGAAATCTGGTGATAAAAAATAGATCATAATTGATGATATGCATTCACCTTATGATGATGTGATATTTTTTAAGGGTAAGTTTTATGTTGTTGATAGTACGGGCAGGACTGTAATAGTGGATAGCAAGTCGGCAATGATGGTTAATGTGACGCCCCCAAAATTAGGTATACATCATCCATCTGAGTTGGTCATGGGATCGTAATTCAATTGAAATCAACTTAATAATACAAATCTCATATAGTATACAATACGACAAAACATAAACTGTAAGTTTGAATACAAATATTGTCTACTAGAGAGTATACAAACTCAAAAGAGAGTCCTCATTACAATTATTATCACAATATTTCACGAATAGTGAGGACTACTAATGCACCATCTAGACCATCACTCTGCTCCTCGACTAGTCTCATTCGTTCTCATTTCAAGAAGAAAAGAAAAGAAAGGGTGAGCTCAACTAGCCGAAGAAGAAATATTATGACTAAGATAATGTAGAATAATTTATCGTTAGCCTTCAACAAAGTGTTAAACTTATAAAATATAATAACTATCAAGTTTAACTGCGCAATGAACAAGCAATCCATTAGAAGAGTCAAGTACGGAATAAAATCTATTATCTTCTATGATTTAAAAAGTTTTTCATCACTTTTATCATTTGGGACTAAGCTTAATAAATAATCTACATCATCGAATCACCCCCGTGACTACTACCAATGATATCTTTTAGTATCACGACCACGAATTATACATACTGCACTACTACTTAAGATAATCATGTTTTCATCAATCGGTCCGATCATGCCATACAACAATTCATCTTTTGACTACTACCAAAGAGAATCCATAGCCATAATCATAGCAAAAAGCGCCCATCAATGCACCACGGCCAATGAGGACTTTTTCCACATCATTTGTAACATTACGGTTATGATTATACCGAATAATCCTCGGTCATAATCATACCAAGTCCATCTATGCACTAAAGCCACAGATGACTTTCAACATAATATAAGCATGAGGATGATGACAATGATATATGAATTCAATAAAACATGTTCAAGAATTAATTTATCCGAGAACCGATAACGTTCAAATTGTCAACATGATCTTCGCTTTGTAGAGTAAAATTCAAGAATGCTCGGAAGAATATTTCCATGAAAAGATCTTTGGATGAAGCCTTGAAATATCGAGGATATTCCACTAATTTCATGGAGTATATAAGTCAAAGTTTTAACCAACCGAGTATAATAAAGAATGGAATAACAAAAGAAATCACCGTGTGTAAGACCCCAAATTATTAATAAATAAAATTTATTTTCCTCTATTTATTATTTTGAAATAGTAAGGGTTGATTTGATTAATATGGTTAGTTATGGGTAAAATGCATAAATATTTTAAATACGCGGTGGTTATAAAATATTCATTGTTGTTTGGGAATATTCGTTTTGGTCGTTGAATATTCTGCTTTATCGGGGAATATTAAATGCAATGGTATGATCTTTTGTGGGCCCCATAATGAAGATTGGATGAAGAAAACGACAGTATAAGTTGTTTATAAATAAGCGGTAGCTTGATTATTCACCAATTAATCTTGTTGGAATACCCGGTTGGTTAAAACACGATGTACGCGTTGTTGACTTGCGATGATACTCAGTATTGCACCAATTATTGATTCTTACGTAAGAAAGGCTACTACTCAATAATTATTCACGATGAATTATTATTCAAAGATTTTATTTTATTGATTCAATAATTCTTTGCGTTGATATTTTATATTATCGTTGTTTTAATAATTGTCACTATACATTATTTTCCATTATCGAAGCAATAATTCATATTATCTGAATAATATTATTAGAAAACATTATTAGCGAATTACGGCAAGAAGGAGAAATCCTCATTTGGAAATCCCTCTTTCACAGGAGCGGTTTGGTTGCCAAGATCGTGAATCTGTAATATTATTTGTGAATAATTAATTATTGATTTATATGATGAGGAAAATATTGATTTTATGTGGTTATAGATGGAGAAAATTTTTAAAGTGACAATTGTTAAAAATTGATAATTTATTTTTCCGATAAAATAATATTTTATTATATTATATAATAATGATGATATTTTACAATGAATGTGAGATATATATGAGTATATGAGGAGGAAGAGTATTTTTGTTGCAAAAGTTGTTTAAAACATGTTAAACATGTTGGTAGACCCATTTCTTGAATGAAATTTGATTATAAAGATGTAAAATCGTCTAGTTTACAGATTTGATCAATTTCTGTTTGAAATTTGGAAAAACTTCCTTCTGCAAAGTTGTAGAGAATTGAATTTCCTATAAAAACTCGCAAAATTCGAATTTTCTGATAAAAAGGCTATTTATTATGAATTATTGAAGTTCTGAAGTTCTAAAATAATTTATTTTTGGAAGTTTTAATTATTTTTATTAAGAAAAATGTTTTTATTGTTTTGGTTGGCCCCCCATGTGTTGTAAACATGCTGAATTCAGGAGTCTTAGTGGGCGTAGGAAATTTTTTATAATATATTAATATTATATTAAATTTTTCGCTTTTGGTGTTCTAAGCATTTTCCTATAAATAGGGTGCTTTAGGTTAGAATTGAAAATCACTTTAAACTACTGATTTTTCTCTCGATATATTGAGCGTATTCTTGTGAGTATTTTAGTACTTTGAGTATTGCTTTATCTGGTGCAAGTCCTTTCAAAGACTATATTCAAAGATACCAATGTAAGATCTTATCCTTTTTAGGTAAGGGATGTTATTTTCTTCTCAAATGATATTATTTCTTCAATATCATTATGCTAAAATATTAGTTGGAACTTTTTATTAAATTTGGAACTTTTTATGTCTGGGTTAGTTATTCATGAGTTATTATTCACGAGTTACTATTCACGAAGCATAATGATCTTTTTGTGAAATTTCTATCTTTTAATTGTGTCGGCATTCATTATTCACGATATCAAGACTATTCACAAATACTGAAGACTATTCACCAAAAATGAAATTTTCTTCTTTTTGTCCAAAATATCTATTCGGATACTAGCTTTGATTGTATCCATGTTTTGATAATTTTTGAATTTTACTCCACTATTATTTGTTTATGAGGTATTTTTGGACATGAAATAGGTGAAATACTTAATCCTTAATATTTATTCTTTTGTTTCACTTTGGATTCATTTTTTTAAAATATTTTCATCATCCTCACCCTAGATGATGATATAATTGAATATCTTTCATTTTGTAGTGCAAAGATGAATGATTTTCGATGAATATCTTTGGCCCGTAGTGCAAAGATGAGCAGTGTTTAGATGAACATAATTAATGATGAATATCTTGGCCCTGTAGTGCAAAGATAAATATTTGATTCCAGATATATATTGATTGATGTTACAAGGATAAAAGATAGACGATGAACTTTTAAATTCATATATAGAAGATAGTATTTTGCATTCTCTACTTAAGTCTTCTAATGAATTATTATTTCCGCTGCGAATATTGATTTAAAACTTGTTGTCTATTGTATTCTATTAGATTTTTTTCCTGTTGAAGACTAACGATAATTTGTTTTATATTTCTTAGTCATAATGTTCTTTACTGAGCTAGTTGAGCTCACCATTTTTCTTGTTGTTCCATTTTTCTTCTCAGGAGGCGAGAATGTAGCGAGTACTAGTCGGGTTGTGGAATGATGGTTCTAGAAGTCGTTTTAGTAGTCCTCACCATTTTGTAAAATAATGTATCAATAATTGTCTCGAGGACTTATTTGAGTGTGGATATTGTCTAGATGACAATATTTGTATTTAAACTCATGCTTTTTATGTTGTATTAATAAAGTTGTAGTTGTTTACGTACTCATGTATTTTTTGGCGACTTCGAGTGGGTGTTGTATACCTATTTTGGGGGCGCCACGGTTCATATCGAGCTTAGGGATATGGTCTCCGCTTCGGAGATGGGGAATAAGTACAAGGAGGGAAGAGGCGAGTAATCATTCGCTAAAGTGTGTCATAGTACTAAGCTTATTTGTTGGTCGATTGAAGTATATGGTTAATATATGATATGTTAATTTGTTTAATTAACCCTTGATTTATGGCGGTGATTTAAGAATGGCAATTTGAGAATATTAACGGTGGAGTTAATGAGACCAGTGGGAAACACCTTTAATCACCACCTGTGGGGCGTCTGGCAACAGAAGGCAATATTCCTCAAGTAAACAACACCACTGAGCAGACGATGAATGACGGGATGTTTAGGAGCTTTTTTCAGTTCATACAAAACCAGACGATGGAGATTCGTGTACAGAATACGGGTGAAAATGATAGCAACACGCGGCTTGTCACGGCCAAGCAGTTCAAAGAGTTGGGACCACCAGAATTTAAGGGAATGCCGAATCCGATCATGACGAAAACGTGGGTCAAGCAAATTACCAAGATATTCGATGTCTTGGGATGCACGGAGGAACAGAAGGTTCCATTCGCCACCTTTATGTTCCGTGGCGAGAAGGAGATTCTTGGTGGGAGTTTGTGAAACGTATGACTGCCAAGACCTTCGCACGTGGCGCCCCAAAATTAGGTATACATCACCCATCTTGGGTCGTCAGATGCATGGTACAAAATTCAAATACAACTTACTAATACAACTGTCGTGTATAATACGACAAAACATATTTGTGAGTTTGAATACAATTATTGTCTACTAGAGATTATAAAAACTCAAAAGGAGTCCTCATTACAATTATTAACACACTATTTCATGTAGAATAGTGAGGACTACTAATGCTATCCTCGGACGGACCATCACTCCGTTCCCCACTAGTCCCTCTTTATTTTCTCATTTCCTAAAGAGAACAGTGAAAGAAAGGGTGAGCTCAACTAGCCCAGTAAGAAATATTATGACTAAGATAATGCAGAATAAATTATCATTAGTCTTCAACAATGTTAAACTTATAAAATATAATTGACATCAAGTTTAACTGCAGTGGAACAAGCAATCCATTAAAAGAGTCAAGTAGAAAATAAAATCTACTATCTTTTATAATTAAAAAGGTTTTTCATCCTTTGTTATCATTTGGGACTCAAATTTTAATAAATAATCCACATCATCGAATCACCTCTTGCACTACGGGCCGAGGATATTCTTTAGTATCACGACCACAATTATCCATGCACTACGGGCCAAAAATATTTGTGTATTCATTAATGGTCATGATCATGTCAACAATGTCCATCAATGCAATCTGCGGGCAATGAGAACTTTTACCACATCATTTATAACATTACGGTCCATGATTACACCGAATAATCACGGTCATAATCATACCAAGTCCATCTATACACTACTGAGCCACGAGATGACTTTCAACAAAATATAAACATGAGGATGATGACAATGATATAAGAATTCAATAAAACAAGTTCAAGAATTATTTTATCTAGGAATTATTAACGCCCAAATTGTCAACATGATCTTTGTTTTGTAGAGTAAAATTCAATAATGATCGGAAGAATATTTCCATGAAAAGATCTTTGGATGAAGCGCAAATATCAAGGATATTCTACTAATTTCATGGAGTATAGAAGTTTAAACTTTAACCAATTGAGTATAATAAAGAATGGAATAACAAAAGAAATCACCATGCATGCGGTGCTTTTTGATAGACAAGTTATTCCAATGAATAATAATAACGGAACTAGGTCGTGCAAAATTTGCAACCGGATGAGGATGTTCCAACAGAATAATAAAGAGCGGAACCAGTCAAATTGTAAAACACATGCATGGATGTTCCAACGAGAATAATAATAAGAGCGGAACCAGTAAGGTGTAAAACACACATGACAGGATGTTCCAATGAATAATAGAAGATTGTCACCAAGTATAGGGTAGCCAGCGTGATACTGAGTTATTAAACGTAATAATAAGAAATGGAATAACAACAGTTCTCTTCATGAATAAGAAAGAATAACACCCCTTACGAATACAACAAATAATATTCCCTACCCAAGAAGAAAATCTTTGGATATATAAGTAGTGAAGTAAGAGAATACTTTCTTCTTCTCTCTATAGTCTCTCTCTATAGTTTCTCTCTCTAGAGTTCAATTGAATTAAAAGAAAATAATGAAGGAATGAGCTTTATTTATAGGAAAATGGAATGCATAAGAACTAATCCATGGTATCAGATTGATTTACTTTAACTCGACGGTCCATATTTAAAGCAAAATCTTTTAAATAAAATATAATATATTCTATTTATAATCTAATAAAACGAATAACTTTATAAAAGATTTTACTATGCAAACACTATGCAGGCACTATGCAAACACTATGCATAATAAAATATAATATATTTTAATTATTGTCTAATAAAACAGATAGCTTTATAAAAGTATTCTATTTTATATAAAAAGTTTTTACTATGTAAAACACTATGCAGACACTATAATATAATATATAATATATTCTATTTATAGAATAACTTTATAAAAGTATTACATTTTATATAAAAAAATTCTGTATTATTACATTAATAATACCAACAAAACTAAGTGACTTATCACTTAAGCATCAATAATTAATACCGTGTGCAACTATGCAACCACGCCAGACGTCGCATTATCTTTAACACAGGGTGTTTCAACATTAACAGTAAAACTTCTGCCGTTATTTTCATAAAGTATTTTTGTCGTTTTCTCAATCCGACAATAATTTCATTGTGGGGTCCACCAATGATTGTGCCGTTGTACTAATATTCCCTGTTAAAAAGAATATTCCCCGACCAATCGAATATTATATAACAACTTGCATACTTTGTAAAATTTATAAATATTACGCACAACTATTATATCAATTTCACTCCATAATATTCAAAAATAATATTTATAGAAAATTCATCTTTATTCAAAAAGTTGGGGTTTTACACCGCATGTCTTGGGAAACGTTTCAGAAACTTTTCAACGAAAAATACTTTCCTGAAAGTATTCGCCATATGAAGTGTAACGACCCCAAAATAGGTCCATTCCATCCAACCCATTTTGAGTCGCCAAATACATGGTACAGAAAATAACTACAACTTTATTACAACAATTGTCTTGTAAAATACAACAACACATATGCTGTGAATTTGGATACAAATATATATCAACTGTGACTCATGTCCCAATAGTGGACAATAAATTTCATAATGACACCTTACATAAAGGTATAGTCGAAAGCTGCTTTTAAAAATTAGAATCTTTGGGAAGTGCTCAATGAAACCTTCGTATATGGGAGGCCATGCGTATAGGTTATGATAGATATCATATGGCCACGTAATTATCCTTGGTTGATCTAATAGACCCCAAAGAAAAACGAGAAGATTACTATCATATTCTTCCCAATGGTGAGTCTTCTCTTGACATATCATTATCTCCACTCGTCTCTAATTGGGTATTAAACTCCAAACAAACACCAAGATTATATAGGTAGTGCTTGTAAATATACTCAAAGAAGTGGATTAAGACAACCCCGTCTTTATGATGACACGAGGTTGTATGTCATTAGACATCTTGTATGATAGTGGCAAAACACCCTTCCAAGTTAAATTCACCTCACCTCAACATCTATAGACCACCGATTCTATTCCCTTGTTATTCTATTCAATTCCAAACTACACTCTTATTACTCGAAAGGAATTGTGAAGCAAAAGAATGAAGCACAACTAGCTCAATAAAAAAATATCATGACTAAAGATAATTAAATTATCAATAGCCTTCATCAATAATAAATCGTAGATTTAGAACATATGGTAGATGATAAAAAATTCAACCATAGTTGCGGTGAACGAAAGCAATCCATTAGAAGAGTCAAATAGACTATAAAGTCTATTATCTTCTCCATGTTAAAAGTCCACCAACAATGTTTTATCCCTGTAACATCAATCAACAATTTCATCCACAATCACATGTATAACTCATAATCGTAATTGTTGTTCTAAATTCCTTTTCTCATTCGGGATGAAGATAATTTTCATCACTTGTCTTTACGAAATATCAAAGATCATGGTTATACCAAATCAGATTCCTGCTCATAATCATACTAATAAATTCATCTTTGCACTACGGGCCAAAGATATTCATCAACAGATTCATATTTGCACTACAGCCAAAAGATATTCATCAACAGAGTTCATCTTTGCACTCTGGCCAAAAATATTCAACTCAAGTCATCTTTGACTACGACCCAAAGATATTCATCAACAATTCATCTTTGCACTCTACAGCCAAAGATATTCATCAACAAGTCATCTTTGCACTACTGGACCAAAGATATTCATATCTCAAAGAAATACATAATCATTTCGTAATTTATATAAACCATAATTATAACCATATATGTTGATCAATTCACCTTTTGCACTTAATTTAAAGATATTCAATTATAAATTCAATGGTCATGATCATACCAGTCAACAATTCAACTTTGCACTACTGGCCAAAGAGAACCTATAGTCACGATCATACCAATAATCTATCCATCTTTACACTCAAGTCAAAGAGAAATATCATCATTAGGGTTATAAGAATGTTATATAAAAATAATATAATCAACATATAGATTTAATCTCAAGAGTAAGATTCATAAATCAATGATTTCATAACAACTTAATCAAAATGTTATAAATCACTTAATAATCTCATAATCTAATATTATTAATACTACCACAATATTTTAATCATTTCTTAAACTTATAAACAATTTATTTTAATTGTTTACACTTTACTAATAAATGCATTTAATCATCTTAAAATGCCAACCTCATAAGATCTCATCACCAATAGCCAAAACCCTCATCAAAAATCTGCATATATCTCTCATATATAATTCTCAAGCCATAAAATCATATTTTCCAATTTTCTTAATTCACATAACATATTTAATTCATTTACTCATAACTAGAACATTTTCATGAAAATACCAAATCAGTTTTAAAAATATTTCTTTTCTGGGATTTAGAAGAATATAGTCCCATATTGAATATATATTTTCTCAAAATTTTAAAATTCATTTACTATTTTTCACATGGCCAAAACCACCGAATATTCAGATATTTATCATAAATTGTACTTTTATCCAAAAATTCTGAAATTTACACGGTATACTGATATTATATAAATGTACTCACAATAAAAATTTCATCAATTTTAGAGTTAATCACAAGGAGTTATAAGCAGTTACTTTTAAAATAGTCTTTTCTCATAAAATCCATAACTCCTAATCTATACATCCAAAAATCGCCATTTTTGGACACAATCAACAAAACTCATCAAATTATCATTTCAAAATTTTTTCAGAATTTTTGAAGGTACAGAAGAATTTCGAAATAATAACCCTTAAAATCCTTATTATCCCTTACCTCAAAAAAAGAAGACTTACATTTGGAATAATTTGAACGAACTTGCACCGTATAGCAATACTCAAACTATACTCAAAATACTCACTAGAATACGCTCGATAATATAGAGAGAGAAAACTTCAGTTTCTGGTGTGATTTTCAATTATAACCTAAGCACCCTATTTATAGGAAATCGCTTAGAACACCAAAAGTTAGTAAAATTTATTAAAATATTAATATATATATATATATATATAATATACTACGCATGCCTAGAATCAAATTTTCAGCCATCGAACACATGTTAAAGATGCCCCCAAACATGTCAAAAAAACGTTTTCTTAATTAATTAATTAAAAACTCCAAAAATGATAATTAATTAATCTAAAATTCAATAATTCATAATAAATAGCCCTTTTATCGTAAAATTCAATTTCGCGATTTTTTATAGGAAATTCAATTCTCTAGAACTTTGCAGAAGAAAGTTTTTCCAAATTTCAAACAAATATTGACCGAAATCCACAAACGAGCAATTTTACTGTGCTATAATCAAATTTCGGTCAAGAAATGGGGTCCCAAACATGTTTAACATGTTTTAAACATTTTTGTAACAAAATACTCCTCCTCCTCATATACTCATATATCCCACATTCACTATAAAAATATCACCATTATTATATTATTAAAAATATAATAAT
Source organism: Panax ginseng (assembly GCA_020205605.1). Classification (NCBI taxonomy): domain Eukaryota; kingdom Viridiplantae; phylum Streptophyta; class Magnoliopsida; order Apiales; family Araliaceae; genus Panax; species Panax ginseng. The sequence goes on along the minus strand of CM035136.1, from coordinate 19,525,452 downwards.
ATATTTAAATGAATTATTTTATCGGAAAAAGATAAAATATTAATTTTCAATAATTTTCACATTAAAATTTTCTCCATCTATATCCACATAAAATGAATATTTTCCTCATCATAAAATTAATAATTAATTATTCACAAATAATATTACATAATCACAATATTGTAACGGACGGTTCCGGAAAGAGGGGCTTTCCAATAAGAATTTCTCCTTACTTGGCCAAGCAATTAGGTGACCAAACCTCTCCTCGATGTAACTTTCTAGACATTGCCAATAATGCTATCTAATAATATTATTCAAATAATATGAATTATTGTCCGATAATGGAAAATATCTTGTGTAGTGACAATTATTGAAACAACGGTAATATAAAATATCAACGCAAAGCAATTATTGAATCAATAAAATAAAATATTGAGCGAAGAATTACTATAACAATTATTGAGTAGTGTCTTCTTACGTAAGAATCAATAATTGGTGCAATACCGTGTCTTCTTGTGTTTTTAACCAATTTAGTATTTTAACAAGATAATCTGGTGAATAACTACGCCTGGCCATTTATAAACAACTTATATTTGTCTTTTTCTTCATCCAATCGCTTTCCGTTATGGGGCCCACACAAGGCTGCGCCGTCATACGGATATTCTCGACAAAAAGAATATTCTACGACCAAACGAATATTCTCCGACAACAATGAATATTTTATAGCCACTTGCGTATTTTGTAAAATTTGTATAATTCACCCATAACTTTAAACTTTTATCAATTTAACCATTTACTGAATAATAATTATAAGAAAAAATTGAATAATTTTATTTCATAAAATTCGGGGTCTTACATGAAGGAGGTAGAGTTTATTAGACTAGAACAAAACAACATGACGGTGTCCCAATACGAGGCGAAGTTCGCAGAGTTATCCAAGTTTGCACCTCATTTGGTAGGGAATAAGGAACGAATGACGAGGATGTTTCTGAGAGGTTTAAAACCCGAGATTCGGCAATATCTTATCTCTCATAAATTTTTTTATATTTAGATGTTGTCAACAGAGCTCAATTATTAGAGCGAGATAGCGAGTAAGTTCAACCAAGGACCGCAAACTGAGGTCATACCTAAGGGGCGAAGATTATCGAGCAATGAAAACCGGCGAGGAGGAAAATATTGAGACAAAAGCGGTAACCACTCGTGGTAATCGTAGCCATGAAAATAGAGAAGCGACTCGGGGAGATTTTAAAAGAGGAGATTCAACAATGTGACAATGTAGACGTCAAAGACCAAAGAAGAATCTGGTTCCAAGGAGGAGAACAACCACCGGTCATATCTTTATAAGTGCGAGAAAAGAAGGACATATCACCCAAACTGCCCACAACAGTTTAAGGTATGTTATAACTGTAGAAAGGAAGGGTATATCGCTCGAGATTGCCATCAGTAAGCGAAACCAAGTCCAACGGGGATGGTGACTCAAAAGGTTGTCCCAAAAAGTCAAAGTCAATCGGTTCTGGAAGAAGCGTTTGTCGTGGATCGGTCAACATACTGAGAAACCCAAACGAGGTGATCACGAGTAAGCTAATCATAAATTCATGCGAAGTTTATACCTTATTGAATAACGTGCTACCCATTCATTTATCTCTCCCGCTTGTGCTCAACGTTTAAACTTGACTCCGGAGAAATTAGACTTTGACCTATCTGTGGAAACTCCGTTAGGAGAAACTTTCATCACATCCACTGTTTATAAATCTTTTTTGATCCAAGTTGGCACCATCACATTACCTGTTGACCTTATCTCTTTAAAGATACTTGCTTTTGATGTGATTTTAGGGATTGATTGGTTAACTACTCATCATGCCAAAATTGATTGTTTTTGTAATATTGTTAGTTTTCATATTCCTAATCAACCCGTTGTGCGAATTCAAGCAACTAAACCATTAAAATCAATCACTGTCATATCAAGTCATAAAGCTATTCATTTATTGAAAAACGGATGTCAAGCTTTCTTAGCCCATGTTACGGATTTGAATAAAGACACGTCAGATTTTTATAATATTCCTGTTGTTATTGACTTTCCTGACGTATTTCCTGAAGAACTTCCCGGTCTACCCCCAGAACGTGAAGTTGAATTCTTTATTGACCTTGAACTGGTACAAAGCCCATTTCTAAAACCCCATATCGAATGGCTCTATTGAACTTGAGGAGTTAAAGGTCCTACTACAAGAGTTGTTGGACATCGATTTCATTCGCCCCTAGTACATCTCCTTGGGGTGCTCTCTGTTTTATTTGTAAAAAAAAAGAAAGGCGGAGTATGCGACTTTGTATTGACTATCGGGAATTGAACCATGTCACTATCAAGAATAGGTATCCGCATTACCTCGCATTGATGACCTATTTGACCCGATTGCAAGGAGCACAATTCTTTTCAAAAATCGATCTTCGATTCGGATATCATCATTTGAAGGTTAAAAGCGAGGATATTCTCAAGGCGCCCTTGAGAACTCGAGACGGGCATTATGAATTCCTAGTCATGTCCTTTGGATTGACTAATGCTCTCGCTGGCTTTCATGGATATGATGAACCGAGTATTCAAGGAATATTTGGATCGATTCGTTGTTGTCTTTATTGATGACATCCTCATCTATTCCAAAAGCCCGTGAAGATCGTGAGCGCCATTCGAAATTCGGTAATGCGCAAAGGCTTCGTGATAACAAGTTATATATGTGAAGAAATGCGAGTTTTGGCTTAAAAAGTAGCATTCCTTGGGCACATGGTGTCAAAACATGGAGTGTCTCATTGACCCGTGAAGATTGAAACAATACAAAGTTGGGAGCAACTAAAGACGGTGGACCGAAAGACGTAGCTTTTTGGGCTTAAATTGGTTATTATCGGAGATTTGTGGAAGGATTTTCTAGAATCGCTACTCAGATTAACTCAAATGACTCGTAAAGATACAAAATTCAGTATGGAGCAAGAGGAATGCGAGAAGAGTTTCCAAGATCTCAAGAGGAGACTCATTTTCGCACTTGTTTGACAATACCATCCGGGTTCGGATGGATTTGTTATCTACAAATGATGCTTACCGCAAAGGGTTGGGATGTGTTCTCATGCAACGTGGGAAAGTCATAGCCTATGCCTCGCGATAACTTAAAGAATATGAGAGGAATTATCCTACTCGTGATCTAGAGTTGGCGACAATTGTTTTCGCTTAAAGATCCGGAGGCACTATCTATATGGGGAGAAAGTGGAGATATATTCGGACCATAAAAGCCTCAAATATTTCTTCACTCAAAAAGAACTCAACACGCGGCAAGAACGACGTTGGCTCGAGTTTGTTGAAAGATTACGACCACACTATTCAATACCATCCGGAAAGCAAACGTGATGGGGACGCGTTGAGTATAAGATCGTATACGCAGAACGAAAGTGCGATGATGTCAAATATATGCATAGGCCGACTTTAATCGAAAAAAGGTTAAAGTTGCTCAAGCCACGTAATCTTGAACCGGTGATGCGTATGAAGAAGAAAGCAGCAAGAAGGTCTTTATTCGAAGCAAGAATCGATGAAGAAGGAATACTTTGAGTCCACTCCAGACTTTGTGTTCCTAACGATTCTGATTTGAAGTACAAGATCATGATGGAGGTGCATAATACACCGTTTGCAATCCATCCTGGAAGTACCAAAATGTAACGTGATCTTCGACATACATTTTGGTGGAACAATATGAAGAGAGAGATTGCAAAGTTTATCTCGAGGTGTTTAACTTGTTAACGTGTAAAGGAGAAGCATCAAGTGCCAAAAGGTCCATTGCAACCACTTGAGATTCTGAAATGGAAGTGGGAACACATTACAATGGATTTTGTTACGGGTCTTCCCACTGTTTCTCAAGGCATAAATGTTATTTGGGTTATTGTTGATAGATTAACCAAGTCTGCTCATTTTTTGCCGATACGGGAGACTTATTCCCTTGAACGTCTTGCTCGTATGTACGTAGATGAGATTGTGAGATTGCATGGCATGCCAGTATCCATAATTTTGGATCGTAACCCAAGATTCACTTCAAGATTTTGGGTTAGCTTGCAAAAAGCTATGGGCACAGATTTACGATTTAGTTCGGCATACCATCCTCAAACGGACGGACAATCAGAGAGGACTATTAAAACTCTTGAAGATCTATTAAGACTCTGTGTCCTAGACTTCAAAGGCAGTTGGGATAAGTATTTACCATTGGTGGAATTCTCCTACAACAACAGTTATCAGGCAAGTATAGGTGTGGCTCCATTTGAAGCATTGTATGGACGAAAGTGTCGCTCTCCAGTATGTTGGGATGAGGTAGGAGAAGAAACGTTGATGGGACCCGAGTTGGTACGTATGACTACCGAAAGATCCAAACGATTCGACAACGTATACAAACGACACAGGATCGACAAAAGAGTTATGCGGATCTTCATCAAAAGGACGTGGAATTTAGTATTGGGGATCATGTATTATTGCGTATGGCTCCATGGAAAGGAGTTACAAGATTTGGGAAGAGAGGAAAGCTCAATCCACGATTTATTGGTCCATTTCAGATTCTTGAACGAGTAGGAAATGTGGCATATAGACTCGCGTTACCTCCAAGTATGTCTCGTGTTCATAATGTTTTTCATATATATGTGCTACGTAAATATGTGAAAGACCCAAATCACGTTATTGAGTTAGAACCGGACGAGATAGCCGAAGACTTAACGTACGAAGAGGTACCTGTCAAGATCTTGGATAGGAAAGAGCATGTCCTACGCACGAAGGTCATACCACAAGTTAAAGTTTTGTGGAGAAACGATGCTATTGAGGAAATGACCTGGGAGTTGGAAACGGAAATGAAAGCGAGGTATCCTCATCTTTTGAAACACAGACGTCACGTCAATTTCGAGGATGAAATTTCATAAGGAGGGGAGGTTGTAAGACCCCAAATTATTAATAAATGAAATTTATTTTCCTCTATTTATTATTTTAAAATAGTAAGAGTTGATTTGATTAATATGGTTAGTTATGGGTAAAATGCGCAAATATTTTAAATAAGCAGGTGGTTATAAAATATTCATTGTTATCGGGGAATATTCGTTTGGTCGTTGAATATTCTTCTTTGTTGGGGAATATTTGCAATACAGTAGCCATGATCTTTTGTGGGCCCCATAAGCGGAAAAGCGATTGGATGAAGAAAATGACAAGTATAAGTTGTTTATAAATAACTTGGTATTGTTATTCACAGAATTATCTTGTTGGAATACGGTTGGTTAAAATAAGATGTCGTGTTGTTGCATGCGAAGAAGACTGCAGTATTGCACCAATTATTGATTCTTACGTGAAGAAGGCACTACTCAATAATTATTACGATGAATTCTTTATTCAATTATTTTATTTTATTGATTCAATAATTCTTTGCGTTGATATTTTATATTCTTCGTTGTTTCAATAAATGTCACTATACAAGATTTTTCATTATCCAAGCAATAATTCATATTATCTGAATAATATTATTAGAAAATATTATTGGCAATGTCTAGAAAGTTACATCAAGGAGAGGTTTGGTCACTATCATGCTGGCAATAAGGAGAAATCCTTATTGGAAAACCCTCTTTCACGGAAACGGCACTGGTTTCGATCTTGTGATTCTGTAATATTATTTGTGAATAATTAATTATTGATTTATATGATGAGAAAAATATTGATTTTATGTGGTTATAGATGGAGAAAATTTTTAAAGTGACAATTGTTAAAAATTGATATTTTATTTTTTCTGATAAAAAAATATTTTATTATATTATATAATAATAATGATATTTTTACAATAAATGTGGGATATATGAGTATATGAGGAGGAAGAGTATTTTTGTTGCAAAAGTTGTTTAAAACATGTTAAACATGTTGGTGGACCCATTTCTTGACTGAAATTTGATTATAGCATGTAAAATCGCCCGTTTATGGATTTCGGTCAATTTCTGTTTGGAATTTGAAAAAACTTCCTTCTACAAAGTTGTAGAGAATTGAATTTTCTATTAAAACACGCGAGATTCGAATTTTCTGATAAAAGAGCTATTTATTATGAATTATTGAAGTTCCGAAGTTCCGAAATAATTTATTTTTGGAAGTTTTAATTATTTTTATTAACAAAAACGTTTTTATTATTTTGGTTGGCCCCCCATGTGTTGTAAGCATGCTGAATTCAAGAGTCTTAGTGGGCGTAGGAAAATTTTTATAATATATTAATATTATATTAAATTTTCTACTTTGGTGTTCTAAGCATTTTCCTATAAATAGGGTGCTTAGCTTAGAATTGAAAATTACACCAGAAACTACAGATTTCTCTCTCTTTCTCTCTCGATATATTGAGCGTATTCTTGTGAGTATTTTAGTACTTTGAGTATTGCTATACCAGTCAGAAGTACTATCCTTTTTAGGTAAAGGATGTTATTTTCTTCTCAAATAATATTATTTCTTCAATATCATTATGCTAAAATATTGGTTGGAACTTTTTATTAAATTTGGAACTTTTTTATGTCGGGGTTACTATTCATGAGTTACTATTCACGAGTTACTATTCACGAGTACTATTCACGAAGCGTGATGATCTTTTTTGTGAAATTTCTATCTTTTAGTGTTTGATTCTTATTCACGAATACTAAAGACTATTCACAAATATGAAATTTTATTCACCAAAAATGAAATTACGGATATTTTGTCGAGAATAATAAATAATGGAACCCGATATAGTAAGCATGAAACATGAATATACATCGATAATGGAACCAGTCCGTAAGCCAGAAATGACATATTACACGGCGAATAATAAATAATGGAACCGGTCATCGGCGTAAGCGCACAACGAGGATATTCGAGAATAATAAAGAACAAAATATTAGAAGAATGTCACCATGTATAGGGTAGCAGCGTATCTGAGTTATTCAAGCAGAATAATAAAAATGGAATAGCGAAGTTCTCTTCATAAATACAAAAAAAAAATAATACCTTCTAGTAAAAAGCTGAATATAAAAGTAGGAAGTAGCGAATACTTTTACATAGTTTTCTATAACTTTTCTCTACAGTTTTGGTGAATTAAGTAAGAAATAATGAAGGAATGAGCTTCATTTATAGAAGAAGAATAGGCTGCATAGTAACTAACTTATGAGCGGTCCAGATTGATTTACTTTAAGCAGGACGATCCAGATTGGTTTCTTATTAAAACTTAAAGCAACGGTCCATCTTGATTTCTTATTAAAACTTTAAACCCAATGATCCATATTGATTTATAATAGTGAATCAATATGGATCATTGGTTTAAAGTTTTAATAAGAAATCGATGGGATGAATGAATTTTAAGTTTTAATAGTAAATCAATATGAACCGTCCGCTTAAAAGTAAATCAACTGGGAGCGTTCATGAATTAGTTACTATTTAGTCCATTTTCCTATAAATAAGCTTATTCCTTCATTATTTCTTACTTAATTCAATCAAACTCTAGAGAGAAATTATAGAGAAACTATAGAAAAGTATTCTCGCTACTTTTCTACTCTTATAATCGCTTTTTTACTAGTAGTGGGTATTATTTCTTTTGTATTCATGAAGAGAACATCCGTTATTCCATTATTTATTATTCATTGAATAACTCAGATACGCGCTGCTACCCTATACTTAGTGAAATTCTTCCGTTATTTCATTATTTATTATTCTCATTGGAATATCCCGTCTGTAAGGCTTTAATTCGACGGGTTCCATTATTTATTATTCGTCGTAATATCTTCGTCTCAAGGCTTACGCCTTTGACCGGTTCCATTCTTTATTATTCTCGTTGGAATATCTTGTCTGCATGTATTTTACGCCTCGGACCGGGTTTCGTTATTTATTATTCGTTGGAATAACTTTCTGCGCGGTCTATCGCATGCATGGTGATTTCTTTTGTTATTCCATTCTTTATTATACTCGGTTGGTTAAAACTTTGACTTTATACTCCACGAAATTAGTGGAATATCCTTGATATTTGTGTTTCATCCAAGATCTTTTCATGGAAATATTCTTACGAGCATTCTTGAATTTTACTCTACAAAGCAAAGATATCATGTTGACAATTTGAGCGTTATCGGTTCTGGATAAATTAATTCTTGAACTTGTTTTATTGAATTCTTATATCATTGTCATCATCCTCATGTTTATATTATGTTGAAAGTCATCTGTGGCACAGTAGTGCATAGATGGACTTGGTATGATTATGACTAGGGATTATTCGGTATAATCATGAATAGTAATGTTACAAATGATGTGGAAAAAGTCCTCATTTAATTAGTGTATTGATGATGAGCGCTTTTTGGTATGATTATGGCTATGGATTCTCTTTGGTAGTAGAAGCAAAGATGAATTGTTTTTATGGCATGATCGGGACCAGATTGATGAAAACTATGATTATCTTAAGTAGTAGTGCATGGATAATTCATGGTCGTGATCTTTAAAGAATATCCTTGGTCGTAGTATGCGGGGGTGATTCGATGATGTGGATTATTTATTTTAATTTGAGTCCCAAATGATAAAAGTGATGAAAAACCTTTAAATCATAGAAGATAGTAAATTTTATTCCCTACTTGACTCTTCTAATGGATTGCTTGTTCATTGCAGATTAAACTTGATAGTTATTATATTTTATCGTTTAACATCTTTGTTAAAGGCTAACGATAAATTATTCGCATTATCTTAGTCATAATATTTCTTCTTGGGCTAGTTGAGCTCACCCTTTCTTTCACTCTTTCTCTTGAGGAAATGAGAAGCGTAAATTTGAGACTAGTCGGGAACATAGTGATGGTCCTAGATGGTGCATTAGTAGTCCTCACTATTATGTGAAATAGTGTGATAATAATTATAATGAGGACTCCTTTTGAGTTTGTATACTCTCTAGTAGACAATATTTGTATTCAAACTCACAGTTTATGTTTTGTCATATTGTACACGACAGTTGTATTATTAAGTTGTATTTGAATTCTATACCATGTATCTGGCGACTCAAGATGGGTGATGTATACCTAATTTTGGGAGCGTCACAGATATCGTGTTGACAATTTAGACATTATTAAACTCTAGACAAATTAAATTGTAAATATCTAATGTTTATTTTTTTATCTTATTATTCTTATTTTTTATGTCCATCGTTTATTTCATTGTTATAATCATCAGAACTTAAGTTGTGGTGAAAGTTCTATTTGGCCTGAGTGCAAAGAGAAACTATTGATTGATATAATTATGACTATTGGTGTTACAGTTGAATGTCTTTGGCCTTGGTGTAAAGACAATATGATTGTTGAGTGTGTGGCAAGGACACGTGATGAAAGTTATATTTGACCTGAATGCAAAGAGAAACTATTGATTGACTTGATCATAACCAATTGTGTTATAATTGATAAAATCTTGATAGTGAATTTTTAAATTAGAGAAGATAGTAGACATTATAGTCTATTTGACTCTAATTAATCGTCCATTCTGCAGCTGTTATTTGTTGAAAATTTATGTTGTTTGTCATATTTTTTAAATATTTGATTTATTATTGTTGAAGTATAAGAATAACTTATTTTTCGTTATCTTAATCATGATATTCTTTACTGAACTATTTGAGTTCACCTTTTTGTTTCATAATTCTTTTTAAAAAATGAGAGTGTAGTTGTAGCTAACGGAGAGAACATGATAAAGGAATGATTGTTCGAGTTAGTAGTTATAGTAGTACTCACCAAATTATAAAATAATGTGACAATACTTATACTAAATACTTAATGTATGTGTTGTCATACTTTATATACACAACATTATAATAATTATAAATAAAAAAAATCTATATATGTTGTTCGTAATGTGATTACACAAATTAGATAGCGTAATTTATATTGACAATAAATTTGTACCTATATAACACATAATACCACATAGGTCACAATTCAATATAATATTAATCAACATGTGAACTATTTCTTATTTTATATGCTCACGTATAAACATGCGAGTACTATTAACACGCCCTATTATATAACTAGATGTATTAAAATCATAAAATAATTTGTATAGATGGTGGGATTTATTCTAAATTTTGAATGGTATGAGATGATTTATTATTAATTGAAAGCAGAAAATTTAAAATTATTTGTATTTTATTAGATAGATTAGATAGATAGATAGATAGATAGATAGATAGATAGATGGTGGGATTTATCCCAAACTTTGAACGGTCCAAATAATTTATTGAATGAGTGAAAATTTAAAATCATTTATATTTTATTATATAGATACTTTAACAATATTCTTTGTAATTTTTATATTTCAAAATGGACAGCTTGCCACGATAAAACTCAAAGATGCCAAAGCAATTTTTTATTTTCGAAAAATGGATGGCTATTTAAAATTTCTTAATATAAAATAAAAATGATTTTTTTTTAATAATATAAAAAATGGGGAGAAGGTGGAAACGTGTTTGAGCGGGATGTGCGAGGTTTGCATCCTCAGCTCCACGTAAGGGAGCACCACGTGTCGAGCAGTAAGGCTAGCCAGGAACAGATATTCTGAGTCAATCAACGTTGACAAGTGGTCCCACACGTGTCCCAATCTCCCCTCGCCTTTACGTAGACGCTTTCATTGCGCTACCGGAACAAATCCAGAATAATAACCACCACAACCTAAATTCTACCCCCATTAACCCTCCCATCAGCGTGCACCTCACGCTTCACTTCTTCTAACTGTTGTAAATTTGGTTAAAATATGGTGATACATATAATAATTATGAGTAATGGTACATACACAAATTATTTTATAAATTGTTGATGTGTCATACTTTACTTCTGCATATTGATCAATACATTATTTAAATATAGTATTCGGCCTCACACAATATGCTGAGGTAGAGTATGTCACATCAGCAGTTTGTAAAATATTTGTAGAATAATTTGTATCTTAGTATTATTCAATAATTATATAAACTCCTTGATTTAGATTTTAAATTTCAACAAATAGTTTTTTATCATTTAATTAAAAGTGTTCGAAATCATAAAAACACTGGATTTAGTAAACTAATTTAAATATCTCATTTATTAATCTTAACATATTAGGAAATAATAATTTGAAAAAATATTTGAAGGATATTTAATTTTATATTATTTATTATCTTTCCTTATTATATAAAGAGATTTTTAAACCTTTATACGAGTAAATTAAAAATGATTTTTGCCTTCTCCTATCTCCTATTACTTAACATACATAATTAAAATTATAGATCTTTTATAATATGCAACGAAAACAATAAAACATATATACATAATTTGTAAAATATTATAGTACAATTTATCATAGCAATTAGGATTTTTTAATAAAAAATAATAATAGTATAATTTTCCCTACTTTATAAAGCTACTTCAATTTCAACTTTCATATTTTATTTTATTTTTTGGTAATAAGTTTTATAATTGTCGATTATTTATATAGTTAGATAAATTTTGAAACATAAAAAGTTCACAAAATATTAAAATAATCTATTTCATGATCAATCGCCATAACGCGAGTGGTGAGGCTTATGAAGCAGAAATCTCGTATCCCACGATCCCGCCACGTGTTTGATATCGGGAATAGCAAAGTTTAAATAAAGAGATTAAAGAGAAGGTAGGTGAGAGGAGGTCGTTCAAGGACCACATGCGTGTCGATTAGGAAGGCAGTTCAACCCCTCTCGTGGTGACACCCTATTGGTCCACGTACATCCATACCAATATGCTCAGCACGTGATCCTCCATCAAGGGAGAGAAAGTAATGACATCGACGGTCCAGATTGCGCTTCTTGTATTCAGAGTTTCTACGTCACACCAACTATAATACATGTCGGATGCTGCCCGGGACGGTGAAGGGCAGCTGCCCGCCTTCCCCAACAGATATAACGTGCTCTTCCCCATACATAACTAGGGCTTCATTTTAATGCTTTTCCTTCCTCTTACCGAAATTATGTTTTAAATTTATTATAGGGTTTGAGTTTCAGTAGTATTTATAAATTTAAAGATTTTGTTAACTGAGCAAAAGTTTTGACGAAGAACAAGTACTTGTTTCTTTATTGGTGGAGCAATTCTCAGCTAGATAATGGCGAGTATGTGTTATGGAGGAGAAACTGAAACGTCGGCTCCCGTTGAGCCGAGTTCACGATCAGCAAGGAAGCGAAGGATGGAAATTCATCAGTTTAATTTTGTTCCGGCGGATACGGCGGTTTTGTCGCCGGAGAATTGCCGAAAACGTCAGAAAAGGGGGACTATTAGTACTCCAGTATCATCGCCGGCGCTGGAGCTGGTAAATATGTCACTAATTGTTTCTGATGAGCCGGAGGCGAAATGTTTGGATGAGATTTCATCGCCTGATACTGCTGCGAAACTCGAGCCTGAGGAGGTGGTGAAGGAGAATCCGAAATTTGGTCTAACTTCTGTGTGTGGAAGGAGGAGAGATATGGAAGATGCAGTTGCGGTTCATTCATCCTTTTTCAATGACACACACTTTTATGGCGTTTACGACGGCCATGGCTGCTCTCATGTAAATTCCTTGCTCCATAGCTTCGAATAATTGTAAAAATGCTTATCCTTCTGCTGATTTCATTAATTTCATTTACTGTTTGTAGGTTTCGATGAAGTGCAAAGATCGAATGCACGAAATTGTGAAGGAGGAATTGGAGAGTCGAAATGGAGAAGAATCGTGGCAGGAGACGATGACGCGGAGCTTTTCGCGTATGGATGAAGAGGTAATTAAATGGAGCAGTCACGCCAGCGAATCAAGCTCGAATTGCCGGTGCGAGCTTCAAACGCCGCAGTGTGACGCTGTTGGATCTACCGCGGTGGTTGCGATTGTGACTCCGGATAAGATAATCGTATCTAACTGCGGTGATTCTCGTGCCGTTATTTCCCGCGACGGCGTCGTCACTCCTCTGTCCTCGGATCATAAGGTGAGGCTTTAAATCTATATATATATATTTTTAAATAAACATCTTGATTATATTGACAGTCGAGATCTGAATTGAGGTTTGTTTTAAATTTAGCCTGATCGGCCGGATGAACTGAAACGTATTGAAGATGCCGGTGGCCGTGTTATTTATTGGGATGGAGCTCGAGTTCTAGGAGTTTTAGCTATGTCTAGAGCAATTGGTACGGTTCTAAATAAATCACTCTAAATTTTATAAATTTAATCCGAAACATAATTTTCATTATCTTAAATTCTGAATTGAATTCATTCTATTTTCTCAGGCGATAGTTATCTAAAGCCGTACGTGATATCGGAACCGGAAGTAACCGTGATAGATCGGACGGCGGAAGACGAGTGCCTAATCCTGGCAAGTGACGGACTTTGGGACGTGGTGTCAAATGACACCGCGGGCGGAGTGGCGCGTATGTGTCTACGCGCGGAGAACCCTCCCTCGCCGCCGCGGTCCCCAGGGAACGACGTCCGTTTGGCGGCGGCGTGTGAGAGCTCCGACAAGGCGTGCTCCGATGCGTCAATTCTGTTGACGAAATTAGCTTTGGCTAGGCATAGCACGGATAACGTGAGCGTCCTGGTGGTTGATTTGAGGAGATAACAAATTGTTATACAGAACTACCTGGATCTCTTAGTTTTCTTTTTAATATCTTTAAGAAAAAATTAATTTGGGATTAAATTGTTATCCAAAGAAGGCAAAAAATGTGAATTGTTTATACTCTTTGACATGTGGTTAATGATTTTTAGAACCTTTGGGAAAATATTAATAGGATAATGGGGATCGGTTAGGGTGAAGTTGAAATCAACCTCTAGTAAGTGTATATAGTTTTTTGATTGTATACACTTACTGTGGTGAAGTTGATTTCAACTTCATCACAGCCAGTTCAGGATAATGGATATATACTAGTTCATATGTAATATTACTTGAAAATGAATTCAAAATGTATTTGTGTTCTTTCTTTTGAATCAAAATCTGGATTTCTTCCTTTTTGATAGTTAATTATGTTTTATTTGATTTTCAAACTAGAGCATCATAATTCTTGTGGAAATATTCAACTACAATGGGTTTAAAGATAGAAGGGATCCTATGTTAAAAACAAAGGAAGTGGGAACATACTGTGTAACTAATGGATTGTGCCTCTACAAAATGGGATTATGTTGGTGACTTGTATATTTGATTTAGGAAATCAAAACACTTTTTAATATTTTCACATAAAAAATATTATTATTTATTATAGGATCTATAACGACGATTTTTATATGAAAATATTATTTCTTGTTGTAGATTTATAAGTTTCCAACTTTTATTGTTGTGTTTCTCTCAATTAGATAATTTAAATATTTTTTTTAAAATTTATAATTAAGCAAATAAGATTTTTTTCTAATTGGTCAAACCTAATGAGTTTAGAATAAACAAACATAAAAATAATAAGTCTAGGGGGACATTTTTTAGTGACATTATTTATTTTTATTTTTTTGGTTTTATTTTTTTGTAGTACCTCCCAACAAATGTATAGTATTTATTCCAACTGAAATTTGTAGTACAAGTCCTGTTTCTTGTATGTATCCAAATTACACCTAAAACACTGTTTTTTATAAAAATTTCAGTTGGAATAAATATTATACATTTGTTGGAAAATACTACAAAAAAAAACCAAAAAAAACAAAAAAAAAATAAATAATGTCACCAAGACAATGTCCCCGTAGGACTCAACTAAAAAATGGTTTAGATTTTAGGGTAGATACTTAACAATAGAGCTCATAGATTTCTCTTATCCTTGTACTATATAATTGGGTATTATTATTATTATTATTATTAACCACATGAAATATTGGAGAATATACAACGAGAAGTTTGGTAAGACTAGAACATAATTATATTAACTTCCATACTCCCTCTTTTAATAATTTGATTTTTTTTTATTATTGTAATGTCAAACTTGATTCTCCCCCTTTGTTAGCTCACCTTCGGCCAATATTGAAAATAAATAATATACACGATTATCTTCATTATTCCTTTGCCTAGAAAACTCTTTTACACTCTGTTTCTGAGTTTTGAATTCAAAAAAAAATAATTACAATTTTAAATTAAAACAGAAAAAAATAAATAGAAAATTTGAACTTTTCCTTTGTATTATTTTTAGGTTTTTAATAGAAAAGAATAGAAATTTTTTTATAAAAAATTCTTTTCTTACGTTTTTGAGTTCTAATGAAAAGAAAAGAAAAATATCATTTTTATAAATTTACCTTTCAATTAATTATAACCATTGAACCATGAATAAAAATATGCAAAATAAATTTAATCAAAGAAAAAATTACATAATCAAATACAAAAATCCAAATAATTGCTAGGTGTGAACCAAAGTTTAGAAGGTGAAGTACTACAAGTGGCAAGAAAAAGGGAATACAATTCTCAATTATTTGAACACCATTATCAACAAACAGAATTATGCTAAAAAAAACAAGATAATATGTATATCTGATACTAGTAATAAATAAACTTGCAAATTTAAGTTCAAATAACAAACAAAGAATATACCTTAAACACATGCATATACACAACACACACATAATACATACATATATATATATATATGTATATATAGTGAGAGATTCAAAAGAGAGATAATACCAAACCTTGGTGTTGGGACGAGAATCAAAATGAGTTTTGCAGGAAGAGCGTTCAACAAGAGGAATTGAGAAAGAATTCGAAGAAGGAGAAGTTATTGGGGTATAACTGCTGGTGGTGGCAGATGAAGAATAAGTCGTTCGTGTGACGCCCCCAAAATATGTATACATCACCCATCTTAAGTCGCCAAATACATGGTACATAAATCAAATACAAACTTCTTTTATACAATACGACAACAGCGTAGCTTAGAGTTTTTACACGAATATTGTCTCATAGACAGTATTAAAACTCAAATAAAGTCCTCATTACATTTATTATCACACTATTTTATAAAATAGTGTGGACTACTATAGCCACCATCTCGGACCGTCACTCTGTTCCCCAACTAGTCTCGGCTACGTTCTCATTTTCTGAATAGAACAATGAAAGCAAAAGGGTGAGCTCAACTAGCCCAGTTAGAAATATTATGACTAAGATAATCTTTGAATAAATTATCGTTAGCCTTCAATGATGTTAAACCAGATAAAATACAATAAACATCAAGTTTAAGCTACTTGGTGAACAAGCAATCCATTAGAAGAGTCAAGTAGAGCATGATATCTACTATCTTCTATGATTTAAAAAGTTTTTCATCAACTTTATCGCTGAGACTCACCTTAATAAATAAACTATATCATCGAATCATCCATGCACCACGGGCCAAAGATATTCATGTAATCATCAATGGTCATGATCATACCAACAACTGTACATCAATTCACTACAGGCCAATAAGGATTTTTACCACATCATTTGTAACATTATGGTCATGATTTTACCAAATGATCTCTGGTCATAATCATACCAATAAATAGTACATCTATGCACGTAAGTCACATATGACTTTTATTATAATATAAGCATGAGGATGATGACAATGATATAAGAATTCAATTAAAAGCATGCAACGAATAAATATTTAAAGATTTATAATTTAATTTATCCAAAATTCAATATTGTCCAAATTGTCAACATGATCTTCGCTTTGTGGAGTAAAATTCAAGAATGATAATCTTTGTATCAAAAATGATTTGGAATGAAAAGAAATCAATTTTTGTTATGAATAGTACTCGGGTGAATAGTACGCGTGAATAGTACCACAATGAATAATACTTGAGAATAGTAAGACTGTGAATAGTACTTTGTGAATAGTATCTCGTGAATAGTACTAGTATAAATGAATAGTACTCATGGGAATGATTCTCGGCATGAAAAACTTAAAATTTAACAAGAATGTGCAGATAATATCCTTGTGAAGCGATACAACATGAAGCGCAAATTTCAAGAATATTCTATTAATTTCACGGAGTATAGAAGCAATACTTTAACAGAATGATGGTATAATCAGGAATACGAGATGCATGAAATAATATTACTCACATACTACAGAGTATGGAAGAAAATATTATTTCTTATGAATACTGAACAAAAATAATATCTCTTACCTCAGAATAAGACTGGATACTGGAATAGTGTGGTAGCAGACTTCTCTTCTACTTTCTATCTAAAGCTTCTCTCTCTATAACTTCTCTTTCTATAATTGCTCTTGTTAGTCTTAGTGAATTGGTGAGAATGAAAGAAGAATGAGCTTCAATTTATAGGAAAACATAGTTTCGATAATTGCACGTTTTGGGGCTCGAAATATTACAGTATAATACCTTCAACTTTTCTATAAGACCCCAAATTATTAATAAATGAAATTTAATTTTCTCTATTTATCATTTTGAAATAGTAAGGATTGATTTGATTAATGTGGTTAGTTATGGGTAAAATGTAAATATTTGAAAATAAGCAAGTAGTTATAAAATACTCATTGTTGCCGGAGAATATTCGTTTTGGTCGTGGAATATTTAAATGACAATGTATGACTATATATGGGCCCCATAACGGAAAGTGATTGGATGAAAAAACGACAAGTATAAGTTGTTTATAAATAGCGGTGTAGTTATTCACGAATTAACACTTTGTTGGAATACCCGTTGGTTAAAACACGAGAATCTGGCGTTGTTGCACGTGAAATATTACCAGTATTGCACCAATTATTGATTCTTACGTGAAGGCACTACTCAATAATTATTACGATGAATTCTTATTCAAAGTATTTTATTTTATTGATTCAATAATTGCTGCGTTGATATTTAATATTACTGTTGTTTTAATAATTGTCACTACACAGTATTTTCCATTATCGAAGCAATAATTCATATTATCTGAATAATATTATTAGAAAACATTATTGGCAATGTCTAGAAAGTTCTGTCTAAGGAGAGGTTTGGTCACCTAATTGCGCGCCAGTAAGGAGAAATCCTTATTGAAAAGCCTCCTTTTTCCTGGGAACTGCCTGGTTGTCAGTATTGTGATCCTGTAATATTATTTGTGAATAATTAATTATTGATTTATATGTTGAGAAAAATATTCATTTTATGTGGATATAGATGGAGAAAACTTTTAAAGTGACAATTGTTGAAAATCGATATTTTATCTTTTTCGATAAAATAATATTTTATTATATTATTATAATATAATAATGATGATATTTTTTTTTACAATGAATGTGGGATATATGAGTATATGAGGAGGAAGAGTATTTTTTGTTGCAAAAGTTGTTTAAAACATGTTAAACATGTACGTGGGCCCATTTCTTTGATCGAAATTTGATTATAGCACAATAAAATCGCTCGTTTATGGATTTTGGTCAATCTACATTTGGAATTTGGAAAAACTCTCTTCTGTAAAGTTGTAGAGAATTAAATTTCCTATAAAAAGTCGCAAGATTCGAATTTTTTGATAAAAGGGCTATTTATTATGAATTATTGAAGTTCTGAAGTTCCGAAATAATTTATTTTTAGAAGTTTTAATTATTTTAATTAAGAAAAACGTTTTTATTTTTTGTGAGTTGGTGGCTGATGTTTGGGTCTGGTGTAGAGTGCGTAGGAAAATTTAATATATATATTAATATTTTATAAAATTTTCTACTGTGGTGTTCTAAGCATTTTCTTATAAATAGGGTGCTTAGGTTAGAATTGAAAATCACACCAGAAACTAAAGATTTCTCTCTTTTTCTCTCTCTATAATATCGAGCGTATTTTGTGAGTATTTTAGTACTTTGAGTATTGCTATACGATGCAAGTTCTTTCAAAGACTATATCCAAAAGATTCCAAATGTAAGTAATATTCTTTATGAGGTAAGGGATATTATTATTATTTTTAAAATGATATTATTTCTGCAATATCATTATGCCGAAATTTTGGTTGGAACTTTTTATCAAATTTGGAACTTTTTCATGTTGAGGTTCTTATTTATGAGTTCTTATTCATGAGTTCTTATTCACGAGTTCTTATTCACGAAAGTACTATTCACGAAGCATGATGATTTTTTTGAGAAATTTCTATCTTTTAGTGTCTGAGATTCTTATTCACGATACTGCTCAGACTATTCATGAATATCGACCTTATTCACGAAAAAATTAAATTTTTTTTACGTGTCCAAGATTATCTGTTATGATTCTATCTTTGATTGGATCTATGTTTTGGTCTTCATTCTTGAATTTTAATCCACTCGATTACTTATGAAATATTTTTGAACTTGGATTGTGTAAAGTACTTAATCCTTAATATTTATTCCTTTGTTTCACTTTGGATTCGCTTTTTTTAAAATATTTTTCATCATCCTCGATCTAAATGATGATATTCTTGAATATTTTTGGCACTTGTAGTGCAAAGATGAATGATTTTCGATGAATATCTTTGGCTTTGTAGTGCAAAGATGAGCAGTGTTTAGATGAACATGATTAATGATGAATATCTTTGGCTCAGTAGTGCAAAGATGAATATTTGATTCGAGATATATATTGATTGATGTTACAGGGATAAAAGATAGACGATGAATTTTTATATTCATATATAGAAGATAGTAGATTTCATTCTCTAATTAACTCTTCTAATGAATTATTATTTTTGCTGCGAATATTGATTTAAAACTTATTGTCTATTGTATTCTATTAGATTTTTCCTTGTTGAAGACTAACGATAATTTGTACGTATTATCTTAGTCATAATGTTCTTTCTTGGGCTAGTTGAGCTCACCCTTTTCTTTTTGTTCCATTTTTCTTCTCGGGAGGCGAGAAATGTAAATAGTACTAATCTGGGGTATGGAATGATGGTTCTAGAAGTTATTTTAGTAGTCCTCACCATTTTTATAAAATAATGTATCAATAATTGAAATGAGGACTTATTTGAGTGTGGATATTGTCTAGATGGCAATATTTGTATTTAAACTCACAGTTTTTATGTTGTATTAATAAAGTTGTAGTTTTTTCTGTACCATGTATTTTTACGACTCAGAATGGGTGTTGTATACCTGTTTTGGGGGCGTCACAGTTGGTATCAGAGCTTAGGGATATGATCTCTGGCGGAGATCGGGGAATAGAACTAGGAGGGGAGAGACGAGTAAATCATTCGCTAGTATGTCCTACCTAAACTTATTTGTTGGTCAGTCATAATATAGGGGTATTATGTGATGTGATATGTTAAATTGTTAATTAACCCTTGTTTTATGGCAGTATTTAAGAATGGCAGCTGAGAATATTAACGGTGGAGTTAATGAGACCGTGGAAACACCTTTAATCACCACCCAGGGGAACGTGCAACATGAAGGCAATATTCCTCCTGTAAACAACACCACCGAAAGCGAGCGATGAACGACGGGATGTTTAGGAGCTTTTTGCAGTTCATGCAAAACCGCACGAGGAGACTCGTATGCGAATACGGTGGAAATGATAAGAACACGCCGCATCACGGCCAAGCGATTCAAAGAGTTGGGACCACCGAATTTAAGAGAAAGCCGGATCCGATCATGGCGGAAACATGGGTCAAGCAAATTACCAAGATATTCGATGTCTTGGGATGCACGGAGGAACAGAAGGTTCCATTCACCATCTTTATGTTCCATGGCGAGGCAGATTACTGGTGGGAGTCTGTGAAACGTACCCAGCCTGTCGACTAGAACAAAACAACATGACGGTGTCCCAATACGAGGCGAAGTTCGCAGAGTTATCCAGGTTTACACCTCATTTGGTAAAGAATGAGGAACGAATAACGAGGATGTTTCTGAGAGGTTTAAAACCCGAGATTCGGCAATATCTTATCTCTCATAAATTTTCTTTATATTCAGATGTTGTCAGCGGGGCTCAATTATTAGAAGCGTGATAAGCGAGTCAACCAACGAGGACCATGAACTGAGGTCACACCAAATTGGCGGCGATCATACCTGAGTAATGAAAACCAACGGGGAGAAAAACATTATTATTAAAAAGTAAGAACTCACTGGTGGTAATCGTGGGCCATGAAAATAGAAGAAGCGATTTCGGGGGTGATTTTAAAAAGAAGAGATTCAACAATGATAATGTGAAGGCGTCAAAGACCAAAGAAGAATGGTTCCAAGGAGGAGAACGACCACCCATCATATCTTTATAAGTGCGAAAAAAGAAGGACATATCACCAAAGCGCCCACAAGCAGTTTAAGGTATGTTATAACCTGTGGAAAGGAAGGACATATTGCTCGAGATTACACTGTAGCGAAACCAAGTCCAGCGGGGATGGTGACTCAAAAGGTCGTCGGAAAATTCAAAGTCAGCGGTTCTGGAAGAGCGTTTGTCGTGACTGGTCAACATGCGAGGAACCCAAACGAGGTGATCACGGGTAAACTAATCATAAATTCATGCGAAGTATATACATTACTTGATACCGGTGCTACCCATTTATTTATCTCTCCTGCTTGTGCTCAACGTTTAAACTTGACTTCGGAGAAATTAGACTTTGACCTATCTGTGGAAACTCCATTAGGAGAAACTTTCATCACATCCACTGTTTATAAAACTTTCATCCTCCATTTTTTAATTTAGTCATGTAAGTATTATCAATCTTGCATCACCTCCCCTAATAGTACATGCATGTGAATCAATAGTACATACATGTGAATTAATAGCAATTAATTACTCATTTATCCGATTAATTACCCGATTGGTCAATATAACCTCCAGACATCCATTATTATTGAAATAGATGTCGATTTTCACTAATACTAATAATCCTGACACAATGGAGCTATCAATTTCATCTTTAATCAACACGAACTTATTCATTATTAATATTATAACTCACAATATTTAACAACCAGATCATTCACAGGAAAGAGAGGGCTTTCCGATAAGAATTTTTCCCTATTGGCGCGCAATTAGGTGTCCAAACCTCTCATTGACAGAACTTTCTAGAAATTGTCAATATTGTAAATAATAATATGAATAACTTTGTCGTCTCAATTATTGATTTAATAATAATAAATATTATGCGAGATGATAATTGTGACAATAATTGAATCAATAATATGAGAGATATTACGCAAAGAATTCGAAAGCAATAATTGAGTATAACTAAGTGACTTTCATGTAAATATCAATAATCAATACTGCAGGTGCTACTATGCAAAACAGCAGTATCGCATTTCTTTTTTACATTTAGAGTAGTTCAAACGGTAAAACTTTTCGTAGTTATTTTTATAAAAGATAATTATCTCGCTTTCTAACTACGATAATACTTTTCGTTGTGGGGTCCACTAATGATTGTGTAAATGCATTTAATATTCCAAACCAATCGAATATTATATAACCACTTGCTTACTTTGCAAAATTTATAAATATTACCTACAACTATAACATTATATCAAATCCACACCATAATATTCAAAAATATATTTCGAGAAAAATTAATTTTTATTCATAAAAGTTGGGGTCTTACGATTCTGATAGATAGTAAAGTCGAATATTTATAGCTATGGCGACATTTTGCCCTCGTATGGTCGTTATAACTCAAAAAATCGATCTTTAATTTCTGTGATTTAGCGACGGATGAACCGTGCCCAGTTCGCTGGAGAAATTTAATATATATATATATATATATATATATATATATACGGTCCGGATTTTAATCTCACTACTCACCTTTGCTCACCTCCTTTTAATGGCCAATTTTGAGCAAGTAACGATTAGGTTAAATCGTCGTTATGTGTAGAACCGTCGTCTTATCTTTTAACGACGGACAACATATAGCGACAAACTCTACATATAGCGACGGACCAAATCAAATCGTTGCGGCCTATCATTAAAGGGGTGAAAAGGTGAGCTAGATAAGAGATGAGCTTAAGATCCTAACAATATATATATATATATAGAGAAATAGGATCGAGGTTAGGACTCGGGAATTTGGACGAATTTTTTTTTTTTTTTTTTAAAACAACTAAAAAAATAATTAAAAATTATGGAATTGAAATTTTTCATAATCTGAAAGCTTTGGATGTGATTTGAGTGCATTATAATAAAAACATGTATATACGATGCCCATGCGCATGCACCACTATTTTTAGTATAGGTATCCAAATCACGTCCAAAACATCATTATGGAAGAATTTCATTTCATAAAATATTAAATATTTTTTTAGTTGTTTTAAAAAAACAAAAAAAGAAGAAGTCAATTATATATATATATATATATATATATATATATATATATATATATATATATATATATATATAATTATAATTGATTAAGTCCGAATTTTATTTTTTGTTAGAAATGGGACCGCGATCCCGATTTTATTTATATATATTTAACGCCAAAAGAAGATTATATGTCAAAGGTGAATTATATGAGCCTATTAAAGTTGGATTTTATTCGATATGATTGAAACCTATCATACAAATTGGAAATAAAAGGGTTGATTGGATTCTCAATAATAATGGGATACAATTCAATTCATGTACTGTCTTGCGGGCCTCACAAAAAAGATTTGATGGGTGAGTGTAAAATTCCCTTTCGAAATTGCTGATGATATATACATTCTATACTTATTATGCAAGTCTCAAATTCTTGTTCGGGACTTGACTTTAAATTTCACCCAAATTATTTTGTGTGATGACTCAAGAAATAAAAAAAATGAGATTTAGTAATGGATTACGGATTTTGCTTGTCTCTATTATACATTCTTTTTAATTTTATCAAATACACTAATTATTTGATCTTAATGATTTTGTTAACAATAATCAAAATATATTAATAAATAATTAATGATATTAAGATCAGTTCTACAAAAAAAAATTATCAAAAATATTTTTCCCGTTAAAAGTTTAAAAGAATTTCAACGTCCATTAAAATTTTGATGAAAAATTCACACGTTCATCGAATAGTAAAAAAGTAATTCACTTTTAGAATAATTATATTATTCAATATAATAAGAGAAATTGATATTTACACATAATTTTTTGATATTTTTACATAAAAATCGTCGATATAGATCCTATAACGACGATTTTTACTGTCGCTATACATCTATAATGATATTTTTCATATAAAAATATTAAAAAATTATATAAAAATATCAATTTCCTGTAATAAGTTTTATCATGTAAGGAGTGTCACATAAACTTGGACAATGGGAGCAACTATCAGACAGTGCCAAAGTCAAACAAATACTCCATGTGCTTGATTTTTTTTTTGTTGAAGATGTTGCCTTTTCTTTGCTTCACGCCTTCACCATATTATCTTCCGAGTGTAATTAGCTTTTTCAATTTTCTCCCTTATGACTATAACAGGTATTAATTATTCCCTCCCCCACAAAAGAATACTATTTACAAAAGAAATATATATTATATAAAAAGAGTTCATTTTTTAGGGATAGGGGTATAAAATTATAAAATATTTTTAAATTTGTCATTATAATATATTCGAACATTGGCTCGTGCATTTTTTTTGCCCTCTTCTTATCCAGATAAAATAGGAGGAGTACGTCATGTTAATGTGGTTTGGATTATCTATATCTCAAGGTCAGACGCCAATAAACATATTGAATTATCCATGTTGCACACTACAAGAAAAAGTTTTATTTCCGACGGAATTATTGTCGACTAAACGTGTTCGGTCGATGTTAATATAAGACCGACCGAATATTTAATCGATATTAATTCAGTTGGAATTAATGTATCCTCGACTGACATCAGTCGGACTTAAGATCCTCTCCCTGGCGCGAGTGTTTCCCGCCAGCGCGAGTATATCGTCGACCGAATATGGGTCATCCTCAACGGAATAATGCGTCGAGGTTAGTCTAACGTCGACGAATACAACCTCGACGGCAGTCTGTCGGAAATAAACCTAAAAAAAACCTTCACCTTCTTTGCGCCCTCTCATTTTCATTTCCCTCCCTATTTCTACATTTCCCTCTCTATTCTTAATCGATACACGACTGATCTCTCTCTCTCTCTCTCTCATACGCCGGTCCCAACCCCCTCTCCACCGGCCAGTCCCCCCACCCTGCACCCCGTCCGGTCGTCCCCCTGCACTGCACGACTCCACCCTTCCCCGGTACCCCACCCCTCTCCCCCTGTCGACGTCGTCCCCCCACCCTTCAGACGTCGTCCTACTGTGATGCCCCAAAAAAAGAGATATCGTCACCCATCTTGTGTCGCCACTTACATGGTACATAAATCTAAATACAACTTAATAATACAACTGTCATGTACAATACGACAAAACATATGCTGTGAGTTTGAATACAAATATTATCTACTAGAGATTATCCAAACTCGATGGAGTCCTCATTACATTTATTATCACACTATTTCACAGAATAGTGAGGACTACTAATGCTCCATCTAGGACCATCACTCTGTTCCCGACTCGTCCCAAATTTATATATTCTCATTTCCTGAAGAGAACATTGAAAGAAAGGGTGAGCTCAACTAGCCCAGTAAGAAATATTATGACTAAGATAATGTAGAATAAATTATTATTAGCCTTAAACATTGTAAAACTGATACAATATAACAAACATCAAGTTTAAGCTGCATAAATGAACAAGCAATCCATTAAAAAAGAGTCAGTAGAGAATAAAATCTACTATCTTTTATGATTTAAAAGGTTTTTCATCACTTTTATCATTTGGGACTCAAATTTTAATAAATAATCCACATCATCAAATCACCCCGCACTACTACGGCGAAGGATATTCTTTAAAGATCGCGACCAATTAATTATCCATGCACTACTACTTAAAGATAATCATGTTTTCATCAATGGTCCCGATCGTGCCATAAAATTATTCATCTTTGCACTACTACCAAAGAGAATCCATAGCCATAATCATACCAAAAGCGCCCATCAATGCACTACGGGCCAATGAGGACTTTTTTCACATCATTTGTAATATTACGGTTATGATTATTATACCGAATAATCCTCGGTCATAATCATACCAAGTCCATCTATGCACTAGGTGCCCGAGATGACTTTCAACATAATATAAACATGAGAATGATGACAATGACATAATATTCAATAAAACAAGTTCAAGAATTAATTTATCTAGGAATCAATAACGTCCAAATTGTCAACATGATATCTTTGCTTTGTGGATTAAAATTCAAGAATGCTCAAAAGAATATTTCCATGAAAAGATCTATGGATGAAAGCGCAAATATCGAGGATATTCCACTAATTTCATGGAGTATATAAGTCAAAACTTTAACCAACCGAGTATAATAAAGAATGGAATGACAAAAGAAATCACCGGGCATGTGATGTAACCGCATGCATAAAAGTTATTTCAGCGAGAATAATAAATAACGGAATCAGTCCGGCGTAAAACGCATGCATACATGATATTCCAACATAATAATAATAAAAAGGCGGAACCAGTCTCAGCGTAAAAAACGCATGCATGAGAATATTCCAAATGAATAATAAAGAGAGAACCAGTCCGGCGTAGAAACGCATGCATGTGAGGATATTCCAATGTAATAATAAAAGCGAGAACCCAGTCCGCCAGAAGACGCTTATGCATGTGATATTCCAATGAATAATAAAGAATGGAATATTAGAAGAATTTCACCATGTATGCGAAGACTTTGCATGCAAAAGTTATTCCAACATAATAATAAAGAATGGAATAACTGAAGTTCTCTTCATGAAGATGAAAGAAAGAAATAATATCCCCTACCTTTGAAAGAAACTGGATATAGGAGTAGTGATGTAGCAGGCTTCTCTTCTTCTATAGATTTTCTCTCTACAATTTCTCTCTATAATAATTGCTCTATAGCTTTAGTGAATTGGTAAGAAATGAAGGAAGAATGAGTTTCTATTTATAGAAAAATATAGTTTCGATAATTGCACGTTTTGGGGCTCGAAAAATTTCAGTACAATACCTCCAACTTTTCTTTCATTTTTAATTTAGTCCTGCAAGTATTATCAAACTTGCACCAACTCCCCTAATATTAAATAATGTGAATCAATAGTAAATCATGTGACTCAATAGTTCTAAACATGTGATAAAAACAATTATAGTATAGTACCTCCATCTATACCTCCATTTTTAACTTAGTCATGCAAGTATTATCAATCTTGCACCACCGCCCCTTATAGTATAAGAATGTGAATCAATAGTACCCCGTGAATAATAACTCATGAATAGTAACTCGTGAATAGTAACTCGTGAATAGTAACTTGTGAATAGTAACTCGTGAATGAATAATACTTTCAAAACACGAAAAGTACCCCAAATACCCGAGTGAATAATATTCGGGTGAATAGTAATTTTGGTGAATAGTAACCTGTGAATAGTAACTCGTGAATAGTAACTTGTGAATAGTACTCTGACACAAAAAGTGTCCCAAATACCCGATTGAACAATATTGAGTGACTTCTCACATAAGCATCAATAATCAATACTGGTGTCTTTCTTTGCAACGACCGCCAGACATCTTTGTACTTTCTACTAGGGTAGTTCAATGAGATAATTCAGTAAAACTTTCGCCCGTTATTTTCATAAAGTATTTTGTAGTTTTCTCAATCCGACAATAATTCCGTTGTGGGGTCCACCAATGATTGTCTTGGTTATCGAATATTCCCCGTTAAAACGAATATTCCAGAACCAATCGAATATTTTATAACAACTTGCATACTTTGAAAAATTTATAAATACTACCCACAACTATAACATTATATCAAATCCACACCATAATATTCAAAAAAAATATTTCGATAAATTTAAATCTTCATTCATAAAATCTGGGGTTTCACAATCTCCCCTCCTTATGAAATTTCGCCCTCGAAATTTACGTACGCACTTGATATGCCTAAGAGGTGAGGATACCTTGACTTCATTTCAAATTCTAACTCTTGAGGTATAAACTTTGAGTGTTGAATACGATCCTTCTTATCCAAGATTTTAACACGTATCTCCTCATACGTTAAATCTTCTGCTATATCGTCTAGTTCTAATTTAATAATATGGTTTAGGTCGTCCACATATTTACGTAACATCGATACGTGAAAAACTTTATGAACACATGACATACTTGACGGTAAAACGAGTCTATAAGCCATAGTTCCTACTCGATCGAGGATTTCAAATGGGCCAATTAAATCGAGGGTTCAGATTTCTTCTCTTCGTCGATTCTTGCTTCTAGAATAAAGCCCTCTTGAACCTTCTTAATTCTTCATATTTATCAGCTCCGGGTGTGTAGCTTGAGCGGCTTTAACTTTATCGATTAAAGTCGATTAATTCGACTCGTATATTCGTTATCTTCACGTGGGTTCTAGAGTCTTTAACTCTATCTTCATCATTTATAAGTAAATGCGAAATGGGTCTTTGTGTTTAACAACATCGCATAAATAAACGCATACGATCTTCTACTCAACGCGTTAGCTACACATTCGCTTTCCCACGATGGTATTGAATGGTACGATCAGATTCTTCAATGACTCGAGCCAACGTCTTTTGGCGCGTATTACGTTCGTTTTAGTTGAAGAAATATTTGAGGGTTTAAGAAATGGGTTTTGTCTTCGAGGTCAATATAAAATTCGATTTCACGCTTTCTAGGGGTAGGCTAAGAAGACTTCAAGAATACGTCAGGAAATTTATTAACAATAGAAATATCATTCAAAACTGTGACTCTCATCCAAGACTTGGATAACACATCACATTGATACCTATCAACTTGTCATCGTCATTCACGACGTTACTGTAAAGTCCGGCCGGTGCATTCCACACAAGAAAGTCAACAACGAAAGGACCGGGACTCTTTACTTATGGCTTTATATGACAATGATTGACTTTAGTGGTTTGGTTGCTTGAATTCGCATAACAGGTTGGTTAGGAATATGAAAGCTAAAAACCTTACGAAAAGCATGATAAGTAGTTAACTAATCGATTTCTAAAAATTGCATCAAAGGCAAGTATTTTCAAAGAGATAAGATTGACAGGTAACGTGAAAGTGTCGAATTGAATCAACAAGATTTATAAATAGTGGAGGTAACGAAGGTTTCTACTAACGAAGTTTCAACCAATAAGTCAAAGTCTAACTTCTCCGGAGTTAAATTTAAACGTTGAGCACAAGCAAAAGAGAGATAAAAGAATAGGTAGAACCGGTAACGAATAAGGTATAGACTTCGCAAGAATTTATAATTAACTAACTCGTGATAACTTCGTTCAATTCGTCATCACGAAAAACGCTCTCCCTTAAACTACCGAATTTGACTTGTTCGTATCCGCCTTTGGTGCCACCGTTCCAGCTGGACTTGACTTCACTATACGACAAAATCGAGCTAAATGACCTTCTCTTCTTGAAATTTCCAATTCTATTATCTTGGCCATGATTACCACCAAAGTGGTTACCATTTTTGGCATGATAATTTCTCCCATGATGGTTATCATTGTTCCGATGACCGTTGCCACCGGTATGATTTGAGCTAACTCATTATCGCGCTCCAATAACTGAGCCCTATTCACAATATCTGAATATAAACAAAATTTATGAGAAATGAGGTATTGTCGTATTTCGGGTTTCAAACCTCGCAGAAACATTTGCGTCATTCTCTCCTCATTATCGACCAAATGGGATACAAACCGGGATAAATCCGCAAACTTAGCCTCGTAATGTGACACGTTCATATTGTTTTGCTCTATTGCACATCTCAAAATTTTTAGATGTCATCTTCAAATACTGTCACAAAACAAGGGTTAATTAAGCAAATTAACATATCACATATTATCCCTATATTCTGACCGACCAATTAAATACCAATTAAACTTAGGTGGGTCATACTAGAGAAGGAATTCCCAATCTCTCCCCTCCTAGTTCTTGTCTCACATCTCAGCTAGGGATCATATCCCTAAGCTTTGATACCAACTGTGACGCCCCCAAAATAGGTATACATCACCCATCTTGAATTGCCACTTACATGGTACATAAATCCAAATAAAACTTAATAATACAACTGTCGTGTACAATACGACAAAACATATGCTGTGAGTTTGAATACAAATATTAACTACTAGAGATTATCCAAACTCGATGGAGTCCTCATTACATTTATTATCACACTATTTCACAGAATAGTGAGGACTACTAATGCTCCATCTAGGACCATCACTCTGTCCCCCGACTCGTCCCAGCTATATTCTCATTTCCTGAAGAGAACATTGAAAGAAAGGGTGAGCTCAACTAGCCCAGTAAAAAATATTATGACTAAGATAATGCAGAATAAATTATTATTAACCTTAAACATTGTTAAACTGATACAATATAACAAACATCAAATTTAACTGCAGCGGAACAAGCAATCCATTAAAAGAGTCAAGTAGAGAATAAAATCAACTATCTTTTATGATTTAAAAGGTTTTCATCACTTTTATCATTTGGGACTCGAATTTTAATAAATAATTCACATCATCGAATCACCCCCGCACTACGGCGAAGGATATTCTTTAGTATCACGACCACGAATTATCCATGCACTACTGGCTTAAAGATAATCATGTTTTTCATCATTGGTCCGATCATGCCATAAAATAATTCATCTTTTTGACTACTACCAAAGATAATCCATAGCCATAATCATACCAAAAAATCGTCCATCAATGCATGCGGGCCAATGAGGACTTTTTCCACATCATTTGTAACATTACGGTTATGATTATACTAGAATAATCCTCGGTCATAATCATACCAAGTCCATCTATGCACTACTGAGCCACGAGATGACTTTCAACATAATATAAACATGAGGATGATGACAATGACATAATATTCAATAAAACAAGTTCAAGAATTAATTTATCCAAGAATCAATAACGTCCAAATTGTCAACATGATCTTCGCTTTGTGGAGTAAAATTCAAGAATGCTCGGAAGAATATTTCCATGAAAAGATCTTTGGATGAAGCGCAAATATCAAGGATATTCCACTAATTTCATGGAGTATAGAAGTCAAAACTTTAACCAACCGAGAGTATAATAAAGAATGGAATGACAAAAGAAATCACCGGGCATGTGATAGGCGCATGCAGATGAGTTATTCCAACAGAATAATAAATAAATTAAATCAGTCCGGTAGAAATGCATGCATACATGATATTCCAGCGAATAATAATAATAAAAGGCGGAACCGGTCGGCGTAAAAACACACATGCATGGATATTCCAATGTAATAATAAAGATGTAACCAGTCCCGTAGCGTAGAACACACGTATGAGGATATTCCAATGTAATAATAAAGACGAGAACCGTGTCAAAGGCGTAGCTTTGATGTATGCGAGGATATTCCAATGCATTAATAAAGAATGGAATATTAGAAGAATTTCACCATGTATGCAAGATTTTTGCATGTATGCATTATTCCAACATAATAATAAAGAATGGAATAATGTAAGTTCTCTTCATGAAGATGAAAGAAAGAAATAATATCCCTACCTTTGAAAAAGCGGGATATAGGAGTAGTGGAGTAAAGTGAGCTTATCTTCTTTCTATAGATTTTTTCTCTACAATTTCTCTCTATAATAATTGCTCTATAGCTTTAGTGAATTGGTGAGAAATGAAGGAAGAATGAGTTTCTATTTATAGAAAAATATAGTTTCGATAATTGCACGTTTTGGGGCTCGAAAAATTTCATTACAATACCTCCAACTTTTCTTTCATTTTTAATTTAGTCCTGCAAGTATTATCAAACTTGCACCAACTGCCCTAATAGTAAATAATGTGAATCAATAGTAAATCATGTGACTCAATAGTTCTAATCATGTGATAAAAACAATTATAGTATAATATCTCCATCTATACCTCCATTTTAACTTAGTCATGCAAGTATTATCAATCTTGCACCACCACCCCTTATAGTATAAGAATGTGAATCAATAGTACCCCGTGAATAAAAACTCATGAATAGTAACTCGTGAATAGTAACTTGTGAATAAGAACTAAAGAATAAGACTTTCGGAACACGAAAAGTACCCCAAATACCCGAGTGAATAATATTCGGTGAATAGTAATTTAGGTGAATAAGAACTCGTGAATAATCTTTCAGAACACAAAAAGTGTCCCGAATACCCAATTAAACAATACTGAGTGACTTCCCACATAAGCATCAATAATCAATACCTGGTGTGCTACTATGCAACCACGCCAGACATCTTATTTCTTTTACTACCGGATAGTTCAACAAAGATTAGCGGTGAAAACTTCCACCGTTATTTTCATAAAGTATTTTTGTCGCTTTTCAATTCGACAATAATTCCATTCATGGGGTCCACCAATGATCAGGTTGCTGCATCGAATATTCCTGTTAAAACGAATATTCCCCGACCAATTGAATATTTTATAACAACTTGCATACTTTGAAAAATTTATAAATACTACCCACAACTATAACATTATATCAAATCTACACCATAATATTCAAAAAAAATATTTCGATAAATTTAAATATTTATTCATAAAATCTGGGGTTTCACACGGCCGGTAGTCCGGTACCCTACCTCAGGTACCCCCACTCCCAAACCCTTTCCCCTGGTACCCCCACCCCTATCCCCTAGACCCCAACCCACCCACATCGCCATCGCCAATTGGCCACCTGGCACACACTCCACCGCCACTCTGGATCCACCGGAGACTGCCGCCACACTTAGACTCTCAGCTTTCTTAATTTTCCAGGTATTGAGTATATATATATTATTATATATATGTTAGTAGTATGAAATTTAAGTATGAAATTTGTGTATGAATTTGGTATTATAATGTGCAATTGGTTTAAATTTATTTTGTTTTTGGATTGATAATGTATATTTTCTTGAATTCTGTTTTTGGTATTATAATGTATATATGATTTCTGTTTTTGTATGGACTACCGTGTAATGGTCATTTGCAGCTTCTGTACAATAGCATCCATTTTATTGTTTGGTTTTTTTTCCCACGGAATTCTGTCAGAATTCTTGAGATGCAAAATTTGTTGCTCTAAACTATTTATTACTTAATTTACTAATACTAAAATTCACTAATTAAGTAGCATTTACTTAATTAGTTTTAAACAAATAATTTATACTTCAAATACCAATTATTTTAATCAACTTAATTAAAAAAACAAAATAAAATAAAAATTCACTATTTAATATACTAATATATAATTCGAGAATAAAATATAATAAAATAAAGTTTAATAAATAAAATAAATATAATTTAATATATAAATAGATTAAATTAAAAATAAAAATTATTAACAAATAAATAAAACAATAAATTTCATTTAATTTAGTTTATTAAATAAAATAAATTTTAAAAATGAGATAATATAATATAATAAAAAAATTAAATTAAAATAATTAATAAATTAAAATAACATAAAATAAAAATAAAATAAAATAAAATAAATTTAATAAATTAAATTAAAATTAAATTTATTTTAATTTAATAATTAATAAATGTTATAAGGTAATTTAATTTAATTTAATTTAATAAGTAAATTTAAAAATTATATTATATAACCCAAAATAAAATAAATTAAAATAAAATAAAATAAATTATAATAAATTAAAATAATACATTAAATCAACTCAAAATAATAAACTAAGTAGCATTTGCTTAGTTGGAATGCAATTCAAAGAGACTGAATATATAAGAATGTTGTCGCGGAATTAAAATATATATACTTTGCAACTTAATTAGAAACCCGTTTGATAAGTAGGAGTGAATATCGAACAGTAGTCTCTATAGATTCCAAATAACAATTCTAATAAACTAAGTACCGTTTACTTAGTTTATCATTGGCAAAATAAACTAAGTAGCATTTGCTTAGTTTGTCATAATTTTCAATAAACTCGATAATACTCTACCTACATATATATGTACTCTTCCTTGTATGCAGAGATTCGACGTATAGCGATTAGTTTATTAATAGTACTCAATAGGCCTCGACAATGATTAAAAAAAAAGGGTCGTAGTTTACATTTGTGTCTTATACTGAATAATAAAGTTAATTGAATTATTGAAGACATTCCTCACTATTCCATCATATGAGATGTCAACATCTGAAGGGGTTCCATTAAGTTGTTGAACAAAGTTATAGAGTTAAGCAACCCACAAATAAGCGAGCGATCACTTCTTCTACTAGGAATGAAGCATTGCTGGTATGGGTCCAATCAAGAGATAGGTTTTTCACCACCCAAATTCCTCGGATGGGTATTTGGAGTGGTGAGAAACTTTCTATGGCTTCGGATTGAACCCATATCGCAAATGATTCATTCATAATGAGAAGAAGTGATCGCTCGCTCATCTAGAGGGTTGCTTAACTTGGAACTTTGTTCAATAGCTTAATGGAACTCCTTCGGATGTTGTCATCTCACATGTGGTGAATGATGAGGAATGTCCGCAGAATTCAATTAACTTTATTAATAGAGTATAGGACACAAACAGAACTACGACTTTTTTTTTTTCCGTCCGATTCGTCATGGAACCGGTTTGAGTACTATTATTACTGTGAATCGCAACTATTATGAAACTTATAGATGATACTCTCCAGTTGTTCTTCAATACACTCATAAATATATATATATATATATGTAATATACTTTGAAACTTAGAAACCCGTTTGGCATTCACTCAGTAGGAGTGAATGTTGAATAGTCCCCAGTTTGGGACTGTTACTGGATGTTATGTCTCTCACTTAGGTCGGTGCTAATTCACAAGGTGCGTACGTGTTTATAATTTTTTGAGGATTTTTCAGCTGGTGTCTCTACTGGATGTTATGTCTCTCACTCAACTACGTCATGGCCGGAAAACTAGTTTCTTTGGAACTGCTTGTAGATTCTTGCCTGCTGAGCACAGTTATAGAAAGATGTCTACACAATTCAACAGAAAGATAGAGAAGAAAGGGGTTGTTAGTCACTTGTTGGGCAGCGACATATTGGGCTGGCTAAATGATTTAACATTTCCACCCCCTGGGAAGGAGCATGGTACGTTGAGAGCTATAGGATATGGGAAAAGTCATAACTAGACTCACTCGCCAATTTGGTTTGAGTTACCATACTGGGTCACACTAGCACTTCGTCATTGTATAGATGTTATGCATACAGAAAAGAATGTATTTGAGAACTTATTTTACACCATACTAGATACAAGTGGTAAAACAAAAGACAATGATAAAGCACGTAAAGACTTGGAGGAAATGAATATCAGGTGGGAATTGTGGCTCCATTTTGTCTTACCAAGAAACAGGTTGAAAACTTTTGCAAGTGGCTTAGCGCATTGAAGCTCCCAGATGGATATGCTTCTAACATATCTCGTTGTACTAAGGTTGAGTAGTTGAAAATTACTGAGTTCAAAAGTCACGACTGTCATGTATTCAGGCAAAAGTTGATGCCAATTGCATTTTGTGAGATGTTACCCAGGAATATTAATGATACTTTTACCGCACTTTCAAATTTCTTTCGGGATATTTGCTCAACTGTTATAAGGTATAGTGATGTGGAGCAGATGGAGAAAAACATAGTGTTGACAATGTGCAAGCTCGAAATGATTTTACCATCGGGGTTCTTTGACAGCATGGAGCATTTGCCTATTCATCTGCCATATGAACTTAAGCTTGGAGGACCGGTTCAATATCGATAGATGAATCCATTTGAGAGGTAATATCACATACATTGTGTAATATTCGTCATCTTTATATTTCACTTATCAGGTAATATATATCACATACTTTTATGTGACAGGTATATGCGTTGATTAAAGCAAAAAGTTAAAAACAAAGCGCGCGTTGAGGGTTCTATTGCTGAACGCTATACAGAGGAAGAGCTTGTCAACTTATGCTCGTTTTACTTTGACGATGTAGTCGCAACGAAGCATAACCGTCTAAGTCAGAATGAGGTCGGGGATCCGTCTGGTCGTGCTGATGATGAGTTGGTTGTATTCACTTATCCAGCTAAACCATTTGGACATGAGACGAAGACTTACCTAACCGATAAAGATTTAAAGATTGTCTCTACATACGTGCTTCTAAATATGCTCAAGTAAATACATACATCAAGTATGTATTATTACAAGTTGAAAATGATTTATCTATCCTTAATCAAAAATTAATTATTTGCCATATTATTGTACGCAGTTCATTCGAATTGGAAGCTTATGCTTCTAACCCGGGGTTGACAGAATCACAGATGGAAGCATTCACTAATGCAAATTTTCACCAGTGGTTTAAGAGAAGGGTCGAAGAAGAGAACGCGTATGATCGTTTTAGAGATGTCATTTTAGGCCCGTACAAACTTGTTAGTTCATTTCCAGGTTGTATCGTGAATGGGTATAGATTCAAGGTTGATGACTTGAATGAATTGACATCAGTCAACTCTGGCGTTGTCGTGTTGGGAAGTTGTTATGGAGATTATGAATCCAATTACTATGGAAGATTAAAGGAAGTGGTTGTGCTCAATTATCCAGGGGCTAAAAAGGTCGTTACATTTAAGTGTCGCTGGTTTGATACTGAAAAGGGTGTTAAAGTTAACTGTAATAGAATCGTAACAGTAGATATAAAATATGTTTTACAGTCTGATGATGTATTTGTGTTAGCCAGCCAAGCAACTCAAGTGTATTATGCCCCTAATGTCGTTCACAGTAGAACCCCCTGGTATACAGTTGTGACAACGAAGACTCGGCCATTTGATGGTACTAATTTGTATGGAACGGATGACGCGCTGCAAGAAGAAGTTAGCAATCCCAGCCACGTTGTGGTATATGATGACGATGTGTTGGGTGATGATGTCGTTGACGTACTCGATGTTGACGAAGTGGAGGAAGATGTGGTTGTTAGTCCGTATGTGATGGTAGAAGATGATATTGAGGAAGAAATTGATCTGAAGAGGAAGAGAGCGTAATTAGAGGTGAAAATGATTTTGACTCGTGGGTTTGACGACGTACTACTTCTTCACTAATTGGTGTTTTGTAAATACTATACAACTAAAATCAATTATATATATATATTTTCCCAAACATAGGATGGCCATTTGATCGTTCATCGTATCTATATACATTATTTGAAGAAGACTGACTATATATGCCTCGACATAGCGGTGGAGGTGGCCGTGGTGGAGGCCACTCTGGATCGGGTGACGGCTCCCAGGGAGGGTCGTCTTCAGATGCTAGTGAGTTGATTTCTTTTTTGGCTCAGTAACATTATTTTCATAACTATATTACACATTCATTTACTATTTTTGGACAATGTCATAACTATATATATATATATATATATCAACATACAGATGCTAGACGTCGGCGTTCGCGAAGGCCTAACCTCGATCGATTAGGTCGCCCATCGCAGCAGCGTCTGCGGCTACGATTCGATTGATGTCATTGCAAATGCGTGTTAGGGTTTCAACTATAATATATCACTTATGTTCAATTAGAATGATATTATCATGTGATTAATAAATTTTGTATTATAGTATTATGGATCCCGTCCGCTAAGCGATCAGACACATTATATGTTCAAGCGATCTCCCTACCGGGTCAGATGCGATTTAGTCAAGATTACGCCATTTACGATCTTGGCTTCATGGCTACAGTTTTGCGGGAGTTTCACGTAAGTCGACTTACATATATTAAATCAAGTTCCATGCATGTTATTTACATATTGTTCAAATAATAAATTATACGTATGTTATATACATTTGATAGAGATCTTATCGATACAAGGTAAGCATCATCGAGGCGGATGGTGACGCAATTATCATTGCCTACATCTCGAAGAATTATGCCTTATTGGTTATACGAGATGCGACGACGGAGGCGATCCAGGCGATGAAAGAAATGCTCGGGACTACTTTGCGAGATCATCGACCGGCCGGCGATGTCGAGATCTGACATGAAACGCGATGTATCGCGTCTTTGGGATGATGATGCGTTCAAGACAAAGTCGAGCAGATGAAGAAGAATCGCTGCAAGTTGCGAGTTATACATACTACGGCTCATGATGTTTGAGGAGGTTAAGTCGGTATGTATTTCTCTTTAGTTTAGTTTAATCTTATATTGCAACTATAGTAAATTAAGGTGATTTTATTTAATGTATATGATCTAGGCCATGCGGAGTAGCTTGGGACGACCTCCTACTATGATCGAGTTC
Source organism: Panax ginseng (assembly GCA_020205605.1). Classification (NCBI taxonomy): domain Eukaryota; kingdom Viridiplantae; phylum Streptophyta; class Magnoliopsida; order Apiales; family Araliaceae; genus Panax; species Panax ginseng. Next base: position 19,487,321 of record CM035136.1, on the reverse strand, counting down.
TAGGGTAGAGTCCATACGCCGAAGGGTTCTACTTCGGGGTCGACGATATCTCCAGCAGGACTAGTTATACAGGTAATACATTTACTATAACATATATTATTTAGGATAATATTACGTAATTTATATGATGATACCAAGATAACTCACTTGTATATCAAATTACAGGAAGCGATTTGAGAAGCTCTCATGACGGTAATATAGTGAGTAGTGCTAGGGCGATCTTTGAGACGTTAGATTCCACCGATCCTCCGCCCGAGATTAGTTTATCTCGGTGACGAGGAGGCGGCTCTTTGGGTCGCGTCTCGGGATACTCCCACTTAATCTTCTACAGGCCGGTGTCGAGTCTTTGGGGTTACTGGGGATACAACCTATACACCGCTGGGAGGTATAATATTTGTGTTTATTTCGTGTTTATGAATAAAGTAAACTTGTAATATTATTCATGTTATATTTATATTTGTAGGCTCTAGCCTGTGTTGTCTGCGTCAAGAGCCCCAGAGTGGGACCATCACATCTGGTATTTGGCTTAGATGATGCTTTGTTCTGGCGATGTTATGACTACGATTGTCGGAGAGGTTTGAGGCCGATCCATTGTTCCATCGTCGGGACCCGCTTGTAGATTCTCGCCTCCATCACCTTGCAGACGGGGCGTTCTGTTGGTGCCACCGCCGAAATACGGGTATCCCTCCGAGAAGCGATGGGCGCGATCTGTGACGAGATTATTCGGATAGTGGTTACCTTAGTCGAGGACGCGTTTGGGCGATGTTGAGTCGGTATTTCATTGCTTCGTGTATATTTTGTTTTAAATACAAATATATATTACGCATGTTATTTAATTTTCATTTAGTTATCTTTAAGCTGAATCATATATATGGACTAATGAGTTACATTATATTGTATCAGCAGGGATGTGGCGGATGGATTTGTGGTGGGATGACGATTTTCATACTCTCAGAGAACGCCAAGCGCCGCCTCGATGATCCTTCTCACAAGGGGCTCTACTAGCTTGACTTAGTTTACATTCTTTTGTAGTTTAAATTCTTTTGTATTAATTTTACATAACTTTTGACGTACATATTGTAGTTTAAAGTACCTTATCATTAATTACTTTTGTTTTATTGCGGTTTGACACTTAGCTTAATGGGATATTTGTTGTAGTTAGTTTAGACTAATGGGATTAATGCGATTTAGTTTAATTTACTTTAATTAATGCGGTCTTACATTTCATTACTTTGGTTTGTTACGGTTATGCAAGTAGTAATGGAATGTTTTTGACATTTAGTTTAATTTAGCTTGTGTATGTGATGTTGGGAAAACAGGTTCAGGTACAGGTACAAGATGTGGGTTAAATCCCTGGATATTGCAAAAACAAAAAAATTATTTAAAAAAGAAAATAGTAACATCGACGGAATATTGATAGTGTCGACGGATAACCGTCAAGGTTAAGTTTCACCCCATTTTCGATATATTGCCGCGTGGCATACATAGCCTCGACCGAATATCCTCGACCGAATAACCTCGACGCACTAATTACAAAGTCGACGGAAGTCCGTCGCGCGTAAGTTGATTTTCCTTTTTTACCAGGATGCCACGTGGCATGTTTAGGATCGACCGAATATCCTCGACAGACACATTTCAGTCGGTGATATATTAACCCCGACTGAATATTCGGTCGCCAATAGTTCCGTCGACCGTAAGTTTTTCCGACCGAAGAATCGACGGATTTATTTTCGACGTGCTTATATACGACCGAACTTCCGACCGAATATTCCGTCGGGACTGAGGTTACCCTCGACGGAATAACCTTAGTGCCAACCGAATATTCCGTCGTAAATAAGCCTCTTTGTTGTAGTGGCTGAGATCTCTTACGGTCTACTAGTGACTTTAATTATAACCTCAACTCTCTCTGCTTTTTATAGCGTAGTAAAATACATTTTTTGAAATTGTGTTCCCGTAGCATATGTTATATCGTCCTACTAAACTAACACCTTATTATATTTGGGGATATATATATATATATATATATATAAAGGGAAAAAATAGAGAATTTGAACAAGAAACTTGATGTTGTAGCTCTAAAAAACCACATCCATAATGCTTCCCAATTGCCACAAAATAAACCTTATGTGGAATCATTAGAAAGAATGATGATGATGAAGATGTTTGATATTCAGATGGTTATGCTTCTGCAAATGATATCCAATAAACTGAAACAGCAGGTGGCTACCAAATTATTCTCTTTGTTGACATTAATCTTCTTATTGGCAATAATTGTATGGTAAAATTCCAACAACAAAGCATCAGATTCCATGATGGAAAGAAAGTTGTACAATCAAATATAGACAATGAAAATTTGAAAATGGGGCCTACTACCTATTTCATTTTGAATAAAGTTGGATAGCTGATTCGCCTACTGCTCCAGCAAGGCCCAGGTTTAATTGGGATGCCAATTTAAATATGGGCAAGTGTCCATTACATATCTTATACTAGTTCTTATGACACCCGTATGGAAGATTGGGGACTGACACTACAAGAAATTCGGCTATTTTCGACGGAATGAATTCCGTCAATATTATTCTATTTCTGACGAAATATTTTGTCGATTATAATTCTCTCGAAAATAGTATAATTTCGATGAAATTCCGTCGAAAGTAGCATTCCCTCCGTGGCGCTAGCTTTTTTGTCTATGCAAAATTTAAAGTCGACGAAATAAGACTTATTTCCGAGAGAATTTCCCACCGTGGCTCCAGCTTTAATTGGGATGCCAATTTAAATATGGGCAGTTCTTATGACACCCATATGGAAGATGGGGGGCTGAGCTACTCACAAGTTATTTGAGAATTGTAACAATGGATCCAAAGTACTAGTAACAACTTGCATAGTATTTAATGAAAAGAACCATGATTAGACCATACAAAAAATAGATTTGATTTGGTTATGAGTTATAAAATATGATTATGCTTCCATTAATAACTAAAACTATATAATCTGTTTTTAATATAAATTATATGGATTGGAACTAAATAGTTATGGATCCAATATAGTTCAACCCATTATTTTTTAAAATTTTAAGTTTACTATTATTATGACTCATAAATAAATTACTTCAAATATTAATTTTTGTTATCTTCCTATAACTTCTCTCTCTAACTTTTTTTTAAAACTTTAACCAACCCAAATAACTTAAAATAGTAAATCAATTTAAATATTTTAAGTTAATTTGAGTTGACCCACTAATTTATAAACCAAATTATAAGTTCTAACCATGATCGTCTAAGAAGTAGATCAGTATATTATTCACCAACCACCATGGTAACCGAAGACCCGTAATTGGAACCATGACCCCATTTAATTTAATTGATAGTTTGAGTTGCTTGTAGTTTAGAATTGTTTTTCTCCTTTAGGGAAATTATTTCATTTCGGTTAACACCACCAAGATTCGTTCACGCACCTTAATTACTAATAGCGCGTTTAATTCTGCACAGAAACGAAGTTATATTGAAAAACTTGAGGATAATTCCGGTATGAAAATAAGTACAGATTATGGTGTAACCTTGTATTTTCCGAATTAGAATAGAATTCCTCATTATGATAAATACCATAATGGGATAGAATATAATTCCTCATTATGGTGAATACCATAATGGGATAGAAGTGAATATACTCAAAAGAAGAAAGTCGAATATTATCTTAATTATTTCTTTAGAGATTGGAAATTAAATATAATTAAGAATCTCAGATTCTTTAAAATTTTCAAACCACGCTTCTACGTAGAAAGTCTTCCATCTCTATAACCCACCAAATCATCCCGCCCTAACAAGGCGGATCACTCTTCCTTCATTCATGGATTCCAAAAATATTTTTCTTTAATTAGTTAATGTTCATTACTCAAATCCTAGATTAACTGAATACAGGCAGTGTATTAATTCAACATAAAATTTGACCACAAAAATGCTATTAATAATAATAATTATTATTATTATAATATATATGTATAACATAGGGAAATAAATACTTGAGGGAGCTAGAATGACCAAATAAATCAATATTATCACAAGAATAAATAAATCATCGTATTCTTTTACAACAATGGTCATAATGTCCATCAAGTGTAGGACTTCATCTTTTACTGGTGAAGTTGATTTACTTGACCGTATCATGCTATACACGAGTATGAATGATGATGATGATGATACATGGGGTGCGGTCCGTGCGGAAAAAGTTCAAATGCACGTACGCAGATTTTGAAATATTTCGACCAACTGTTCTCTTTGCTGCATAATAATAATAATAATGAGGATTTGTTGACAAATAAGCTGTTGCATGTATACTTCCTCCTCCCGTAACAAAACAAGCAAACCACAATTCAACTAGCTTATCAAATTCAATTGGTTTACGCCACTAATAATTAATAGGCGTTTACCAGCCAGCCGGCAGCTGCCCATGGCATTTCCTATCTCTTGAAGTTCATCCATTACTGAAACATAATCTCGGTTATATATATAGGTCCACCAGATCTTAGATTTCGATCCATCTCTAGCATGATGGTAGAGATGTTGCATCTATTTGGTGGAAATCAAACACATAAATGTTAGTAGAAATGCATCTAGAACAAAAATTAATACACTCCAAACTAGCTTTCTTATTTCACAAACTATTTAGAATACATGCAATCCCTTTTGTACATCCAATATATATTATGCTCCCACCCCAAGGCCCAAACTAGCTTCTTATTTTCCAACTAGTGATAGTTTTTGGAAATATATAATAATTCACTATTTTCCACATTGGTTCGTACTTCGTAGCATGTCCAATGTCTGAGTTCGTAATCACCGGTGAAGCTAATTAAACACAGTATAGCGAAAACAAAAATCTCGTATGCAAGGCCAAAGACAAGGAGTTGGAACATTTAAGAAAAAGAAAATTACCTTCTTTTTTCCATAGAGAATAGGCCAGCTGCATGTAAGAAATCATAGGTTCTTGGGTATGTATCAAAAGGTTCACAGTTCACACCTGGAAATTGTTGTAAATTCCAAGATATATTATAAAAACTATATATATATATATATATATATATATATATATATATATATATATATATATACTTATATCGACTAGAGGTGGCAAGCGGGTGGGCCTTGGGGCGGTAAAAAAAAGCAGTCGAGCCAAAAAGGTCCGGATTTTTACGGACAAAAAAGTAAACCCATAGCTCGCGGGCTCACGGGCGGGGCGGGCCGGCCCACGGGCCGAAGGTGGTTTATGCCTATTTTTTGGCATTTTTGGTCAAGAAAAGGCCACGGCGAAGCTTTGAATGGGCAGGCCAAAAGACCAGGGTTTTGTAGGCCAAAAAATACAACCCAAAACTAGCTTTTTGACGGACGGACCAACCCGGTCCGCGGGCTTTGGGCCCGTTTGCCATGTATATATCTGATAATGTCTTGAAACAGCTAAGTACTGCTTATACGGACACGACAGTGAATATAGTTTAGGTATTTGCTTTAGTCTACAAGAACACTACATAATACATGTTTTGACATGCATCCAGCTTATTAAATCATTGAGTAATTATTGTTGCAGCATCTCCATTCAAGCAAGTAACCAAGTGCAATTAAGTTCTCACTGTACCAAAACTTTAACCCAGATCGAGTTGGTTTGCTTTCAAAAACGTTAACACCCCGCCCCAAAACAAAAAAGAACTAAAAACACAAACACGAGCACTTGTTCTTCCTTTGCATACTGCAGTCGTGGGGGTTATGGGCCTCCTTATGAGTTATGGCAGACATGGTTAAGGATGTAAAATTTATAAAGCCTAAAGAGATGTTATATATTGATTGTTGAGAAAACTGGGGATGAATATTTACAGGAAAGATGTGGAGAGGATATCATTTCTGACGATTACAGTTTCAAGCTATGAAACACAAAAATCTCTACAAGCACACACTTTAAGGACGACGTTCAGCGTCGGAAATGTTGGGAAACGTCCCCTAAACGTGACTTTGAGTTTCCCTGTTTTTTGATTTTTTATTTTCTCAAGATGGATAATTGAAGGACAGATTTTGGGTATACAGAGGTTATGATGGGTGCCCAAATTTTAATTATTGAAAGAAGAAAAAACCTGAAAATGTAAGAAAGTAAAGGTAAAAATTCTTGAAACTAAATGCACTTCAAATACTGTGCATTACAGGCAACAAACAGAGAGAGGAAGAGAGCATGAGACATAGATGACGCCACAAGAATAATACTCCTTCCGTCCCAGATAAAAATACTGATGGACTTTTCACGCATATTAAGAAGATGAATAAAATGACAAAATTATACATAATAATATCATTAAATATAGAGAGATAATTAGAATAAGAAAAGTATGAGATATTTAATGCTACGGGCATAATAGAAAAAAAATATAAAAGTTTAGTTATTAAAGAAAAGTGGACATTTAACATGGAACTAACCAAAATAGTAATAAGGACTTTTATCCTGGGACAGATGGAGTAATAAAATGAAAACAACTCACGATCATCAATCAGGTTCACACAATGGTGATCGAGTCCCTAGCTCACGCCTCAAATAACAACTGTTGCTCACAGGAAATAAGTTGCTCAGTTGAACAATGAGGAACACTAAAAACACAAAAATCATTTACTACAATATTGTGAGTATTTTTTTTTAGTATAAGAATACTCTGAATGTTGTTAATAATGAAATAACTTCCCAAGTTAATCTCTTGTATAACTGTCAGACCTAGTCTCCTACTAAGGTAATAAATATTATTTTCTTTAATACTTCTATGTTATGGCAAGAAAGTATCATTCATTCCCCAGTTTTATCATTAAAAGGTGAAAATTACTGAAAATGATTAAAATATATTTAATAGTTTATGCTTCATCTAATATTTTTACCTGAATCTTTCTATTAAATTTTAATTGTGATGTTTAAAATGTGAACATTATATTTTCTTTAATTCTATATTATATCAAAAACTCTAATCGATTTTCTGGATATAGTATTAACAATTTGAATTTTGGATAAATTAAATAGAAAATCATTAATTTTTATGCTATATTTATTTATGTTGATTATTTATATCCATCATTCATATCAATGTTATCAAGACTAAGTTGTTGTAAATAATTTTGGCCTGGGTGTAAAGACAATATTATTGTTGAGTGTCTTTTTATGTAAGACCCCAATTTATTATAAATAAAATCGAATTTCCTCTAATTATTATTGTGAATAATAAGGTGTTAAATTGATATAATATTTTGGTTATGGGTGAAATGTGCAAATTTTGCAAAATAAGCAAGTGGTTATAAAATAATCATTATTGTCGGGAAATATTCGTTTGGTCGTGGAATATTAAATGCACTTAGCTTGATTATTAGTGGGCCCCATAATGTAATAATCATTTATCGGATGAAGAAAACGACAAGTTTGAGTTTTTATAAATATTCACAGAAGTTATTACTCAATTAACATTGTTGGAATACCCGGTGGTTAAAATACTGATGTCTGGCATGATGGATGCACAGTATTTTTGAATTATTGATTCTTACGTAAAAAGACACTACTCAATAATTATTACAGTAATTACTGTTCAATATTTTATTTTATTGGTTCAATAATTGCGGCGTTAATATTTTATATTATTGTTGTTTCAATAATTGTCACTGCACAGTATTTTCCATTATCAGATCAATAATTTATATTATTTGAATAATATTATTAGATAGCATTATTGGCAATGTCTATAAAGTTACATCAAGGAGAGGTTTGGTCACCTAATTGCGCTACCAAGAAGGAGAAATTCTTATTGGAAAGCCCCCTCTTTTCAAGGAACTACTTTGGTTGTCATAATTGTAATTCGTAATATTATTTATGAATAATTAATTATTGATTTATATGATAAAAAATATTTATTTTATGTGGATATAAATGATGGATATATTTATTTTATGTGGATAAAAATGAAGGAATTAATGTTGAGGTGTTTTATCAATTATTTTGTGATTGGTGTAGGTATTAAAAATCATCCGTTTGTGGATTTAGGATATTTTTGGTTTAGAATTTGGAAAAATTTTTTCTGTAAAGTTGTAGAGAATTCGATTTCAGGCAGAATGGACATAAAATTCGTATTTTTTTGATAACCGGGCTATTTTCTATGAATTACTGAAATTTTGAAAAATAAAATAATTTTTATTAAATTATGGGGTGGGACCCACTTTGGTTGGTGTTAATAACATGTGGGTTGCTGGAAAAATTTCAGAATTGGCATGCCTTGACAAGTCTTGGTCTTGGCATGCGTAAAGAAAATAAGAAATAATATATTTTATTATTTTAGTCTCTAACAAGTTTCTAAAGATTTTCCTATAAATAGACGCTTAGGTTAGAATTGAAAATCACACCGTAAACAAGTTTTCTTTTTCTCTATATTGTCGAAAGCGTATTTTAGTGAGTATTTATATACTTTGAGAGTTCTTTGTTCAGAATCCAGTCACAAGTTTCCTTTGGTTTCTATCCGATATTACGATCAAAAAAATCTTTGTTATTTTGAGGTAATGGATGTTATTTTCTTCTTAAATGATATTATTTTCTTCAATATCATTATGTCAAAATATTTGTGAACGTTTTTATCAAATTTGAAACTTTTTGTGTCTGAGATTCTTATTCACGATATACAAGACTATTCACGATAATGATATACGATACTATTTCACGAATCGACACTATTCAACGAAAAATGAAATTTTCTTCTTTTTGTCCAAGATGTCTATTATGGTTACTATCTTTGATTGTATCCATGTTTTGATCTTTATTCTTGAATTTTGCTTCAAAATTGGTTATTATGGAGTATTATTGATCTTGGATAAACCGTTATATGAATCCCTACTATTTGTCCTTCTCGTCTCACTAGATTCGCTTTTCTTTAAAATATTTTTCATCATCCTCGGTCCTAAATGATGATATTATGAATATCTTTGGCACTCAGTAGTGCAAAAGATGAATGATTAATCGATGAATATCTTTGGCCCGTAGTGCAAAGATGAATAGAGTGTTGAGATGAACACTTAATTAATTGGTGATCTAAATGAATATCTTTGGCATGTAGTGCAAAAGATAAATATTTGATTAAAGATGTATATTGATTGTTATTCTGAGGATAAAATATTGATGATGAACTTTTAAATCTTAGAAGATAGTAGAACTCATTCTCTACTTGACTCTTACAATGGATTCTTTGTTTCATTGTAATTGTTGATCTAAAACTTGTTGTTTATTATATTTTATCGATTTTTTCTGTTGAAGACTAATGATAAATTGTTGTATATTATCTTAGTCATAATATTCTTTCTTGGGCTAGTTGAGCTCACCCTTTTCCTTTTTATTCCATTTATCTTCTCAGGAGGTGAGCAGAGGCGAGGATCTCAATGGGGTATGGAGTGATGGTACTAGAAAGATGTTTTAATGATCCTCACTATTTTCGTAAAATAGTGTTTGAATAATTGTAATGAGGACTTATTTGAGTGTGGATATTATGCAGAAAACAATATTTGTATTTAAACTCACAGATGTGTTGTCAGATTTTGCACGACAATTGTATTATTGAAGTTGTAGTTTGCTTTCCGCACTCATGTATTTGGGCGAATTCGTGAATGGGTGTTGTATACCTATTTTGGGGGCGTCACATTTTATATGTGTGACAAAGACACGTGGTGAAAATTCTCTTTGGCCTATATACAAAGAGTAATTGTTGATTGACATTATCATGACGGTTGATATCACAGTTGAATATATTTGGCTTGGGTGCAAAGATGAATTATGAATTGTCATTATCATGACCATTTGTGTTATAACTGAATATCTTTGGCATGAGTACACATATGAATTAATTAACATGATTATGACCATAAACTGTTGATTGACTTATGAACAGGAAATGTGAATCATTATTCTCATGATTTTTGGTGTTATATGCAATGACATGTGGTGAAAGTTCTCTTTGGCTTGAGTGTAAAGAGAAATTGTTGATTGATATTACATACATAAAATATTGATGTTCAATTTTTCAATGGGAAAATATATTAGATATTATGATATATTTGACTCTTTTAATGGATTATTTATTTCGATGTAGTTATTTATTGAAAACTTATATCATCTATCATATGTTTTAAATATATGATTTATTATTGTTGAACGCTATTGATAATTTTTTTATCCTAATCATTATATTATTTGATGGCCTATTTGTACTTACCATTTTGATTCACAATTCTTTTCAGCAAATAATAATGTAGTTGGGTTTGACGAGTAGGGGTGAACATTCGGTTATAACCGAACCGAATAGGCTATTCGGTTATAACCAAAATATTCGAATGTTTGATATCCGAACAAGTAATCGAATTTTGAGATAACTGAAATACCAAATTACCGAATTTATAATTCGGTTATTCGGATAATAACCGAAATGAAGGCTTCCATAATTAATATTTAAGTATTGATGCCCAGATGAGTAAATCCAAGCAAAACCAGAACCGAATTGATGACCAGAGGAGTTAATTGAAGTTTGAGAAACAAGAGGAGAGATCTAATTCTCAAAATTGAAAAAGAAAAAACAAAAAACAAATGGGTCTTTTTAACTCGGAAAACAAAAAGAAAAGTTAATTACAAATATATGCATACAAGCAAGCAAGTAATCCATTTAAAAAGAAATATTTCATTAAGATATACAAATTTCCCAACATTTTGTTTCGGCTTACCTTGAAATTTTGGAACCAACATTTTATCCGGAGTGGCGACTGAAGAATCTAATTGGGTGGAACAGAGATTGAACAAAATACCTGAATCGAATCGTAAACATATATGGGAGAAAAACGAATAAATAAATATTATATATATGTGTGAGATTTGACAGCTCACAGCCTCACATGGAACATCTACTTCACATGCGGCCTGCGGAATTCTCACACACTCTCTATTTGTTCAAACAAGGAAAATGTTACACGTAATAATATGGAGTATTATTCATTATAAAAAATGTAATAAAATAGTTCACTTAAAAAAAATTCTAACTCGGTCAACCGAAATTTTAAAAATTGAAAACCGTTTCCGAACTCGAAAATCGAATATAAAATCGGATATAATCAAATTAAAAAAATATCCGAATAATCGAAAAAATTCGGTTACAAAATTTCGGTCCGGTTCGGTTGTTCGGTTTTATCCGTTTTTTACTACTGGCGAGGAAAACAAGAGAATGAAGTGATTTTCCGAGTTAGTGACTGTACTCATCAAATTAAAAAATAGTGTAACAATAATTATAATGATTACTTAACATGTGTGTTGCCGTATTTTATACGCAATTGTAATAATTTGAGCATGAATACTGTCGTACTATATACAACATTACAATTATTTTGAATAAGTGAATTTGTATTTATAATATGTATTTTGATGACTCAAATTATTTATAAGCACGAATTTGAGTACGTCACATTTAATTATATAAATATTAAAACGACTTAAGTTCAATAAAAGAGTGCATTTAACCCTTTCAAATAAGATTAGAAAAAGCGACATATTGCATGTTTGATCGGTAGTGCAATTATGTACAATAAATTATTTATAAGTTGAAAAATAAGCATTTAAATACCAACTTTTTACATGTATTATACCCATTTATATTTTATGATGAATAAACTAAAACAAACATTATCTTTTTAATATATTTTTTAAAATAGATTGTAAGTGAAAAAAATATATTTTTACTTTGTCGAGTACAAACCAAAAGCTAGGCACGCATGACGCGCGGTCAAAGCCCCTCATGGACATGGATTTATTTGTTAATATATATCCTTTGAAAAATTTAAGTAAATATTAATTATTTAATTTTTAATATTATTTCAAGTCTTAAATATAATTTTAATTATTTTATTATTATTTTTTGTTCAATAAAAAATAATATAAACAACTAATATTATATTTAATACTTCCTCTGTCCCAAGATAAAAGTTCTTATTTTGAATAGTCCCACGTTAAATGTCCACTTTCCTTTAATAACCAAACTTTTACACAATTTTCCCTATTATACCCTTAGCATTAAATATCTCATACTTTTTTTATTCTAATTCTATCTCCATATTTAATAAGTATAATAAGTCACTCTCTCACCTATATTGAAAATAATTAATAAAATATTATTATGAATAATTTTATCATTTCATTTCTCTTCTTAACATGGGTGAAAAATTCATCAGTATTTTTATCCCGGGACGGAGGAAGTACTATATAATTATTTTTTTAATATTTGTGTAGAAGTCTAAAACCATTTATAATAGAGGAGGGAGGAGTATACCGCAACAACCCAACATTTCTTAATGGTAACGTATGTCTACCTCGAATATTTACTATTACTACTACTAGATCTAAAAAATGAATTAAAAAAACACACACTGAAAGTGAATCTACACATACATATATTACATACACACTCTCCACAGCGCCAAAAGCCGCGCGATCTGTCGATTTCCTAAGAATAGAAACTGCGGATTTTTATTCATCATCGTCCGAACCCCCAGGCAACTTCGGAATTGAGCTCCTCAATGGAGGACGCCTACGCCAGATCCGTCACAGAGGTAATTTCTTTTACGCTAATGAAATTTGGATAAACAATTGGACTTTTCATTGTCAAATTTTGATTACTATAAGTTTTCCACGTGTTGTTAGTCAATCAAACAACGACTGTGGTATGATATGTCGCTCGAATTATATATAAGGGTATTGGTAATATGAATTCATGATTACTGAAAATAGAAGTTCCTGGAATGAGTTGTTTGTCATTTATGAAGAATTTTGTTTCATATATTTTATTTGGGAAAGGAATTGATCAATTGGATTAATTTGAACTATGTAGGCTGGTTGTTATTTCTGTGTGATTCTGACTGAATGTTGTAATATTCTTGTTGTCTGATTAGGTTTTGGATTTTTTTGGTGTGGTGCCCACAAAAGGTCTGACAGATTTCCAGGTACATTAGCTGATTGCTTGATCAAAGTGAAGGACAGAGTTCATTGTTCTGGTTAATTTATCTCTGGAGTTATTTGAAATTTAGTGTCTTGAGTGTCAAGTTCATTTTTTTTCCGGTGAGCTGGTTTATGAGTTTGGTTTCTATGTTAATTTTCAGGTTGCTGAACATGGTAGAATTTATGGCAGAAACGGTAAGTCTTCTGTTTCGAATAATTTTTTGGAAAATTTAGTGTGAGGCATGCTAGTGCCTCAATGAACTAAAAACCCCTTGTTGGGTAAGGGATTTCCCGGGGGATTGTCATGAAGTTGGGTTGGACCCTTTTTAGGTGCAATGACATTGAAAATTGAGCCCTAGTTTCATCATTGAGGTCTAAAGTAACCTACCGCATATCAAAGGAAAGATATGAAACAATAAGTATGTCACGCATTAATTTAATATAAATACTTCCAAAGATGTGAATAACTAACACGGTTGAAGCAGATTAATATTATGATATACAAATGCACCACCTGTAAAAGCTTAACAATTAGAAACCCAAAATAACGTGTTCTCATGGTTAACTTATCACACACTATCCAATGTGTTTGACAACCTAGGGACCTCTATTAGGATGACTTGATGTAAAAATCTCCAAATTAGTTTACCTTTCCCGCTGGAAACAGTGCACTCTACTATACAGTCATATTCAAATTCTGAACCGCATAAAAATGAATCAGGACATGTCTCAAAGGTTTCAATTGCTCATCTTTTGCAGCACAAAAATGAATGTGTCAACTAACTGAGAGGCCATATATAAAAGAGTTATATGTTGCATTACCCGACAGTTAGTTTAAAGCACCCATAGCTAACAGGAAAAGCAGAAGGGATAAATGGTCTTCTTGCCTTAACCCTCTCAAACTCTCAATGAAATTAGAGAAGACCCCATTCACTAACACAAAGTATTTTGACAGATGAAACACAAAATCTATTTTATCTCACCCAACGATGTTAATAATCTATCCTATCTAACAAACACAGCAAGAAGTCCCAACATACACGGTCGTACGCATTCTCAATGTCTAATTTAAACATCACCCCACACATTCCTGATCGAGCTATGCCCTTTAGCTACAATTGAAGAATCTAGAATCTGTCTCACACTGACAAAGGCATTATGAGTGTCAGAAACCACCGAGCCCATCACTCTTTGAAACCTGATAGAAGGGGTATTTGCAATGATTTTATGCACACCTCCACTTTCAGTGACACTGATCAGCCTGAAATCTCAAATGTCTTGAACACCCATTCTTGAAGTTTTAAGCAGGTCCGAACTTCTAGATTAGATGGTTCTATAGATAATTAAATGCTGTAGTTATGATTTATGAAATCATTTAGTCACATCAATTTTTTTTGGACACATAACTTGTGATAGTAACATCAATTATATCTCACAAACAGGATCAAAATCTACTATTGTGCTGATTTTGTCGTTGCCGTGTTGTTATGCTTATGATCTATGTGATATGGATTTGAAGTGCTTATCAACTTTGATAAATTAATGAAGCATATTTTTCTCATCTTCTAACTTAAGGAATATGTTTTTTAAAATGGAATATGTGTATGATACTCAAAACCTATTTCATTTTATCCTTCTGATGTGTTTCTCCTCCTTTTTTTGCATGCTTCACATATGGTTGCAGTGCTGCCTCAAGAGGGAAGTAAGTACATTAGATATGATCTCTCTCTCTCTCTCTACACACACACACAATGTTTGTAAAAGAACTTTTTTTCTTATAAATTCACTCCACCCCACTATGTTCGTCCTGCCTTATTATTAAAAGCTAGAAACTTAAAGAAGTGCATCATGTTATTTCTATCTTTTAAAACGCAGTTGAACTAGATTGTTGACTTCTACATGCGTCTGTGTTCAATATTGGTGTGAGAGCCATACATCAGTTGTATAATTTACATATCATTTTTTTATTGAGTGGTCTATTCACACAATTTTGTTTAGTTTATTTTCAAAAATACTATATAAATATGCATGCTTATACAGATCCTGCTTATTAGTTTTTCCACTTCCTGCTTATATTGGTTGATGGCTAGAAGAAATTACTTACATGTTCAACAGGGTCCATACTTATTGGGTTCATCCCATGGATGATGATGTCACATGAATCAAAAGTTATTTTTGGCCGTTAAAGCTTTATCACTAAGGAGTTTATATTTATTATTTTGCTTCTAAATATGCTTTGACAAGTTGCAAACCACTTCACATAGCTCAAGAAGTATTCAGAGCATCAGTATGGGCATCTAAGGAAGCCGATCCTATGTGGAAGCCGATCCTATGTGGAAGCCTATCCTATGTTAATGATGTTTTATGCTATTCATTATTTATATGTTTTTCGGGGATAGAAAATGATTTCACATCTAATACCAAAAGGCCCTCAGTTCTTTTTAACCGACAAACATTTTGATTTTTTTTTTTTGAATTCAGCTTAGGTTGTTTTTGAAATATTTATATATATTTTTTGAATTCAGCTTAGGTTGTTTTAACATCCTGGAATGTCTAAATGTAACTGTATTTCACTTTTTCTTGTTTTGTTGTTGTGTAGTAGGCATTTCTACACCCTTTGAAAAAGAAAAAGAAAAGGAAAGTGAGATTGAGCAGTAAAAAGAACCCTGGAAGATGAAACATAAATACATAATTGGAGTACATGTAGTTTTGTATAATACTTCCTACTTTCCAAAATAATAATCCCAATTTCTTTTTTCTTAGTCCAAAATAAGAGTCTCATTTCTAATAATAGACTAAAGAGTCAGAAAACGTTCCAAATTTGCCCTCTGTTAAAATCGGTTAATTCTATTTTTAATATTAATAATATTATTATAAGTTAAAAGATTTAATGGGAAATTAGTAACTTGTCTTAAAAAAATCACTGTTTTCTAAAATGGGAATCTTATTTTTGCATGGAGGGAGTATATGATCTTTGAAGCCTGACTCGTGTAACCTTTCTGGTGCTTTTTCCTGTCAAGCATGAGAAGACAGATTTCAGTCTAAGCGATGTTAGTCTTGTTTCCCCTCCCCATTGCTGGAGCACTTGCCATTGACATTTTCTTTTTACCAACTAAAGATTTTGACAAACAATTGTAATATTGCATCCATTTCTTTCATTGTATAAAGCCCTGACAGTATAATGATGTGTTGAACTCATGAATATTCTCAATTTTTCCATGCATTGCTTGAAAATTTATCAGGGATTTCTTTATATCTATTTCTTATCATGCGAAAGCTTCCATTTCGATGTAGTTCATCCCCCCTTACTTAAGATTCCAAGTTGACAAATATAAAGCTCTCTGTCTTTGCGTGTATACTGCATTAGTATGTACATTAGTTATCCAACGTAGGATGATTACTACTTATTCCTAGACCACTTCTAAATTTCACTTCTAAATTTCACTTAAATTCTTCTGCAGTAGTTTTGATTATTAGATATGATGTCTCTATATTTCTTATTGGTGCATCTACTTCAGTCATCACATTTGATTTTTAATATTATTTTGAGGTCCAAGTTGGGTTTCAATATGCTTTTTCTCTTTTTTACCTCATAATGGCTATGTTTATATCAAATGGAATCAAGACTGTATGGGGTTTTATTGTTTCTGCCATCTACTCGTTTTATTATTACGTCAAATGTAATATCCATAAATATCATTTGCAGCAATCTACTTTTACGCATAATCAGTTTTTCCTTGAAATTGAAAACCTTGCATAGCTATGGCTTAACACATTTATGCTTCACTTCTTATTTATACCTACACTCACTGAATCAGGCACTCCTTTTTGGAAATTGGTCTTGAAGCAATTTGACGACTTGCTGGTCAAAATTTTGATTGCAGCTGCCATTATTTCTTTCCTTTTGGCATTGGTTAATGGAGAGACAGGCTTAACAGCGTTTTTGGAGCCTTCTGTAAGATATAGTTTTCTTCTCAGTTCGATTGATTTCCAGTATCTCCTTTCTGGTTACATATGTGATTGAAAATTATATACGTACATACATATATGTGTGTTGGAAAATATGCATTTGGATTGATTCTTCCATCCTTCATCTATATGTTACCTATAAAAACAATACATATATGTGTGTTGGAAAATATGCATTTGGATTGATTCTTCCATCCTTCATCTATATGTTTACCTATAAAAACAATATATATGTGTGTTAGAAAATGATTAGTACAACTCAACGTTTGTACATGGTTTTCACCCCCTTACATCTATGGCTCTAAGATCGAGTGTTTACTTCGATGACTGCCCAATGGGTTTGGAAATATATAGTTTAACCCTGTGAGGACAATTCCAGTGGCAATGTAGGGTATCCATAGATTAAAATGGTCAGATTATTTTTCCTTGAACAATGTGCCATGTTGATCGAGGTGCATAAAGTGGGTCAGAGGGAGTACTATATTACCAAATATCTAGGTGTAACAATTTAATTTATAATAAAAAATTAAGTTTATTTGGATTCAGTGCATGTTAGGATGTCCTAATTTGTAATCATAGTAGAAGAGAGTTTCTGAAAGTTCACCAAATTCGTATTTCAGTTCAGATATTTTTTTGATAATTTGTTTTTTATCTGGACAACCAGATCTGTGTCTTGAAGCCCTATGTTTAGATGTATTGTTGCTGGCATTATTATTCTTTAACTAGCAAATACGCCACTACCGTCATAGGATGACATTCAGTCGTTGCTAGTATAGTATGATATGTTTGGTTTTATTATTGGTTGTCACTCTGTTCAGTGGCACGAGATTCATGGTATGTGCTGCAAACTCCTTTTATATTTACTGGATGGGGCATAGATCCATGAAGGATTTATTAGTTAGCTGGTCTCTGTATGAGTGTATGGAAGGTGAAATCGAGTAAAAGCCTTCGATTGGCAACTCCTTTGTGTCCTTGCCGGAGCAATTGGCTGGAAGAATGTGAACAACTTTCTGATATAAGATATGTTTATATCTAGAATACAGACAAGGTTGCAACACCTGCTCTCTAATTTAGTCAAACGGGCTATTCAGAAATGTTTTAGCTGTAGTTTTGGATTTTTTTTCATGATTAATGAATTATAGATTGTTGTTTTTCGATACAACTAGGCTATGTTTGTTCAACTTTCTAGTAAGATTGAATTTTATTCAACTTCATAGTAGGATCACAAGTCTTTTCAGTTTTACTAGGACCCCCTTCACAGTTGATGTTTGTGCTTTATGTTTGATTGTTGACTGAAGTTTCTTCAGTAAAGCAATTTTCACAAAACTAGTGCGAAGGTTGCGTGGAGAATTATTGGTGGAGCATATTTGGGAGGGTTTATATTTATGCATCAGAAGATGTATGACTAGGTCTGAGCAGGAAAACTACATAATCGGAAAACGGGTTAATATTTATACTAATGTATTGTTAAGTAGGTGTCTGAAATATACAGTCCTTATGCTCAATTGCCTTACGCTATTCTATTCTAATTTACAGGTTATCCTCATGATATTGGCTGCAAATGCAGCTGTAGGAGTAATCACAGAAACAAATGCTGAAAAGGCTTTGGAGGTAAGTTGCGATGGGAGGACATTTTAAAATTTGGAGAGATTGTACATTGGTTGTCTTTTTTGATATTCTATTATTTCTCAAACTTGTTGTACTTAATATTTGACTAGAAGATGCTTCTTGCTCGCAGTTTACCTGTTGAGCTGCAATTGTGTAAGAAAATTTACCTTTTGGAAATATTTAATAAATACATGATTAACTCCTGTGAGAAAGACAAGGCGTTCCTTAACTTGGGATGACTGGGATTAGAAACCTAGAGGAATGCATAACAAGTACAAAGCTAATCCATCAGGCTACCTCTTCCTGCCCTCTCGTACGTTCGTCCAGTAAAATAGATGAAGTTTAATAAAAGGCACATACATGATCACCAAATATCAGTTGTGATTTTTAAAAGAGAGTGCAGGATAATTATCACGGTCCCTGAGAGCAAATTCATTATGTTGGATGAGTAACCTTTAGCATCTTTGTTAGCTGCACCAATTTGTAAAGTTTCTTTGTTAAATAAAATGGTTCCATATATTAATTTTTGCTACATTATCAACGTCAGTAATATGTTTACATGATAATATTGCACATTGGTGATGATAATGTCAGCATTCTATAAAGGATAGAGGAAATGACAGTGGCCTGATACACTTCAGAAGATGAGCCACATGTCAATTCCTAAGGAGTAGTATACATGCACATGTTAGTAGAGATTGGAGGGATATCCTCCGTTGAAGGTTGGGTTGGTCTTTTTTATAATTAGCTTTATCTTTCTAATAACAACTTCTTTCGTGTACAGGAAAGGTAGGGAATGTTAGAGTGGATATCATTTGTTTATATCTGTCTTGTTAATGGTGTATGGTGGATTGTTATATGCTTTAGTTTGTTCGGTTGCAAAAAAAAGTTCTAATGGGTTAAACAAGGGGTAGTTTGAAAGAAAAGCAAGGTAGTTTGAAAAACAATTACTGCTCCCCACCTCATACGAAGTAAGGTAGCCTTTTTGTCGATGAGCAAGGTACTGTAGTCCTGTGTGAACTTTCTTATAAGTACAACATGAGATGGTCATTAAGTTGTTTAATTTTTAAAGGTTAATTATTTGTTTTTTGGTAACCTACTGCAGCCAATTGTTCTTGAGTTATTATTATAAACAATGAGAAGCTTCCCACGGTTTTGCTCGTTCTTCAGTGCTAATCGTAATACGATTCGTTTGTCCTGAAGGGATAGCTTGATGGATGCTAAGCCACATCCAATACCAATAGTTATGGGGTTTGAATCCCACCCCCCCAACTTTGTTACATGTACACGAAAAGGAAAAGCTACCATTTGTTTAAATCGTAGTATGAGCTAAACTGAATTTTATAAGAAATTTTCTTTTTATATTATACCGTCCCCATCTAACAGCTTGTTAGAATTATCTGCTTCTTGGCCCAAAAAATAAAAAATCTTTGCTGATTCCTTCTGTTTTTACCACATAACAAAGAGGGTGTATAAGTTTTCTTATTATTTAATTTGTTTCCACTGTAAGACACCTTACCTTTTTTTTTAATTGTATTTTGTGTTTCTTGAAATACCTTTGTCCTATTGTAACATTAATACTTTTGTAGGTGTCACTTATTGGTCCTCTCTCTTTTTCTTTTCCTTGCCTTTGTAGGAGCTACGTGCCTACCAAGCTGATGTTGCAACAGTTCTAAGAAATGGTAAATCAACCTTTCAAGTAGATAAACATGAATGCTAGTAATGCATGATCAGAACTATGTTGCATATGTGCTCATGAGCATGATGCTGTTGGTGAATCATTTTGTGTGCTATTACATTTGTACATGATTGGCTGGTTTTGAAAAGATTCATTTGTGTGGAAAAGGCCATTTATTTTGCCTTGTCGTTCTTTGTCTAGAGGTTCCTCAAAGTTCATTTCCTCCTTATCTTTAAGAAAAAAAGAAAGAAAGTTTATTCCTCTTATTTTATTCATTTTTGACAGGCCGTCATTGCTTCTAGTTATGTGTTCTTTTAGGATTTTGATTATTTTGCCCCCCTTCTTTGTTCTAAATCAGTTTTAAATCTTATTTATCCTAGGTGCAATATTACCTTGAATTGATAAAATTCTCTGTTGTGTATTCATGAATAGTTTGGATAGGTCATCTCTGTTATGAGTGAAGTGCAATATTACATGGAGTTGATAGTAATTTTCTATTTCTGGTGCAATCAATAGTTTTGATAGGTCATCCCTGTTCTCACTGAAGATCTAGATTGTGATTTGTTTTGATGTTGACTATAAACATATTGCAGAACATTAAAAAGAATGCCTTAAGTAGATTTTGTTGTCTTGATGCTTTCCTTTATATCTAGGAAGCAGGGATTCTTCATTAATCCGACGAATTGGCGTATCTCCCCACTGGATACTCCGATTCTTTGGGACACTTGGGGATTCTCTCCTTTAAAACATATGAGCTTTGAATTATGTATGATTATTTTTTTGTATTGTTTATGACTTCATATTTGTAGAAACATAAAACTTGTATTGTTTGTTGGATAGTTGTTGTTTTTCTTTTGTAATATCTATTTTGTTGAATGTTTTTATCACATATATAATTATCCACATAAATATATACATATTTAATAATAAAATAGGTGGCGAATCCCCATCTTTTAAGATTTGGCGAATCATCGTATCCCCATGAGTCCATGATGCACCCGTATTCATGCTTCTTAGCTTTATATTATTATTGGTCTGACAGGGTAGATTTTCATGCCTCGGTAACTATTTGAGTTTCTTCTTCTCTGTTGTTTCTGCTTGTTGTTTATTCAACTATTTATCCCTTGCTGGTAGTGACTTCACAAATCTTCATATTCTAAATCTAATACAATAATTGGCAAAATCGACTCCAGAATGTTACCTAATTTTAAAATATTTTATTCCACATGTGAAATAATGATTCAGGTTGCTTCTCAATATTACCTGCAACTGACCTTGTCCCAGGAGATATTGTAGAAGTTAGTGGTAAGTTTCCTATTAAATTTAGGATTCTGTAGATTCTCCAGTCCATATTGATTAATCAACTTTGCTATTTTCCTTTTGAGTGTACAGTGGGATGTCAGATTCCAGCAGATATGAGAATGGTTGAGATGCTAAGTGATTCATTACGTGTTGATCAAGCAATTCTTACAGGTATTCTGCCATTTTAGTATCATAGGTAGCTTTGTCAAGGTTCAAACTTTTATCATTTCTTAAGTTAAATTTATAAATGTATAGATCAAAGCCGTGGAAATTCATTTAACACTGTAAATGCTAACAATGTGAGTTGCATCAGATGTGGTGTATGGTTGAAGTTTAGTTATTGACTTCAGCACCTGGGCATTTTGGCTTTACTATTGTTATGTATGGAGCAACCATGGGTGCAAGTTGGTAAATTTTATTAGCATTTCATATTGAACCATTTAAACAATGGGCGTGTTGGACGCAAATTGAAAAAGTGTCTGTTCAGAACGGGTGGGCAACTACTTTGGTGAAATTGACCAATTCTAGTACAATCACTTGAGCAGTTTGGCCACCTTGTGGGTTAACATGTCATCCACTGTCAAAATGTCGTGCTTCGTAATAACAAACTTCATCTGTTGATGTGATAAACTAAACTAGAGGCTTAGTAGGGTCTGATCACTTAGTTCCAATGATGGTTTTCTGAGGTAGCAGCTGGAGATTGAGTTACTACTTTTAGAATCAAGTCCATTTTGTGGTGTTCTTTTGAACTTTGAATTTACCACTTTAAGTCTACCTTACCTTTCCTCACCGGCCACCATCCCAAAATCCTACACTGGAAAGGAAGTGTTATTTTATTGTGTTTTATTTTTATCAGAATATATCTCTACAATACACAAAAAGTTGTACCAGTAGTAGCATCATTCCTAACGATTATGACATTTGCATAGTTCATTGTGTAACAAATGAGTCATGCTACATCTTACTTGCATGGTAAGCTCCCTTGGTTGTATTAAAAAACATTAATGTTCCTTACTTACTCTTCTCAACATACTTAACCATGGTATTTTTCTCACCTCGGGATGTCTTCTTCTTTCTTTCTCATGATGGTGATATATAAAAGTCATTAATTCCATATTCTACCCCCATGACAGGTGAGAGCTGTTCTATGAAAAAGAGCTCGACCCCACATTGGCAACCAATGCGGTATACCAAGATAAGACGAACATCCTCTTCTCGGTAAAATTCTAATGTCTTTTTCTGCATCAGATTAATTTTGTTTCTTTAGGCTGTTGAGGGTGGACTTCTTGTTTCCCCTTTTATTGTATCATTTCTTTTCTATTAATAAAATTTCTTCTTTTCTTCCAAAAAAATGTTATAAATAGACTGAAACACAAGTTTGTATCATGAAATCTACTTTTTGGCGTCCGTTGATTTCATAGAGTACACCTAGAGTGGAAATGCCACCAGTTTAATGTAGTTTGAGTTAATAGTATTTGAATAAAAATTGCGAGCTATTCATAACTTCTGTAACATTGTTACCTGTTTTTTTTCAGAATTTTGGAACAAAGCATTGTAAAGTATAAGCTACAAAATAAATATACACTTGTGTCTGTACAGTGTAGACGCGTATAACACTGGAATTAATCAGTATAACAGTTCAAAAGATGTAAATAACATTTGTTGTGTTACCATGAATGAACTTGGAGACTGTGCAAGTATAAATGGTCCAATACATTATTTAGAATCAACAATTTAAAAAAGAAAGAATACGTTTGTAATTGTTTGTGCAATATTTAAGCTGTCACGGCGACGCCGTCCTAGCGGCAGGCAGTGTAGTGATCCTCGCCTTGGGGAGGCTGCCAAGGTGCTCACCTTGGCAGCTAAGTATCCACAAGTCACTGTCGAGGCGACGCTGTGGATGCCTAGCTCCCAAGGCGAGCGCCTCGGTAGGTGGGTCGATTTCAAGCTGGCTTTTTTGTAACCCAACACCCATGGACTTTACCCATTACAGATCAAATTAAAAGAGGGAGAAAAGAAAACTAGAAGTCCTCTACAACCGACAACGAAGAGTATTTCAAAACACGACTGTGAAGAGAGTTCTAAAGATTTCAACTTGCAGTCGTCGACCATAAGCAGCTCGCGACGCAAGTTGTCGATGATGATGATGCAGTCACAGGCAGGCCACAGTAACAGTAGATGGAAAAATGGAAGAATATAAAGAAGAAGTAAAATAAAAAGAAAAAGATCGGTTAAAAAAGAACAAAAAGTAAAATAAAAAGAAAAGGATCGGTTAAAGAAGAAGAAAAATGCTTTTGACTGATTTTGTTCTCTTTTTATTGTTTTTTTTAATTAGATGTTAGCGACATTCACTAGTTTATGCAATGAGTCATTGCCCTCTAACAAAGACAAAAACAGTAGTTGTGTTTCATGTGTAACAACGGTGTTCCATCTGTTATGAATCTACATGCAATAAATAAATAATAAATAATTAATTTAACAAAAAGTAAATAATAAATAATATTAAATAATTAATATTAAATAATTAATAGTAATATTAATTAATTAATGTGTTTTAAAATAATTTATTTAACAGTGGTGTTCCATGTGTTGTGAATCTAGCCATAATTAATTTTTATTTTTAACAAAATAATAAATATTTCGGTTTTTTCATAAAAAGTAGTAAATAATTATTTTGTTATTTTAAAAAGTAAAACTCCTTCTCCATGAAATATTAAATGCTTATTGCATGTACAATTTTAACCTTTAAAAGTTATAATTTTGACCACATAAATCATAAAACTCATGCAACTTCAAAAAATATATAAATAATATTTTTCCCCCTCAAATTAAATATATATTGCAATGTATTTTTAATGCTATACCATAATATTAGTTATTATGTTTTGGATTTTAATGTATAAATGTACTTTTGAAGTAAAATATATACTGTATAAATTGTACACTGTGAATGACTTTTCGCCATACGGACGCCATGGCGGGCGTCTTATCGCCTAGGCGTTCTGGCGGTCAACTACCGTGGCTTCGTGACAATTATGATTTAGTATCTTTGTCAATGCATAGCCATATGCATAAGTGTTGTGAGCTAATAAAAAAATTTCGGGATTCAGAGGATGCATGCTTATTTCGTTGACATTATAAGCGGTTAAATTTCATGCGTGATTGCATAATTGGCAGTTATGGAGAATGACATAAACCTATTGGGTATCTATCATGGTTGTTAAGTCGTCGCTTATTTGACAACTAGGCGTTCAGTCGCTACTGGATGTGCAAGTCGAGGCCTCGACTTGGTTGTCGTTGCTAAGTTGCTGAGAACTTGGTCGTTGACGTCGTCACGTCTACTCGCTTTACTAGCTAGTCGAATAACTTTATAACAATCCCAAATTTAATTTACCTAAACCTCAATTGACCCATAACCACTTACCCACCCAATTGACCCAAATTTTAGACAAACAAATAAGAAGGTTTGGACTTACGATCAAAAGGGCTTGGGATTTGGAGGTGAGACCCGAGAGCTTCTTCATCGGCGACTGGGAAGTGCAAAGTGAGAGCTTCTTCTTCATCGCCGACTAGTGAGAGCTTCTTCTCTTTCTTCTTCTTCATCGACGGCGTCTTCATATCTTTCTTTATTCTTCATCGGTTGTTGCATCTTCTTCCTTTGGTGATTGGGTCGGCGTGTACTTGGGTAGTTTAGTTTCTTGATCGGCGACTGAAAATGACGAAGATTGACTAAAAACAACTTGGGTTTTTTGGCCGGTGTGGAGTCGTGGACTTGGGTTTCTTCCTTCTGGCAGAGAATCGAATGAAATATTGACGTAATTTGTATATAATCCCATCGGTTGTTTGGTTCGCTTTTGAGGCTTTAACAGAGCATATAAATTAATGGGACATTGGGACTATGACTCCCTTTTAAGAACTAGCCACTAAGCAAAGCATTCTTTTCCATTTATATATAATTATATATAGTATATACAATAATTATACACTCGGTCACTTATTGACTATTGAGTACTGACTTGCATATTTAATTATTTATACAAGAGTATAAAATTATATATGTATATGTAATTATTTTACATTACTTTTTTTTAACATTAGTATATGTAATTAATTTAAATTAACATGTTATTATTTATTACTATTGAAGTAAACATACTGAATTTAAAGCTAACTATGGAGCACAACTAATGTTATTTAATTTTGTGTAATTGTGTTATGTGTTGTTTAGATTGATACATGGCCGAGAATTAGGGAGCGGATAATTATGTGAGAACTTCATTATTTAGTTTTGTTTATTGCTATTTGCTACTTATTTGAATTGTAATGAACAATAACTTGCTTTAGTAGTTTTTTTTAATATCAAATGACTTTGGTTGTGACAATATTAATATATTTGTGTTTCTAATAGTATTTGATAGTGTTGAATATTATGAAATAATAATGTCAAATGTACATGTGTGTGTATATATATAAATTTAATATTCACATGTATAAATTGTACATAGGAAATGACTTGTCGACTTATGGATGCCTAGTCGACTAGTCGCTTAAGGTATTGGCCACCGACTTGAGCCATCTTCATAAGCATTATATCCTGATGAAATTTTTTCGGGATTCAAAGAATATGCATTTAATTTGGTGACATATTATGATATGATGTACTTTTATGCATGAATGTTGTGGCTGACTGTCAGGGAGAACGTCATTACTGTATATATTTGATTAAAGTTTTATGATATGCTGGCTTCAATTTTTGGGTGCTTCTCTGAGTATTCCAAACTAACTTTTGAGAGTAAGGTTACGGCTTGAAACATAAGAGCAGTTATTTCGCTGATCATCTTCTTACTGATATGTCACAATTGTCGACATGTTTGAACAAAAAATTCGAGTTAAACCATATATTTCATTGTATGTTTTTTCTCCTATCCCTCCCTTTTTCCCTTCATGTTTTCCTTGTTATTTGACTTTAATTTATGTGTGAATCAACCCATTTCTGTGTCATAGGATTATATTTCTTTATACTATAACTAATCAATGGTCCAAAATCTTCCAGTGAGTAGGATTTGTGTTGATATCTTCTTAGCTTCCGCATGGTTGTGATTGTCTTGATAATATGATGTGTTTTGATTGCCTCAAATTCTAGTTTGGGATCCAACATTTAACCGACCTGGATAATATTTTATGGCTGCCTGAAGGAGAAGAATGATTAGGTTTATGGGTGGGCTCCGGGCTTTGGACGATAGGTGTGGGGTGAAGCCCCACCGTATGGATCTATTATGTTATTTGGGTCTAATATGTTTTTTGCCCAACTATATATATGTTATTGTAGTTAAGGTTGTTGGATTATTTCCTTACTCAAGTTTTGTAGCCGCCTTCAGTCTTCAAAGAGAGGCTTAGTTTTGGTGTATGTTTTTTAGGGGGTGAGAGTTATGTTCACATATTGTATTCGTCATACTTTGTTTTATTCTGTCTCTCGTACGTGGTTTGTTTTCCACGTAAATCTTGTGTTTTTGTATTTAATTTATCGTTGATTTCTGTATTTGGCCATAGTGTATTGTACATGATGATTTGCATTATGTGTTGGACATTTGATCAATGTTTTTTTTCCTTTTCTTGTTTTCTTTGTTGATTCCTTTTAAATAACTAGACAAAGAACTTTGGGGAAGTATTGCTGTTTCAGTATCATGCTTTCTGCAACTTCTTTAGAAGCTTTTTTTTTGATTAGGCCCTCAAAAATTCATGTAGACTTTGATCAGCTATTGAGGATAAATGAGTGTAATGGTGTGTGCCAGGGAACAGTAGTGGTTGCAGGAAGGGCAAGAGCTGTTGTTGTTGGAGTTGGCTCTAGCACTGCAATGGGCAGCATACGTGATTCTATGTTGAGAACGGAAGATGTAAGCGATTTGTATACACCTGGGAGTAGTATTTGTTGATTCTAACTTCATTTTACTTTCTATATTAAAAATATAATTTGATGCAGGAAGCGACACCACTGAAAAGGAAGCTAGATGAATTTGGAACTTTTTTGGCAAAGGTAATAATAATTGATTTTCTCCCCTCAATAATTGTTTCTTGCTTAGATGTTTAATAGTAACATTGGAAGGATTATTATCTTTTTTTGTTTATTTATTGGATAAAAGAAGAAATATCATTGTATAGAAGAGATTATATGAAAATCAAGGAGGACGAGACATGCTCCAAAGAAATAGAAATGGAAATAACAAGGCCTAATTCAAAACGGCCCTCAAGTCCCTATGTGAATTTGAAATAGAACTCCCCCAAAGTACAAATAGTCAAACTCCACATTGAAGCAAGATAGGAAACCTATTCCAGTAAGCGTTTGTATTACACGTCTACATCTGGTAATTCGTATATAGACATGCTTTAATAGGGGAAACAAAGTCTTTATCATTGCCAATTTCAATCCCACCTTCTAACTTTAGAATTCTCCATCTTTAAGGATTTTTTTTACATGCAAGACCGTAAATTCTTGAAATTTTGTTTTCCTTCTTAGGTTATTGCAGGTATCTGTGTATTAGTATGGATCGTAAACATTGGTCACTTCCGTGATCCTGCTCACGGAGGCTTCTTACAAGGTGCAATTCATTACTTTAAGGTAATCTTTAAAGGATTAGGTTACTATTTACTGTTTCTTGTAAGTTTTCTAATCCCACTCTCGCTCTCGCCCTCTTTCTATTTTTTTGGTGAGTAAATGTTTCTAATATCTCATTTCTTGTGTAATATTTGACTAATATTCACGTGAAATTTGCTTAACACAGTAAAGAATTTATTTGCTCCATTTTTTTTGGCATTTTGAATTGGTTATTTATGAATAAAGTGGATGTCTGTAAAGGTCAGATACGCCCTAGGTTGTCCTAAAAAATAACTTACTTGGTATGACTATTCTTTTATTCATCATTGCACATTATTCCTTTTTCCTCTACAAATTTACTTCATGAACCCATAGATGAGACAGCAAATAGATTCCACCTGGCAACCAATCTTCTAAGAGTTTATTCTCTCTGTAATGACCAGGATTGGTCCAAGTTCTAACGTCTTAAGTATCTCTCCTTTTTTGATCTTCAGCTTTGTAGATGATTGATTAAAAATGATGCGGAGTCGCTGTATGCATCTGGCATCAAACATATCTTATCTTATCTATATCCCATATCCCTCTAATGATCAGCTAGTAGCTACGTGATTCAGCTTGCTTATTGGAAAATCTCTTTTTGTTTTAGACTTTAGGTCTAGACTGGTCATGAATCTTCCCCTTTTATTTGTGTTCAATTACAAATTGGTTACACTACTCAGCTTTGCTCATCGAAAGATCTTTAGTCTTCAGTGACTCGGTCTTTCTCGACCTCCCAATTTTTTAAATTTAAATACTTCTTACTTTATCGCCACCTGCTGCTCAAAGTACATCATTGGCAAGCATTGTGATAATCTCTAGGTGATGCGAGAATATAGCCAGTCAATGTATACCTTTGGGCGTGCTATTTGGTATAGGCAGCTTGTATTTATCTGCTTTTGCTTGTTATACTTGATCATGTCTATTGGTGGGCAAGCAAGCGAAGTGTAATCAGAAAGCCAAATCGATTATGCAACTTATATATCATCTCCAACTCATTTTCAACAAGTCTATCTTGTCACTGTCTTGACCCTCTGATGTTTTACGTTTCATTGTTATTGTTACAATGAACATGCTCTTGTTGAAAAATCGCATTTTGGAGTTTTTCCAATATTCTGCCCAGTCGCTGAAGGATAAAACAACAGTTGGTTTTCCACCTGACAAACGTAATATTTGCATGCATGATCAGCCAAATTTGGTTATTGGTTAACAATGTTTGTCTTTATAATAAACTTCTCTATTCCTTTACATGACTGAAAGAATAAAAATACAAAGAAGGCCTTTTGTGGTGGCATTGATTACGTGTATAGCTTAAAGAACCTTCGCCTGAGACCATACTCACAAGGGTTTTTGCAAGGGATATATGGGTCGCAAGTGCTTACCAGTAGGAAACTTGCAAGTTGCAACATTAAAATCTGTTAGCAGGGATTGGAAAATCTATGGACTTTTCAAAAGATCATTAAATGCGCTATGGCCATAATCTGAAGAAACAAATTAAACAAAGAAACACTGTTCTAAAAATTCCCGCCTAGGCCCCGCCTAGGCGCTAGGCCCCCCTTGGCGCCCTGCCTAGGCGCTAGGCCCCCCGGCGCCTCACCTAGGCCCAATGCGACAAAAAAAATCCCTTCAGGAAATTAGGCGGAGCCTAGACGGAGAGTTTTTTTTTATATTTTAATAACTACCCAAACCAGATTTTGAGATATTTATTTTTCTAATGATTTACCATATTCATAATACAGGTTGTAGTATATCAAATCACAACAAAAATTGAACAATATCAAGTCAAAATGGATAATATTATTATAGTTATAATTTTTTAAATTTGTACCAACTTCAAATTATATATATGATGATACATTTGTAATATTTAGTTTAATTTAATATAATTCTTAAATTTATGTTTAGTTTCTTAAGTTTTAATATTGAATTAAATTCTTGAAATTTTAAATTTTATTATTTAATAGCAATCCTGTTTATGAATAAAACTAATACGTTAAAAATATGTTTGAACTTTGAACAATTGCATGTTTGTGTTTGACCTTTGACATTAGCAATATGAATGTGTGTTTGAACTTTAAACAAAGTCCTTTATTATCTTTATTATAGATTGTTTTGCTTTATATTATTATTTTGTTTGGATAACTGTGAGATAAAATATTAAAATTGGCTTAAAATAAAAAATCCCACCTAGGCCCCGCCTAGGCCCCTAGGCGCTAGGCACCCCTCGGCCTCCCGCCTCCCGCCTCCCGCCTCCCGCCTAGCGCCTTTTAGAACATTGCAAAGAAATCCCTGTACCACGACAAATGTTGCCTCACATCAATGACAGATGAATGAGCTTTTATCTGACAATCTGGCTGACTAATTTTCATGACATTTTTTTTCCTTCCATATTATGTTTACTGCTTAACTCTGTGAAATATACAAGTACGTGGAAAAAACCATACATGAAAAAAGAATTTTCTTAGGGCAAAAAACTTTTTTTTTACCTGAGAAGTAATTGAATATATAAAAGTACATCGAATGGGATGTCACCATAGTACACGTGGAGTATACAAAAATATGGACATAGCCTAGGCAGCTAAAAAACATCTTAAGCTACCAGACTAAACTCCTACACAAAATACACAAAAGACTCGATCAAACCTGGAAAGGATTCAGTTGCCAAAGAAAATAGGAGGCTCAAGAATAAGGATCCAATATAAACAACTGGTGCGCTCCTTACTTAGGGAAAAAAACCTATTCAGCTGCAACAACATTCTTATAAAATGTAGTGCATTTTAATAAAAATTGTCTGTTCGAATACTGAAAGGAGTACAAGGCATATTATTATCATTATGTTGATACACTCAGTTTACCGTAATATTTTTCAGTGTTCTAAAAGTCGCTAGTCGGTCCCAGGTCGGTTGGCTACCGACTAGAGAGACTAGGGATTAGTCGGGATTAATCGGCTAGTCGGATTTTCAATTATTTTTTTTAAATATATATTATCCTTCCTCCTTCATAAGTTATGAGTAAGTAGAATAACATAAGTAACACAAATCATCAAATAAAAACATGGAAACTAAGTAAAACCAAATAGTTTAACACTCTAAGTTCAAAACCAATTAACCAAATGAAACTAAGTAGCACAAAATCAATAGTCAATCACTCCTCCTCCTCTTCTTCATATCACTCCAAGACTTGCTCTCTATCGGACTCAAACTCATAATCCTCATCTTCCTCTTCGTTGTCATCATCTTCCGACATAAACTCGTCTTCATCTAGTTCTCGCACATTTATACCACTTCTTCTAGGTAGAAGGACTTCATCTGCTCCTATTTTTTCCGATTTTTTCCGACTTGTTCCGATTTTTTGATTTACTCTGACTGGGCGACTTTTCCGACTAGTCGCCGACTAGAGCCCGACTAAGTCGGCCAGCGACTAAATCAAAGGACTAGGCCCTAGTCGAATCGTTGAGGCTCCGACCCCGACTTAGTCGCCGAATAGGCCGACTTTTAGAACACTGATATTTTTTGAAGTAGTAAATTTTTGCAGCTTTTCTATTTCTACAGATAATTATTTAGGCCCTTACCCTTGTGCAATGGGTTCTGTATCTTATGCACGTGGCTACCTTTTCTTTTTTATGTTTTTCTTTTCAATGTTAGTGTTTCGTTTTCAGTTTCGGTTAGCTTCATTCTGATTTGCTAATTCTTACACCATGATATAATTTATTTTATCTTCTGACTTATGTTATCCTCAATGACTAGATTGCAGTTGCTCTTGCGGTTGCAGCGATTCCGGAGGGGCTTCCTGCTGTTGTTACAACGTGAGTGCTTAGCTATATATTTTGGATCATAGACTTGAGTCAACTCTTGTAGTGTATCTCGGGTCACGCGCGCTCCAGTTGGGTTTGATTTGTACACTCCCCAATTTATATTCGGGCCTACTTTTTGTAACAGTGCATCTGTCATATACTCCCCCAGTCCAGAATTGAGAATCCAACTTCTCAATATACTCCTCCAGTCTAACTGGTTACTGTAGTTCCTGTACAACATCATTTATCAGTGCATCTATAATACACTCCCGCATTCCCAAATTGAGAGCCCAACTTCTCATTTTGAGATGTCCCAAAAGGAGAGTCCACTGTCGAAATCATGACCTAATTTCATTATATCCAAGTCTGCTGTGATCTTGGCCATTGATTGTGTTAAACTTTTCGAGAAATTTTTAACTTTAAAGTGACTCTCACTTTGGGTAAGGAGAGTATAATATAAAGATATAAAAGTATATCTACTAAGTTGGATAAAACCAAAAGTCTTTTTTTGTTGTGGTTTATTAGAAATACACACACACACACATATATATATATATATATATATATATATATATATGTATATGTATATGTATGTGTGTGTGTTATTGTGTGCTCGGTATCAAATGAACAAACTTTATTTGGGTTCAAGTTATTTGCTTGGTTTTATAACTATTAATGTGTAAAGAAAGACCACCAAAAGTAATTACCACCAAGATATACATAGTGATTCGATCTTTTGATCACCCATTTTTGGAAAACCCTTTTTATTTTTGGAAAACCCTTTTTGGGGGCTTCCGCCTTACACACGGAAGATTGGATTGCCCTCTCTTGCTGATGCTCAAAATATGAATTGAATGAGTTTAAATTCAAGCAGACACTTTCCTCGGTATGAAATGAACAAACTTGTTAAAGTTTTTGAGCTCAGTCATTTGAAAGCCTAATGTTCCAGTTTAACTCCAATGTTATGTAATGTTGTACTTTATTTTCAAATAGCTTTTATAATTAGTCTCCATACATAGCTTATTCCTATTACTATTTTTAAGTAAAGAAAGTGTAAAAAGTTAGAGGGCATTATTGCTTCGCTTTATTATAATTATTTTTTCTTTTGTGCATGATTGCAAATTGTGTATGTTTTAGAAGTTTCCTTTACTTTTTTCCTGGTAATGTTTAGAACTTTCTTTTATTGTTCAAGTTTTGTACTTGTGTTTGAAAATGTTTCTTCTGCTTAATCAATGTAATATATGAAAAAGGTTTCTGATATAATAAGTCTCAAAGGACAAAAAGATTCTGAGTGTTCATTTCTTGCATTGTACAGGACACTGGTTCTTGCATCATATTTTTTGAACAATGAATATTAGATGGTTATTTCTACTGTTGTTGGTACTATATATCTGTTTGCCTCTTTGTATCTAAACATAGGAGTTTCATCAAATTTGTTTTTATTATACTTTTGTCTTTACTTTTAATAGGTGCTTGGCTCTTGGGACAAAAAGAATGGCTCGATTGAACGCTATTGTGAGGTCTTTGCCATCTGTAGAGACGTTGGGCTGCACAACAGTAATCTGCAGCGACAAAACTGGTACTCTGACCACGAATATGATGTCTGTTTCAAAGGTGATCATCTTACTATGCTGAATAATAATTGACAATGTTCTAAAAGGCGCTAGGCGGGCGGGCGGCCGGGAGGGGCCTAAGCGGGATTTTTTTTATTTCAAGTCAATTTTAATATTCTATCTTACATTTATCCAAACTAAACAATAATATAAAATAAAACAATCTATAATAAAGATAATAAGGGCCTTTGCTTAAAGTTCAAACACATATCCATATTGCCAATGTCAAAGTTCAAACACAAACATGCAATTGTTAAAAGTTCAAACATATCTTTAACGTATTAGTTTTATTCATAAACAAGTTTGCTATTAAATAATAAAATTTTAAATTTTAAAAATTCAATTCAATATTAAAACTTAAGAAACTAAACATAAATTTAACAATTATATTGAATTAAACTAAATATTACAAATGTATCATTATTTATATAATTTGAAGTTGGTATAAGTTCAAAAAATTACAATTATAATAAAATTATTCATTTTGACTTGATCTTGTTCACTTCTTGTTGTGATTCGATATGCTACAACTTGCATTATGAATATGGTAAATCATTAGAAAAATAAATATATCAAGATGTGGTTTGGGTAGTTATTAAAAAAAAAACCTCTCCGCCTAGGCCCCGCTTAATTTCCTGGAGGGATTTTTTTGTTGCCTTGGGCCTAAGTGTGGCGCCAGGGGGCTTAGCGCCAAGGGCGGCCTAGGGCCTAGGCGGGGATTTTTAGAAGATAATTGATAAAACTTATTCTCTATAATCTAGTTTATTTCCTTCCTTTATTTGGTATGCAAAATCTTTTTTTTTAACTTTTTGCCTAGAGGAACAAATGTAACTAAAATTAATCTTGTAGTGAAACAAATAACTAATTTTGTGGAAGAGGGAACTGATTAATCTTCTTTAAGTGTTTAGATATGTATATAATTGTTAATTTATATGGGATTGCTGCTATCGTTGCCGTTATGTTATTTTGCTACTTTTGTTTGGTTGGAGCTATCTTCTTTTGTTGTACTTTTTACTTTTTCCTTACAAGGATAATATATTTGTATAGTTGTTTAAAAATTCTGTGGGGATTGGTTTATTGCTTAATCCATGCTATTATTTAAAGTTTGTATCCAAACTATTTTGTCACAAGATAAATAAATTATATGTATTTTTGACTTCCCTGTCTTTTCAGATATGTGTGCTTCATTCTGTAAATCATGGTCCTATTGCTGCTGAATACAGTGTCAGTGGAACGACTTATGCTCCTGAAGGATTTATATTTGACAGCACAGGGATACAGGTAATTTATCTTCAAAATATGGCTTGTGCTATTAATTTTGGGCCACATACAAAACCACTAGAGATCACATTAAACTTCGTTGCTATATATATATATATATATATATATATATATATATATATATATGGGTCAGGATTAGGTAAGGGATCTTACTTTCTTAAAATGAGGGATTTTTTTTTTTTGCTTTTTTTTTAAAACAACTAAAAAAAAAGTTTAATATTTTATGGAACTGAAATTTTTTCATAATCTGAAGTGTTTTGGGTGTGATTTGGGTACGTATAACAAAACATGTATGTACAAATCTGGTGCACTGCACCACCACTTTTGGTATAGTTATTTAAAACACGCCCAAAACATTGTATTATGGAAAAATTTCAGTTCCATAAAATATTAAACTTTTTTTTAGTTGTTTTAAAAAAAAAAACAAAAAAAAAAGTCCCTCATTTTAAGAAAGTAGAGATCCCTTACTTGATCATTTCATATATATATATATATATATATATATATATATATATATATATATATATAGGATTCTTGTATTTGTTACATGATATATGAATACAACAAAAATAAACATGATATATGAGCGACAGAGCTAGTATTTACTCATAATCTTTTCTCTCAATTCGTTCATATGATGTCTCTCAATTTCCTTTTCTCCATCGTAATTCTCATTATAATAGTTAGTGGGCTATCTGGCCGTCTTCATGGCATACATATATATCATTTTTTTGGTGCGATTTTTCAGTGTATATTTAAAGAAATTTTCTTAATTTTTGCATGTTTGCCTCTAAAAACTCATCTTTATTAAAGATGGGAGCTGTCTTGACATGGCTCTGCTTAAATTCTCTTATGGTTTTCCTTATTAGTCCTATGAAATAAACCAAGGAAGGTATCTAATTCTAAGTACAGTACAACACTACATCCTTGTAAACCTTTTCTTATATCCTTAAGTTATGCTAATTGGAACCCTAAGGAATGGACAGCATTCACTTACGAGATTAATTTTATTGATTTAATGACCTGTAATGGCATCAATATAACTGCCCAAAGTGGAGTTTGTCATCCTTATTGAGCAACATGTTGAATTTAGATTGTATTCTGAATGAAGCATCTGATGTTGGTTGCCTGTGGAATATGTTATTTAGATTGTTAATCCTTTTCCCCTTTCCTGTAAAAAGTTAATGAACAGCATGTTTCTTACTATTGTTAGCAAGTAAACCTTTGATATATTACAGCTTTAGTCTGATAGCAGGGTGCAGTTTAGGCCCTTTGGTAACTCATATCTGCTTATATCAATAATTTTCTATGTTTTTGACAGCTTGAGTTTCCTGCTCAATTCCCTTGTCTTCTCCACATAGCTATGTGTTCAGCCCTTTGCAATGAGTCTACTATACAATACAACCCTGACAAAAGGAACTATGAAAAGATTGGCGAGTCAACTGAAGTAGCGCTTCGTATATTGGCAGAAAAGGTTGGTTGGCATATCCTGGTCTTGCAAAAGTCTTCTCTTAGCGGTTGCTTTGATTATGTTTTCTTTTATTCATCTTCATAATAGAATTCAACCATTTATTTTAAGGTGCAAACATCTCCTTTACTTTCTGTTACAGGTTGGTCTTCCTGGTTTCGATTCTATGCCTTCTGCCCTAAATATGCTAAGCAAGCACGAAAGAGCATCTTACTGTAATCGTTATTGGGAGAACCAATTTAAAAAGGTTTGCTTTTAGATACAGTTCCTCTATAACTTTTTGTTTGTTATGTTTTCTTAAGAAAAATGAATTGCATATATTATGAATGAATAACACAGGCGTACTTTTGGCAGTGTGGCATAAATGTTTGGGTATGCATTATGCTGATTCCGTCTGGCTGTCGATTTTGTTTTATACTGGTTTTGCACTATTTGTCAAGTAGGAATGTCCATTTGTGACCGCGTCACTGTTTTCGTATCATATTACATAAATATTTTTGTATCCTATAAAAAAAACATAGATGTTTTATATACAAAATGTATGAATACTAAAAATATATATTTTCTGATAAGTTGCCTGAATTGAATATTCATATTTCAGCTTATACCTGTAGAATATTTCATCTAATCAAAGTGAAGGAACATATTTTCTTTTTCCTATTTATAACCACTCAGTTATCTGTTTGAATGAGAGTGAAAATGTGTATTAACCCGATCTTGATCATATAGCTGTCCACCTTCATTATCTTGACATATTGATTCTCAAACTGTAAACATGCAGTGGTTCATGTTTTGTCCTCCAAGTAGCTATACCACATGCAACCAATGTTATTTTTGGATATGAGTTTATAAAATCCTGTTTGAATTTTAATGCCTTGCAGGTTTCTCTTTTGGAATTTTCTCGTGACCGTAAAATGATGAGTGTACTTTGTAGCCGAAAGCAGATGGAGATTATGTTCTCAAAAGGTGCTCCAGAGAGTATAATTTCTAGATGCACAAGTATACTCTGTAATGATGATGGTTCCACCGTACCTCTAACAGCAAATATCAGAGCTGAGCTGGAGTCAAGGTTTAACAGGTCAGGATCATTGCTTATAAATTCATACAAAAGCTCCCTCTCTACCCGTTCACGAGTAAATTGAGTTAAATATTACGTGTATACACACAATACATTACATACATGTATATTAGTTGTGTATCTATTTGTATATATTGCATGCAAGCCCGAAAATTGGTACGTAGTTTGAGTTACTACTAATGATTGTTTGCTAATGTTACACCTTTGAATAATTTTTTTCATACTTGTAGATGCTTGCTTTTTCATTTTATCTAAATATAATTTCAATTTATGTTTTAAATGTGCTAAATATGGATTTGGCAATGTAGGCATCTATGATGTGCATTATGTCGTATATTTACAGTTGGGATTTGCTAACAAGAAACTTCAGTATTCAATATTTGTATATATTCCATATATTCTTCATGTATATTTGTTGTGGTGCCTCCTCCTGTCATAGTTAAAATGTGCTCTTACCGTGTGTATAATGTGTTTGTTAGATGGTGGGACTCAGTCTCACGACCTTCTGCAATCCCATGGCTAGACAGCTTTGGTCTCTTTTGTTTGGTTTGTTAGGTAAGTGTTGGGTTCCTCCTTCTAGTGTGGAGACTGGAGATCCTCCTTGTTTGTTGATTTCAGGGCTTTGGTGGCAATAAGGATGGCAAGTTCTTGTGGAGATTTGCATACTTTGCAATTTTATGACGTGAATGGATAGAGCAGAATACTAGGGATGTTGACCAGCTGGTCTATGAATGTTTATATTGATGGGGTTACTAATTTGTTTGATGTACAAAGCAAGAGGATGCTCGTCTATTTAAAAGGAGGCTTAAGTTAAGGCCCAGTTAATAATCTATGGGCTTATTTACATTAGTGTTTTATTTACATTATTTAGGAATTATAGTAATTTAAGTGATTCTTATTTTTGGACTTGAGTATCTTGGTCTCCAAGACATGTAGATAGTTCTTTCATGTTTGGTTGACTAATAAAGGCATAAGATATACTCACTCCATTCCTAAATACGTGACGTTTTTGGGAGTTCAAAATTTTCAAATATATTTGACGTTGACAAATTTCTAAGAAGCATTAATTACAATTTTTCCTCTATTGCCCTCAATTATCTTTCTCTCTCATTTATCTAGGCAACTTTATACATATATTTCCTTAATTAATGCAAGGATAATTGTGGTAATACATATCAATCTTAATGACAGAATTGGAGCAATAAATGACTTCCTTAATAAGTGTGGAACCCTCTAAAAGTCACTTATTTAGGAATGGAGGGAGTAATAGATTGGTAGTATTTGATGAATTAATTATTGATATTATTTCTCTCCAAGTTCTCTATTTTCTCTCATCTTCTCTTCTTTTACTCTTCTATATTCTTATAAATGTTCTCCACCGTCAATATAGTCTGCATCATTCATTAATTATATCATTACAAACTGTGTATCTGAAGTTTAACAATCGAAAAGGTCAATGCTGAAGAAATTAATATTAATGCATGCATTCTGGATAACTGAAGGCTAAAAATATAGAAGACTGCTTGTTTTCGAGTTATTAGCTTTATGGGATACTTAAGATATTTGTCTATAGGTTGTAAAGAATAAAGCCATCTACTGTTTGATACCTGCACCATTTAATCTATTTACTAATTAACTTTTACATCATGGATGCGGTACTAACAGGTGGCACCCTTTATGTTGGAGAGTTAAAGCCTTGTTCGTTGTACCTTATGATTAACTGATTATACTTTCTTGGCCTTTTTGCTGACATAGTTACTGTATTAATTTTTAGTTTTGCAGGAAAGGAAACTCTAAGATGTCTGGCTCTAGCATTGAAAAGGATGCCTATGGGTCAACAGGCTCTCTCCATTGATGATGAGAAAGACCTTACCTTTATTGGGTTGGTATGCTTTCTTTTCCATAGCTTAGTTTGGTGTCACATGACTTCTAGACATCATACTTCATGCAGTAACTCTAAATAGAGCAAATTCATTGTCATTTAATGAGGCTGTTGCTAACTAACTATTGTTGAAATTCATCACTAATCTTGTATAAAATGCTTGAGACTGTTAATTGATACATATATTTAAGTGAAACTAGCTAAAATAATATGGTAACTAGCAAGTATCAAGCTTAGCTCGATTTTTTTCTCATTTTGTATCTTTCTCCTCATTTACTTTGAACTTTGGGTTCCAGACATAGGGTCTTTTTTTTTTGGTGTTGCTATTCTAGATATAGAAAAAATTATATAAGGGTGGCCTGCATGTAGGTAAATTTAGGAGAAAATCGAGGGATTTCGTAGTAACAGATTGTGGATTTATTATTGATCATGGGAAAAATGTTAAATTAATCATTATGGATATGAAGCATGTTGCTATTGGATGGTGTAAACCACTAGTTTACAGGTCATCCTTATATAGTTTATTCTCTTTTAGATATACCTTCGGCTTGAGAGGTTGCTGTTCATAAAGGACTTGTACTTAATTTTTTTTGGTTTCGGGTGGACTTCTTGTCCACTTTCCGTGTTTCTCTGTTTCTTCTAATACATCTTTTTTCCCCATAAAATGATGTATTTTAATTCTAGCCAGATGAAGTAATTCTATTCGATACTATTAGAAATCAATTCTGGTAATGTGGTAAATGCACACTATATCACATAATTTTACACATGACCTTTCTGAGCCAGATTTTTGAGCTACATTTGTGTATGTATGGATTTTCTGTTCTAAAGATTATATCTTAAGGAAATAATCATCATCCAAAAATTGAAGCATGAAAACTAATAGACTAGGAACATCCTCATGAAAAATAATAAGTAGTGAGCATGGGAGCCGAAAACTAATTGTTACAACTTACAACTATAATAAGACTAGAGACGAAGCAGAAATAACTAGGAAAAGTTCTAAATTTCATGCCTTCGTTCTTTAAAAAGGTTCTGCAACAAAATAGTTGTCTGTTGTGGCCAACAGTTTTACCCTTCATCGTGAGATTTATAAATTGACATCTTAGCTTATGTATGGCATGAATTCATTTTTCTCCATTCTGAAAAATAAAGTTGTTCTTGAATATTATAGATAATATATTAAAATAGGCAGCAATATAGTGATACATTAAGCTTAGCAATGAGCATCAGTGTGACTTCTCTGTATTCACTTGACATGACAAAAATATGGTCGTGAGACATCGGTTATTTAATTTATAGATTTAAGGATTTATATCCATGCAACCTCCATTCGGGAAAATGATTATTGAAAAAGTATATGCTGCCTCATGGTTGTTTACTGTGTAAGTACCCCTGACAGTCGCAAATATTTCTGTTCTACTGTCATTAACCCATGTTTATTGAAATTACTGAATTTAGGTCAAATTGTTGGCTTGTTGCTAGGACAACCAATCTGTTGTGGTTTTGATGTCCCAGTTTTTTTCCGCTGTTGATTCATTTATATACTTGTAGTTTTAGCAAATGATTTCACTTCACTCGAACGGAAAATCCAGAGAATGAAATTAAACTATCTTTCATTTTATGGTCTTGAATTTGTTATTTAGTTCTAAAGAAATCAAAGAAAAAAGTAAATAAATGTGTGATGTTGTTATCTTAAAGTAGGTCATTTTTTATTAAATCATTATCTTTCTTTCTTAATTTTTCTTAAAATCTTTTATGTCAACGTTTGTATTTAATTTTTGTTTTGTTTTGTGTCTCTCTTCTAATAATAAAGGTTGGAATGCTTGATCCTCCGAGAGAGGAAGTAAGCAAGGCGATACTTTCTTGCATGACTGCTGGCATACGTGTTATAGTCGTCACAGGGGATAACAAGGTAAATCATAATTATTTGATTTCTTTTGTAGGTTTCAATGTTTGTTGAGCTCTATTTACCTTTTTTGTGGACGGCATTTTTAATGAGGATAACATCTCTAGGCCACTGCAGAATCCCTGTGCCGCAAGATAGGGGCTTTTGATCATTTGGAAGATTTTGTAGGACACTCTTACACAGCTTCTGAGTTTGAAGATCTTCCAGCATTGCAAAAGACTGTAGCATTGCAGCGGATGACACTCTTTACAAGGTATACCTAAATGTTTGTTCTCCTTGTATTTGTTCAGTTAGCGACATAAAATTTAGGCTCTCTGCATCATGATCTTTCCCATTGGTTTATCTAGGCTCTCGTGATGTTCTAGATTTTTTCTGTATTGATGACTTAAATGGTTTAATTAAAGGTGTGAACTACTGGATTAACTGAAAATTAGCCCTGCCACTAATTTCTGTGCAGAATATCTACTCTACTTGCATCATTTTTTTTGGTGCCTTGTTTTCTCCCTAAAAGATGCTATTGCACCGGATGTTCTTTCCTTGTATGTTTTGTTTAATTTCCGCTCCCCCTGCAATTTATTGTTCCTTATATATACTTTTTTCCATCTTAGGGTTGAACCATCTCACAAGAGGATGCTGGTTGAAGCATTACAACACCAAAATGAAGTGGTAGGTATTGCCGAATCTCCATGGTCATAATTTTACATGGTTTAAATATGATTAATTTATACTACCATATTAAGCCAACACTAGTTTTGATCTCCACTTGGTATGGCATTCTTTGTGCTCCTTGTATGTAGCAAATAGTGCTAAAAAGCCTGTGGGGGTGGGGGTGGGGGTGGGGGTGGGGGTGGGGGTGGAGAACTTTAACCTTAAAAAATAGTGCTAAAAAACTAACTTTCTCAAGGACTGGAATGCTCTACTAGTGGAATATCCACTTGAACAATTCTATCTGTGAAATTAGGTGAATATAAGTTTGTAGAGAATTTATCCCAATCAATCCCGTGGAAGGAGTTAATTGCAAGCTATTAGCTTCCATTTATGGACATAGTTGTCATGGCGTTGCCTAGACGTCCTGGCGTTGGAGAATGGCAAGACAATGCCTTGGACGCCGAGCAGCCAAGGCTCATAGCAGGCCCAAATAAAGTGATCAAGTCATTTTTTACCATGACTCATCATGACTTTTCCAATTACCCAAGTAACTCAACCCATGACCCTAACCTAACCCAACCCATGACCCT
Organism: Panax ginseng; assembly: GCA_020205605.1. NCBI lineage: Eukaryota > Viridiplantae > Streptophyta > Magnoliopsida > Apiales > Araliaceae > Panax > Panax ginseng. The sequence continues at coordinate 19,444,860 of CM035136.1, read as the reverse complement.
ATTTTGAATGAGAGTGATGCTCGTGAGGGAGACGAAAATGACTTCATAGTTGATAATTTTGCTGGAGCTATGACTAAAGACAGTAGAGAGTGAAAACTTTTTCGTAGTCTTAGTTATTATGTTTTGGGTTTTAGTGTATATAAAATTTTATTGTGTAATATATTTTTGAAGTAAAATAAATAATATATAAAGTGCACATTGTTTCCGACTTGTCGCCATACGGATGCCATGGTGAGCGCCTTATCGCCTAGGCGTCTTGACGGTCAACTACCATGGGGTGACTTCTGCGAGGACGAAGGGCCCTTTCCGAAGATGCTTCTAAGATCAGATCAATAGGGCTTTTATGGAAGCACTTCCGGGGAGCCTTTGTCTTGCTGCTAGGATGTTAATAAGATGACTTTGAGGAAGAATACTAAACCGGAGCAAGTGGAGATCAAAGCTAGTGTTGGTACATTTGTTAACACCAAATGATATGTAATTACAACCATTTTATAGCTTAATTACCACCAAATGATACCATTAAAAGTGTGTTGCAAAATCACCCAGAGAACCACTTTAACTTGTTTTAAGTCACGAATGGCCACATGTTTTCATAGTTGACTCATTCTTCATACCAAATGGGTAATGTATGGTATTAAAGCACCTCAAATGGATCACTGAAGTTCCCAATAAAGAATAGTTTCTTGAAGATTGGGGGTGGGGGGTGGGGGGGGGGGGAGAGAGAGAGAGAAGTGCGGAGAGGGAGAGAGTGATAGAGAGAGAGGGAAGGATTTAAGGAAGGAGGTATTGACTTTTATTACAACAGTCCTAGATAATAACTTGTGGTGACCTCTAGTATTGGTATTATTTAAGATTGCTGACACCCTTAATATCATACAGACTCCATCACTTCTTAATAGTTGCACATGACTGCTTGATGGTGCAACGCAATTCTATAGCATCATGGCCTGTTGTGCCATCATCTAGACATCTACTTGTGCACTGCATTTATACTTGCTTTCCCGTATTAATTACACCTGTTCTCTGAGCAAGAAATTAAGGCTCCAAATCCTAATTTTCCAGGTTGCAATGACTGGTGATGGAGTCAACGATGCCCCTGCGCTCAAGAAAGCAGACATAGGAATTGCCATGGGATCTGGGACGGCAGTTGCCAAGGTATTGTCAGGTGGCCCTCTCTATTGGAGCAGTTCATTAAAATTTCTTTAACGTGTTAGTAGAAAGGTGGCTTAACCACATTTGTGCACTCACAGGAAATGTGGCATTAGCATGACTATGCATATTGAAAGAATAGCTTGTCAGAATCCGCTTTTAGGCTTTCGGCATAAAAGTACCCGAAAAAGTAATATTGCCTAAGCAACATAGAAGTTGAATAAATTCTTCATGTTTATTTTATTTTTTATTTGTCATCTGTTCTTTTGTCTTTCCTTTTTTTAAATTTTAATATTGGTGGAGGGGGTGGTGGATTTGATTGAAGATTTTGCACATGGTTAGATATTCCATGACAAGGCAGGTTCCCAGTAAAATGTACAAGTTATTGTCAAAACTTAGCCGGTTTCTACTTTCTAGTCATAATTCATAAAAATACTAATTATGCCTATATTACCATGCAGTAGGTAAGACTGAAGGACAGTCTAAAGGGTTGCACAGAATGCCACCTGACTAACGCTTATTGTGATCAGTTTTGAACACTACCTCAGACCCTCATTTATATATATGAAACCGCAGGATACAAGACGAACATTTTCAACCGAGAAATGAAAGGACCCTTGATGAACTTTCAAGTACTGGAATGACATGGATTTGGATCCCACCTGGTCCGCTGGTTCCAATGGAATACGCTTTAACCATTTGCCCACTAGAGATAGGTTCTTAGATACTAGATTGCCTAGGCCTAAATGCTTTCCTCCATAGGTAGGCAAACGGAGTCCCAATCCACCATGATCCTTCCTATACTCCTACCTGGCATACGAAACCTGCACATAACGCTCTCCAGTGACTAAACCCCAAATATTAATCAACAAAAAGTAGAAAAGAGATTTGCTAGATGGGCCTGGATAAAAATTATCCTCCTAACTAGACTGAAGTAAGCCCTCTTTCAAACCATCAAGTCACCTACCCATCTAATACAGGATCCCAAAATAATCCTTAAATGGACACCAAAGTTGTGGGTAAAGCCTTCTCCATATAAGTGAGGTGTAGGCCTTAAAATCTATATCTCCAGATATGTGTTATTTGTATGCTGGAAAGTGAGACCCATAATCATCTGTTTGTTCACTGTCTGATGGTTTGGTGTTGTGGTGTTTTTGTTTGATCTGTTGGGTGAATGTTGGATATGTCCCTCTTCGGGATTCAGGAGTTTTGGCTGTAGGGAGGATAGGAGTATTCTTGGAAATGGGGAGTTTGGATCGAGAGGAATGCTAAGATTTTGTCGTAGGGCAATGAATATGAATTTACATTGAGATATGGCGTCTTTTTTTGCTTCTCTTTGACTCATGCATTGGGAGCTTTTCAAGGAGTTTCTTTGTCTAATTTTTAATAACGCCTAAATGTTTCTTCCACTAGCTTTCTTTGCTTTGTTTTTGTTCTTTTGTGACTGACTTCTATTCCTCCACGTGTATTGTAATCTCTTCTATCTTTGTCAATTAAATTTTCTTCTTTTATCTAAATATTAAAAAATTGTAGTTGTTTAAATATGGTTGTTAGACCGCTATGTTCTTTTGCATGAATTCCTCAGGAGTGGGATTCTGGTTGAGGCAAGCTAATAAAAAACACAATTAATTTAACATGTTGGTTAAAAAATGGAGAGCCTGTGCTTCATTAACCTGTCAAAACTGCGAAGTTTGTCGCAGAAAATCTCTGAAGGAAAGTTAAAAAAAAAGGAAAAAGGAAAAGAGAAGATGGTTTTGAAATCATTGGGTTCCAGAGAATTTGTAGAAGATTCTATCTCTACCTCTACAAAGGCAGTCAGATCTCTGCTATGTTATTAAGCTTTGGTGGTAATGCGACTAAAAAGTATATCAGGTAGAAGTGCCTCCGCGTAGAATTTTAGGCCACAATGGCAGGAAAGATTCGAATAATTGTCTGCACAAATATCTTCCATTTTCCTCTTTGGTGCACTTCACTCTAGAAGTCCGTCTGTTGGATTTTTCTGTTGGTGTAGCATTACTCTAAATGGATATATAATTTAGTTATGCTTATCATATTCTACTTGGTTGCTAGCTGTTCTAATGTGGTTCTACGCTGATATGAAGGATTTTTAGTTGTGGAGTATTGATCTTTGCATTCATCATCTTTCTGGCGATGTTATCTGCTAATAGTTTTTGTTCAATCTTTTTTTTTTATCAGAGTGCTTCTGATATGGTTTTGGCTGATGACAATTTCGCTACTATTGTCGCGGTAAGCTTTCTCTGGGTGTAGTCCTCTAGATTCCTGACATTCATGTTGCTAATATAAGATTCTAAAATCTACTAGATGTCATGTTTCTAATCATCTCAAGAATGGGTTCTATTTTGAGCAGGCTGTTGCAGAGGGAAGAGCCATATACAATAACACGAAGCAGTTCATCAGATATATGATATCCTCAAACATTGGGGAAGTAGTATGTATTTTTGTGGCAGCTGTACTTGGAATACCTGATACACTTGTACCTGTGAGTTTTCTTGGCTAAATATCAATTTTTTTAATGTTCTTATGTTCGACATTGATTATTGTTTTTTACTAGTCTTCGAAACATTTCATGCACATCATATGTTTCAATGAATGTAAAGCTGTATAGGTGCATATACATACTTGTTTATGCCTTGCGCCTGAATGTCTTGTAGAATCTCTTGTTCCACGGCACTACTATTTCCTATAATAATAATCTGAACTTGAAGATGTAGATCCTTCTGCTTAGCATTTTATATTGTATTCTATGTTGTCATGAGATCAACGGATGATATTTATTCATCAACTTAGAGGCTGTTTCATGACCTTAATAAGCATCGAGGATTAATAACTTTGGGTGATCACTCCATTTGACAAAATAAAGTATCCAGACTATATAATAAACAACTCAAACAGGATTTGAGTTTGAATATACAGGAACTTAGTATCCAGACTATATAATATACACGTCCAATCCACGTACAAAACGGGTCCAATTCGCGTACAAAACGCGTTCAATCCGTGTATAAAACGCATTCAATCCGGGTACAAAACGCGTCCAATCCGCATACAAAACGTGTCCAATCTGCGTACATTTCGCGTCCAAAACGCATTCAATCCGCGTCTAATTTGCGTCCAAAACGCGTCTAATACGCGTCCAAAATGCGTTCAAAACGCGTCAAATCCGTTCCAATCCGCGTCCAAAACGCAGTGGAAATATAATTCTACATTCACAGTGAAAGGGAATATTAACTTTTGAATTGAAACTTTGGATTATAATTCTACATTCAGATCCTAAAAATTCTTATCCATACTAGTTCAGCACTAAATCTAGTAAAAATATAGGAATATATTAAACAAATCTTTATTTTATTCCAGGTCCAGCTGCTATGGGTAAATTTGGTTACTGATGGATTGCCTGCCACTGCTATCGGTTTCAATAAGCAAGACTCAGACGTGATGAAGGCTAAACCTCGCAAGGTATTGCTTAAAATAGTTTGTTAAAGCATCTTTTTTCTGCATAAATTTTGTGTTTATCTATATTTACGTTTATATTTTTTAGTATAGAGCCAAATGGCTTCATGAAACGTATGACAATCAGTCAACAGTCCCATGTTAGCAAAACTCTAGTTCAGGTCTACAAGTCAGATGCAGCAAAATCTTGTGGAAATTAACAACTCTTCCCAAGGTATTGACCCATGAGAAGGGGTTATGTCTGAAACCACTTGAGTTCATATAACCAGTACAAGGGGCACATTACCTTCATTTCTCTCAAGTTCTTAAACTCTTTGTCCTGCAGTTCCTCAGTGTGCTCGAGATAAGTCCCTGAGATGAGAGATCAAGGCTACCCAGAAAAATCTCCTCTGCAATATCTTGTGTGTGTATGCCAATCCATGATTGAGGGAGAAGGAACATGTGGTATTCAAGTAGGCCATCATACATCACGTAGTTGATGAGAGAGTTCTCAAAAAACCCCTTGCTTCAAATTTAGGGAGACCATATGACAATATGGTATGCTGTAGTGAACAACATTAGTAAATAAGTCAGTGAATTAGAAAATATATTTCATCTCTCCACTTAAAACCATTGAACAAGCACTTCAACTGCATACTAGTAACTGACGAGAGAAAAGACAGAATTTGAAAATTCAGTCGGAATGCTCCGTGGAGGATTATGCTCTGTGTTGGAAACAGTTCATTTACATCTTTGCTGGCTTAGGAATGGTAGTTTGTATCAATTTCTGTGATCAATCCTGATATTTTAGATTATAGTTCTTGATTCAATCTGATATCTTTTCAAATGTTATAATATATTTTTATGTTCTTTTCCTACTTAAAGATAAAAGTCATATACTTCTATATTATTTGTTAGTGCGATAATGCACATACAATTTACTTGGAAGAAGTTGCCCTTCTAGCTTTGTATTTACTCTCTCTCTGTTTGGTGGCAGGTTAATGAAGCAGTCGTCACCGGCTGGCTGTTCTTTCGTTATTTAGTTATTGGAGGTAGCTATGGTCAAGTATATTGCTTTTTGTCAAGTAAACAGTGATCATTGACATAGAGTCCAAATGTCTTAAATTCCTTAAATATATGGTATATTTGACATGGAAAAAACAATGATTTTACACTAACTAGCAATAGAATCTTCCACGTATCTGGGATGTGTATTTTTTTTCTCTTGTGTTGTTCCCATTCCTTTACTTTTGTTTCTGTCTTAATCTAGATTGGATAGAACTTGTTTTGATGTCAGTTTAAGTAATCATACTTCATACATCATATTGTGCACTGAGAAAAACAAATTGATCTTAATTAAACAATCTTCTTATCTGCTGTTTTTCTTGGTTTCGAGACATCCGCAGTGTCTTGATTGACTTTTATATGCCCATGGATTTCATTATAGAGCTGAAATTAGTATAGCAGGTAAAAGATGAAACGAGTATGAGATTAGCTACTTTTTTAATATTTCGGTGTAATTTCAGTTGATACCTTTGGGATTCAAGTTATGATTGATTGATGTAATGAAAGACGATCAAAAGGATTTACTGGTTAAGTTGCAAGTTACTTTCCTGAGAATGTATGCTTGTGAAAAACTTAGACCAATATTACAGATTTAATGCTCGAGCTGTTATAACAATCATTTGTGACAAGCTGCTGCTTTAGCTACCATTGTTGCTCCCCCTTAATAATCTCCCTTAATAATATAGATATGTTTCTATCTTTTGAACTTTTGCATTTTAAATTTATTCTGTGATTTCATTATTTGATTGATTCAGCTTATGTTGGACTTGCCACTGTTGCGGGGTTCATATGGTGGTTTCTTTACTCAGATAGTGGGCCTAAGCTTCCTTACAGTGAATTGGTAAGTGTTATCGAAGTAAAATTAGTTTGTGCAGGAATTATTTGGTTTCTTGAACTGTATTTCATCAAACTCTTCACTTCAAGGGATTTTGTTCACATAAGTTAGTTATAAATTGTTTCTTAGGAATGGTTTCAAAAGTGAGACTATTTTATTTGAACTTGTTTTTTATCTTACATTGTTCTGTTACCATGAAAGTATAGAGATGAATCATTCAAATGTGTTCATTTTATTAGTAATCTCTTTAGTTTCCTGTCATCGGTATAAAATTCAAGGTATGGACTTTCAATGTCTTGTCAAACCCAAACTACTATTGAAAGAATGTGTATTATTACGTGGACACCATCCCTGTGCAGTAATCGTGGCAGTGAGACATGATTTGGGTTTGAATTTGGGGTTTGGTCTGGCAGATGAAGTTGTAAATGTACCAACAGTCCCTTCTTGTGTTTAAACTTAGCTCATACATCTTTTTCGTTACATGTCTACTACAAGTTGAAGCAAGTAGATATACCAAAAATTTTACCCTAGGAAATAAAATAATATATTGAAAACAATTAAAAATTTACCCTAGTTTCTGTGCTCTTGGATAAGGGAATTAGATGGTTTGATATCTTAATGCAATCAACATGCAATTTCTCATGCCCAATTCAATGTAACATGAAATTCAGGGTACAGTTTTGATTAAAAGTACTGTACTCAATCTTTTGGACCTAATATGAATATTTTTCTAGAACCTTCTCCTTTTTGTCTCTAATGAATTTTTACATTGACAAGCATCCAATAGTGTCTTTAATTGGCCCCATAAACAACTAATTGAAATTTCCTTCCAAGTCGAAGCTGATATTAAATGGTTATTCACCCTTTTCGAACACTGATTTCTCGCATTTAATTGTTTCAGATGAATTTCGACAGTTGTTTAACGAGGGAAACTGCATATCCATGCAGTATATTTAATGATCGGCACCCGTCAACCGTGTCAATGACAGTGCTAGTTGTAGTTGAGATGTTTAATGCATTAAATAATCTCAGTGAAAATCAGTCCCTTTGGTGAGTATTCAATAATATCCCGAAACTTATTTAAGTTGAAATTTTTGGTTGTGCTGCCACTGATCTGATTATTTGAATGGCGGATAATTTTGGAAAATGTTGTGATATTATAAAAGGAACTTTTTAAGAATTTGAATCTCATCCTTATTGTACTTGCTACTAATGAACAGTATGAAGTCATAAATGAAGATATCTCGGTGAAAATAAAGATAAATCAGTTGTGTAATGTACCAACTCTGGCACTGCTTAGCGATTACTATGTTAATCTGTTCTTTAGCTCATCTAACAAGGGATAGTCATTATAGGAGAGGATTATATGTGTGTGTGTATAAATATCAAAATATGTGTTTGTATGATCCTTTCCAGTGACAGCAAGTTTGAATAACAGAGATGAGTACTTTTCAGTTAGCACTTCACCTTTTTGCGATACCAATATAAATGTTTTGAAGCTAGCCCTACCCTTTTGCACTAAGTTAGTTATATGCTATTACAAAAAATAAAATAAAATAAAATATTGGTTTGGCAAACCTGAGAATGCAGGAAAACAGAAAATATAAAATGCATTACTATGTTCTTAGAAGAGGCGGATGTTTCAAGTGTTTTTTCATGCTATTAGCATTGAAATTCTGTTAGCTCAAACCTCTCATTACAAATGAAAAAGTGTTTTGAGTTCCCAATGTTCTTCAATGCTTTGGATCCTCCTTTTAACCAATTAGGCAGGTTAGTTATTTAGTTAGCCATTTTATGCCATCTCAGGTTTAGCATTTTCAGATAAGAAGGTTACCCGGTTGTCAGTGATTTAACCAGTTAGGCATGTTAGGTATTTATGTTAGCTATCTTGTACCATATTGGGTTTAGCATTTTCAGATAAGAAAGTTACCTGGCTGTCCGTGTTCAGTCTTTATGTTCTTAATTGCTGTTTCTGGTTACCCTAAAAAAGGAGAAAGAAAAAGTGGATAAAGACAAATAGGAAATATCTGCAAACACTGACCATCTTTATGTACTTTATTTTCAGTGTTATCCCTCCCTGGAGTAATATGTGGCTTGTTGCTTCCATCGTCATTACTATGCTCCTTCACGTACTAATTTTATATGTGAAGCCACTATCTATTCTTTTCTCAGTAAGCTGATTTTCCTCTTTTTGTTCTTCACAGAAATACAATCTCTTTTTGGTTATCTGACTATATCTGACATTCTTTTTCATGTTTTCTACAAGTATATTAGATAATATAAAATGTGAATTTTACATTACAGGTAACTCCATTAACATGGGCTGAGTGGACTGTTGTCTTGTATCTTTCATTTCCTGTAAGTAGTTTAATTATCGTGTTCTTGCAGATCTTTGCATTTTCTGTTTGAATATTAGCTGGGAACTTTTTTACTTTGCCACCTGTTACTAAGTCACATCAGCTGACATTATAATTAGCTTAAAATTTGATGGGTGAGTGAGCAGCCCATCATCAACCGTCGATCAGCACTTGCTGAGGTCAGTGAGCTTGTTTTTCACGCATCCAATAGGTGATAAGAATGCTCACTGATGCACCCTCATTCTATCATTTTCCTAGAACATAATTTGTATAATTGCAAATTATGTTGTACTACAAAGGATTGGCTATTCTTACGGTGACATCAATTGGGCAGCCATTTGATAACCCTTTCTTTTGTCTTGCTTTTCATCCATAATTAAGATTTCAGATGGGAACTGCATATAACTGCAATCTTGTTGGTTTCTATTATTTGGAGTTGTATATGAAATGAAGTCTAATACAGGAATCAACATTGTACTAGTGTTGATAGTTGGACTGTGCAGCACTGAAACGATTTCAATAATCTTTATTTGAAATTTTATACCGATAATATTTACTTGTTTGTTGAACAAGTCTTACTTTTTCTTTAATATTTCTACTGTAAGACAGAGTCGTAAGATTTGCAAATTTGAATTGTATCCTACTTTGAGCAGCACTCTTGATATTGTCTATCTCGTGTAGGTAATTATCATTGATGAGATACTGAAGTTCTTCTCAAGAAACTCTATTGGTAATTTTCATCCTAAAGTTGCTTATTCAATTGAGTATCTATATGTTGGTGTAGAGTTGGACTATAAAAGATTTTATGGCGTAAATCATTCCTGATAGGCAAATTCAATATGTACATCGTTGATTTCTAAATTAGAGTTCTTTCGTGCAAAGTATATGAGGAGATGTGTTGATTTTTGTTTATTCTGCTTGTTTGAATGGATCTAGGTACGAGGTTCAGTTTCAGATTTAGACGACCTGATTTACTACCAAAAAGAGAAGTACGCGATAAGTGAGAAAGGAAACTTATATAAACCAAAATTTTACATGGATGCTTTGGAACAGTGTCGTGTCGTACTTTGACTTTCCTGGACAAAATATTGGATTATGACTTTCTTCTGCTCTTATCTGCAAACGAAGAGTGCGTAAGAGCATATGGCCTCCAGTGCAAGCTTTGAGTACTTAATATGCTATTATTTTAGTACCTTACCCTTTCAGGTGCTATTCTGTGTTGTAACAAATAGAAAAGATGAAGCCCTGCCAATCTCTGGGATTTTACAAACAGACATTCATCCTCTACAGAAAAGAAGTTTTTGCCGCGAAAGACAACAGTACTCATCATGCTCACACTATTTGAGCTGTTGTATTTGATTAAAGGTATTCACATTTGTGCTACTTTTACAAGAAACTAATGTTATCTAAGATACATTGTTCTGTGGTAAAGTAAAGATTTCACAAATCTCTGTTCTTTCCCTTATAATACTCTAATTGCAGAAACCTGGTATTGTTAAGGAGCTTCAGATTGACTGTAGAAGTTCCTGTGATATCCATGTTTTGTATTCGAGGGTCTCAATTTTTTGGTCTCAAATGACATAATATTGAATATTTAATAATAATTTATTGTTTAGCCAATCACATCTATCCAACTATTGTTAACACGTTTTTGAAGACCAAAAATTTGAGACTCTTATTTGCCTTTGTATTCAGGCCTGAGAAAAGGTTAAGAAAATTTGAAAAGTTGAGGAAAGTTCCCAAAAGTGAGTGAAAAAAATACCATATTTCCTCTGAACTCAATCTAGGCAATGTATTTCCTTTCCCAACTAAGGGGCTGTTGTTTGTTTAGCAGTGAGTGGTTGAATCGGTCAACCATTGAGTGCATTTGTTTTGATAAAAAAATTGTTTGAATGGTTGAGATGATTTGGGCCGGATGATTTAGTGTTATTTATTTGATTGAATGAAGTTTTTTTTTTTACAATATTAACTATTATATTAAGTAATTTTAAATAAATTTACTCATTCAATTTTTATTAAGTAATTTTGGTTTGGCAAGCCATTTTTAAATAAAGCACACAATAAAATTCTAACCAAGAGACAATCTCAAAAACTATTTGTAAAATTTTAAGATTTATGTGAATTTATTTAAGTTTTTGTAAGAATAATTGTGTAGTTGATAATATTTTTTAAATAGTTTATAATGGTATCTATTACTTTAATCAAAATATCAGGAATTTATATCAATTTTCATATTTCGCAAATTGACTTAGAAAAATAATTTAATAAAATTCTTTTTGTGGAATAAAAGGAATATAAACTGAATAAGAAAAAAAGAGAGAGAGTTATATATGGTTTAACTATGTAATAGGAGTAACAAATCAGGTTGCAAAATTTGATAACCAAATTGAATATGATGCATAAAGTTTATAACTAATTGCATAATTTTTGTTGTTTAAAATTAATAAAATGTTAATAGTATTTTGGACGAGCGGGTTCATCAAAAAATATTTATTAGAAATCTTATACTTTTGTATACATTCATGAGATTGTATTGTATAATTTTTTTATTATATGTAAAAATAATTTATATATTAATAAATTTGATGACGATTTTATTTTTTGTGACTTAGATAGCATAAAATAAATTAATATGCGACTTTCTTAATTTTCTCTTATTTCATATTTATATTTTATTTAATCAAAAAACTCTTTATTTTTTCATTAAAATTGTTTACATATATTATACTTGAAACACTATTGACACCACTTTTCTCTTTCCATTCTCTCTCTTCATCCGCTTTCCATTTTCCAGTTCCATTTCCCTCCAAACACCCTCTCAATCTCCGTCCTAATTCCATTCCCAATTCCATTCCCTTCTCTTCCGGGCCTTCTCAAAACACGTCCCCATTCCTATTTATACCAACCACCTTAATCCCCATACCCAAACTCTACTTTCACTTTCCATCCCACAACAAACCCAATTCTAGGGTTTTGAAATTCTAACCCCAATCAATCATTTTCCAAATGCGACAACAATGATCGTGAATGTCGATCACGATTCCGGTGACTCCTGCTCCAAATCCATAAACGAGACGGTGAATGGCTCGCACCAGTTCACCATTCGAGGTTACTCGCTGGCCAAGGGAATGGGTCCCGGCAAATATATATCCAGCGACACTTTCACCGTCGGAGGATACGATTGGGCCATTTACTTCTATCCCGACGGGAAGAATATCGAGGATAGTTCGATGTATGTGTCAGTGTTCATTGCGTTGGCGAGTGAAGGGACGGATGTGAGGGCTTTGTTTGAGCTGACGCTGATGGATCAGAGTGGGAAAGGGAAGCATAAAGTTCATAGTCACTTTGATCGGGCCTTGGAGAGTGGCCCTTACACTTTGAAGTACAGAGGAAGCATGTGGTATGATCTCTATCTGCGTATATTATGTTTATGTAGTCATTATTCAACTGTGCTGTGTTAGGGTTTGTATTTGGTGGTTCGGGAGAAGGGGTAGTTTGTTTATGGGAGATTATGCGTTGATTGGTCATTTGTGCCTGAATTAGGGTTTAACAATGGGAGTTTGTTGAAATGGAATTATGATTCTGCCTGACTGTATATTTCTATGTGTATATATATGTAATGTTTAGTATAGTATATTATACTGATTTAGGGTTTAAAATGGAGATTTGGTGCAGTTGTATGTTATGAATGTCTGACTGTGCTGAAGTGGCATAGAGAATAACAGAAAAGTATGTTTGCTTAATTAACGACTGTTTTACTTGCATTAAGTTTGCATATTGTATGATTATTTTTCCCTTTATTTCTAACAGTTTTAAGAGCGAAGTACAACCACATTTGTACCTCAACTTTATTGAGAAAGCCTCTATAATCTGCATTAGCTTGCTGATATCAAGGTTTTGGTTGCTGATCTATAAATTAACTTGGTAAATCATTCTATGTCAACTATTTTGACTAACATTGAGTATACTTAATTGTTACCTACAGATTATGTTCATGAATTCTGATGAATGATGATCAACTTTTTTGCTGTTTAACTGCTGCAATATATTAGAGATTTTACTTGGTGTTCCTTTCTTTTCATAGTATCAGGAGATATCTTTATACTTTTACTAGCTTCTTTGTCTAGTATGTTGCACACTCTTGGGATGTTGATGATTAAGGAAATTGACTTCTAAGCTGGAACTGTGTAGTTGAGTTATAGAAATACTCACTAACTAAAAAATTTACTTTATATATAAAAATTTGACACCCCAATATAGGATTTGATGGTCTAGGCTAAACTTATATAGTGTTCAACATCAATTATTTGTTCAATGCATATGTTCTTGTCTTTTACATTATATTTGCCATATGTAAAATGTGGTAACTTCTAGAAAAACATATGTAACTGAAATGTGACTATCCTGGGTAATTTGTATAGTATCTTATTTTTATTACTGCATTTTATCAGTATTATAGTGTTGATACATATGGATGGTTGTTTAATAGAGTTTTTTTATTTAAGATTTTTCAATTCATGCAAAATCTCTAGAATTAACCAAATTCTCTAGTTACTCCTCCAATGAATTAGAGTCCCCTTCATGTGAGGGAAAAGAAAATGGTCACATAATTTTATAATTTTAACTTCCCTAGTCTGGCTCCTCATATTCTATATTGCATGAATCCCAGGGGTTACAAGCGCTTTTTCAGAAGAACTACTTTGGAAACTTCTGATTATCTGAAGGACGATTGTCTCTCAATGAATTGCACTGTGGGAGTTGTCAGGAATCGTGTTGAGGGACCCAAGCAATATAGCATTCCTATTCCACCATCAGACATGGGCCAAAATCTTAAGTACTTGGTGGATTCTGAACTTGGTTGCGATATAGTTTTTCATGTTGGTGATGAAACCTTCAAAGCTCATAAGTTGATACTTGCAGCTCGCTCTCCTGTATTTAGAGCCCAATTTTTTGGACTTGTTGGGGATACCAACATGGATAAAGTAATATTGGAGGATATTGAACCCATTATATTCAAGGTAAGTAAGTACCATACATCATTTTCTTTCTTCATTATTTCCAAAGAAAAGAATAACGGGGAATACGGACCAGAAACAGGAGCGCGGGAAACTACATGCATGATCATGGATTCATGATGATGATGTTGGTATATACTTTTTAAACAATGATTATGAAAGTATGTTACTGGTACTTTAACTTTTATTCCATGTTGGATGTAGTATACTAGCAGTCAATATTGTAATTAACGTGAATATTAGGAATATTCATACAGTCAATTGATCAAGATGATGGGTATTTTAAGTCACTTTGGCTTCATCTCCCCCCCACTCCCCTCCCCCCCCTCCCCCCCTCCCCCCCTCCCCCTTTAGTGTTATTAAGCTAAATTTTTTGGCTATATTAAAATACTTCTTAGTCTTTACTGTTTGAGTAATAACATTTTTGTTGCTGTAACAATATTTTAACTATGTTTAGATAGATGTTATAGTTGATTTTGAGTTTAGAATTGTCCTATTGTGAGAATTATTCTCGGCCAATGGGTTGAATACCCAAATTTCATTGAAAGAATCTAGTTGTTATTCTTAAGTGATAGCAGTGTTCTCCTGGCATTCCCACACTTATTTGCTTGTGACCTTTCCACTTTCAAACAAAGTGGAAAATAGGTAGGAAATGTTGTTTAAAACTTTTTAAACAGTTTTGATATTTTTTAGGTTGTTGAAGAATCTAACTAAAGGCTGATTAGCAATGATGTAATCAACATGGTTAATATTTTAGGACCACAAGGCTTATCTTGTTACTTGATTAATGATATCCACAATACGCATGTATTCTTTATAAAGTATATTTTTTTAAAAGGAATTTCTAAATGAGTATTCTTATTATAGTAACTTTGAAAGTGTATTTGTTTAAACTAAACAAATTGGTACTACTGAACTATTAGAAACAGAAAATTATTATTGTTTGGCACTTTCTGCATTGGAAATTTACTTGAGTAAATAAATATAAAAGGAAGTTATGTCTTATAATGTCAATTGTCAAATAAAAAAAAAAAAGATATTGGCCGCACATGACTATGGACGAAGCCATAAATTTTTTTCTCAGGTGGCTCGCCTGACTTAATGTGATCATGATTTTTTACTCTTGTATTTATTTACTTATCATCAAAAGATAATTTATACCAAAGAAAGGACTTGATTGAAATAAAATATACTTTTAAAGATTTTTATCTAAATTATGTATAGAAACTTTTAGGGAGGCGTAGAGAAAAATGTTAAAATTCAAGGGCTTATGCATAATTTCTTAAAACTCAGGGTAGCCTTGGCCGCAACATTGCTCCCTCCCTGTACATGACACATGGCAAGTTGGCAACTAAAGAAGTTTGTCATATTAAACTTGATAATTCTCGTAAAATAATAGAGTATTCTTAATGGACTCCTGCATGTGTCACACACATGGATAATTTGTGTTGTGCACCATGAAGCATATGTGGCCTTTTTGTGAATAGATTTATCATATTATCGGGTCATATACCATGTTGAAGCATCCAACTCATGGTTATATTTTGGACTGCACAGATTAACTTATTTGATTGGGTACCTTATATTTTCGACTTGGCCATTGGTTATATTAGGCTATTAGGTAGTTCTCATGGTCTTGGATGTGCAACTTTGATTGGCTAGTTGTGCTTTTCTGTTAAATGGTTCATATAGGATCAATATCATTTTCTAGGAAATTTGACATGGTTGAATTGTGTGCTTAGATGGTCTATGTGAGCCTTTTCATCTGTTTTGCAGGCTATGCTCCTGTTCATATACTCAGATAAGCTTCCTGATGTACAAGAATTTAGTGGCTCCACATCGATGTGCACATCTACTATCACACTGCAGCATTTATTGGCTGCTGCTGATCGGTTTGGTCTAGATAGGCTAAAACAGTTGTGTGAAGTAAAACTTTGTGAAGAAGTTACTGCCGATACAGTGGCAACAACTTTGTCCCTAGCTGATCAGCTCAGGTGTTCACAGCTCAAGGCCATCTGTTTGAAATTTGCAGCAGCAAACTTGGGAGGTGCGTGTTGTCCGTAGAATCTGAGCGGTGCAATGTTCAGGTTATGTCAATTTTAGTTTGTTTACAGTTTAATCACAGAAATGCTCTTGATGCTTCCATATGCATGTCTAGCACATCGGAGATGTCATAATATTCCAACTTTTACTTTGCGTCAAGAATCCTTTCGAATATAAGGTGACTGTTGAAATGTCTTTTGAAAGTCAATGATGTGGTTACATTCTTGCCTAATCTTAGTGATTTTTGAAATTAAATTTTGTGAATCATGTTTTTCCATAATTAGATTTGTTAAGACTTTGATGGAAGAAAATTATTTTACGATTACCTAAATTTTAAACTATTAATGTGGGTAATAAGAAGAGTACATATGTTTGGTCCTTCTGGTTGTACCTTCAAGTTGAACTAAAACATTCAAGCTGGCAAGATAAGTATAATTTTTTTGATGGCCCTTTGACAGTTAAACTAGTACATAAGAAACTACCAGAGTTCTGAGGGATGGAGTTGCTTGCTACTACCTAAACCAGTTTTTGCTGGTATGTGATTCCTATGGTTATGTAATTCTAAGTTTAGTCCAAATCATAAGTGATGTAACCAATTTGCAACATTTTATATATTATATAATGAAGCTGTACAGTAAAACCGGAGACTGAGAAATCAATTACAGTTGAATTCTACACACTGCATTTATATAATTCGATTGATTTAGAGCATGAGGGGTTTTTAAATTTTTGGCCTAATTATGTTTGATTAAATTCTAGTGTATGGAATGGGACTTATAAAATATAGAGCTGACCTCAATCCTCATTGCATACTTTGTATTCTTGGACAAGGAGGTCTAATCAGGAATTCAGTTTCTGGCTTTTTTCTACCCTTCTCGATAGTTGTGCTTTTCATATAAGAATAGATAATCAGGTTTTAACCGTTCAAAGCTGTACTTCCTTGGTCTCCTTCATACTCCTTTACTTCACACTTTCTTTACTGATCATCTATGGATACCAGTTAAAAGTTTATTTTCCTCTTGTGGCTTAAGCTCTCAGTCACTGAGTTCCACCTTGGTCACTGAGTTCCAATTCTGCTGCAGATCTTGGAAAGTAGCAATATTGTAGTGAATTGGGTTATAAGTGACTGCTCAAACATAGTCAAAAAGTACAAAAATAGTACAGCTTTGAACGGTTAAGGTCCTTAGTAATTGTTTTTTTAATATTGAAGTTGCCTTTTGTTTTCGTAATACCCTTCTGCAATGTCATTTATGAAGGGGATACAATCTTGGGTCTTTTTGTAGTCAGGGGTTTAAGATTATTTTCAAAATGAAGTTGTCTGAATAAAATACTTCTAATTTAAATTGATCTATTGCCATCGTTGTAGTGAGATGGGGTGATCACAGCAGGAATTAGGACCATGTTTCTTGTTAGTGACATAATTTAAGAGTGATACTGTATTAGACAGAGGCTTATCTTTGTTTAGCATGTATGATGACCTTGTATTGTTCTTAGAAGTTCTGCTCATGTGTTTTATATGCATGTGCATCAGGATATGTTATGGCCACCTAGCTGTTGTGAGTTGGTTGAGTTTTATGTGGTAGCAAGATTTCTTGTTTATTATAGGATTCTTAATACTCTTGGATATTATGTTCTAGTAACACCTCCATTGTTGTATTATATACATTATAAGGTTGAACTTCTGAGATATTGCCTCTAACATTCCGTATTTTTGTTTAATAGTCCCTCCATTCCAAACTATAGGATCAATATTGTCCTTTTGAAGTCAGTTTGATATATTTTTAAATTCAAAATTGATATGAATCATTTTAATTTTATACAATACAATTATAAAAATTGTAAACTATCTGGATTTATTGTTTTAAAAAATTAAATGAATAGCATCAATTTTTGAATTTGAAGTTGAATTTATCTCTCAAATTGATTATATTTATTCTGACCAAACAATGGTCTTTTTTGAATGATATATATATATATATATATATATATATATATATATATATATTATATATATATATATATATATATATATATATATTTGTCATGTTGAGCTCCCTATGGTCTATTATAGCTTTGATTGCCCCTATGGTGAGTTTCTTGCTTTATGTAAAACTTGAAAATTGTCTGTTGTGTTTTGTAGTGGTTATGCAATCAGAAGGCTTCAAGTACTTAGAAGAGAGCTGCCGGTCCTTGTTATCTGAGTTACTGGAAACAGTTGCATCGGTGGATGAGAAGTCAGGTGGTCCTTCTGGGAAGAGAAGTGGCAGCAGCATCATTGGGTTATTAGATGTATCACCACCAGGAGCTGCACCAGCAGAATCTGTGAATCCCTATTTAAGGCGTTTGCGGAGGCGTCACTAGGGTTGTAGGTCTCTTCTTCTTCTCCAAAAAACTAAATCAGAAACAGCATGTTTATAGCCAAGTTTTATTTTCAGTCTTAATAGATTTTTATATTTTTGGGTAAAAGTTGTAGTGTGCATTTTGGATGGGTGGGTTTAATTCACAATGCATTTGCCCGAGGTTTTTGGGTTTGCAGTATTGTCTGTTGTTTCTCAAGTTGTGAATGAAGGAAGGATAATTTTTCCATGCTGAGAAACAGAGTGAGTGGTGGTTCCAATTGGTGGTGGTGGTGGTGGCACAGGTGATTGGAGGGTTAGTTTGGTAGAAAAAGAGATGTTCTTTCTATTCCCCATTGTACGTACTTGGTTAGATTACAAACTACTACTACTAGTGCCTAGAGAATTAAGAAGATAATATTAGGGCCAGGGGAGGGAGATAAAAAGGAAAAGAAAGTGAATTAGTAAATTAATTCAATTTGTGGAAGTTTGATGATGACGTGGGCCATAGGAAGGCACCCATAGCGAAGGCCCTCTTGTAAGCTAAGTCTCCATGGGGTGAAAGCCCATACTCAGCCAGAAGCCTGTCCAGAAGTCCTTCAGGCATGTCTTGGTACTCTTTCTTGGTGTACCTCGGGTAGTGTAGTGGCATCTGGAAGTAGCTTACTTTTTCATTATTTGCACCACCACTACTAGTACTAGTACTAGTACTAGTACTAGTCTTGTTGCTCTCCATCTCCATCTTTATATATTTATATCCCTATTTAATTTCTTGATATATAGTAATTAGGTAGATGTATAGGCATGCATGGCATGCCTTGCCTTTTATATGCTCCATTATTAATTATTACTATATCCTTTGGAGGAAGGAAGGAAGGAAGCCCAAATTTCACGAGGAGGAGATGCTCCAACTTCTCCCTATCCTCATGCAATGTATTAGGATAGGAAAATGGGGAAGGAGAGAGAGATTAATGATCTTTTTCCCCCAAGAACTAACAAATAATTAGCAAGGGTAAAAAATTGAATTGGAATCATTAGATTTATTCTTACCGTTAAATATTCTTATGAAAATGTCCGATTGTTTTGAATTTTTGCGTAATGATACAATTTAATGCCATAAACTAACTACTCTCTAAAATTAATTATAAATATTTATACAATTGCGTAAGATAATTGAAGAGAAAAGAAATGGAGGGGAGTCAAATGTGTGAGTGGCCACGAGAGTTGCGTGACATTCCAACTCTTTATTGAAACATGTAATATCAATATCATTTTTGAAACAATAAATAAATAAATAGAATGTTTGATCCAGACTAGAGTCGGATTGAATTGTCATTGATGATGTCAAAATGGTAACCCCCGTGATGTAGTCTAAACACGAACATCACTTGTGAATTAAGTGGGAGACACTCAATCTCACTTATAATAATTCAAAATTAATCGGTAATACTTTTGAATGGTAATGCTATGGCTCTCAAAATATATTAATTTCAAATAATGTTACATCATTATATTAGTTACGTAAATTTCTTGTAATTGGCTTATGGCTAGACTATAAAATATATTTTGTCTTTTTCAAAGTCATGTCATTTGAGAGTAATACACATACACAGTTCGGATCTTAAATTTACTCTTTATCTAACATATTTTACATACTTCTCTTCAGCGACGGTTCGGTCCGTCGCTATATATAAAACTGTCATTTTAATTGTTAACGACGGATCGAATCATCGCCCGATCCATCACTAAAAAGGAATATGGAAGGTATGTTGAATAAGCTAGTTGAATAAGCTAGCTCAAACTAAACTCAAAATCCATTGAAAAAAGATGATATATTTGATGGCTTCCCTTCATCATTTGGTACATAAGGGTCCATAATGTTACACTGATCCAACCCCAAATGACCCATATAAATTATACCACCCGCTTATGGGTCCAATCCAATCATACTTAATCATTGGGCTTGTTTTTAGCCCACAAGATCGATTATTTGGGTATTTGGACCCATCCAAATTTTAGAGGATGACAGGTCATAGTCACTGAATACAATGTATAGTGGTTAAGTGCTATGAAGATGATCCAATCAAATCATCCACATTTGACATTTCTGATTGGAAATAGGCCGAAGGTTTTGTTCAGTTTGATTGAAATTTAGACGTGCAACTAGTTTGATGTGGGCTATTTGGTGACCCATATTGACTTCACAGTTTATAAAACCTTTAACCATTTGATTTTGGGCTGGGCCATAAGTCTTCAGCTACACAAACACAAATTGGCCCCATCAACGGATAAGATCATATACCCAAACTGCAGGGCAAAGTCCAATGATACGGAAAATGTATTATTGTTGGGACCACTTCACTAGTTCGATACTTGAGGGTCCGTCATCTAACACTGTTACACCAGCCTATAAAACATGGACCGTCCAATTTGTGGGTCCAATTACTAATCATAGATGCTTGTGTTATTTAAATTTTAAACCACAGGATCAATTATCCAAAAACTGTTGACCCATCAAATGATTTTGTAGAGAGACACGTGTTATTAATTGAATGTAATGCGTGGTTATAACTTATACGGACCCGTATGCTGAAGACCACCTCATAAACATGTGGTTTGGATTTGGAGATTGGGTCAATCATTCATTTTGATTAGCAGTGAAGCTTATTTACCCAATTTTCATGTGGGTCAATGACTTAATGGGCCATAGGTAACCCATCATAAACTGGTCAGGCTCAATCAAGTTGTTACGTCTACGGTTGGGCTGTTAGTCATGTAGCTTCAACAATCATCAATGTTCAGTTAATTAGAAGGAAAAAAAAACCGGAAAATAATCTCCGTCATAAAATAAAAATTAAGCTGCTGCTTTTAACTTTTTAAGTCAAATTGACTATTCTTAGAATTAATAATTAAGCATACATAAATATATTTCTAAAATTATAAAATTAGGATTAGTAATAAATTGTATATACTTTTTTTTGGTTATAATCTCTTCACCTATATTTTAGCAAAAATAGTAAAAAGATTAGTTTTAAAAATGGTCAATTTGACTTTAAAAAGTCAAAACTGAGCAATTAATTTGGGACGGAGGGAGTATATATTACGAAAATTTATGTCGATTCGAAACATTAAATTTGTACTTGAATTCAAATTGTACTTGAAAAATTCTATTCAGATTCGAGTAGACTCGAATATTTATTATTCGAATTCGATCTGATTCGGATCAAATTATATTCAAACTACTTGCGAATTTCAAATTTAAGCTTGAATTCGAGTGTCCACGTAATAACTAACTTTATAATAAATATGATTATAAATTGAATTTATTATTTTACTTTGAAATGAGAAAATGTATTTACTATTACACTTTAGAAATATAAAATCACAATTAAAAATAAAATAATAATGATTAATTATCTTAATTTAATTTAATTTTGTATATATTATAAGAGAATGTATCGAGTATCTAATCCAGTATGTATTAATCGAGTATGTATCGAATCACAATCGAGAATTCGAGTATTTTGAATCATATACGAGTCGAATATAACCTTGTTCAGATTTACTCATATTTTTATTCGGACTATTTTTTATGCTCAGATTTAGATCATATTTGTGACGCCCCCAAAATAGGTATACATCACTCATTCTGAGTCGCTAAATATATGGTACAGAATACAAATACAAACTTAAATATACAACATGAGCTGTGAATTTTAATACAAATATTGTCTTCTAAACAGTATTCAAACTCAAAATAAGTCCTCAATACATTTATTATCACACTATTTCACAGAATAATGAGGACTACTTAGTGCAAACATACTGGACCAATCACTCAGTTTCCAAATTAGTCCCAACTATATTCTCATTTCTCAAGAGAACAATGAAAGCAAAAGGGTGAGCTCAACTAGCAAAGAAGAAATATTATGACTAATTAAGATAATGCAAAATAAATTATCGTTAGCCTTCTTGATGTTAAAGCGATAAAATACAATAGACATCAAGTTTAACTACAGCGGAAAAACAATCCATTAGAAAAGTCAAGTAGAACATAAAATCTACTATCTTCTATGATTTAAAAAGTTTATCAACAGTTTTATCGTTGAGACTTTAATAAATAATCCACATCATTGAATCATCCACGTACCTACTACCGAGGATATTCATTAGTATTACGACCACAAATTATCCATGCACTACGGCCGAGGATATTCGTGTTTTCACCAATGGTCATATATGATCATGGCAATAAGCTATTCATCGATGCACTACGGCCGTTGAGAACTTTTACCATATCATTTGTAACATTACGATTGGCCATGATTATTATCGAATAATCCCTAGTCATAATCATACCAAGTCCATCTATGCAGTACGGCCAAAGAGACTTTCATAACAATATACGCATGAGGATGATGACAATGATATAAGAATTCAATTAAAAGAAAGCAAAGGATAAATTTTTAAAGATTTATAATTTAATTTATCCAGAATTTAATAATGTCCAAATTATCAACATGATACTACTTTGTGGAGTAAAATTCAAGAATAATATTGTATCAAAAATGGTTTGGACCGAAAAGAAATCAATTTTTATCATAAATAGTAGTCCGGGTGAATAGTAATCGGGTGAATAGTATCCCGTGAATAGTAACTTCGGGAATAATAACCCCGTGAATAGTAACCCGGCATGAAAAAGTTAAAACTTATCAAGAATGCTCAGAATAATATTTCTATGAAAAGATAATTGATGAAGCGCAAATATCAAGGATATTCTACTAATTTCATAGAGTATAAAAGCCAAAACTTAACAAAATGAGTATAGAATTCGAAATCTGAAACAAAATAATATTACTTACATACTACAGAGTATGGAAGAAAATATTATTTTATACGAATACTGAACAAAAATAATATCCCTTACCTTGAAAAGAAGAGTATTCCAACTGGTATAGCGGAGATATTCTTGAAGAAAACTTTCACTATTTTCTAAACTCAAAGCTTTCTAAAACTCGAAAGAAATACGCTCAATATTATAGAAGAAGAATTCTCTGATTCTGGTGTGATTTTCAATTCTAACTAAGCATCCTATTTATAGGAGAATGAAAATGATACTATTTAAAATTTATTCACGGACGCACAGTAATTTCGAACGAAATAATCACGATTCCAACGTATCAATATTTCTTTTCAAGGAGTTGGCCAATGAGAAAAACTAACACATACCAATATAAAAGTCTTGACCAATTAGAAGGCACCCTAATTCACAAGTTATCAATAATAATGCATAATTTGAAAAGTTTGGCCAATAATGTCCAAGCTTTGAAAAATCATCACATAACCTGCCAAATAAATCTAACAGATGACATTCTTTGGATATGATTGAGGGTTCCCCTTCATAATTTAAATTGTATACTTAAAAATTAAATAGAACAAATTAAATACCAGTTTAAAATAATTGAACAAACATCTTCCACTCATCAATTATTATTCTTATCTTTAATCAACACAATTTTTCAACAATTAATCATTATTAATACTATAACTCACATGCAAAATTAACAACCAGATCATTCCCAGGAAATAGGGGGCTTTCCGATAAGAATTTCTCCTTATTGGCGTGCAATTAGGTGACCAAACCTCTCCTCGATAAAACTTTCTAGACATCATCAATATTGCAAATAATAATATGAATAACTGTATCGTCTCAATTATTGATTTAATAATATATAATTTATTGACAATAATTGAATCAAATAACGTGAGATACTATGTAGCAATTACTGTAGCAATAATTGAGTATAACTGAGTGACTTCTTATGTAAGCATCAATAATCAATACTGTGTGCTACTATGCAACCACGCGTATTACTGTACTTTTACTACCGGGTATTCCAACAGTTAACGGTAAAACTTTCGCCGTTATTTTCATAAAAAGATATTTCTGTCATTTTCTTATTCCGACAATAATTACGTTGTGGGGTCCACCAATGATTGTGTCGTCGTACGAATATTCTCTGTTAAAACCAATATTTCCGACCAATCGAATATTATATAACAACTTGCTTACTTTGTAAAATTTATAAATATTACCCACAACTATAACATTATAACAAATTCACACCTTAATATTCAAAAATGATATTTATAGAAAAATTCATCTTTATTCATAAAAGTTGGGGTCTTACAACCTCCCCTTCTTATGAAATTTCGCCCTCGAAGTTAGGGTACATACCTGGTATGATGAAGAGGTGAGGATACCTTGATCTCATTTCAGATTCTAACTCCCAGGTCATTTCCTCAACATAGTGGTTTCTCCACAAAACTTTGACTTGAGGTATAACCTTCGAGCGTAGAATATGTTCCTTCTTATCCAAGATTTTAACAAGAACCTCTTCATACGTTAAATCTTCCGCTATTTCGTCCGGTTCTAACTTAATAATGTGGTTAGGGTCTTCCACATATTTACGTAACATGGATATGTGAAAAACGTTATGAACACGAGACATACTTGGCGGTAACGCGAGTCTATATGCCACAGTTCCTACTCGGTCAAGGATTTTAAATGGGCCAATGAATCAAGGATTGAGCTTTCCTCTCTTTCCAAATATCGTTACTCCTTTCCATGGAGCCACACGTAACAACACATGATCACTAACATTGAATTCCACGTCCTTTCGATGAAGATCAACATAACTCTTTTGTCGATCTTGTGAGGTTTTTATACGTTGCCTGATCATTTGAATCTTCTCCGTAGTCATACGTACCAATTCCGGTCCCAACAACGTTGCTTCACCCACCTCATCCCAGCATACTGGAGAACGACACTTTCTTCCATACAACACCTCAAATAGAGCCATGCCGATACTTGCTTGATAACTGTTGTTGTAGGAGAATTCTACTAATGGTAAGAACTTGTCCCAACTTTCCTTGAAGTCAAGGACATAGAGTCTTAATATATCTTCAAGAGTTTGAATAGTCCTCTCCGACTGCCCGTCCGTTTGAGGATGATACGCCGAACTAAATCGTAAATCCGTGCCCATAGCTTTTTGCAAACTAACCCAAAATCGTGAAGTGAATCTTGGGTCTCGATCAAAAACTATGGATACTGGCATACCATGCACTCTTACAATCTCATTTATGTACATACAAGCAAGACGTTAAAGTGGATAAGTTTCTCGTATAGGTAAAAAATGAGCAGATTTGGTCAATCTATCAACAATGACCCAAATTGCATCTATGCCTTGAGAAATCTTGGGAAGACCAGTAACAAAATCCATGGTAATGTGTTCCCACTTCCATTCTGGAATTTTAAGTGGTTGCAATGGACCTTTTGTCACTTGATGCTCCACCTTGACACGTTGACAAGTTAAACACCTTGAGATAAATTATGCGATCTCTCTCTTCATATTGCTCCACCAAAATGTATGTCGAAGATCACAATACATTTTGGTACTCCCAGAATGGATTGCAAACGGTGTGTTGTGCGCCTCCATTATGATTTTATACTTTAAATCAGAGTCGTTAGGAACACAAAGTCTGGAGTTGACTCTAATTATTCCTTCTTCATCGATTCTTACTTTCGGGATAGCACCTTCTTGCACTTTCTTCTTCATGCGTATCAGCTTCAGGTCTGTAGCTTGAGCAGCTTTAACTTTATCGATTAAAGTCGGTTAAGATTGATAATACTTGCATGACTGAATTTAAAATGGAGGTATAGATGAAGGTACTATACTGTAATTATTTTTTTCACATGTATAGAACTATTGATTCACATAAATGTACTATTGATTCACATGATGTACTATTAGGGGAGGTGGTGCAAGTTTGATAATACTTGCAGGACTAAATTAAAAATGAAGGAAAAGATGAAGGTATTATACTGTAATATTTCGAGCTCCAAAATGTGCAATTATCGAAACTATATTTTCCTATAAATAGAAGCTCATTCTTCATTCATTCTCATCAATTCACTAAGACTCTCAAGAGCAATTATAGAAAGAGAAGCTATAGAAAGAAAGTAGAGGAGAAGTCTGCTACCTCACTATTCCAGTATCCAGTCTTCTTCTGAGGTAAGGGATATTATTTTTTCCAGTATTCATAGGAATATTATTTTCTCCATACTTTGTAGTATGTGAGTAATATTATTTCGTCTCGTATTCCTGATTATACCCTCATTTTGTTAAAGTATTGCTTCTATAATCTGTGAAATTAGTAGAATATCCTTGAAATTTGCACTTCATCTAGTATCGTTTCACAAGGATATTTTCTACACATTCTTGTTAAATTTTAAGCTTTTCATATGAGAGATCTTTGTCCGAAAGTAGTATTCATTTTTACGGTACTATTCACAAAGTACTATTCACAGGGTACTATTCACAAAATACTATTCATAAAGTACTATTCACGAGTACTATTCACAAAATACTATTTACGGGTACTTATTTTGAAGTCTTATTCACTTGGGTACTTATTCATTCTGGGGAATTATTCATGACAAAAATTGATTTCTTTCTTTGTCAAATCATTTTTGATACAATATTATTCTTAAATTTTACTCCACAAAGCAGTATTATGTTGACAATTTGGACATTATTGAATTCTGGATAAATTAAGTTATAAATCTTTAAAAATTTATCCTTTGCTTTCTTTTAATTGAATTCTTATATCATTGTCATCATCCTCATGCTTATATTGTGATAAAAGTCATCTGTGACTTACGTGCATAGATGTACTATTGATTGGTATGATTATGATCAGGGATTATTCGGTAATAATGACTGTAATGTTATAAATGATGTGGTAAAAATCCTCATTGGCCTGTAGTGCATTGATGGACAATTGTTGGTATGATTATGACCAGGGATTATTTGGTATAATCATGACCATTGATGATTACATGAATATCCTTGTCCCGTAGTTCAGGGATGATTCGATGATGTGGTTTATTTATTAAGCCGAGTCTCAGCGATAAAGTTGATGAAAAACCTTTTTAAATCATAGAAGATAGTAGATATCATGCTATACTTGACTCTTCTAATGGATTGCTTGTTTCGCTGCAATTAAACTTAATGTTTATTGTATTTTATCAGTTTAACACTGTTGAAGGCTAACGATAATTTATTCTACATTATCTTAGTCATAATATTTCTTACTGGGCTAGTTGAGCTCACCCTTTTGCTTTCATTGTTCTCTTCAGGAAATGAAAACGTAGTTGGGACTAGTCGAGAACAGAGTGACGGTCCGAGATGGTGGATATTGTAGTCCTCACTATTTTATGAAATAGTGTGATAATAAATGTAATGAGGACTTCATTTGAATTTGAATACTATCTATGAGACAATATTCGTGTAAAAACTCTAAGCTACGCTGTTGTCGTATTGTATAAAAGAAGTTTGTATTTGATTTATGTACCATGTATTTGGCGACTCAAAATAGGTGATGTATACCTATTTTGGGGGCGTCACAGAATTCATCTTTTCTCGAGCAGTTAGCAGAGAGTTAGTAGGTGTGGTGTGGAGGTAGAGGCTTTGCCTCGTGGTGTTGCCGAATTTTTATTGTTATTTTTCTGTCAATCGATGAATCTCTAATGGAGGTTTGGATACCCTTATATGCAGCAGGTTACCCTTATATGCAGCAAGTTTGGATACACACAGGAAAGAGAGAGATAAGAGAGTGATGTGTAACCAAACATTCGTACTAAGGTAACCAAACTTTTATAATAAGGTAACCAAACCTTCATACCAAAGTAACCAACCCGTCATACCAAGGTAACCAATTCACCTCCACACCTTCAGTTTTTTTATAGTGCAGTTGATAACCAAACCTTCACACTAAGGTAACCAAACCTTCACACCAAGGTAACCAAACCTTCATACCAAGGTAACCAATCCACATCCACACCTGCAGTTTTTTCATAGTGCAGTTGCTAGCCAAACATTCATACCAAGGTAACCAATTCAATGTTATTAGGATACCAATTTATTTTGAATGTGATGCAGTTGGTAGCCAAACCTTCATGCAGTGGGTAGCCAAACCTTCATACCAAGGTAACCAATTCAGTTTTATTAAGTTACCAATTTATTTTGAATGTGATGCAGTTGGTAGCCAAACCTTCATGTAGTTGGTTGCCAAACTTTCAAACTAAGGTAACCAATTCATACTGCAGCAGGTGTATGATGAGTGGGTTTTATACCTACGAATCAGTTCCTTTGTGGCTTAAACTAGTGTCTGTTTTCAGTCTCTTAGTTAGTTTTTAGTATATTTTGATTGTTATTATGTCTAAGTATGCTTCGTAGCTGGTTTCTGGCATTTCAGATCATTTTCTCTATGTTGGCGCCGCAGCACCAATGTCACTCTTAGAGTTTGCACCCCAACGCCACACTCGGTTCCCCGACGCCAATGCCTCAAGCCCCGGCGCCAATGTTGTTGAGCTTTCTGCGACTCGGCGCTGCCCCACACCTAAGGTCGGCGCCTAACGCCAAACTAGTGCCGGTAGGCGCTATTCATTGACTTTTTCGCGCCTACGCCGATCTCTCGTCATTGGCATTACCTCCGGTGTCCAAACACTGTAGCGTCTTTAATGACCTAGAAAAAGAGCAGACTCATATAAAATACAAAGAGAAGCTACTGCATTTAGGATCGAATATCAAAGATATCCAACAGTAACTCACAACAGCTTAGATTAGAAGAGAAAGAAGCTGTGCTTTAAGGAAGAAACGTTATTGCATCTTACCTTAGCTCAACTTTTGCACAGTGAAGAGAACATTTGGAGACGGAACATTTCCTAACATGAGTTTTCTTATTCCAAATCTCCCATTTATTTTTGTATTACTGATTATGGTGAATGTATTGAATATGTGTGTTAGTACCATAGTTATGAACTAACTCCATCTTTAGGGTTGCAATGTAACCTTTTGTTTAGCTTGATCAACTTTCTCTCCTATTATATATAATGAATCATTTTGGAATGGGTTGTTGTATTTAATATTTAATGACTGATTACTTGACAGAGTTTTTGGTATTGATAATAATGGACATTGACAAATGAATGTTATTATCTAACTTTTAATTACAGCAACACCTGTTATAACCATGCCTATGGAATGTGTGTATAATATGCTCATGGGATAGACATATCTCTATGTGCCTTGTGTGACCTTGAGACTTAGCTTAATGACCTTGACCGAGTTATTGTCACCAATAGACATGTTGTGTTTTAGCCGGTTAGGGATGTGCATTTGACCTTCGACAGAAGCTTATGCGTAATTACTTTTCTCGGTTGGCCATTCCTTGATTTGTTTGTAATATGGAGAGTTAGGAGATTAGGTGACGCATTAGGGGAGTTGTAATCCTATCTTGACTTCTTAGCATAACCATTTCTCTCGTTATTTTCATTTACAATCATATAGCTTAACCAACATTCTTAATTACTTGTTTAGATAAGATCAGTGATGACTCTACCTTAGTATTTGTTTTCGTTTGAGACTTTGTCCTCGTGGGTTCGACACTCTACTTACTTATATTACTTGTGGACCGCGTAAGCTTGCGCGCGATTTGGCAATTGCTAAATCGACCAACAAGTTTTTGGCGCCGTTGCCGGGGACTTAGTTTAAACTGATTTTTCTGTTTAATTCTCTTTTCAGGTAGTCTTGTCTGTTTATGCCACCTCGGAAGGGTCGGAACATAACGCCTCTCGATCCCGAGGTTGACAAAAATCTTAGGACATATAGACGACTGAGGAGAGAAGAATCGAGTGAATTACCTGCTCCTATCATAATGGCTGAGGAAATTCAGAAATCTCTGAGGGAGTATGCTATGCGTCAAATTGACGATCTCCAGGCGAGCATTCTAAGGCCCGCCATCCAAGATAATAATTTCGAGATCAAGACGGGAACCATTCAAATGTGCACCAACATTCAGTTTGGGGGACTACCGAATGATGATCCCAACGATCACTTGATTAATTTTGTGGAGATCTGTGACACATTTAAATCCAACGGAGTTTCAGACGATGCCATCAGACTCCGGTTATTTCTATTTACATTAAGGGACAAGGCCAAGAGCTGGCTTCATTCATTACCGCTAGGCTCCATTACCACGTGGGCTGATATGGCACATAAATTTGTGGCGAAGTTTTTCCCGCCCGCCAAAACAGCCAGGCTCAGGCATGATATCACATCCTCTGTTTAGTTCGAATCCGAATCCTTATACGACTCGTGGGAGCGTTTTAAGGACCTTCTAAGGAAATGCCTGCACCATGGATTGCCATAATGGTTACCCATCCAGACCTTTTACAATGGGTTATCCGGATCAACTCGATTGAGTATTGATGCTGCGTTTAGAGGGGAATTCATGGCCAAACATCACACGGCGGGTTACGAGCTGGTGGAGACAATGGCGGCCAATAATTACCGATGGCCAAATGATAGGCAAGCCCCGAGGAAAGTAGCAGGGTCTATGAAGTTGACTCTTTCACCGTTAGCGACTTAGGTAGCGATCTATAATAAAAGGCTAGATACAATGGGACCTACAGCGGTTCAAAGTGTGCAAAGTGTGGGGATGCAATGTGAATTATGTCAAGGGAGCCATCTTATCGATCGATAATGCGATAAGCCACGAGTCGATTCAATTTGTGTCCAACTACGGGCGACAACAAAATACAAATCTTCCCACGCACTATCATCCAGGCCTAAGAAATCATCCAAACTTCTCATGGGGTAACAACAACAACAACAACAACAACAACAACAGTAACAACCCAAATCAACCACAACCTTCAGCTGTCAGGCTAAATTATGCTAACCCTCCTGGTTTCCCATCTCAGAATCAGTTCACCCCACAGCATCAGAACACTCACAATCAATTCCACCAACCACCTCCTCAACAGAAGAAGAAGCCAAGTTTAGAAGATCTCCTGTCAAGATAAATAGCCCAGAATGAAACTAGAAGCAACAATCAAGAGGCTTCCATTAGAAATCTTGAAATACAAATGGGACAATTGGCTACTACTTTAAACAGTCGTCCACAATGCACATTGCCTAGTGACACTCATTTCAACCCGAAACGGGAAGGCAAGGAACAGTGTAAAGCAGTGACCTTTAGAAGTGGGAGAACTACTAGGGAACGAAGTGGAGAGAGTGCTCCTGTGGATGAAGTGATGACTGAAAAGGATCCGTTAGTGGAGGAAAATACTGAGACATTAGCAGGTGAAGGAAGTAGACAAGAGAGCCCTTCAACACCATCTCCTCCAACAAGCTTGGTAAATCGGCCCTCTCCTCGTTTGCCTTTCCCCAGGAGGTTGCGAAGCAGTAAATGAGGTCGGATAAGCGCTTTTCAAATTCTTGGAAGTGTTCAAAAGATCGCACATAAATATTTCATTTATGGAGGCATTGAGGAATGCCTAGTTATGTCAAGTTCATGAAGGACATTCATCCAAGAAGCGAAAAATGGGAGACTACTGGCTGTGGTAATCGATGGAAGAAGTGTAGTGTCATCCTTCAAAATAAAATTCCACCAAAGCTAAAGGATCCGAGAAGCTTTACAATCCTGAGCACCATTGGGAACCAGTTTATTGGGAAGGCTCTGTGTGATCTAGGGGCCAGCATCAACTTGATGCCCCTCTCTATCTATAAAAAGCTGGGCTTAAATGAAGCCAAGCTGACAAGCGTCACCCTGTAAATGGCTGACAGGTCTCTGATGTGACGCCCCCAAAATTAGGTATACATCACCCATCTTGAGTCGTCAGATACATGGTACAGAATACAAATACAAACTTAATTATACAAATCGTAGGTGTACAATACGACAAAAATATATCTTTGCAATTTTAATACAAATCATCCTCAGAGAGTATACAAACTCAATGGAGTCCTCATTATATTTATTATCACACTATTTCACAGAATAGTGAGGACTACTAATGCACCATCTAGGACCATCACTCTGTTCCCCGACTAGCCCAGTAAAAAATATTATGACTAAGATAATGCAAAAAAAAATTATCGTTAGCCTTCAACAGTGTTAAACTAATACAATATAACAACCATCAAGTTTAACTGCTGCGGAACAAGCAATCCATTAAGAGAGTCAAGTAGAGAATAAAATCTACTATCTTTTATGATTTAAAAGGTTTTTCATTACTTTTATCACTGGGACTCAGCTTAATAAATAATCCACATCATCGAATCACCCATACACTACGGCCAAGGATATTCTTTAGTATCACGACCACGAATTATCCATGCACTACGGCTAAAGATAATCATGTTTTCATCAACGGTCCTGATCATGCCATAAAACAATTCATCTTTGCACTACGACCAAAGAGAATCCATAGCCATAATCATACCAAAAGTCGTCCATCAATGCACTACGGGCTAATGAGGACTTTCCACATCATTTGTAACATTACGGTTATGATTACGAATAATCTCTGGTCATA
This sequence comes from Panax ginseng, assembly GCA_020205605.1. Lineage (NCBI taxonomy): Eukaryota > Viridiplantae > Streptophyta > Magnoliopsida > Apiales > Araliaceae > Panax > Panax ginseng. The sequence goes on along the minus strand of CM035136.1, from coordinate 19,412,164 downwards.
ATCATACCAAGTCCATTTATGCACTAGGTGCCACAGATGACTTTCAACAAAATATAAACATGAGGATGATGACAATGATATAAGAATTCAATAAAACAAGTTCAAGAATTAATTTATCTAGGAACTGATAACGTCCAAAGTGTCAACATGATACTGCTTTGTAGAGTAAAATTCAAGAATGCTCAAACGAATATGTCCATGAAAAGATACTGGATGGAGCACAAATATCAAGGATATTCCACTAATTTCATGGAGTATATAAGTCAAAATTTTAACCAACTGTGTATAATAAAGAATGGAATAACAAAAGAAATCACCATGCATGCGGTATGCCGCATAGGCGGAGTTATTCAATAGAATAATAATAACGGAACTAGGTCGGCGAAATTTGCAAGCGGGATGTTCCAATGTAATAATAAAGAATAGAATAACAACGAAATCATCATGCATGCGTGCATTACTTGGCAGACAAGAGTTATTCCAACGAGAATAATAAATAACGGAACCCGGTTAGGCGTAAAACGCATGCACGAGGATATTCAATGAATAATAATAAAGAGGCGGAACCGGTCCCGTGCGTCAAACGCACAGATAGGATATTCCAATAGAATAATAATAAAGATGGAATAATAGAAGAATGTCACCAAGTATAGGGTAGTCCGCGTATACTGGTTATTCCAGCAGAATAATAAAGAATGGAATAACAAAAGTTCTCTTCATGAATACAAAAGAAATAATACCCCTTACGGGTACAACAAATAATATTCCCTACCTTAAAAAAAAGCTGGATCTTTGAAAGTGAGGTGAGGCAGAGACTTCTCTCTTCTTCTCTCTATAATTTCTCTCTATAATAATTGCTCTAAAGCTTTTGTGAATTGGTGAGAAATGAAGGAAGAATGAGCTACTATTTATTCGAAAATATAGTTTCGATAATTGCACGTTTTGGGGCTCGAAATATTACAGTATAATACCTTCCTCTTTTTCTTCATTTTTAATTTAGTTCTGCAAGTATTATCAAACTTGCACCACCTCCCCTAATAGTAAATAATGTGAATCAATAGTAAATCATGTGACTCAATAGTTCTAATCATGTGATAAAAACAATTACAGTATATTACCTCCATCTATACCTCCATTTTTAACTTAGTCATGCAAGTATTATCAATCTTGCACCAACTCCCCTAATAGTAACAAGAATGTGAAAATATAGTATACACATGTGAAACAAATAGTTATAATCATGTGAATTAATAGCAATCAATTGCTCATTTATCCGGTTAAATACCCGATTGGTCAATATAACCTCCAGACATCAATTATTATCGAAATAAATGTCGATTTTCACTAACACAAACAATTCCAACATAATGAAACTATTTTTAGCAACAATATAAAATTTAAAATTTCAAAGTTTGACTTTTCCCGAAAAAAGGCAACTGTTGACTTTTTGACCAAATAGTGAATCCCGAAAAATTTTGTGTTTATAGACTATTTTTACTAATTTCATCGTTTCGGACTCAAATATCACATCCGCGTCTCCAAATTCAACTCCGAACACAACTTCAATTTTAATAGCATTCATCATTAATATTATAACTCACAATATTTATCAACCCGGTCGCTTCTTTCTGGAAGGGGCTTTCAATAAGGATTTCTCCCTATCAGCCTTGATTAGGTGACCAAACCTCTCCTCGGTGAACTTATAGACATTGTAAATATTGTAATTTAATAATACGAATAACCTTGTCATCTCAATTATTGATTTAATAAAATAACATATTATGTAGATTATACTGTGACAATAATCGAATCAATAATATTAGAGATATGATGCAACAATTACTGTAGCAATAATTGAATATAACTAAGTGACTTCTTACGTAAGCATCAATAATCAATATCGTGTGCTACTATGCAACCACGCGTATTACTGTACTTTTAACACCGGGTGTTTCAACAGTTAACGGTAAAACTTCCGCCGTTATTTTCATAAAGTATTTTGTCGTTTCAATCGATCGTGATAATTAATTCTTGGGGTTCCATTAATGATTGTATCGTCGCATGCGAATATTCCCCAACAAAAAAGAATATTCTCAGACCAATCGAATATTATATAACAACTTGCATACTTTGCAAAATTTATAAATATAACCCACAACTATAACATTATATCAAATCCACACCATAATATTTAAAAAAATATTTTGAGAAAATTAAATATTTATTCATAAAATACGGGGTCTCACAATCTCCCCTCCTTATGGAATTTCGCCCTCGAAATTTACGTCACGATATTTCAGATATCTTTGAGCAAGTGAGGATACCTTGACTTCATTTTGATTCTAAATCTTGAGGTATAACCCTTGAGTGTTGAATACGATTCTTCTTATCCAAGATTTTAACATGTTTCTCCTCAAACGTTAAATCTTTCGCTATCTCGTCTGGTTCTAAATTAATAATGTGGTTCGGGTCGTCCACATATTTATGTAACATCGATACGTTATGAACACGCGACATACTTGACGGTAAAACGAGTTTATAAGCCACAATTCCTACTCGATCGAGGATTTTAAATGGGCCAATTAAATCGAGGGTTGAGATTTCCTCTCTTCGTCGATTCTTGCTTCTAGAATAACGCCCTCTTGAACCTTTTCTTCAAATTCATCGATTAGTTGTGTGTAAAGCTTGAAGCGGCTTTAACTTTATCGATTAAAGTCGATTCTTCGTATATTCGTTATCTTCACGGGGTTCGTATATTCGTGACTTCATAAACGCATACGATCTTCTACTCAACGCGTCAGCTATCACGTTCGTTTTTCCACGATGGTATTGAATGATATGATCGTAATCTTCAACAACTCGAGCCAACGTATTTGGCGCATGTTACGTTCATTTTAGTTGAAGAAATATTTGAGGGTTTTAGAAATGGTTTTGTACTGGGGTCAATACAAAATTCAATTTCACGCTCTAGAGGTAGGCTAAGAAGTCTTCAAGAATACGTCAGGAAATTTATTAACAATAGAAATATCATTCACAACCGTGACTCTCATCCAAGACTTGGATAACACGTCACATCGATACCTATCAACTTATCATCGTCATTCACGACATCGCCTACAGAAAGTCTGGCTTCGGTGCATTCCACACAAGGAAGTCAACAACGAAAGGATCGGGGCTCTTTATTTATGGCTTGATATGACAATGATTGACTTTAGTGGTTTGGTTACTTTGAATTCGCATAACAGGTTGGTTAGGAGTATGAAAGCTAACAACCTTACAAAAAGCAGGATGAGTAGTTAACCAATCGTTTCCAAAAATCACATCAAAGGCAAGTATTTTCAAAGAGATAAGATCGACATGTAACGTGAAAGTGTTGATTTGAACAAGATCTATAAATAGTGGAGGTAACGAAGGTTTCTACTATCGAAGTTTCAACCAATAAGTCAAAGTCTAATTTCTCCGAAGTTAAATTTAAACGTTGAGCACAAGCAAGAGAGACAAAAGAATGGGTAGAACCAGTATCTAATAAGGTATAGACTTCGCAAGAATTTATAATTAACTAACTCGTGCTAACTTCGTTCGGGTCACTCGTTTTTGTTGAGAAGTCACGAAAAACGCTCTTCCTGAAACCACCCACTTTGTTTTGTCTGTATCCGCCTTTGGTACCACCGTTCCAGCTGGACTTGACTTCACTATACGATAAAATTGAGCTAAATGACCATCTCTTCTTGAAATTTCCACTTCTATTATCTTGGCCATGATTACCACCGAAGTGGTTACCATTCTTGGCATGATAATTTCCCCCACGATGGTTATCATTGTTCAGATGGCCGTTGCCACCGGTATGATTATTATCGTGTTGTTGGTCGTTACCTTTTGGTTGGGCTGACTCAACGGTCTCATGTGCTTCCTTGCTTATCTCAGCATTTTCATAGGCCATTTTCAAACACTGTCACAAAACAAGGGTTAATTAACATATCACATATTATCCCTATACTATGACCAACCCATTAAATACAAAATAAACTTAGGTAGGTCATTCTAGTGAAGGAATTCCCCGTCTCTCCCCTCCTAGTTCTTGTCTCACATCTCAGCCAGGGATCATATCCCTAAGCTTTGATACCAAATTGTGGCGCCCAAAAATTAGGTATACATCACCCATCTTGAGTCGTGGGATACATGGTATGCAGAATACAAATACAAACTTAATTATACAACTGTCGTGTACAATACGACAAAATATATGCTGTGAATTTTAATACAAATACTGTCCTCTAGAGAGTATACAAACTCAATGGAGTCCTCATTACATTTATTATCACACTATTTCACAGAATAGTGAGGACTACTAATTCACCATCTAGGACCATCACTCTGTTCCCCGACTAGTCCCTGCTACGTTCTCATTTCCTGAAGAGAACAGTGAAAGAAAGGGTGAGCTCAACTAGCCCAGTAAAAAATATTATGACTAAGATAATGCAAAAAAAATTATCGTTAGCCTTCAACAGTGTTAAACTGATACAATATAACAACCATCAAGTTTAACTGCTGCGGAACAAGCAATCCATTAAAAGAGTCAAGTAGAGAATAAAATCTACTATCTTTTATGATTTAAAAGGTTTTTCATTACTTTTATCGCTGGGACTCGGTTTAATAAATAATCCACATCATCGAATCACCCCCGCACTACTACCAATGATATTCTTTAAGTATCACGACCAATTAATTATCCATGCACTACTGGCTAAAGATAATCATATTTTCATCAACGATCCTGATCACGCCATAAAATAATTCATCTTTGCACTACGGCCAAAGAGAATCCATAGCCATAATCATACCAAAAACTGTCCATCAATGCACTACGGGCCAATGAGGACTTTTTCCACATCATTTGTAACATTACGGTTATGATTACACCGAATAATCCCTGGTCATAATCATACCAAGTCCATCTATGCACTATAGGCCACAGATGACTTTCAACAAAATATAAACATAAGGATGATGACAATGATATAAGAATTCAATAAAACAAGTTCAAGAATTAATTTATCTAGGAACTGATAACGTCCAAAGTGTCAACATGATACTGCTTTGTAGAGTAAAATTCAAGAATGCTCAAAAGAATATGTCCATGAAAAGATAATGGATGAAACGCAAATATCAAGGATATTCCACTAATTTCATGGAGTATAGAAGTCAAAACTTTAACCAACTGTGTATAATAAAGAATGGAATAACAAAAGAAATCACCATGCATGCGGTACTTCGCATAGACAGGTTATTCCAATAGAATAATAATAACGGAACTAGGTCAGGCGAAATTTGCACCGACAGGATGTTCCAACAGAATAATAAAGAATAGAATAACAACATAAATCACCATGCATGCGGTACTTCACATAGACAGGTTATTCCAACAGAATAATATATAACGGAACCAGTCCCACAGAAACGCATGCAGACGCAGGATATTCCAACAGAATAATAATAAAGACGGAACCAGGTCCGGCGTAAAATGCACAGATAGGATATTCCAATAGAATAATAATAAAGATGGAATAATAGAAGAATGTTACTAAGTATAGGGTAGTCGCAGATATCTTTGGTTATTCCAAAGAGAATAATAAAGAATGGAATAACAGAAGTTCTCTTCATGAATACAAAAGAAATAATACCCCTTACGGGTACAACAAATAATATTCCCTACCTTAAAAAAAAACTGGATACTGGAATTGTGAGGTAGCAGACTTCTCTTTTTCTTTCTCTTTATAATTTCTCTCTATAATAATTGCTCTAAAGCTTTTGTGAATTGATGAGAAATAAAGGAAGAATGAGCTTCTATTTATAGGAAAATATAGTTTCGATAATTGCACATTTTGGGGCTAGAAATATTACAGTATAATACCTTCTGTAAGACCCCGAATTTTATGAAATAAAAGTATTCAATTTTTCTTATAATTACTATTCAGTAAATGGTTAAATTGAAAAAAGTTAAAGTTAAGGGTGATATATGAAATTTTTTCAAAATACACAAGTGGTTATAAAATATTCATTGTTGTTGGGAAATATTCGTTTGGTCGTGGAATATTCTTTACGCTTGGGAATATTAATACGACAAATAAGCAGACCATTTGTGGCCCCATAATGTAGAATAAGCTTCGGATGAAGAAAACGACAAAATTAAGTTTTTATAAATAATAACGTAATCGCTTCTGATTAACTTAATTTGTTGGAATACCCGGTTGGTAAAATAAAAAATGTCGCGTTGTCGCAGAAGGCACTAGCGGTATTACAGTATTTTTTGAATTAATGATTCTTACGTAAGAAGGCACTACTCAATAATTGTAACAGTAATTACAGTTCAATATTTTATTTTATTGATTCAATAATTGCTACGTTGAAATTTTATATTATTGTTGTTCAATAATTGTCACTGCACAGTATTTTCCATTATCAGATCAATAATTCATATTATTCGAATAATATTATTAGATAGCATTATTAGCAATGTCTAGAAAGTTACATCAAAGAGAGGTTTGGTCACCTAATTTGCGCCCGATAAGAGAAATCCTTATCGAAAAGCCCCTCTTTCCGGAACTGCTGGTTGTCATTATTGTGATTCTGTAATATTATTTGTGAATAATTAATTATTGATTTATATGATAAGGAAATATTTATTTGATGTGGATATAAATGATGGATTTATTTATGTGGTTATAAATGAAGGAATTAATGTTGAGGTATTTTATCAGTATTTTTGTCGGAATGAAGGTATTAAAAATTAAACCAGTGTTTTTGAGATATATTATGTGAGTTATAATTTTTAATCCGACCGTTGGATCGTTGTAATTTTTGGATATGTTATACATATATAAGTTGAGTATATGTCCACAAATTTTGAACCGTTAAAAATGAACGTATGATTTGTTATGAATTTTAAGAGGTGAATGGTTCATAAATTGTTGAAGTATCCGAATTTAGCATTTTGGTGGAAAATTCTAGAATTGGTGGGCCCCACTTGTGGTTGGTGAAGAAATGTGCTGAATTTTATTTCAAATGTGGTGGGTGGGAATAGTAGCAGGTAAAGCCATCAGGTTGCAGGTCAAGTCTGCTAAAATTTTCCTATAAATAGAGGGCTAAGTTTGAATTGAAAATCACACCAGAAATAAGTTTTCTCTTTTTCTCACTCTAGATTATTGAGTGTATTTTATGAGTATTTAGATACTTAGTGAGTTGATATTCATCAGTGCAAGTTTCCTTCAGCGTCATATCCGATATCCAGTCAGAAGTGCTGCTCTTTTGAGGTAAGGGATAGTAAGGGATAGTAAGAGATTTTAAGGATTATTATGTTTTTCAGTTCGTACTTCTTTTGACCTTCAGAAAATTCTGAAAAAAATTTGAAATGATATGTTGATGAGTTTTATTGATTGTGTCCAAAAATGATGATTTTTGGATGTATAGATTAAGAGTTATGAATTTTATGAGAAAAGACTATTTTAAAAGTAACCGCTTATAACTCCTTGTGGTTAACTCCAAAATTGATGAAATTTTTATTAGGAGTAAATCTATATAATATCAGTGTACTCTGTGAATTTTGGAATTTTTGGACAAGAGTACAATTTATGATAAATGTCTAAATATTCGACGGTTTTGGCCATATGAAAAATAGTAAATGAATTTTAAAAATTCTGAGAAAAATATATGTTCAATATGGGACTATATTCTACTAAATTTCAGAAAAGAAAATTTGTTTGTACTGATTTGGTATTTTTCATGAAAATGGACTAGTTATGAATAAATGAGTTAAATATGTTATGTGAAGGAAGAAAATTGAAAATTATGATTTTATGGCTTGAGAATCATATATGTGGTATATGCAGATTTTTGATGAGGGTTTTAGTTATTGGTGATGAAATCTTATAAGTTTGACATTTTATGATGATTAAATGCATTATTTAGTAAAGTGTAAACAGTTAAAATAAATTGTTTATAAGTTTAAGAAATATTATTCTTTCAATATCATTATACCGAAATATTGGTATGAATTTTATTGTGGAATTTCTACCTTTTTGTGTCAGGGTTACTATTCATGAGTTACTATTTACGAGTTACTATTCACGAAAGTTACTATTCACTTAGTACTATTCACTACAAAATTGGTTTCTTTTTCTAACCAAATTATAGTTGATTTATGAATATTACTCAAGATTAAAACTATATATTGATTATATTGATTTTATTATCATATATAACATTTTTATAACCCTGATGTTGAAATTCTCTTTCCTTGGAGTGTAAAGATGAGTAGATTATTGGTATGATCATGACTAGGGTTCTCTTTGGCCAAGAGTGAAAAGTTGAATTATAACTGGTATGATCATGACCATTAAATTTATAATTGAATATCTTTAGCTTAAGTGCAAAGGTGAATTGATCAACATGGTTATAATTATTGTTTATATAAATTCTGAAGTGATTATATATATTTCTTTGAGATATTAATATCTTTGGCACGTAGGCAAAGATGAATTGTTGATGAATATCTTTGGCCGATGAGTGCAAAAGATGAACTGTTAATGAATATCTTTGGCCCATAGTGCAAAGATGACTCGTTGTTGAATATCTTTGGCCATTGGTGCGAAGATGATGAATGGATGAATATCTTTGGCCCGTAGTGCAAAAAGATGAATTTATCAATATGATTATGAGCAGGAAGCGTGATTTGGCATAACCATGATCTTTGATGTTTCAGTGTAAAGATATGTGATAAAAATTATATTAAATCCCGGTACGAAGAGGAATTTAGAATCACAATTATGATTATGAGATATTTATATGATTATAGAAAGGAACTGTTGATTGATGTTATAGGGATAAAATATTGTTGGTGGACTTTTAACATGAAGAAGAAGATAATAGGATATATTGTCTATTTGACTCTTCTAATGGATCGCTTCGTTCATTTGCAACTATGGTTGAATTTTTATCATCTACCATATGTTCTAAATCTCTGAATTGTTATTGATGAAGGCTATTGATAATTTAATTATCTTTAGTCGTGATATTCTTTACTGAGCTAGTTGTGCTCACCCTTTTGCTTCACAATTCCTTTCAGGTAATAAAAGTGTAACTGGGTCGAGCGGGGGTAACAAGGGAATAGAACGGTGGTCTCTAGCTGTGGAGTTCTCCCTAAACAGTATAGACAAGTGTGTTGTATACATCTTTTAGTAGTTATATTTGGTGAATCATATAGGGAGAGGCGAACCCAACGTTGGAAGGATGTTTTGTCACTATTATACAAGATGTCTAATGATATACAACCTCGTGTCATCATAAGACAGGGTTGTGCTCATTCACTTGCTGAGTATATGTACGAGCACTACCTATATAATCTTGGTGTTTGTTTGAAGTATAATTCTCAATTTGAGATAGTGGAGATAATGATAAGTCAAGAGAAGACTCACCATTGGGAATAATATGATAGTAATCTTCTCGTTTTTCTTTGGGGTCTATTGGGTCAACCAAGGATAATTCTGTGGCCATATGATATATATCATAACCTAGAAGCATGGCCTCCCATGTACGAAGGTTTTCTTGAGCACTTCCCAAAGATTATGATTTCTAAAACAGTTTTTAACTATACCTTTATGTAAGGTGTCATTGTGACGTGCTATCCAAGGTTGGGATGAGAGTCACAGTTGGTATATATATTTGTATCCAAACTCACAGTATATGTGTTGTTGTAGTTTGCACGACAATTGTTGTAATAAAGTTGTAGTTGTTTTCTGTACCATGTATTTGGCGACTCAGAATGGGTTGGATGGAATGGACCTATTTTGGGGTTGTCACACCTTCTTCTTTTTCTTCATTTTTAATTTAGTCCTGCAAGTATTATCAAACTTGCACCACCTCCCCTAATAGTAAATAATGTGAATCAATAGTAAATCATGTGACTCAATAGTTCTAATCATGTGATAAAAATAATTACAGTATAGTACCTCCATCTATACCTCCATTTTTAACTTAGTCATGCAAGTATTATCAATCTTGCACCAACTCCCCTAATTGTGACGCCCCCAAAATAGGTCCATCCCATCCAACCCATTCTGAGGCGCTAAATACATGGTACAGAAATAACTACAACTTTATTATTACAACATATAAACTGTGAGTTTAAATACAGATATTGCAATCTAGACAATATCCACACGCAAATAAATCCCCATCATAATTATTGATACATTATTTTACAAAAATGGTAAGGACTACTAAACAACTCTCTCTAGAACCTTCATTCCATACCCCGACTAGTATTCGCTACATTCTCGCCTCCTGAGAAGAAAAATAGAACAAAAATCTAATAGAATACAATAGAATGACGCTTTTTAAATCAACAATCAGCAATGTGAAACAACAATTCATTAGAAGAGTTAAGTAGAGAATGCAAACTACTATCTTCTATATATGAATTTAAAAGTTCATTGTCCATATTTTATCCTGTAACATCAATCAATATATATACGGAATCAAATATTCATCTTTGCACTACTGTGCCAAAGATATTCATCGATTAGTCATGTTCATCTAAACACTGCTCATCTTTGCACTACGGCCAAAAATATTAATCGGTTGGCCATGTTCATCTCAACACTGTTCATCTTTGCACTTCGGGCCAAAGATATTCATCAAAAATCATTCATCTTTGCACTACCTGAAGCCAAAGATATTCAAGAATATCATCATTTAGGGTGAGGATGATGAAAAATATTTTAAAGGAAACGAATCCAAGTGAAACAAAAGAACAACTATTAAAGATTCGTATTTTAAACAATCCAAGTTCAAAAACACTTCATAAGTAATCAGAGTGGAGTAAAATTCAAGAATGATCAAAACATGGATACAATTAAAGCTAGTATCCATAATAGATATTTTGGACAAAAAGAAGAAATTTCATTTTTTAAATTGAATAGTCAGATTCGTGAATGAAGGTCGTAGTACACGTGAATAGTAACTCGACACCAAAAGATAGAAATTTCATAAAAAAACATCTTCACGCCGTGAATGAATAGTACTCGTGAATAGTAACTCATGAATAGAACTCGTGAATAAGAACTCATGAATAATAATTCGTGAATAAGAAACTCATGAATAAGAAACCCGACATAAAAAAGTTTCAAATTTGATAAAATTTCCAACCAATATTCGGCATAATGATATTGAAGAAATAATATCATTTTTCTAATAAAATAACATCCCTTACCTCGAAAAGACAAGTCTTCTAGTTAAACACAGGATATAAAGGCTATGACTTGAACTCAGACCGTATATAGCAATACTCAAAGTATACTCAAAATACTCACAAGAATACGCTTTCGATAATATAGAGAGAAAACTTCAGTTTCTGGTGTGATTTTCAATTCTAACTTAAGCACCCTATTTATAGGAAAATGCTTAGAACACCAAAGTAGAAAATTTAATTTAATAATATTATTATTATTTCCACAACTTCCTACGTACCAAGAATCTGAATTCAGCTATTAAAACACATGCAAGAACCACACTCAAATCACCAAAAACGTTTTTCATATTAAAAATATTTTAAACTTCAAAAATTAATTATTTCGAAGCTTCAAAACTTTAATAATTCATAATAAATAGCCCTTTTATCAGAAAATTCAAATCTCGCGAGTTTTTATAGAAAATTCAATTCTCTACAACTTTACAGAAGAAAGTTTTTTCAAATTCCAAACAGAAATTGACCGAAATCCATAAACGGGTGATTTTACAGGCTATAATCAAATTTCAATCAAGAAATGGGGTCCACCGACACATAAAACATGCTTTAAATATTTTTGGTAACAAAAATACTCCTCCTCCACATATACTCATATATCCCACATTCATCGTAAAAATATCATCATTATTATATTATTAAAATATAATAATATATTTAAATGAATTATTTTATCGTAAAAAGATAAAATTTCAATTTTCAACAATTGTCACATTAAAATTTTCTCCATCTATATCCACATAAAATTAATATTTTCCTCATCATATGAATCAATAATTAATTATTCACAAATAATATTACTGAGAATCACAAGATCGGGCAACCGTGTAGTTTCCACGAAAGAGGGGCTTTCAATAAGGATCTCTCCTACTCGGGCGCGCAATTAGGTGACCAAACCTCTCCTTAGATGTAACTTTCTAGACATTGCCAATAATGTTATCAAATAATATTATTCAGGATAATATGAATTATTGTCTGATAATGGAAAAATTGTGTAATGACAATTTATTGAAACAACAATGTAATATAAAATATCAATGCGCAATTATTGAATCAATAAAATAAAATCTTTGAATAATAACCATCAGTAACAATTATTGAGTAAAGCCTTCTTCACGTAAGAATCAATAATTGGTGCAATACTGGTAATCCATTGCGGCAACAACGCAGTATTAGTGTGTTTTAACCACGGGTATTCCAACAAGATAACGGTAACAACTACACCAATTATTTATAAACAACTTATATTTATCGCTTTTTTTTCTTCATCCAATCGCTTTCCGTTATGGGCCCACAAAAGACTGCTGGCCGTTGCATGCGAATATTCCCGACGCATTTAATATTCCACGACCAAACGAATATTCCCAAACAATAATGAATATTTTATAACCACTTGCTTATTCGAAATATTTGCGTATTTTACCCATAACTATTCACATTAATCAAATCAACCCTTACTATTTCAAAATAATAAATAGAGGAAAATAAATTTCATTTATTAATAATTTGGGGTCTTACACTAATAGTAACAAGAATGTGAAATAATAGTATACACATGTGAACAAATAGTTATAATCATGTGAATTAATAGCAATCAATTGCTCATTTATCCGGTTAAATACCCGATTGGTCAATATAACCTCCAGACATCAATTATTATCGAAATAAATGTCGATTTTCACTAACACAAACAATTCCAACATAATGAAACTATTTTTATCAACAATATAAATTTTGAAATTTTGAAGTTTGACTTTTCCCAAAAAAAGTCAACTGTTGACTTTTTGACCAAATAGTGAATCCCGGAAAATTTTATGTTTATAGACTATTTTTACTAATTTCATCGTTCCGGACTCAAATATCACGTCCGCGTCTCCAAATTTAACTCCGAACACAACTTCAATTTTAATAACATTCATCATTAATATTATAACTCACAATATTTATCAACTAGGTCATTCCCAAGAAAGAGGGGGCTTTCCAATAAGGATTTCTCCCTATTGGCGCGTAATTAGGTGACCAAACCTCTCCTTGACAGAACTTCTAGACATTGTAAATATTGTAATTTAATAATACGAATAACTTTGTCATCTCAATTATTGATTTAATAAAATAACATATTATGCGCGATGATATTGTGACAATAATCGAATCAATAATACGAGAGATATGATGCAACAATTATTGTAGCAATAATTGAGTATAACTAAGTGACTTTCACATAAGCATCAATAATCAATACCGTAATGCTACTACGCAACCACGCCAGACATCGCATTTCTTTAACACCGGGTGTTTCAACAGATAAACTAGTAAAACTTCCGCCGTTATTTTCATAAAGTATTTTTGTCATTTTTTCAATCTGACAATAATTTCGTTGCGGGGTCCACTAATGATTGTACCGTCGTACGGATATTCCCCTACAAAAAGAATATTCCCCGACCAATCGAATATTATATAACAACTTGCGTACTTTACAAAATTTATAAATATAACCCACAACTATAACATTATATCAAATCCACACCATAATATTTAAAAAATTATTTTGAGAAAATTAAATATTTATTCATAAAATCTGGGGTCTCACATCTGACATACCCAAAGGGAATTGTAGAGGATGTGCTAGTGAAGGTTGACAAGTTCATATTTCCGGCAGATTTCATAGTCCTTGATTTTGAGGAGGATAGAGAGGTCCCGATAATATTGGGAAGGTCGTTCATGGGAACTGGAAGGACCCTGATCGATGTCCAAAAAGGGGAGCTGACAATGAGAGTTCATGATCAGGAAGTGACGTTCAATGTCTTCCGATCAATGAAGTATCCTAATACACCTGAGGATTGCTTCCAGATAAATACAATTGATAATTCAGTGAAGGGGGTATTCTCAGAAACTTGCATTCAAGACCCTCTAGAAGCTACTTTGATTGGGGCTAGTACTACGGAAGAGCCCTCACATGTGGAATGTGTCATGTGGCTCGATGAACCTCAAGGATCGAAACAATTCCACCGACAGTTCGAGTCTCTGAATGATAATGAGGCATCTACTTCCAAGGCTCATCCATCAATCATTGAGCCTCCCGTCCTTGAGCTTAAACCCTTGCCTGCTCACCTGAGGTATACTTAGTTAGGAAATTCATCTTCATTACCTGTGATAATTTCTGCTTCTCTAACCAAATGTCAGGAAGAAAAGCTGTTGCTTGTGCTCAAGAGGTATAAAATAGCCTTGGGGTGGTCTATTGCTGATATAAAAGGGATCAACCCGACTCTATGTATGCACAAAATTCTTCTGGAGGAAGGCTCAAAGCCATCTATAGATCATCAGAGGCGGCTAAATCCCATTATGAAAGAGGTCGTCCGAAAAGAGATCATTAAGTTACTAGATGCGGGCATTATCTACCCCATCTCCGATAGCCCTTGGGTTAGTCCAATCCAGTGTGTGCCCAAGAAGGGCGGGATGATAGTTGTGTCCAATGAGAACAACGAACTGATTCCCACAAGGACAATAATCGGGTGGATAGTGTGCATGGATTACAGGAAATTGAACAAATCAACGTGTAAGGATCATTTTCCCCTTCCATTCATTGATCAAATGCTTGACCGGTTGGCCGGGCATGAGTACTATTGTCTGCTAGATGGGTACTCGGGGTACAATCAAATTTCTATAGCTCCTGAAGATCAGGAGAAGATGACATTCACATGTCCATATGGGACCTTCGCCTTCCGGAAAATGTCTTTCGGGCTATGTAATGCTCCCGCAACATTTCAGCGATATATGATGTCGATCTTCTCTGACATGGTTAAAAAGACCTTGGAGGTCTTCATGGATGACTTCTCATATTTGGGAGCTCTTTTGAAAACTGCTTGACAAATCTGACTGCTGTTCTCCATCGATGTGTCGAAACCAACCTGGTGTTTAATTAGGAGAAATGTCACTTCATGGTGGAAAAGGGCATTATATTGGGCCATCGGGTTTCTGCATGAGGGATTGAAGTTGATAAGGCAAAGATAGATGTGATCAATAGCCTCCCACACCCACCTCAGTAAAAGGGGTAAAGAGTTTTCTGCATGCCGAAGTTCTATGTAAGATTTATCCAGACTTTCGCGCAGATCACCAAATTTGTGCACTCTTTTCGAGAAGGACCAATTTTCTAGTTTGATGTCGCCGCTGAAAGCGCCTTTGAATTATTAAAGACAAGACTTATCACGGCACCTATTGTGGTAGCTCCCGACTGGACCTACTTTTTTGAGCTAATGTGCGATGCTAGTGACTTTGCGATAGGGGCAGTGTTGGGCTAGAGAAGGGAAAAGGTTTTCCACACTATCTATTATGCCAGCAAGATATTGACTGATGTTTAGTTAAATTATATCACTACTGAGAAGGAGCTGTTGGCAGTGGTCTATGCGTTTGACAAGTTCTGTTCCTACCTAATTGGAACGAAGGTGATTGTATACACTGATCACTCGGCCATTAAGTATTTGATAGAAAAGAAGGATGTTAAGTCAAGATTGATAAGGTGGGTTTTGCTTCTTCAGGAGTTTGACTTGGAAATCCGAGATAAGAAGGGGACAGAAAACCAGGTTGCCGATCACTTATCAAGATTGGAAAACACCACGCCCTCGAATGACGCTGAAAAAGCCATAAATGACTTTTTCCCGGATGAACAACTTTTTGTGGCCAATGGCATGGTTCCGTGGTATGCGAACTTCGCAAATTATGTTGTTTGCCAAGTTCTTCCCCAAAATCTGAGCTATCAACAAAGGAAGAAATTCCTTAAGGATGCCAAGAAATATCGGTGGGATGAGCCCTTCCTGTTTAAGCAGTGTTCCGATCAGATTCTACGTAGATGTTTGCCTGAAGAAGAAATTGAAGGAGTGCTACATCATTGCCACTCTTCAAAGTATGGGGGTCATTTTGGAGGTCAACGAACTGCTGCTAAGGTGCTTCAGTCAGGATTTTATTGGCCTATCCTATTCAAGGATGCACACGCATATGTGATGCATCATGACTGCATGCCAACGGTAGCACTATATCAAGGCGGCATGAGTTACCCGTGATTTAACGAGAATTTTGTAATTAATTTTAATATTTATTGAATTAAATAAATATTTTTCGATGATTTAATTATTAGATAATAATTAATTGACGCAATTGTGGTAGATTAATTTAATTATATGTGTTACATTTATTAAATTAATGTAGAAAGTTTTTATTATCAAAGTATGTGATTATGTGAGCTTATTGTATTAAAAAAAATATTTAATAAGCATATTGGTATTTTAATTAATTTAATTATTAATTAGAGAATTAATAATTTGATATTATTTATTAATGAGAAAATTATTTATGTGACTATGTGAATTTATGAGAAATTATTATATTTTATTTAAAATATATTAAATAAAATATTGGATTTATTTTATAAGGAGTGTGACATTTTCAAACTATATGATAAAGCTTTATTAAATTAAATGACTTTGAATCAATTAAGGGTTGCCAAACAAGGCCCTAAGTAGTGGTTGGATGCGATTACCCATGTTTGGGTTAATCGACCATTACGCCAAGACGCTTTTCTTTTCTCCTCCGTTATATTACGCCTTCTTTTATTATTATTATTCTAAGTCCGGAAAAGCAGAGAAGCAGAGAGAGTTTGAGAACTTTGAGAGAGATTGCGAATATTGTGATTAAAGGTGAAGAAGTGTGAGAAATTGGGAATTTTGTCACCCCTGTGTAATCTAAGCAGAGTATTCAAGGTAATCCTTTCTTCCCAAATTTTAAAGTTACGTCATTTAGTTTTTATAAAATGGCTTTCATATATTTTGTAAAATCTCTCAGAATTGAAAAAGTGTTTGATTATGAGTTTATATATGGGTTAAGATATATCAAATCGTATTTGATTATATATATATATTATGTGAATTATCATGTCATCGGTTTCATAATACTATGAATTGCTATTTCAAAATTTACATAGTTTGGGTTTTGGCCATATGGCCTTATACGTGATATTTCATGTATTGAACGTATATTATCCCTAAATTTTACATTCGTATGTTGTTATGCATGTTGATACGAAGAGACCAAAGTTTAAATAAAACGGATTCGATTGTTATAACGAATCCGTAGTGACAATTTTCATTTTTTTTATTTTCAAAACCTTCAAGAACATCAAGAACAGTGAAAATAAATGTGTTGATTTTGCAAATTATGTGTTATAACTTGTTAAAAATCATGCTAGATGGGTTAAGTAATGATTATATATGTATTACAATGATTGGGTAAGTCTAAATTCGTGTAAAAATAACTAATTGGAAGTTATGGCCATATTCATATATAATTTTACGTGTGATTGATTTTTGGCCTAATTTGGCCTTGTTATGTTCAATGAATCGCGTAGAATCAGCTAAACTCGCAGAATGAGCACTGGTAACCTCTCTACACAAGGCGTTACTAAACTACATTACCAGCTTTGCCAAAAAAAAAAAATTAAAAAAATTAAAAAAATTAAAAAAAATATTCGATGAAAATTATTATTAAAATATTTATAAAATAAATTAAATATTTTAATTGAGATACTTATGGAATAAAATAAATATTCGATGAAAATTATTATTAAAATATTTATAAAATAAATTAAATATTTTAATTGAGATATTATGGAATAAAATAAATATTTGATGAAAATTATTATTAAAATATTTATAAAATAAATTAAATATTTTAATTGAGATATTTATGGAATAAAATAAAAATTGATGAAAATTATTATTAAAATATTTATAAAATAAAGTAAATATTTTAATTGAGATGTTTATGGAATAAAATAAATATTCGATGGAAATTATTATGAAATAATTTATTTGAGTGTAATAATAAGAAGAGAATGAAAATATTCTAATTTAATTAAGTAATTAAATTAGAAGGGTAATGATTTGTTAAATAAAGTAGAGTTTATATTAAATAATTAAGTGAAAATGTAACTAATGAATGTCGTGAATACATATGGTATGTGTGTAGGATTTGTGGTGAACGGAAGTAGTAATCGTTTAGCCTACGCACGAGGCAAGTTTTCTAACCCTACTTGTCATTATTGTTCAAGTTTATTATTTACCTCGAGTAAATTATCATTACTATTATTCAAGTTCAAATGTTATATTAAAGATTGATTATCTTTTCAAAGCATGATTCAGCTTATACAATAATTGTTCTATTGTATACTTCCTGAGATTATTATTCAATTTGAATATCATTATTATTGAACCTTATTAGACTAGCGAACCCTTATTGATTCGACTAGTCCATAGTTGATGAGTGTTCTAAATTTCGTAACCTCGATGAATTATCCAAACCAAACTTCCTTTGGTGCGGACTCGAATGTCAAATTGAGATGAACAACCCCGCGAAAGGATTTACTTACGTTAGCGTTAAGATATTGTGTACGAGATGGTACTAAGGGTCGATCCCCCAAAATGCAGTAGAAAGGTCCATAGTCTTATGACTTTTAAAGGTTTCAAGTATAACCCTTGATAACCTAGGACATAGTTCAAGGTCTTATGACCCTCAGAAATCTTTTGATTCTTGTTATTCATTCTTGATTCAAAAGTTAAGCTTTTATTCAGATGTCTTTGATTCACTCGCATGTTATTATACTGTTATTTCATTGTTATACTTGTGGGCATTTGTGCTCACTCTTGCGTAATAATAACATTGCAGTTAAGAATGAAAGAACCAACAAACCTTCTACTAGTAAAGGCAAGGGCAAGGTTAACAAGTGATGAAGACTTGTTGTTTTATATGATGATGTATTTGTTTAAGACTTAAGTTAATGATGTTGTTTAAGACTTAATTGTTTATGATTCCGCACAGATGTTTAAGGTTAGAGTAACCTGGGATTGTATTTATTATGTAGTTGATGTAACCCCATAAGGGGAGATTTATTATTATTTCTATCTATTGCATGGTTTGCATTTATTATGGGTAGATAGATAGATGATATTTGTACAGTGAACACCAAATCCCGTGAAATTGAAGTACCCGGATTTGGGGATGTCAAATTACCACTGCAGAATATATCCTGGAAGTCGAATTATTTGATGTATGGGGAATCGACTTCATGAGACCATTCCCATCCTCCTTTAACAATCTCTACATCCTTGTGGCAGTGGATTACGTCTCAAAGTGGGTGGAAGCAGTTGCCTTGCCGACTAATGATGCTAAGGTAGTGCTTCAGTTCCTAAAGAAAAAAAATTTCACCCGTTTTGGCACACCTCGGGCTATCATCAGTGATGAAGGGTCACACTTTTGTAACAAATACTTTGAAGCCCTTCTAGCCAAGTATGGGGTGACCCATAAGATCACCACTGCCTACCACCCACAGACCAGCGGTCAAGCTGAAATTTCGAATCGGGAGGTGAAACGAATCTTGGAAAAGATTGTTAACCCAAACCGTAAGGACTGGTCTAAGAAGCTTGATGATGCATTATGGGCCTACCGAACATCTTATAAAACGCCTCTTGGAATGTCTCCATATAGGCTTGTTTATGGTAAGGCATGTCATCTCCCAGTTGAATTGGAGCACAATGCATACTGAGCTATTCAAAAGCTCAACTTTGATCTTGAGGCAAATGGGTGAAAAATGCATATTGTCAGAATTAAATGAATCGACGAGTATAAATCGTAAGCGATAAAAACGCTAAGTTGTACAAGGAAAAGACCAAAAGGAGGCATGACAAGAAAATCCTTGATAGACACTTTGAACCGGGCCAGAAGGTTCTTCTGTTCAATTCCCGTCTAAAGTTATTTCCTAGGAAGCTAAAGTCCCGATGGTCGGGGCCCTTCACAGTTGCCAAGGTTTATACCTATGGGGAAATAGAGGTTGAGGACCCAAATTCCGACACTACCTTCAAAGTCAATGAGCAGAGGTTAAAACACTACTGGGGCGGCGAGGTCGATCGGCAGAATACCTCCATCGCATTGGGAGACCCGGTGAAAGATGGGAAAATAGTCAAGCCGATGACTCTAAATCAAGCGCTTGATGGGAGGCATCCCCATCTCAGTATCAACAAATTGTTTTCATCTTTATTAAATACGTTTCATTTTGCTTGTTTAGTTAGTGTCTGTAGTTTATATGACAGAAGTTGTGTTCTGCATAATATGTTAGTATGTGAATAAGTTTCTTAGTATTTAGAATTGTGATTCCTTTCTGTTTTTATGTAGTGCATGTTATTAGAGCCATGCTTCAGGATGTGCTTTAACTTGTGAATATTGTGTTGGTTTTGATTGTTGTGCAGTAATGCTCGTTTGTGCATTGTGCAGGATTGAGTTTAAAATTTTCTAAAGTGGCGCCCAAATGGCCAAGATTAAGCGCCCTATCTCGCGCTTCTAGCGCGATGGTAATTAAAGTTTCATTCTGTCATCGGCTCAAATAACTGCGATTGGGCGCCCGCGCCAAGGTCAGCCACACCTCGCGCCCCGGCGCCGTTCCTCTCGCCCCAGCGCCAGCGACAGGCAAAGTGTCTGTAGTGTCGCGCTTCAGTCAACCTGCGAGTGACGCCCACCTCAAGGTCAGTCACACCTCGCTTTCTCGGCTGTTGCTTCGCGCCCATACCATAGTTGGGTTTGACATCGCTACTTCAAAGACCACTTGGCGCCCAAAGATTACGCTTGGCGCCCCAGCGCCGACAACGTATTTAGTTAAATTAAAAGAGACGTTTTGCTGAACTTGTCTAATTTCTTATCAGATCCTCACCAAGCGACGCGACTCTATCTCTCCCTTGTCCCAACTGTCAGCCGTTTCCTACCGTTTGAGCGACCAACCGACCACCGGTTACTATTTCAACCGTTGTTTCTCTCCTCTCTATTTAACCAGAGTCGGTCAACACCTATGGTATAGTTCCTCATGTGCTAAATCTCTCCCTTTCTGATTTTGATTATAATGGCCTCTAAGCGTCCCAGAACAAGTATTGGCCCTCTTCCATCCTCTTCCCGAGCCCGTGCTCCGACTTGGGATGCTATCAAGTTTCCAACAGAGGAGGGATATCAGAGGTACACTCAAAATTTTTTGTCTCGAAGTCAGGTGCCTGAGCGAGGGCTTAGGCCGGATGACAAATTGGATGACGAGATGAATGCAATGATATCTAAAATAAAATGGGTGCATTTCACCAAACCGTCGGAATCCGCCGTGGTTGCAGTGGTAAAGGAATTCTATGCTAATTGCATTCTTGATGGTCCGCCGGCTTCGCCAGTGAGGGACAAATTAATTCCTTTTGATAGTAAGGCTATCAATGCAGTTTATGAGACTACCAATTTTGACCGCCGTGATTATCGCGAGAATGGGATACGGGGCTACCACACTGACGAGATTGCTAGCAAGCTCTGTAAGCCCAGAACGGTATGGAAAACAAATGATTACACTGCTGAAAGAACATCATTCCTCAAAGAAAGCCCTCACCAGTTATGGAAAGGCATGGTACGCTTTTATATGTGCGAATATTATGCCTACCCGGCATGTGAGCGATGTGACTCGGGAAAGGGCGACTCTGCTCTACGCCCTTGTGAACGGTTTGAACATCGATGTTGGAATGTTAATCAACGAGTCCATCAAGAAGGCTATTAAGAGCAAAGTAATGTCTGAACTCTCGCACCCGTCTCTTATTACCCGTCTTTGCAAATGGGCGGGCGTTCAGTGGGAGAAAGAATATGTCACCATGCCTCCAATGTCCGTTATTGATCATCATCTCATTAGCCGCTATGCAGTTTGGGATGGAGCACCATCGCATCCCCGCGGAGCAGGATTTCTGCCAGCGCCTCAACCACCGCCAATCAGTGACCTGCCGCCATCCACTGAGGCGGGCACCTCCTCGCACGTGCCCGAGGACCCGTACTTTGAAAATGTTCATGCTGGGACACTCGCAGAAATTCTTAATAGCCTGAGTTTCCTCCACTGCAAGATTGACCATGTCGCCGGGTGGCAGAATCAATTCCACCATTTTCATGCCGAATTCACAAACATGCTCTCAAACATCCATTCTGCTCAGGGGGAGATGATGCAGATTTCATGTCCTTCCCATTTCCCGCTCCTCTAATTTACGTTCCTTATCCGCCGTAATTTCCACCTGCTCAGGGGGCCCGCGCTGATGGGCCGGTGAACGTGGAGGATGATGGCGATAATGATGCTCATGAGGGTGCAGCTGGTGATGAGGGTGCTGATGATGATGTGCTGTTTGGTTTTGATGGCGATGATGATGTGCTTTTGGGTGATGAAGGAGCGGACGGTGATGAAGGAGGCCAGTGAGGACACTGGCCAGTTAGCAAATTTGGGGGAAGAATTTATGTTATTTATTTAATATATGAATTGTGTTAGTTTTAAAATTTTGAACTGTTTATTGGGTGTAAGGGTTTGAGTAAAGCTTTTGGGCTGGATAGCCCCTGACTTATGTTTTAATGTTAATAGATCTATCGTGTTTATTATTGTGATAAAGCTTTTTGTTTTTGGATGCATGTTCTTGCTTAGTAGTATGTTAAGATACAATTGAATGCATGCCAGGTTATATCTTTTGTTTGGAAATTTCTTGACTAAGTCATATTTTGTTTGCCTAAAGCCTCATTTTTTTTGGGTTTTACACTGATTAATTGGTATACTTGATGCCATGTGTTATGGCTTTTCCCTGTGGTTGTAAGGGTGCTATATAGTTTATAGTTTTTTGCCTGCTACTTTGTGATTAAGTCTATCCCCGAGTTTGTAATTGTCTATATGATGGGCTAGGGTAGTTAGCGGTAAGTTTTGTTTGTGGCTTTTGTCGAACATCAATTAATTATATCATTCTCTTAGGCTAGTGGCAAATCTATGAGAATTTGGGGCGTGTATTTTAGATATATTAAAACTGTCTTGGATCCATCGTGTTAGTGAGCACTGACCAATTGTCTTTCCTAATTGTGTGTCCAGATTTAGGTTGTCATTTTATCGTGTTGAAAATTTGTACGCTATTAAAAAAACTCTGTTGATGTCAAGGTAATTAAAGACTTAGAAGCTTGTGCACTTTCGGGTCTATTGTAAAAAAAAAAAAATCAATTACAGTCCTACGGTGGGTTGAGATGGAGCGTGGAAACGCACTCGCCCATAAACGTAGGCTGGTAATATCGATTGTAGACTTATGTTATTTACATGGCCTTTGTGCTTGAGTTATTAGATTCTTAGGGGTGTTTTACACCTAATGCCCTAAAGTCTTCTGGCTTGGGAGTCATTGATTGAAAGCTTGCTAATGGGTGCTCTGTTTAGCATCAAAGTAATTAAGAACTGTCTGAGTCTGATATTGCTTAAACTTTTGATCCTTTCGTGGTCTGCGTCTTGTCTTATTGCTTGTTAATCATGTGAGTTGCATAATAAGCTTATTAGTATCACAGTCGAATGTGTGATCTGAGTTTGAGCTATGGCTAGTTAGATGCTTGGGTGCGCACACACACAATTGTATGGATCTATTCTGATCTCATGGTTATCGTTTGACTTTAAGCCCTCTTTCGCATGCGTTTTGCCCTATTCTCAGAGTATGTGTATGATTTTTGTTGGGTTTAGAGGCCATATTTTTAGTTGTTAGTTTCAGTCTTCATTCGTCTCGTGCACTAATGGGTACGAGTCTCTGTTAGTTTGCTCGAGGACAAACAAAAGCGTAAGTTTAAGGGTATTTGATGAGTGGGTTTTATACCTACGAATCAGTTCCTTTGTGGCTTAAACTAGTGTATGTTTTCAGTCTCTTAGTTAGTTTTTAGTATATTTTGATTGTTATTATGTCTAAGTATGCTTTGAGTGGTTTCGCATTTGTGTCATTTTTCTCGTGTTGTTGGCGCCCACAACGCCTAATGTCACTCTTAGAGTTCATACCAACCGCCACACTCAACGCCTGACGCCAATGCCTCGCACCTTGCCAATGTTGTTGAGCTTTCTGTGACTCGGCGTTCCCCCCACACCTAAGGTCGGCGCCAGCTTCTGCGCCTAGCAATATTTACGCCAGGCGCCCTATCATCTAAAGATGGCGCCCAATACGACTTTCGCGTCAAGCGGCCGATCTTCTCATACAGAATAGCTACCTCCTGTCCAAACACCTTTGTAGCGTCTTTAATGACCTAGAAAAAAGCAGACTCATATAAAATACAAAGAGAAAGTAGCAGATTTAGGATCGAATATCGAGATATCCAACAAGAACTCACACAACAAACTTAGATTAGAGAGAAAGAAGTTTCGCTTTAAGGAAGAAACGTTATCAGATCTTACCTTAGCTCACCAGATACGATGAAGAAGAAGATTTGGAGACAAAACATTTCTAACATGAGTTTTCTTATTCCAAATCTCCCATTTATTTGTGTACTACCGATTATGGTGAATGTATTGAATATGTGTGTTAGTACCATAGTTATGAACTAACTCCATCTTTAGGGGTCTGCAATGTAACCTTTTTGTTTAGCTTGATCAACTTTCTCTCCTATTATATATAATGAATCATTTTGGAATGGGTTGTTGTATTTAGTATTTAATGACTGATTGCTTGACTGAGTTTTTGGTATTGATAATAATGGACATTGACAAATGAATGTTATTAATTATCTAACTTTTAATTACAAAGAACACACCGTTATAACCACGCCATGGAATGTGTGTATAATATGCTCATGGGATGTATATATCTCTATGTGCCTTGTGTGACCTTGAGACTTAGCTTAATGACCTTGACCAGAGTTATTGTCACCAATAGACATATTGTGTTTTAAATTAGGTTAGGGATGTGCATTTGACCTTGACGAAGTTTTATGCGTAATTACTTTTCTCGGTTGGCCATTCCTTGATTTGTTTGTAATATGGAGAGTTAGGAGATTAGGTGACACATTAGGGGAGTTGTAATCCTATCTTGACTTCTTAGCACAACCATTTCTCTCGTTATTTTCATTTATAATCATATAGCTTAACCAACATTCCTAATTACTTGTTTAGATAAGATCAGTGACAACTCTACCTTAGTATTTGTTTTTATTTGAGACTTTGTCCTCGTGGGTTCGACACTCTACTTACTTATATTACTTGTCGACCGCGTAAGCTTGCGCGCGATTTGGCAATTGCTAAATCGACCAACAGTGTGGAGGTGGATTGGTTACTTTGGTATAAAGGTTTGGTTACCTTGGTATAAAAGTTTGGTTACCTTGGTACGAAGGTTTGGTTATCAACATTACATTACACATCACTCTTTTATCTCTCTCTTTCCTATGCAGTGTTCTTATTTTCCTTTGGACATGAAATTGGAATTGGAATTTTTGGAGTCCTGCCAGAGAATCTCGCCGATATATGGTACTGGACAGATCAGTTTGCTTTGGAGATTATTTACCACAACCGTATGATAAATTATCATTGCAGAACAGTAGAGTCAGAATCCGCTACGGTGTTCTACATTTCATTCTACGCTGGACTCGCGGTGGGCGAGTATTTATGGACGTTGAATTACACATTCAGGGACCGTGATCGTCATTGCGAGATGATTCTGAAGAAGGCAACCTGTGAAGGAGTAGTGGCGGAGTAGCGGAGGAGAGGGCAACTGTGAGAGAGATGAAGATTTGAATTTGAATATTTAAATTTGAATTATTATTTTGAATTTAAATTTGTTTTTGTTGTTAGATCCCAGATATTTAAATTTGAATTATTAATTATGACAATTATTTCTCCTTAATTTTAGATTTTTTTTATTAATGTGAATTGTATTATTTTTATAATTATTTTATGAATTTATTATTTTTATAATTATTTTCTAATTATTGTATATTAATGTTAAGAACCCTAATTTATATACATGCGAATTTACCTAATACTAGCACCTTGCCACTTGCTTATTTTACATAGTGATACGCAACTCATGAAACTCGTGCTCCCAAGGTCAATTCCGTCCATCACAACTAATGATTGCCAATAACTCACCTGGCCCACAAGCTGACGTGGTATAAAAGGGGTAGGTAAATATTGTCCAACCCAACCCGGGCACGTGACAGTACAAAATGATTCTATTACCACAAAGACGACACGTGGCGACCAACTACTCGTACACAACATAGCTAGCACTCATGCTCTTTCTTTCTCTGGTGTTAGGACCGTCCTTCCAGAAACTTCTGGGGAACTCCTGGCTGCAAATGGCCGAGCCATCGATCGGTCCTTATCGCGCCACGTGGCAATGACAGTGCATCCGACGTGGCATCCCCATTCCCCCGAAAATGATACGCCCCTTTTTTCTACGATTTTAGGGCACTTAAAAAACACTTTCCAAACGACTGAAGAAACGGTCAATTTTTTTTTTTTTTTTTAAATGTTTTATAAGATTTATTAAAATTAGAATTTTTATAAAAAAAAGTATTTTGAATATCATTTGAACAAACATATTTTTTACATGTATTCAAATGATATTCAAAATTTTTTTTTTCTGTAAAAATTCCAGCCGGTCGCATACGCGGTCCCCCTAGACTTTTTCTTTTGAAAATCAGTAAACAAAATTTTTCCGATAATTTAACGAGAGAATTTAGGAATTTGTGATTTTTTTTGTGAGTATTTTTCTCTTAAGATATGAATGTAAATGGAAATGGTGTTGATGAAGTTGTTGAAATGGATGAAGAGGTAATTAGAGATAGATTGGTGTATATGTGGGGGTACCTTCCTGGTGCTTTGCCGCAGAGGTCGCCGATGTTATCTCCAATGGAAGTCCGGCTTCCTCCGACGGTTGGTGGCGGAAGTTTGTGGAAGGATGTTTGCGGCGGTGGTTGTGGATTTGCTATGGCGCTTTCAGGTGCTTTGTGCAATTTGATCTCTGTTTCACCTAGTATCTAGACTTTTGACTTGGTTTTTTTTTTTTGACTTTTAATTGCCAAGAATGTGACTGTTTTGGACAACGGATGTGGATATGCAATTAATTGAGTTTAAGAATTGTTCTCCTTAACTTACTGTTTTAGCTTGGTGCTAATCTTTTGACTATTACTTTTCTAATTTATATTATAAATGGATTGAAACTTTGAATTACTATCTTTGAGACCCGAGATTTGCACCTTAACATTGCATTGAAAATGTGTGATTGGTTGCTGCAGTTTTCTATTGAATTTTGCTCAATGCCAAAATTGGGCAATTTTTTTTTAAAAATTTATTTTATTTTATTTTTCTGTTTGTTTGGAATTGATGAGTCTCTTTTTCCAATTGAACCTGTATATATTTCCTTTTTCAGTTTTGGGGTAATCCCATTGACCACTCTCTTATTTGAAAGTGTTGTATTTGGTTTTAAGGTCTGGCTTTTAACTAAACTTAGGCTTAACTTGGATAGCACTGTATTGTTTCCCTAAAGTAAGCGGAGTTTTTCTGTGACATTAGCTCTTGAATGCATGTTTAGATGTCCAAACTGAAGACAGAAGTATTTTGATGTTGCGCGTGCTTTTCTAAAAGTCAATGTTGAGGATCTTGAGGTGCTCTATCTAATTAGAGTGGTGCTTTATATAGTTGTAGTAGCTGTAGCACTCATTATTTTATTTCCTTTTTCTTTTCTGTTTTTCATTTACAAATTAGATACTGGGAAGCTCATTACATGGGGTTCAACAGACGACCTAGGTCAAAGTTACGTGACATCCGGAAAGCATGGGGTAGTGCAGCTCTCCCTGATTCTCTACTTTAGTGGTTTCTTTCATCGTTTTCCTCCTAAGAAATTAACCTGCAATTTTCTGTTAAGGAAACACCAGAGCCTTTTCCTCTTCCCACTGAAGCTTCAATAGTGAAAGCTGCAGCAGGGTGGGCACATTGTGTTTCGGCTACAGGTACTAATTGTTTGGATCTCACGTTATTGACTTTTTATCTACCCTCAGTTGGCCTTCTTGGATAATGGATAAATAAAAACTAATGTTGCATTTGAATCGAAGGAATGGAATTAGTGAAGGAATGAAATAGAGAAGGGAATGGAATGGTGAGTGAAATGATTCATTCCATACCCTCTTCCAAGGAATAAAATTCACGAATTTGGTAGGAATGAGTCATTTCATTCTCACCTTAATTCATGAAATCCAAACGTAGCATAAGAGCATAGATTTTCACCAATTTTATGTGATTCTGATATAAGGATATGTAATCATTCAATTTTAAAGGGTCAAACTACGAGCAGGAATGAATAAATGGAGAGAGCCTTTAAGTTTTCTTGGGAGGAAAACACTTTACCTTTCTGTAAGAAATAATGAGGGCCCTCATATATGAAAATTTACTTTCAATCTTATTTGCTTCTGTCGTCGGACACAAAAGAACAAACTATCATTGGTAGCTGATCATATAATGTCATTGAAACAGACCGAGGATGGACTCAATTAAAAGGACATATGTCCATTTGGTTGATTTCTTGTATAAACTGCTTTATTCTGCACTGGCAACTTTATTCTATCAAAAGACTCAGATTAAGTGAGTTTCAACTCTCAATTACAGAGAGTGGAGAAGTTTACACTTGGGGATGGAAAGAATGTGTGCCGTCTGGGAAAGTCTTTGGAGATTCAACCGTGGGGTTAAGTCTAGACAAAGAGGTAGTCGAGAGACAAGGTTCATTTTTAACAGAACAAGGTAAGTTTCGTCTGATCTTGTTAGTCGATGACAAACAGAAGCTGCTGTTTAATTTTTTACAATCTGATACATTAAGAATTCTATTACAGTGAGTCCTCACTCCCAGGGACCAAGATCAAGTGGTGGGCCAGCTTCTGGAGGTGGCGAGGAAAGTGCAAAGCGAAGACGAGTAGCATCGGCTAAACAAGCATCTGAAAGTTCATCATCTGTTGACGAACCTCTATCAGCGTTACCATGTTTGGTAATTCCAAGTCCTGGAGTAAGGATTGCTACAGTTGCTGCTGGTGGACGACATACATTAGCTTTGTCCGGTAATATAGTGTCCCAGATCCACTCTCTTTTCTTACTCATGATTTTGTTTCATAGCTTTCTAGCATTATTAGTAAAGGGAATTAGTCGACAGACAGTATGACATTGAACCATTTGCAGCTAATTAGAGCCAGACACTTGATTTATCATATTTTCTTGAAGTTTCAGATATTGGACAAGTTTGGGGTTGGGGTTATGGAGGTGAAGGACAGCTTGGTTTGGGGTCCCGGATACGTATGGTGTCATCTCCTCATCCTGTACCTTGCATTGAATCGTCTTCGTTAGGAAAAGAGAGATCTTCAGTCATATCTCGAGGAGACATGAGTTCTGAGGGAGAGGGTTTTAGAGTTCCCGGAAGCTACGTGACAGGAATTGCTTGTGGAGGACGGCACAGTGCAGTAATTACTGGTAAGCATTCTGTGATTTGTCTTTTAATGACTGGGAAATAAAATAATTAGCTGATTATCTAATTAATGTAAAGCTATATATTTAATAAAGCTATAAAAATGTATTTTGCCAGCATGTTGATATATGCTCTTCTTCTTTTTTTTGGGTGCATATTTATAATTGGTTGAGTGTGTAATAAATCTAAAGATGTATTCAGTTGTACACCCTTATTTGGTTTCTTCAGTTGTGTTACATATTAATTACCATATCCTTTGATCATAGTGAATTTTTGCATCCACAGATGCTGGAGCATTGCTTGCATTTGGCTGGGGACTTTATGGACAGGTGAGTTCATTATTTAATTTGTTGTCAAATGTATATATACATACTAATTTTATGTTTTTTTTTCTGGCTATGATTGCAGTAACTATTATGGTAAACAAAAATCTATTATTTGTTTTATTTGTTTTTTTTTTGGACAAGGGAAAATAAAATATCAATTGCTGAAGCACTGTCTTTTACCTACTCTAAGAATTTTTTATTGGCAGATCAATGATCTTTGTTTGCCCTTCGTTTGGTCGAATGGAGGATATGATCAGGGAGTATGGTTTCATATATTGATTTTATTGAGGAATTAGTGCTAGGATATTTTGTCTCTTAAGCGTTCATTGACTGTAGTCTTTTTTGGCCTCTTTGGTGGTTATTTTGGCAGTTGGGTCTGTTGCTTTTGTTTGGTGTATGCTGCTTGTATTTGGATTCACCCCTCTGGTGCGTTTTTTTTATAGTGACATAGTATTTATTCAAAAAAAAAAGTTATATAGTTAGAAAAGCCTAATAACATTTTTAGATGGTTTTTGGCTTAAATATATGACAAAGGACTAATGGTACATGGTGTTTGGTATAGAGGAAGCCATAAGAAATAGGACACCTGTTTGTCTAATCATCTACAGATAAAAAATGCCTTATACAGCTAGAAAAGGTATAGGAAGGACATTGTGAACCGAAGAGGCGAATAATTGTTTCTCAAATAATGAATGTAATAATCTTGTATGTAGAGATGGATGTCACCAAGTGAGCATGAAATTATGGATAGATATAATGGGGTGATGTTTTGTATCAAGCCAACGAATAAATGGAAGTGGTCTAAAGGTTGTAAAATGGAAAATTCCTCGTAATCTTGGAAGAGGTTTAAATATGATTTGGAGAGCTGAAGAAATTGCTTAAGCTATGTTTTTTCAATAAATTTGATTGGAGATATGGATGTCACCAAGTGAGCATTGTATCGTGGAGTGATAACTATTAATAGACTACAAATAGCTAGAATCATGTGGAAAAATTCTATAGAGTAGCTAACCTGAGGAAAGCTGTAGTCTTCCAGAAAAATGTTATGTTGCATTTAAAAAGGGCACTTCACTTATGCTAAAGTGATTATGCATCAACAAGAACATATCTAGAGTTCTACACAAGATTCTATAGTGCATTTGCATAGTCAGATACACTTTCTAGTGGCATATCTGAATTCTGATAGGAAGTGTCCCCGACATATGGGCATACATTTCCTATAGGTTGACTGCATGACACGGTACTTGCTGCATTTGAAGAGTCCATATGTTCTTTTTCTTCTATCATATAAAATGGTAAACATTCGGCCTTTGCTTTTCCATCCTCAAAGTTAAGATCCTTTATGAATAAGTGGTCCCCAAGTGGAAAAGAACTTGTGTTAAATCAAATTTCAATTACAGAGACAAGCTGTTACCCTAGGTCCATAAGATATACACTGAAGGGCAGAAAAGGGAAAATATAAAGGGAGAGAGAGAGCAATGAGCGCATTGAAAACCTATCTTCTATTGTTCCTAAAACATAGGCTTGACTTGAGTTGAATTCATATAATAGGGCGGTGTTACAACTGCCTCACATTAGCTACCTTGATCATGTTTCTTATTCCATTGTATTGGACAACATATTTTATTGACACTGTAAAAGTATTCTATTGTATTTAAGCTTCATCCACCTTATTTTTGGCCTACTCTTTCTGCAAGCTATCATTTTTTTCTTGTGATGGGAAACAACTATAAAGACTTCTAATGTTATAATAGTGATATTGAACAAAAATATTTGGTGATTGGCTGTAATTTTACTGCTTTCAAGGTGTGAAAATATTACTATTTTGGAATTGCTTTTCCAGGTGAAAATAACAGAGAAACTCTGTATTCTAGATGTATTTATAATCAGTGGCCTCTCAGAAGTACTTGTTTTGAGGTGCCATTTTTTTTACCTTTTTTTTCCTTTTCTATTTTGTTGTTGTTGTTGAAACAAATGGAATGATAGTGTGAAAACTGAATAAACCAATGTAAACGATGTATTGAAAAGAAATTGGATTACGCTAATTTCTTGCTTGGGGATTATTTATTGGTGGAGAGATTATGCACATGGCAATGTTTGGTCACAGTAACTATTCAATTTTTTTATATGTCCATCAAGCGGCAGTACAGTATGCAGTATCCTGAGGGTACCATCAGTACCAATAACTTGTCAGTTATTGATAGTCCTATTCAACAGTTCCATATGTTTCAATTGTAATGGATGGTTCTGAATCAGTATTTATACATCGATTTTGGCAGTTTTTTCATTTATTATTTCTGTAATTCCGTCTGCCTTACAATGGCGAATCATTTTGACTTGGTGTTCTACTGAATCAGCATGCATGTAACACAAATCATAATATGCTCATCCCTGCCACTGCTAACAGTTCCCAAAGTATTAACTATTCTTTGATATCGCGGTGTAGGTAAGGTAGAAATGATGGAAGAAAAAGCACAGTAGATGTTCAAGATGAGATTCACTCTGAAAAAGGAATGAACTAATATATTCTCCTCTTATGCGTGTTTTTGATTTCCTTGTTCATTGTGGTTTATTCTTTTCACATTCACAAGCTTATCATTGAAGGTGGAATTCTCAATTGTGATGTTTAATGTAGTGTGGGCAAGGAAGTACGGATGATGAGCTAAGCCCTACTTTTGTCTCTTCCTTACTGGGTATCCGGATAGAAGGTATTGCAGCTGGACTCTGGCACACTGTTTGTATTTCTGATGACGGTGATGTATATGCATTTGGTGGGAATCAGTTTGGACAGTTGGGAACTGGTACTGATCAAGCTGAGGTACATTTTGAACTTAACCCATCTATCATAGTGGATGCAAAGTAATGAAAGTTCATGTTAAAACATCAGGTGTTGCCGATTGAAAGATGGAAAATAGGTTTTAGAATGCTATGTAATAGACTAAGACCAATGAGATAAGCAGTCAGTTTTGTTTCTTCCGCTACTCCATTATTGCAGGCAATGATATTAGATTCTATCAAGATGGCTATTAATGTTTCAAATATGACTAATGGGAGTGTTTCTAATTAGTCTTATTTTGTACAGACTCTGCCAAGGCTTCTTGATGCTCCAAGGTTTGAAAATATGAATGCAAGAGTAGTATCTTGTGGGGCGCGCCACACTGCTGTAGTTACAGGTATGTCGTATCTGCTATTACGTGGACATTTATGTTTTTCATTAGTCTGGGAACTAGGCCATTCTTCTTTTGAGAGCATGACTGTGATAGTTTTAGGAAAGTTTCACCCCAGCCATAATTGGATTAGAGTTTTCAGCAACCCTCATCATGGAAATCTTTCATTTTTTGTATTTTGCTTTTATTACTATTTTTCCCTGCAAGAAATTAAAAACCACCAAAGAGGGTGGTATGCATGTATATTTTGTTTACGGAAAATCACCTTTTAACATCTCTCCCAAAAAGCATTAAAAAAAGAGAGCAAAGTCAGTCAATTAGGGGATGCACATTTATATTTTGTTTACACAAAATCACCTTTTACATCTCTCCGAAAAAGCATCAAAAAGATAGAGCAAAGCTGTTCAAAATATACGAACAGCAAATTTAAAATTGGCATCTAATATCATGTATAGGTTCTTCTTTATATTGCAAGAGCTTTCTATCTTACCTCCTTGATTCCTTAAAATGCACCAGAATAGTACTTTCAACCAAGCAACATTCCTTCTACTATCCCTGACATATCCTACAAAGTGCCAAAGAGTAAAACGCAACTCATAGACTTTAAGATAGTGAAGTGAGAGACCATCACTTTCTCTTCATTTGATGAGAAGCACCAAATGAAAATCGGTACTGGTTTTGGTGCTTTCCATATCTAAAATAGACTCTCTAGTTTCAAGTAAAGAAATCTTCATTCTTGAAGTGGGGATGGAATAGAAAAAGACCTAGCAGTATGTTGTCCATCTTCGTGTACTTTGATCTTTTGTGGCTTTCAATTTAATTTACAAACTAATACGCTAGATCACGTACTCTGCTACCCATCACGAACAAAATCCAAAGTGCTTCCTCTTTTCTCAATGTACCTCATCAACTACTGGCCAACCAAAGGTCAGTTATAACTTATAACCAGTAACCTTGTAACCACAAGTTGCCCAGTATGCAAGCCAAGATTTTGAGAAGGGCCCAAGAAACCTCCCACGGGGCCTTCATTTTGGATGTGATTAGTCAGATGGATGAGATATATAATCCATTTGTGTTAAGCAATCACCTAGAGCCTAAACATCCATAGTTACTGTAGTGGTGTACGAACATCTAGTAGATTCCATTATGATTCTATGTATTAATACATAGCTGATACTGATTCTTTATGTGATGGGTAGTACATTATGAAATTGATAGTAAAGCAGTTATTCAATAATTGAATCATCTGTATGGCTAATTGCTTGCTTTTTTGTTCTGAAGAGGATGCGAAAGTGTTCTGCTGGGGATGGAACAAGTATGGACAGGTACAATTCTCAAACTTTTTTGTGTGAGTGAAACTTAATTCATTCTAATACGTGAATGGATGAGTTTATTTTGTGTACTTTTCAATGGCCAAATTGCGTAGTCTCTGCCTGAAAATAATCGAGTCATAATCTTTCTCATTATGGCATCCTTTTGCATGGTACAGCTTGGCTTGGGTGATGTAATAGATAGAAATATACCTTCTGAAGTAGCATTCAATGGTTGTGTCCCAAAGAATGTAGCATGCGGTTGGTGGCACACACTTGTTCTGGCTGAAGCACCCACTTGAGCCTACTTAAATCCTAAATAAATGCTTTTGCACAGTTTTGTTAGGTTAGGTTAGGTTAGGTTAGTTTTTATTTTATTGATCTTAACATAATTTAGATTATGTGTATGTATATACGATAGCTTGTTACGCATATATGCATGTAGTCATTCTTTCACGGTGGAGGTCCATGACTGGGTTATTCAATGTCTAATATGTTTTCCTAGGTCTAGAAGATAACTAATATGTTCAGTCTATAATCATCTCTACTAATATGTTCACTGTGTAAAAAGTTACAGAATTTTAATGGTAATATGTGCTGCGGCGACTTGTCGATAATCATAAAATTCGGGTCAAATTGTATTCATACTTGGTGGCTGGTTGGTGAGGTGATATGTGCCCTCAAATAAAGGGATAAGGAACCTGTCTATTTCCATGAGCTTAGGTCAACGAAAGCCACAGCCATATCAAGTCAACTACATGATGCATTGCATTATTTATAGGAAATTGATATTTTTACAAGTAAAATTTGATTTTTCCACTAGAGAACTTGTGGAATTAATATTTTTTTACTTGTAAAAATATTAATTCCTTATTTATAAAACCAAAGGCAGGTGGTCGTTGAGCATTATCCTGAAAGAGGTAATAGTATTGGGTTAGGTTTGTATTTTATATGCATTATTAAAAGTAACTTGCGCGAGACTTTTGTGCTCTTGTATCTTTTAGGTCTACTTCCATCTCCATCACAAAATCTCACAGATTTAGATATGAGATTCGTTTACCATGAAATTAATTTTATTGTGGTAAGTTAATCGATTAGTATCATTATCGATACGCTTGAGAAGCGATCACCTCCAAGCACGTATTAGGTCGAATAATTGTGATGATCAATTTACCAAAGTTAATTTCATACTAATCATTCTCGTTTGAGTGCTATTTAGTCAAAACTTTGAAATTTGTATGTCACTTTTAGATGCATTGGGGTCGAGAAAATTAGACAATTTTATAATCAATTTCTTTATTCCCATACCTAAAAGCACGACACTCAATTGAGTGAATTAATTTGATTAGTAGAGTTAAATTTTCATTTTTATACCATTATTTCGTCTCTCACTACCAAATTCTTTTTCTTCTTTCTCCGTTTTTTATTGGATAGAAAAATCCTATAGTATAAGACTTTTTAGCTTCATTGGCACATACATTCACAACTTTAATAATTTACATTGAATAAAAAAAAGATAACAATTCACATTTTCAAATTTACATAATTGAATCTTTCTTTCTACACTATTTATACATATTCACTGCCACTAAATTTACATATATTTAATATTGAGACCCTTCATATTCATTCTAAATTTTTGAATAGATTAAATAAATTTTACATATTAATATTCAAATATTTACTTGCCTCGCCTTTATAAAAATATAAAGAATGTAACACGTGATTAATTTCTATTTACTTTTTCATTCATTGATCTCTCTTTTTTTGGCCATGAAATAATTCATTTATGATTCTGTTAAAGTTGGAAGAACTTTTTGACGGTCAATCGTTTGAATTCCATTATTTTCAGGCATTTTGGTTGACTATTCTTCTATTTAAAGCTATTAGAAATAACAGGCTGGCAAGTTGACACAAGTTTTAATTAAAGAATGCATGCTAATATTTCTGACCTAAGAAAGTAAGAATAAACGACTCTAGCAATAAAAAATGACAAGAAAATGGAAAAAAAAAAAAAAAAAAAAACACAAATTCTTGTGACCAAAATCCGGAGGGGTAAAACCGGACCCCCCTTGTGAAGAGCTATATTACTATAAAGCGTCTTGACGTAGATGACTATTATTCTTTGATTATATTTAATTAAATCCGACATCAAGAAACGCCTTTTAGTCTTCACACTTTCAAATGAATGGACTATCCTGTGGACTATAATATAAAATAATTAAAATAATCAATTAATTCAAAAAAACTCCAACGGACATAATCCAACGACCATATTCCAACAGCCATATTATAACGGCTATATTTTAATAAACAAATAGCATCTATAAATATAAGTCATATCTAGTCTCTCATATTCACTCATCTTAACTTCATTCTTTCAGTCAAATAAGTTATTTTAAATATGTCTCGTCAATTCGAATTAGCTATGTTGCACGTCGATGAAGAAGAAGATGAAGAAGAATATGGACAATTATTAGGCATGGCGGCTATTGAAGATGAACAACAAAATGTCAATAGGCATACATCACGTCATCGTGGTTCTGTGCAAGGTCGTATTACCATTGATCGTGGTAGACATGAAGGTCATAATCGACTTTTTCGTGATTATTTTGCAGAACATCCTACATACCCCCCGTATCTATTTCAGAGAAGGTTTAGAATCGCTACTCGCTTTTCCTCCGAATTCAAAGAAGCGGTTAGGCGTATGATTCATACTTCCGTCAAAAAATGAATCTTTGCGGGGACA
The DNA here is from genome assembly GCA_020205605.1 of Panax ginseng. Taxonomy (NCBI): domain Eukaryota; kingdom Viridiplantae; phylum Streptophyta; class Magnoliopsida; order Apiales; family Araliaceae; genus Panax; species Panax ginseng. Next base: position 19,374,999 of record CM035136.1, on the reverse strand, counting down.
TCTGGTTTATCTTTCTACAAAGATAATCGCCTCAATCGCGGATCTTTGCTATGGTGTTTCAAATGGATTAGTTGATGATTATGTGTGAATCGATGAAAGCACGGCTATATTAAGTCTTAAAGGTTTGTAAAAGCGGTCATTTCAATTTTTGGTGATGAATATCCGAGATCACCCAATAGTAATGACATCGTTAGATTCTTATCAAAAATTTGAAGGCGTGGTTTTCACCGGGATGTTGGGAAGCATCATTGTATGCATTGGAAATGGAAGAATTGTCCGGTTGCGTGGCATGGTATGATACGGACATGTGCATGAGATCAACAATTATTTTAGAAGTGGTGGCTTCATACGATCTTTGGATATGGCATGCATTTTTTGGATTACTGGGCTCGTAATGATATTAACGTTTTGGAGAGATCATCTATCTTCTCTGCTCTTACTGAAGGTCGTGCTCCACCAGTGAACTACTCAATTAATGGCAATGAGTACACGATGGGATATTACCTTGTTGATGGTATATATCCCCCATGGGCAACATTTGTTAAAACCATTTCAGCACCTCGGGGAAATAAAAGAAAACTATTTACTAAGACTCAAGAGGCGCTTAGAAAGGATGTTGAGCGAGCATTTGGGGTACTGCAAGCACGTTTTGCATAATATTACATAATATGATCGTTGAAGATGAACGAGATGAAAATCAAGAACCAACAACCTACGATACACATGACGAGATTCCAACTGTAGAAGTGTCTCATGAGCGTACCCCACAATTACTTGAATTCATTGAAGCAAATCATCGCATAAGGGATAAACAAGTTCATTCTAAACTGCAAGAAGATATTATTCAACACTTGTAGACACTACATGGCGGAGCCTAATCCATTACATTCTACTACAATAATAAGCAAATTAAACTACTTCAGGCTCCATTACATTCTACTACAATAATAAGCAAGTCAACTACTAGATGTAACTCTTTTCATGACTTCTTTCTTTACGTTGTTTGTAATATTACTACTTGGGCTCCATGTTAATGATGTCAATCATCATGATCCTTTCATCCTCTTGTGCTTTCAAAAGTATATTCAACTTCTCCTGCTTCTTGAAAAATATATTACATCCATGTTCTCTCATCTCTTTTGTTGGTTCAATTTCATCGATGCTCGAACTTCTCAAACCTCAACTCCATAGGTGTACTAGTATCACCAATTCCTTTGCCCTTTTAAATAATGCTTTCAAGCCTTTCTTCCCATTGGCTCTCTCTAATCTTGCGAGAGATTATATCTTCAATACCATCGTCTTCACCTAAACCGACTTCTTCTGCGGTTGATGGAGAAGATCTTTCTTTGGACTTGACTTTCTATTACTTTTTACTTTTTTTCCACTATTATCTCATTCTCCATTTCGATTGCATCCTTTAATATTCTCAACAATACATAAATCCAAATGGTTGATTTTGCATACTTTTGAACATCTCTAATGCTTGACATATCTATTGAAAAATTATTTACAAAGTATTAAATATAAAATATAAGAATAATACTTAATGAAATTTTACATGAAAAATTGAAATACCTTATCTTGTTACCACACCGCTTTGTTGCATTCTTTCAATTGAAGCATAATATCCACAAAATTTGTTCACCATGAGTTGAATTGTTGACCAACGTTTATGAAAGCGGTAGAATTGCGTTCGGACTCAAAAATTTTTGTATTCGTGAACTCTTTCCCAATATCTTCCATGTTTCTGATCGTTTCCTTAAATTGGATCCATACTTACATTAAGCCATCCGGAAACAAGAAGATCATCTTCTTCAATTGTGTAATTTCTCTTTTGCCCTGATCTTTTATTGGACTCATTTTCGGGAGTCTGAATTGGTACATCAGTTTGAATTAAAAATTCATCCAACAAATTTGGATCATCAAGTGAGAAACCTTCAGATAATAATGAAGAATAATACATCGGAGGATCATGATTTTCCATCTAAAAATAAATTAAAGAGATATTATCAATAAAAAAACAAAAATCAAATATAATAAAAATACAAACTATTATTAATAAAATACTTACAATTGCTAAATGTTGGAGTAGTTGATTGAAAGATATAAAATAAATTGAATTATTATACATATTTATAGATTTCAATTAGGCTTTCAATTTCTATCCGTTTGTACTCTTTATTACCGAATTCAATTTTTTTTTCTATCCGTTGGATTGTACTTTATTACTGTTCATCTCTTCTTCACTTCACTTTCAGTTCTCTCACTTCGTCTCCTTCTTCTTCTTTGACAGATCTTCTTCTTCAACAAAGTTTCTCTTCTTTTTTTTCTTCAATTTCTTCAACATAGAGTTTCCCATTTAATTATATTAAATTATAGTAAATTTGATTTTTGGTTCGCATGATTTGAGTCGTTTTGAGCGGTAGAAAAAAGTTAATCGACTAAATTTGGTCCATCTGTTGAAGCGATTTTGGCGTCCTAGACTAAATATAGTCTACGAATTTGGCAACTCAGGCTTCTTTGGAGTTCTTTCTAAAAGGTCAAATTTACAAACACCAAAGTTTTAGTTAAGTTGATGGGTTAGACTTTCTGCAAAGTAAGAGATTTAGGTTTGAATATTTGATAGTGATTAAATAGGGTGTGTGTTTAATTTCAGTTAAAAATTAAAATGAAAATTTTGATTGATCGAGTTTTTTTTTTAAAATTTGTTGCATGGAATGGAATGACCAATATTTATATTACCTCGATAGAATAAGCATTTTTTAAAATTTATGATTATACATTCTATTAAAATGCTCATTCTCTTCACTTTTAAGTAATCAAACATAAGAATTAATGTAAAATTCTAACTTTTTATGAATAAAGATTTAATTTTCTCTAAATATTATTTTGAATAGTAAGGTGTTGATTTGATATAATGCTATAATTATGGGTGATATGTGCAAATTTTATAAAGTAAGCAAGTTGTCATAAAATATTCGTTTGGTTGGGGAATATTCGTACAACGGTGCAATCATTGGTGGACCCACAACGGAATAACTGTCGGATATAGAAAGTGATAAAAATAACTTTTTTATAAAATAACAACAAGACTTTTACCATTAAACTATTGAAATATCCGATGATAAAAAAAGAATAATGTCGTATTGTTCCACGTTGGTACGTCAGTATTACCTGAAAACACTTTATTGTATTACAGCGATCTCGATTATTGATGTTTATGTAAGAAGTCACTCAGTTTCATTCAATAATTGTCACAATAGTTGTTGCATAGTATCTCATATTATTAATTCAATTATTTTCACAGTATCATCTGCATAATATTTTATATTATTAAATCAATAATTGAGATGACACAATTATTCATATTATTTTTTACATTATTGACAATGTCTAAAAAGTTCTGTCGAGATAAGATGTTATGTTATTTAATTGTGAGTCAATAAGGAAAAATTCTTATTGGAAAGCCTTCTCTTTCCTAGGAATGATCTGGTTGTCAATATTATGAGTTATAATATTAATGGTGAATAATTTTTGAAAGATTAAAAATGTATTGATTGAAGATAAGTGATTTGTGATAAATATTTATTCAATTTTTGATATAAATAGAGGGGTTTGTCATAAAGCATTTGTTGTAAGTTTGGCTTATTACATGGACCCCCACATACTCATTTTTCAAAACCGTCGGTAGAAAGTTGTCTCAATTTTATTTTATTATTATTATAATATTAATAAAACATAATTTTTTTTTATATAAAACAGAAACATTATATAATATATATAAAGTTATTTGTTTTATTAGAATATATTAGAATATATATAAAGTTTTTATGTTATTAAAATATTTTATTCCATAGTGATGAATAGTAAAAATTATATTTTCGTTCGTGAATTCGTCTGAAATTTGACTGTTCATCCGTGATTAAATAGTGACATGTCATTCTCCTATAATTAGGTTGCTTAGTTAAAAAATAAAAATCACACCAGAATCAGAGAATTCTTCTTCTATAATATTGTGTGTATTTCTTTCTAGTATAAGAATACTTTGAGTGTAGTTAATAGTGAAAGATTTCCTCAAGAATATCTCTGATATACCAGTAAGATTTAGTCTCCTAATAAGATAAATGATATTATTTTCTTCATACTCATAAGCGTTGTCATTCTATTCCTTATTAATCTGTGAAAATAATCTGTCTACGCGAACTACCGTATGTTTGGTGAAAAACCCTTCGTATTCATTCTTTATTAAATTGTGGAAATGATCTGTCTACGCGAATTACAGCATGGCGGGTGAAAATTCATTTGCAATTTCGTATATTCTTTCATACTCGTATGAGATATCGTTTCTTTTGTATTCATCATGGGATATCGTTTTCTTTTATATTTTTCTCCATTTATGGTGTGACGCCCCCAAAAATAGGTATACATCACCCATCTTGAGTCGCCAAATACATGGTACAGAATTCAAATATAATCTTAAATATACAACATAAGCTGTGAGTTTTAATACAAACATTGTCTTCTAGACAGCATTAAAACTCAAAATAAGTCCTCAATACATTTATTAACACAATATTCAAGCGAGAATAGTGAGGACTACTAATCTTATATCGGACCGAAAAATCACTCAGTTCCCCGACTAGTCCTCGCTTACGTTCTCATTTCACAAGAAGAAAACGGTGAAAGAAAGGTGAGCTCAACTAGCCCGAAGAAATATTATGACTAAGATAATGCAGAATAAATTATTGTTAGCCTTCAACAGTGTTAAACTTATACAATATAACAAACATCAAGTTTAACTACAGCGGAACAAGCAATCCATTAGAAGAGTCAAGTAGAGAATAAAATCTACTATCTTCTATGATTTAAAAGATTTTTCATCACTTTTATCATTTGAGACTCATTTCAATAAATAATCCACATCATCAAATCATCCCCGCACTACTGGGCCGAGGATATTCTTTAGTATCACGACCACGAATTATCCATGTACTACGGGCCAAAGATAATCGTGTTTTCATCAGCGGTCGACCATGCCATAAAACAATTCATCTTTGCACCCACTTGGTCAAGAGAATTCATAGCCATAATCATACCAAAAAGCGTCCATCAATGCACTACGGCCAATGAGGACTTTTTTCACATCATTTATAATATTACGGTCATGATTATCTTAGAATAATCCACGGTTATAATCATACCAAGTCCATCTATGCACTACAGGCCACAGATGACTTTCAACATATTATAAACATGGGGATGATGACAATGACATAATAATTTAATAAAACAAGTTCAAGAATTAATTTATCCAGGAACCAATAACGTCCAAATTGTCAACATGATACTGCTTTGTGGAATAAAATTCAAGAATGCTCAGAAGAATATTTTCATAAAAAATACTGGATGAAGCGCAAATATTAAGGATATTCCACTAATTTTATGGAGTATAGAAGCCAAAATTTTAACCAAAAGAGTATCATAGAATATAAGAAACTGCAATGGATTTTCACCCGCCATGCAGTAATCCACATAGACAGCTCATTTCCACAATTTATATAAGAAATGAATACGAAGAGTCATTCACCATGCATGTGGCAATCCACATAGACAGGTTATTCCAACAGAATAATAAAGAATGGAATAACAGAAGAATTCACCGTGCATGCGATAAACCGCATGCAGACGAGTTATTTCGACGAATAATAAATAATGGAATCGGTCAGGCGTAAGCGTATACAGACATGATATTAAACGAATAATAAATAATGAAACCGAATTAAGGCAGAACGCCATGCAGACGGGATATTAAATGCGAATAATAAATAATGGAACCGGTCCGGCGTAAAAGGCGCAGACAGGATATTCCAAATGAATAATAAAGAATGGAATATTAGAAGAATTTTACCATGTATGCGAGACTTTTGCATAGCAGGTTATTCAACATAATAATAAAGAATGGAATAATGAAGTTCTCTTCGTGAATAAGAAAGAAAGAATACCCTTACGAGTACAACAAATAATATTCCCTACCCAAGAAGAAAATCTTGGATATATGAGTAGTGAAGTAGCAAAATATATTTTCTTCTTTCTCTCTATAGTTTATCTCTAGAGTTTCAAATTGAATTCGTAAGAAATAATGAAGGAATGAGCTTTATTTATAGAAAAATGGATTGCATAGTAACTAACTCATAAACGGTCAGATTGATTTACTTTAATCGACGGTCCATATTTAAAGTAAAATCTTTTAAATAAAATATAATATATTCTATTTATAATCTAATAAAACGAATAACTTTATAAAAGATTTTACTATGTAAACACTATACGCAGACACTTATGCAAAATACTATGCATAATAAAATATAATATATTCTAATTATTGTCTAATAAAGCAGATAACTTTATAAAACTATTACATTTTATATATAAAAGATTTTACTATGCAAAACACTATGCAGACAACTATGACAACATATCGCATAATAAAATATAATATATTCTAATTATTGTATAATAAAAGCAGATAATTTTATAAAAGTATTACATTTTTTATATAAAAAGATTTTACTATTAGCTTAATAAAATGAATAACTTTATAAAAGTATTACGCTTTTATATAAAAAGTTTTTCTATTTTATTACATTAATAATACCGATAAAACAAAAGCTGGTGACTTATCACATAAGCATCAATAATCAATCCGCAGGTGTCTTCTTACGCAACCACGCAGCGTATTCTTTATACTTTACTACCAAAGTAGTTCAACAGTATTAATGGTAAAACTTCGTAGTTATTTTCATAAAAATATTTTTGTCGTTTTCATTAAAATGATAATAATTACATTGTGGGGTCCACTAATGATTGTATCGCCGCATACGGATATTCCCAGATAAAAAGAATATTCCTAACCAATCGAATATTATACAACAGCTTGCATACTTTGCAAAATTTATAAATATTACCCACAACTATAACATTATATCAAATCCACACCATAATAGTTATAAAATTATTTTGAGAAAATTAAATATTTATTCATAAAATCTGGGGTCTCACAATCTCTCCTCCTTATGGAATTTCGCCCTCAAAATTTACGTACGTACTTGGTATGCTGAACAGGTGTGACGCCCCCAAAATAGGTCCATTCCATCCAACCCATTCTGAGTCGCCAAATACATAGTACATAAATAACTATAACTTTATTATTACAACATAAAAACTGTGAGTTTAAATACAGATATTGCCATCTAGACAATATTCACACGCAAATAAATCCTCATCATAATTATTGATACATTATTTTACAAAAAATGGTGAGAACTACTAAACAACTCTCTCTAGAACCTTCATTTCATACCCCGACTAGTAATCGCTACATTCTCGTCTCTAAGAAGAAAAATGGAACAAAAAGGAAAAGGGTGAGCTCAACTAGCCGGTAAAGAATATTATGACTAAGATAATATACAACAAAATTATCGTTAGTCTTCAACAAGGAAAAATCTAATAGAATACAATAGACAACAAGTTTTAAATCAATATTCGCGATTGGAAATAATAATTCATTAGAAGAGTTAAGTAGTGAATGCAAACTACTATCTTACATGTATGAATTTTAAAGTTCATCGCTCTATCTTTTATCCACCGTAACATCAATCAATATATATACGGAATCAAATATTCATCTTTGCACTACTGAGCCAAAGATATTCATCGATTGGTCGTATTCAAATAAACACACTGTTCATCTTTTGCACTACTTCTGGGCCAAAGATATTCATCGAAAATCATTCATCTTTTTGACTACTGTGCCAAAGATATTCATCATAAATCATTCATCTTTGCACTACTGGGCCAAAGATATTCAATAATATCATCATTTAAGACTGAGGATGATGAAAAATATTTTTAAATAAACGAATCTAGTGAAACAAAATGACAAGGATTAAGAATTAAGGATTCGTACTTCGTTTTATCCACGTCCAAAAATACCTCAAAAATAATCATAGTGGCGTAAAATTCAAGAATGATCAAAATATAGATACAATCAAAGCTAGTATCCAGAATAGATATTTTGAACGAAAAGAAAATTTTTCATTTTTCGATGAATAGTCTTAGTATTCGTGAATAATCAAGTATCGTGAATAGTCTGCCAGAGTATCATGAATAGTAACTCGACACCAAAAGTTCCAAATTTGATAAAAATTTCGGATCAATATTTCAAAGATAATGATATTGAAGAAATAATATCATTACGAAAAAAATAATATCCCTTACCTCGGAAAGACAGTACTTCTAACTGGAATACTGGATATAAGCTATAACTTGAACTTTCACCGTATAGCAATACTCAAAGTATACTCAAAATACTCACAAGAATACGCTCGATAATATAGAGAGAGAAAACTTCAGTTTCTGGTGTAATTTTCAATTCTAACCTAAGCACCTATTTATAGGAAAATGCTTAGAACACCAAAGCAGAAAATTTAATATAATAATAATATATATAATCAAAATTCTCTACGCACACAAATCTGGTCCAAACTTCAGCCACACATGTTAAATGACTTTCAAAAATGAAAAAAAAACGTTTTTGTAATTAAAAATATTTTAAACTTCCAAAAATCAATTATTTCGGAGCTTCGGAACTTCAATAATTCATAATAAATAGCCCTTTTGCCAGAAAATTCGAAACTCGCGATTTTCCATAGGAAATTCCATTATCTACAACTTTACAGAAGGAAGTTTTTTCAAATTCCAAACAGAAATTGGTCGAAATCCACAAACGGATGATTTTACAGACTATAATCAAATTTCAGTCAAGAAATGGGGTCCACCGACATGAAAAACATGTTTTAAATATTTTTGGTAACAAAAATACTCCTCCTTCACATATACTCATATATCTCACATTCATCGTAAAAATATCATCATTATTATATTATTAAAATATAATAATATATTTAAATGAATTATTTTATCAGAAAAAGATAAAATATCAATTTTCAACAATTGTCACATTAAAAATTTTCTCCATCTATATCCACATAAAATCAATATTTTCCTCATCATATAAATCAATAATTAATTATTCACAAATAATATTACAGAATCACGATCTTGTGACGGTAGTTCCAGGAAAGAGGGGCTTTCAATAAGAATTTCTCTTCTTCTTAGCCTTGATTAGGTGACCAAACCTCTTCTTAGATGAGAACTTTCTAGACATTGCCAATAATGTTATCTAATAATATTATTAGGATAATATGAATTATTGCTTCGATAATAAAAATCTTGTGTAATGACAATTATTGAAACAACGGTAATATAAAATATCAATGCAGCAATTATTGAATCAATAAAATAAAATCTTGAGCGATAATTCGTAACAATTATTGAGGAATGCCTTTTACGTAAGAATCAATAATTGATGCAATATCTGCAAATGTCTTCTTGCAACAACGCAGACATCGTGTTTTAACCATTGGGTATTCCAACAAAGATTAATCTCAGAATAACCGCTACCAGTTATTTATAAATAACTTATTCTTGTCGTTTTCTTCCTCCAATCGCTTTCAGTTATGGGGCCCATACATGGCATTTGCTTTGCCGTAAATACGAATATTCACGAAAAGATTGAATATTTCACGACCAAACGAATATTTCAAACAATAATGAATATTATATCACCACTTGCTTATTTAAAATATTTGCGCATTTTACCCATAACTAACCACATTAATCAAATCCACCCTTACTATTTCAAAATAATAAATAAAGAAAATTCCTTTTTATTTAAAAAAATTTTGGGGTCTTACAACAGGTGAGGATACCTCGACTTCATTCAAATTCTAATGGTATAACCTTTGAGTGTTGAATACGATTCTTCTTATCTAAGATTTTAACACGTATCTCCTCAAACGTTAAATCATCCGCTATCTCGTCCGGTTCTAAATTAATAATGTGGTTTGGGTCGTCCACATATTTACGTAACATCTAGTATCGTTTCACTGAAATATTTGTCTGAACTTTCTTATTAAATTTTAGGCAAGTGATATTTTCACAATAATTTTTGATATTTCCACACGCAAAGTGTCGCTGTAGATGTAAAAATCGTCGCTATAGGATCTATTGCGACACTTTTCGTGTGGAAATATCAAAAACTGTTGTGAAAATATCATTTCCCTAAATTTTATTATTTTCATTCGGGGTACTATTCACGATAAAATTGATTTCTTTTCTGTCCAAATTATTTTTGATACATGAATATCATTCTTGAATTTTATTCCACAATTAGTTATCATGTTGATAATTTGGACATTTTTGAACTCTGAATAAATTAAATTATAAATTATAAATATTTATTTTTGATATCACTTGATTCATTCTTTATATCATTGTCATCATTCTCATGCTAATATTGTGTTGAAAATCATCTTTGGTCCGTAATGCAAAGATGTACTATTAATTGGTATGATTATGACTAGAAATTGTGTATTGGTATAATCATGACATTTAATATTACAGATAAAAGTTTGTGATGAAGTCCTCTTTGGTCCGTAGTTGTATATAGGAAGTTTGTATTTAGATTCTATATCATGTATTTGACGATTCAAAATAAATTATGTAGACCTATTTTGAGAGCGTCACAATAAACATTCTTTTCGGAAAGGCCATTATTGCTTGCAAATTATATTTTGTCAATTTTTGAAAATTACGAATAGTTTATTGACTTTTTGTGATTCTTACAATTAAATAAGCTATGATCAATACAAACATGAGTCCTTCGGCAATCGTTTGTATCGATCGGTCCATTTATTATTATTTTTTTGCATCTCTTTCCAAAAAATGTATCTAACTAAATTTTTACAGAAAAAAATAATTTAGATGTAATTTGGATACACGTACAACCTTGTTTTTATTTTTTTGAAAAAAATAATTTTTTTTTAAACAATTTAAGTGTTGTACAACTCTGTTTTGTACGTATATCTAAATTACACCTAATATACATTTTTCTGTAAAATTTTAATTGAAATAAATATTATAAAAATTAGAAGAAAAAAAAACAAATAATTTTTTGGACCGATGGATAGAAACCGGTCATCCTAGAATTATTGATACAAACATACTTTGTAATAACACCACTATGAGAATATAGTGTACTCCTTTTTGTACTCAATAAGTAGTATATTGACTATTGGGGCAATATGTAAAACAGTAAAAGAGTAGTGGCATAACCTTTTTACGCTAGAAATTGACTACCATGCGCAAAATTGTTCATTTTAATGTTAGTTTCTATATCTTTTTATTTATTTATTTTAAAATTTTTATTTTACTCTCTATATAATTTACCAAGCAATACTTATTAAAAGTCAAACGCTCTAGAAAAGTAGGATTAAAAGTCAAACGCTCTAGAAAAGTATTTAAAAAAAGGAAAATAAATAAGTTCTAATCAATAATTTTCAACTAGATGAACAGTGCATGTCCAAATCTTTGACCAACGTAAACCCCCCGTAAAACCATTTAAATCATCCTATCCCCTCTCCCACTCTTCACCTTCTCTAACTCCTCCCACTATGGTATTCACTTCCGCCTTCCTCCTCCTCCTCCTCCTCCTCGCGGCGGTGCTACTAGCCTGCGTCGGGTATACCACCTCCGCCACCGTCTGCTCCAACTGCGGCACCACCCGAGTCCCATACCCGCTCAGTACCGGACCCAACTGCGGCGATCCGGCTTACAAAATCCGGTGCGACGCAGGGACACTTAGATTCGACACCCTCAACAACACCTACGCCATCACCTCCGTCTCGCCCGAAAACCAGCGGTTGGTGATCAGACCCTCTGAATTCATCAATAACAACAGGACCTGCGTCACAGCGGATCTCCCCACCGAGGGGGTCCAGCTCAACGCTTCATTACCCTTTAACGTCACCAGCAGTAACACCATCCTGTACCTGAACTGTACGGACCTTCTGCTCGGGTCGCCGTTGAATTGCACATCGATGAGTTTGTGCCATTCGTATATCAACGGCTCGGCCGAAGCGTCGTCGTGCGGGAATTCGAATCTTTGTTGCACGTTCCGGGCGGGCGGGTCGACAAACTCGTACTCGATTCGTCTTAGGGATTCGGCTTGCCGCGCGTATAGGAGCTTCGTGAACTTGGATTATTCGTTGCCGGTGAGCAGGTGGCCGGCGCCGGGACTGGAGATACAGTGGGTGTCGCCGCCGGAGCCGCTTTGTGGGACCCAGGCTGATTGTGATTCGGAGTCTACTTGCGGGGCAGCTGAGAAGGGGTTAAGAAGGTGTTTTTGTAACTCCGGGTTTCATTGGGATCCGGTTGCCGGATTGTGCGCTGCAGGTGAGTTTGCGCAAATCCCTTTTTGTTTTTTCTCTTTTTCTAATTACTTTTTGCAGTTTACTTGCCGTATAAACTCCACACACAATATAATATCAATTTTTTCTTAAGAAAGAAAATTCATATTTTTGGATACTAGTATAAGATACTATAGAGAGGTAAGGATGTAAAATGGGTAAATAGTTACATCTCGATTCGTATGGTAGTTCTTCGATTGAGATTGATTTGAAATATAAATTATTCAAATATGAATAAATTTTAAAATTCGATAAATTATTCAAACCTAAAAATTGCAATTTTTATCGATATTCGGATCATATTGGTTTGAAAAGTTCAAACTATTTGAACTCGATTCGAGACCGTGTTCGACTGGGTAGCTAAATTAGCCTCAATCAAATCTTATTTTATACTTGATAAATTTTATGAACCAAATCTGAACTTCATCTCAACTCTATTTATTTACACACTCTTATAGAGATGTATTATTATTTAAAATTTACCCGTGGAAAATAAATTGTTAGTTTAGTTGTAATGGTTTGATAATGAAGTTATAATTATAAACTCGAGAATATTATGTTATTTTATATAATCCTATTAATGAAAAAAGAACCTTTTTGTAGAACCTTTTTTTTTTCTCCTTTTCAAATGTCTAAATTTTTATAGGATGGAGAAAGTATAATATGATTACAAACTCAAATTTTATCATGATGCCCTCATACTAAATTAAACACTATAAATAAAAGTATATCTTTAATAAATTTAGAAATGAGTACTTTTTAAGTAAAATGGGAATCTCAAATTTTAGGAAAAGATAGTAATTAGACAATAAAATGTAATTAGTAGTATAATCGTATATTAACAAAGTGACAAGTGCAAAGTAGCTGTTTTTTGATTGATGAGATCTCTATATATTAATATAGCTAAAATATAATATTTGAATATATATTAAAATATAGAAAATATAATGTAGGAAAGTTTTTTCAACCCATTTTAGAACTTGTGTTGACAAAAACAGATGGCTAAATACTCCCTCCGTTCCTAAAAGATTGTCGTTTTAGAAAAAAAAATTGTCCCAAAATGTTTGTCGTTTACAACTTTTGAGGAGAATAAATTATTTACTTTCCTATATTACCCCTACTTTCTCTCATTGTCCCAAGAAATTCTTTAATTTCCCATAAAGGAGTAGTGATGGAATTTCAAACAAATTTTAGTTGTTAAATGGTAGTATTAAATGACTTTCTTAATCCATGTACAAAAACCTTAAACGACAATCTTTTAGGAAGTATGTGAATTGGATGGAAGGGTTGACAGTTGATGGTGTTGTTTGTTGCAGATGAAACTTGCGGAAATGGGAAGGATTGTTCAAAAGATCGAACTGCACTCATAGCAGGTATGCATGAATCTATATCAGATGAAACTGCAATTTTTTGGTTTTGATATCACCAATATTTCATTAGTCCCAACTGGTTGTGCATTTATGTTCAATTCTTTTTTAAATATCTCAAAACTATATCACCTTAAAGATTTAGCAATTACAAACTTTATCATTTTAATTTTTTACTATATATTGGAAGAAAAAAAAATAATAACTCCAGGGTGAGAACAAAGAGTAGTTTCAGAACTTTAACAACTTTTTATACCCATTTTATTCCTTTTTTTCCCATTAAATCAAGAAAGTTGAACGAGGACAATTAATTTAGGTGGATGAAGTATTTTTGTGTTAATGAAATAAAATAAGGTTTCTTAAATCCTACTTGTCTAATCTGCTTTTTCTCTACTGTCCAAGTCAAAGCCTATATCAAAAGATTGTACAATTTGTCCCAAAGAAAGTCTTAATTTCTTTGTGATTTTAAATAAAAATTGTACAATTTTTCTAGACATACTGAGTATTTGATCAATCTTAAAAGGTTTGTAAGTATAGTTGAAACCATTATGATTAAAATTTTAAACAGAGAAATCAAAAATATCATGGTGAAATGCATGCAACTTCCACTGGCGGAAGGGCAAAAGGGGCACTGTCTATGCTCAACTTTTTTTATAGGTATAGTGAGAGAAGTAAAAATAAAATTTAATAAACTTAAAGGGACAAATTTATAAAAAAGTTAAACTTAGAGGGACAAAAAAAACTTAAACTACTACTAATATAAAAAAATAATAAATACACTGTGTATAATGTATTGAAACTCTTGTTTTCTGCCTGGCTAAATTTCAGTCCAAAAAAATCCGTCCTTGCCGGGAATAGATCCTGGATCCGACTTCCATTATACAAATTCCTTTTCATTGTTCTACGAGATCAATTTATGACTACATTATAGAGCTTGTATCCTAGTACTAAGGATCTTTACCTGGGTTTCACATTAGTGATAGTTACCTGGTTCTCGCAACTGACTTTCGTTGATATCTGTTCAGGTTTGACCACAGGCTCAGGAACAGCACTCCTTGCAGTTTTAATCGGATTCCTACTAATCAAACGACAGCGTCGTATAAAAGAAACACAAGAGCGTCTTAAGCGAGAGCGCGAAGAGATCCTGAATGCCAGTGGTGGAGGCAAATACGCGAAATACTTCACAGGCAAAGAAATCAAGAAGGCGACAAACAACTTTTCAAAAGATTTCCTTCTCGGTACTGGTGGCTTTGGGGAAGTGTATAAAGGCATCCTTGAGGATGGCACAGTCGTAGCCGTCAAATGTGCCAAAATGGGCAACACAAAAGGCACTGATCAAGTTCTGAACGAGGTCCGAATCCTCTGCCAGGTCAACCACAAGAGCCTCGTCCAGCTCCTTGGTTGTTGTGTCGAGCTTGAACAACCACTGATGGTTTACGAATACATACCAAATGGAACGCTCTTGGAGCATTTACAAGGTCAGTACCGGGGTCTTCTGTCATGGAAACACCGACTAAATATTGCCCATTCGACTGCTGAGGGACTCGCTTACCTACATTTCTCCGCAGTTTCTCCAATCTATCACCGCGATGTGAAGTCCAGCAACATCTTGCTTGATGAGAAGATGAATGCTAAGGTTGCAGATTTTGGGTTATCGAGATTGGCTCATACAGATATGAGCCACGTATCGACTTGTGCTCAGGGTACGCTCGGATATCTAGATCCCGAATATTATAGGAACTACCAATTGACGGATAAGAGTGATGTTTACAGCTTTGGAGTTGTGCTACTTGAGCTCTTGACGTCTCAAAAAGCAATAGACTTTAACAGACCATCGGATGATGTGAACTTGGCAGTTTACGTGCAGAGAATGGTGGAGGAGGAGAGGTTGATGGACGTGGCTGATCCAATGCTGAAAGAGGGTGCAACCAAGTTGGAGTTGGACACGATGAAGGCGCTAGGGTTCTTGGCCGTGGGTTGTTTGGAGGAACGTAGACAAAACCGTCCTTCCATGAAAGAGGTTACGGAGGAGATCGAGTATATCATCAGTATTGTATCAGCTAAGTCGGAAGAATGAAAAAACAAGGGGTTCAGCCACTCGTTAAATTTAGCACTTATTTTATAGGCTTGTGCATGTCTTGTTACCATATGAGTTGCTTCTGTTTGGTATTTCTGTAGAAAGAGTTGTAAATATATTTTTGTTTTTCGCAGAGTGAATAAGTTCAGTTTGAACAAGAAAAAGGAGACGGGAAAAGAAATTGCGATTTCTAGCTTATTACATTATGTCAAAGAGTGAAAGAATTACTGTAGTAAAATGTATCATGATGGAATGAATATGCATGCACATCAGTTCGACCAATGGAAACACACCACGTGTCAACCCTCAAGGGCATAAAGTACAAGTACAGTCTTTGAACCAGTACTTGCAAACTGCAAAATTATGATACCCTGGTCAAGTCCATAAATTCCTAAAGCAAAAGATGACAGTAGCTGGGTTCTATTAAAAGAAGAGAAGGGATAACAATTCCATTGATAATATAAGTATCTAGTCCAAAATATGGATGCTTAACTCTTAAACCTAAACAGTGGGGACAAAAAAGACAATGAAATACTGAAGCAACAAACAAACAGCATATCAGCAGCATATTGGATGCAACTCTGACCAAAACCATTGACATGAAATTCTGCTGGAGATGAAAATATTCTAGTTTAGCCCCTTGGTGTGGCCCACTCCACACGAAGGATTAAATTGTCATACCCATATCCATTCAACTTCATGATGGCTCTCTCTGCATCTTCCTTGCTTACAAAGTTGACGAAACCAAAACCCCTGCTGACACCTGTCTTCTGATCAATGGCGACGTAGACACGACTCACAGGGCCAAACGTGCGGAATAGCTCAAGCAAGTCTGGTTCTCTTGTGTCTTCTGATAAATTGGTGACCCGAACTGAGTTCTCCTCATTCCTGCGTCTCATATCAGACCCTACAGGTCTCTCTGCACCTGCTCTCATGCTTGGGGGAACATAAGCTCCCTTTGTGGTGCCAGAAGCCATTGTTGTATCCGAGGTTGGGGGTTTATCAACATCAGCCTGTGGGGCAAGATCCTTGTAAGGGCATCTAGATGTCCAGTGATCACCTTTCTTGCCACAAGTTCTGCATACCATGAGAACAGCACCACCTTTTCCAAGCTGAGCCAAGGAGTCTCCAGCCACCTTGCTTTCTTCTGGTTTAGAACCTGTTGATAGATTCACATTAAGGAGAAAGTTAGAACATGAATCTGAAAAAAGGAACAGGATAAATAACTACTTTATGATTGTTAAAGAAGAGGCAGCAGATCATATTGGTAAAAAGCACAGTTGAGAGATGAAACCTAAGAGCATAAGCCAACTAACAAAAATGCTAAAAAGACTTCATGATCATTTCCATCCTGTCTTTGAGTTTTAATTTGGAGAGAAAAGAAAAGAAAGTGAAGGAAAACAAAAAGAAGTGGTGTCTTTGAGTTTTTTAATAAAAGAGAAAAGAAAAGAAAACTAAAGAAAGTGGTGTCTATAAGTTTTAGGAGAAAGTTAGTTTTTTTTTAGTCAAAATTTTCTTAGAAGAAAG
Organism: Panax ginseng; assembly: GCA_020205605.1. Classification (NCBI taxonomy): domain Eukaryota; kingdom Viridiplantae; phylum Streptophyta; class Magnoliopsida; order Apiales; family Araliaceae; genus Panax; species Panax ginseng. The sequence continues at coordinate 19,357,660 of CM035136.1, read as the reverse complement.
ATAGAGAAAAGAAAGTAAAACTTTCTCTTCTCTTCGCTTCTCTTATTTAACTTTCTTTTCTTCTCTTTTTTACTACTAAAAAACTCCCAGACAGGTTAGTAGGAAAGACGACTAACGTAAAGGGGAAAAGGTAAACAGGATGAAAGAGGCAAACTAAAAAAAGAAAAGTTCCCTTTCTTCTCCATGTGTTTGGTCATGCATGAAAAAGATGTACAGTTTACTTTCACAGTTGTTTCTTCAAACAAAGAAGGATGAATTATGTGATGGATAAAAGGAAGGTACGGAGGAAGGAATGAAATCCCTAAAAAGGAAATGATCAAATTTTTCTCCTTGTGATTGGTTAAGAGGAAAGAAAGGAGGGGAAGAGCCGAAGAGGTATCATTCTAAGGTAAAATGGTTAAGGAAAAAAGAAGAAGGCACTCATTATTTGAGGGTAAAATGGTCAAGGAAAACGGCATCGTCCTTCCTTTACCCTTTACTTCCACTTTTTCCTTTTCCCTCACCTTTCCCTCTCCTTCCAAGCAAAGGAAAGACTATCCGGTGAATCTTCTATTCTCATCTCTCATATGCATCTAATTTAGAAGATGCCGGATTTCACCAATGGGGTTGTTAACGAGTACAACTTGCTAAAGTATAAATTCACTTTCACGGAAATCATTTCATAGCATTGCAAATATAAACAAGGGAGAAAAGATGCAACCTCATACCAGAGTTGCAAGATATTCTCAGACTTAGCGAACTGTGTATTGGTACTTATGTACCCAAATAGGGCACTCTCACGTACCAATATTCTAAATTAGCTCACCCAAAAAATTCTTTATTGTTTAACCTATAATTGCATAAATATCAATATTATAACTTAGTATTGGATGTTCAAACATTACACTTGTACTAAATATTTTATAAAATAATTAACTTGTTAATTTAACTAAAAATCTTCTATAAAACTAAAGTTTATTACATTTAGATTCTAAGAGTTTGATGAGTGCATAATATTCTATGATTATGATTTTTTTATGTTTGGTTTTATTGCATGTTTCATGTATATTAAGGTGTTTAATGATTTCAGAAAGAATTGAAGCTAAAGCGAGGAAAAAAGAAAGATTGCATGATTTTTAGCACTAAGTTGGATGCATGGTCTTGGCTTGGAACTTGGATTTTATTGTAGAGTTATTCCTTAGATTTTCGGAATATCTTGAATCGTCCCAATCGGAGTTCATATGAAAAAGTTACAACCTTTTTACCAAACGGACGTTGAACCTCAAAGTTTGGAGTTGCAATTTACATAACAATCACTTGGAGCCCAATTTCGACCTTGATCCAGCCAGAATCTGTCAATTCTCAAAGAATAAAAGTTGTAGATCTCGTCGACAGCTTCGATTTGATAGGTAGCAGGCCCCGTAACTCCTCCCGAATCAAAAGTTATGGTTGTTTTACCAAAGAACATCGCAGCAGGAAATGGAAATTCGCCCCAGCAAATTTGAGCGGGAAAATTTGGAAATCTTAGATTTTTAGAAATTTTCTAAAAGCAGATTTTGGCAGACCTCTACATGGAATGTGATTGATATTTATATTAGATTGAGGATCTTTTTAGATTGAGATTTGCTTACCAAATTGGATTCTATTTCTTTATGGAAACTAGTTGTGATTTGTAATTCCTTTTAAGATTTAGATTTCTAGTTCTCATAGGATTTAGGACTTTGTCTAGCACTATAAATAGATGTAATAGCCAGGGTTCTAGGGATTCATTCTACCATCTACTATTCATTTTATTATTCATCATCTACTACATTCTCTCATCTACAACATTAGAGGATTGAAGACATGAGCTAAATTCTTTTTATTTAGTTCTAAGGGATGTTGAACCTTATTTATAATTAATGGTTAATTGAGTATCCATTATTTATTCCTTCTCACATAAAATTCATTCTTGATAATCTGATTTAATTTCTGAATGCTATTTGGCTTAATTGATTTGATTTCTGCAGGATTGAGTTGGTTAACGAATATCACATGCTAGATTAAGGAATAGTATTACGTGTAATTGATATTGTTTCTAATCACAAGTAGTAATTAGTAATACCTGATTGTGGACAAGCTTTTGAGTATTGCTATGATTATAAGAAGACAAGTTAAACAATCCGAGCTTATGTGTTTGTTGCTTAGAATAGTCTAATTCCCTAATTTTTAATGTTAGTGCTATATTAAATCTAGAGAGCTTGTTCTAGGTTATATAATGGTTAGAATCTTGTGAAGAGCTTGTTTCATTGAGTGACAATCTAAAGGGAGTTTCGGGTAGCAGAGCTTGTTGTTACCTAGGGATATTAGTTTCATTGAAGGGTAAATAATATTACACTATTAATCTATTGTTGTAAAAAGGTGATACTGAACTGAAGAGCTGAAGCTTTTTATTCATTGTTGAAGCTTTTTATTCATTGTTAATTCTTATTAGTTTATTCTTGTTAATTTAGTTAATCAATTCAAAATCCCTTTTTATTAAAAATCATAGGATAAATATAAAATAAATCACTTTGTGGAATCGATCATTGCTTATTACTGTGCTAATTGTTTAAATTTGTAAAGTAAAAGTGAGGTTAATTTCAGAGTGTAAACGACGGCTCCCAATTCCTAACTATAAAAACTTATATAAAGATATCCTAGTGTATTGTGTTTTAGTCGCGATTACAGCTCTAATGAACTGGATTTGATCCATAGAAATTCTCAATTCCGAGACAATGTACTTATTACATATGAAGACGTAATCTATCACTTGCACAAAGGACCCCTTTTATTAGAAATTAAAAGAAAAAAGAAGTTATCATCAGTTCATCACAGCAATGTTGCATGGACTATGCCACTCAGGTGCAGGTTTGTGGAAAGAGTTTGATTCGCATTTACCTGAATCATGCATAATACATAAACTTGGACCATTATATGGTAAATGCAATTTAGTAAATGAATGTTAAAATTATCGGGTTAAAGGGGCCTAAACGCCTAGCTGGACAAAAACTTCATAGTTATCTGAATAACCAACTATGAAACTATAGGAAAATCTTTCCCTACTATTAATTTATCCTAAGCCTAAGATGGTTATATTCAACATGAAGTTAAAACCAAGGACAAACACCAGATCAATACATGATTGATATTTTCTAAATTGAACACAGCCCAAAATAAACAAAAATATTAGCATTAAAAGATATCAACATAAGTGAATTTTCTAAGTAGCCAGCAATGACACACTATTATACTGAGCTCAATCTAACAACTAGAACTCATTCACCCAAGTAACATAGTTATAAACATGCCATATATAACAAATCATGAATTATTTATTTGGAATTATTAGATACAAAGAAAGATCACATTTGGTTACATAACACCCAAAAAATCACAGTAATGAAAGTAGAGAGAGAGAAATAAGTAGATATAGATAGAAAGAGTGAGAGATAAAAGATCAAATTTTGGTCACACCCAATTCTATCTTACCATAAATAAAAATCACATCTTTTAAATGGCAAATCAAAGTAGAGAGAGAAAGAGAAATGATCAAGAGAGAAACGAAAAACGAACCGGGTGCTCTAGGACGCTCAAGCAAGATCTCTTCAGTGGAAACCATTGTAAGTCTAGCGCCCACGTCCTCATGAACGGCGTCGCCGAACTTGGGCCAGGAACGGCGCTCGATAGCCCGTTTGCTGAGTCGGGCTTTGGCGAGCTTTCGGACCCGGGTAGTGGTAGTGATCTTAATCTTGTTTCCTTCATCGTTGAACTTGTACTCGATCACCTTCTTGATTTCATTCTCGTCGGGACCGATCACCTGACGAGGTGGCAGCAGGAAATCCAAGTCCTCTCCGTCGTCTTCGTCAAGTTCTCCCCATCGGAGCTTACTGGGTGGTTTCGGAGCCGAACCGGGTCTTTCAAACGCCATGATTGGATCTTTGAGGCTTGAGACAAATTTGAGATGACGAAATGACGATGATGAGCCTGTGAAAATGATTTCGTATTTTAAGATGGGTGTATTTTAGGAAATGTGATGGAATTGAATACGACGTCAGATTGATAATATATCTTATCTGGATGGCGACATTGATGAACCATGACTTTGACTTATGAGCTCCTCGCACAAAACTGATTTAAACTTTAAAATTTCAATAAGTCTCGGCAGACATAAATATTCGACCGGAATATTGGATATTTTTAATTATTATTATTTTTTTTACTTGTGATTTTTAAAAAATGTACAATATTTATTTTAATATGAATTTTTATAAAATGTATTGTTTTAGATGTAATTTAGATACATATCTGAAACGTGGTTATGACAAATCGTATAACTCTATTTTTATAGATGTATCCAAATTACACATAAAATATTATAATTTATAAAAATTCTAATTGGAATAAATACTATACATTTTTTGAAAATCACATACAATAAAAAAACTTTTTTTTTTTTGAAAATGTCCAATATTTCAGTTCAATAAACATGTTCATGTAAAAGGACTCTTAAAATTTTGTGAACTTTTGATCACATGATACTCTATTATTTTAGGCACAAATATATTGAGAGATTACGTATATATCCCCATGCTCACCTCCCCCCCCCCTCCCACCTCCCACCTCCCACCTCCCAAAAAAAATAATAAATTAATTAAGATATTCAATGATTACGTATTTTATGCATAACTTGTGCACGTAGTATTATTTAATTATAATTACATCGAATTAAGAAAAATAATTCATAATTTAGATGATTTAGTCATTTATCCAATTCCAACAAACAGTTGTATTGTTGATAAAATAATTTATTTATTAGAAGAGTTATTTTGCCATATTATAATATTTTGTAATTTAATAAATAAATAAAAATTACCAACCCTCGTTGATTAGTTAATTACTACTTGGTAAATAAAAGACTACTGAATATAAGTCCAGAGAAAATAAAATAGCCCGCAATATAATAATACGAAGGAGAGAGATAAAAGAGGCTAACCGAAATTGAACGTGAACGGATTTCTTTCGAGTGTAAAAGAGAAGGAAATCCAGACTCTGTACATATATAGACAGATGGATTTGTACGTATATCCCTATAACCTATAGGGTGAAGCTTTTCCTCTGAATATACGCAGATACAGACCCTGATCATCAACCGTTGGGGTCATACAATCATACATATAAGAAAAAGAGGGAAAATTCCTTCGGGTTCAGCCGGCAAAAGTCGCCGGGCTCATTCTTCAACTAACTGCCCATTCAGATCTGGTGTGCTATTCGGTATGATTTTCTATTAATTTCATTCAAAAAGATGTATTTTTTGATAGATCTACGATTTGATTCATAATTCTAATGCTGATCAGTTATTTTGGTATTTTCTAGAGCAATTTGACAATGTAGTTAGTTCCTAAATATTGGGAGGGTTTAATAATGCCAGATATTAACATTAAATCCTGTCTCTGCATGTTTGTTGACAATTTCAATGGATTGGTTGAATTTTTCAGAGGAATACTGGCTGTATAATTGATGAAATGATTGGGTATGGTAGAAATATCAGATCTAGCATTTATGAGTTGGGTTTGATTTATTTATTTTGTTTTTAGCTTATGCTTTGGTTTTCTAATATATTTGAAGCCAATTTCTTTTCATATTTTTCGAAGAGAATGTTACTTGGGTAGTACTTTCTATGTATACACTATCACTCTATTTCTGAGTTTTAAAATGGACAGAAAAGAAAAGGAATGGACGGAAAATTAGAGTTTTCTTTCAAATTCTTATGTTTTTGAATTTTTTTAATAAACGGAAAAGAAAAAAATGGATAAAAAACTTGACCACTTTTTCTGTCCAAAATTGGCCTGATTTGGACGGAAAAGAAATTGGAATAAGTAATATTTTTATAATTCTCATATTATCCTCAACTTTTAATATAATAAATTTTAAATTACAACTAATGTCCTCAATTTTAAATTTTCTATTCTTTTCTATTAAAAATTCAGAAACAACACAAAGAAAAACTTCAAGTTTTCTATTCTTTTCTTTTCTGTTCTAATTTAAGTTTTCTATTCTTTTCTTTTCTGTTCAAAACTCATAAACAGAGTGTATATGTCTTCAAAATGTATTTCCACCATTTAAAAGATCATGCTTGCAATTGGTGATATGATTTGTATTTACTCATTGTGTTGCCTTGTGTGAAAACTTTATCGGGAATTTTTTAAAAGAAAACTATGAAAAATTGACTTGTACTGTTATTAAAATCAACCAAAGCAAACACCTTAATAAACTCGAACGTAGACAAAGCATGTGTGTATTATTTGCGCAAGGAATTGTTATGGATGAGAAATATGTTCAGGAGCTTGGCTTTGCAGGTATGTATTTTACCGTGATATTCAGAATGTCATACACCTCTTATTTGTGAGACTTATCTAAACTTTAATTCAGAGGTGATTGTAAAACTATCCAAATGTTAATTGGGCCCGTTACTTATGTTGTGTTATATAAGAAGGGAATCCTACAATGTATTATGTACGAATTTTCTAAGAGATAGTAAAACTGTCACCTGCCAATCGTGGATTGGTATAAAAGTTTTGAGTGAACCATGTAAATCTTGTGTCTTGTGTGATTGCTTTCTTTCAATTATTTCTTTACTATTGTTTTTCGTTGCATTGTTATTCTCTAACAACACCTTGCTAAGAACTCTTCATTTCATGAGTTGTCAAAACATATTAACATGATGTATTAGATTCGAAGTTGTTGGAACTCGAGAAAGTTCACATCAATGATAATGGTCTTGATATGCTTACTAAATCTATCAAAGAAGAAGCTTGAGGTTTGTCATTTTGATCGGCATGGCGAACACCTCCACCTAGTCATGAAAGGGGGGCTAGTTCACTCCAATGTGGAGGAAAGGCCCACTCATTGTTGTCCAATAGTCCATTTATATAGGATATTAGGGGAGATCCATCAAGTCAGCAATAGGAGGTCGGTCCGTGGTTCAATCGAGCTGAAATTTGATTAGCGTGTTTGCAACTTCTTATTCTAATTTCTCACCTGCTGATTTGTTATTTGGAGTTTCCCACAGTGAGGTCTTGTGGACAGAACAACAACTCTGTTATGAGTGTCTCTTGTGCTTCTCTCGTTGTACTACCAAGAACTTGTTCTTGAGGTTGATGCTATTGTATACCTCAATTTTTTGCAAGAACTCTATCGACCCCATTATTTATTTGTAGTGGAGATTTTTTGTGGTCTTCGGTCCCGTTGTTCTTACTCACACCAGGGAGGTTTTCCATGTTAGGCTTGTGTATTTGTGTGATTGCTCTTGGGTTTTTCAGAATTATTTTGGTCTATTTGCTTTTCTCCTTTTAAATTCACACTAGAACGGGAATTATTGTTTCGCTGCATTTGAGTTGATTAAGGTGTTTGCTTTGTTTTTCCCCCCAACATTTACGGTCTGTGTTCTTAACTTTAGGTTGCTGCTGCTTTTTGACTTACTTGTTTGGAAATTTCAGACTCGGGAAATATATTAATCACTAAGCTGACCTAGATGGTAGACAAATTTGTTAGATTGAATTTTACTTGATGTTTATGTGTTTTCCAAAATGGAAATATTCTCAGAAAAAAAATTCAGCTATAAATATATTGTTTCTATTGACTACCTGTTTTACTTCTTCTGGCTGTGGGTCCAAGTGTTTCGGATAAGTAAGATCTTCATTGAGCAATTTATCCTTATGGTTTGAAATTCTAGTTTTATTTTTCTTACTCCTAGATTGACAGTGAGGTAAAAGTTAGGATTTTGTAGTTCGATGCCATGCAAAAACATAGGGAATGACCTTGTTTCTTTGATTTGGACTTTGTTAAGTTGTGCTCTATAGGGGATACCCAATTAAGATTTTATTAGGAAGTCGTAGCGATTTGATTCTTATTCTTCTCACATCCACTGCAGTTGTTATGAATCTAGCCTAGAAGAATTATTAGAGATTCTTTTCCTTTTTGACATGCAAATTCTAAACTGACCACCTTATAAAATAATTGTTAAATGCTACTGGATCTTGAGGCAGTCTATGTATTTATATCTACTAAACCTCGAAAAAGAAATCAATGGATTAGTTTGCCAACTGGAAAATCCAGCCTGTTGTATAGGTGGAATTTGTTTCTTCTTCCAGCTAAATTGTTTGGACGGATTTACTTTGATATTATTGCGTTATTTATTTCTCTCATGACAAGTGTCCTAAACTTTTTGGCCGTTTCCATTGTACTCGGCTTTACAATGCAAGGACCGGTGTTTCTTGCTCTTCCTTGCACCTGTTCATATCGTGTCAATCTCAGTAACACTCATCACTTAAGGACCAAGGTTTTGTCCTTAGAAGTTATTGAACACTTGTCATTTTATGATCTATAAATGTCAATACAGAGTTCCATAATTGTACATCCTTCTTCTGTTGATATGTATGAAGGGGATAGGAATCCTTCTGCTTACACTGTTTTAGATTGAATTCCATTTTGTTTCTAACCTCTGCTCAGATTTTAACTGCTTATAACAGGATTGTAGGAGCATCCCAGGATGAAGGCACTTATTCTTGTTGGAGGGTTTGGAACTCGGTTGAGGCCATTGACTCTCAGCTTCCCAAAGCCACTAGTTGATTTTGCCAACAAACCCATGATTCTGCATCAGGTATTTTTCTGTGATGATGTATGTCCTTGTGCAATCTCATTATATGCTTGATTTCAGTGATTCGTATTCTTCTTGGTTGATCAGTTTTATTGTGTAGGTTCTGTAGTATATTCTTTGTTAGCATGAACTCTTTGTTCATGGATATAATTTTTGTTTTCCTTTCAGAAATCCCTTTATTTTCTTAAATATTTGAAATCCATATGCAAAACAAGTCTCTGAAAATCCTAAAGGTTTCAGCACTAAGGCACTCTCTTTTCTTCCCCATGTCTTAAATTTTATAATTCAAAATTCTTAAGCAGGATGTTCTAAGTTCTAAACTATCAGTGTAAAGGTAATTTTTTTGCTGACCGAGGAGAAATGTTCTGGTATATCATTATCTATATCATGATATCTGTTTTGCTGCAATCATAGTCTTTGATATCTGTTTTGCTGCAATCAAAGTCTTCTCTTACGTCTTTTCAACACATTAACACGTCTTTTCAAATTAAAACGTCTCTCTCTTTCTATAGCTCTGTGTTTTTGTGTGTGATGTATATGCATATGCATGTAACCATGGTTCGATATGATTTTGCTTTCCATTTCATCAGATTGAGGCTCTCAAGGCTATTGGAGTGAGTGAAGTTGTTCTAGCTATCAATTACCAACCAGAGGTAACTGAAGTTGCTACTGTAAAATTCATTTGTTGTTTACATATTGTTAATGAATCAATAAATTGGTGAACCATTTCTGTTTCAGGTGATGCTAAACTTCTTAAAGGACTTTGAGATTAAGCTTGGTATCAAGATCACATGCTCACAAGAGACTGAACCCCTTGGCACTGCTGGGCCCTTGGCTCTAGCTAGAGATAAACTTATAGATGAGCCTGGTGAGCCATTTTTCGTTCTGAATAGTGACGTCATCAGTGAGTACCCCCTCCAACAGATGATTGAGTTTCACCAATCCCATGGGGGTGAGGCTTCCATAATGGTCACCAAGGTAAATTTGGATGCAAGTAATAAGAATCATTAGATTATCATACTAGCTATTTCTTTTGTTTATTGAAACTTTTAAAATCTATTTTGGATTGTTAAAAAAAAGTTACCATTGATTTATATAGGTGGATGAGCCTTCAAAATATGGTGTTGTTGTGATGGACGAGTCATCGGGACAAGTTGAAAGATTTGTTGAGAAACCAAAGCTATTTGTGGGTAACAAGATCAATGCTGGGATTTACCTGCTGAACCCATCTGTACTTGACCGAATTGAACTGAGACCCACCTCAATTGAAAAAGAGGTCTTCCCAAAAATCGCAGCAGAAAAGAAGCTGTTTGCGATGGTCCTACCAGGGTTTTGGATGGACATTGGACAGCCAAGGGATTACATCACCGGCCTGAGACTTTACCTCGACTCCTTGAGAAAGAAATCTGCATCTAAACTGGCTACTGGACCACATATTGTAGGAAATGTTCTGGTGGATGAGAGCGCAAAAATTGGAGAGGGATGTTTGATTGGGCCTGACGTTGCAATTGGCCCTGGCTGTGTCGTTGAGTCAGGAGTTAGACTCTCTCGCTGCACCTTAATGCGTGGTGTTCGCATCAAGAAACACACGTGCATTTCCAGTAGTATCATCGGTTGGCACTCAACTGTTGGGCAATGGGTTCGCGTGGAGAACATGACCATCCTCGGAGAGGATGTTCATGTTTGTGATGAAATATACAGCAATGGAGGTGTAGTTCTGCCCCACAAGGAAATCAAGTCCAGCATTTTGAAGCCAGAAATTGTAATGTGAAGATGTGTTTGGGATGTGTTTATTACATTTTCCTTACTTTTCTGTTCGTCTTTTCAAGTGTAAGTAAGTTTTTGAGGGTCCTCATCTCCTACAAAGGGCATATAGATGATACAAATAAACTCTGTTGAATTTCTCATTAGTTGCTTTTTGATTATGGTGGGCGACAAATCAAATCACCACCCTTCATCAACAATGCAGCTCAAATCCAGTAAAATACAATGCAGCAAGTCTTGCTGCGGTCAATTTACCATGCTCTGTTTTGTGTTAGGATTTAAGAACTGCTCTGTTTTGTGGAGTGATTTAAGAACTGTTCCACAAAGTAAGGCAATTGATTTTAGTCACCGATGCTAAAAATCAATGGCCAACAATGAAATCTATCACCGTCTAATACTACAAGGAATCCGAAAAATTAAAGGAACACGAGTATGACCTACAATGTTAAACTACCAAAAGAAATGCAAATGGCAATACATTATTGCAAGAAGTGCTTTGACTTGCAAGAAAAGAACTATGCAAATCCATCTAAGGGTACCACATCAATATTTCTAATAAAACTTGATGTTTTTTGGGTACATTAATCCGGTTGAGAGGTTTTCAACAATAATTCAAAGAATTGCTTGAGACAACATTCGAATAAAAACCATTGAAGACTTTTTCCTTAACCATACTTGACTTTGTTTAATCTGATTAAAAATATCAAGTACAGAGGAAGGAACAAAGCAATATTGTACAGAGTAAATGAACAAACAAAACTGACAGGTTACCGAGAGGTGGATAAGTTGAATCGTTTAAGAGGAAAAAATCTCAACTTAACCTCATTTACACTGTAAGGGAAAAGTGTGGCTGGCGGTCCGGATGTTGGTTATTTGATGATGAATCATTCAACACGAGGCCAACATCCACAGCATGACGTAAGAAGAAATGGCAAGGAGGAACCATGAGATGAAAGCCAAAGAAATTGAAATTTGGAACATATTGCATGCGAGTTTTGGATTCATCTTGCAGATATTCAAGTCTCCTACAAAAAGAATCATCACCCCAGCTGACGAGCATGCAGCTCCAAGTGATAGAATAGCTGTGACCTGCATTTACAAATTACAAAATTAAGAAGAATTCGAATCGTAATGTAACATTCTACGCTATAATATGATAGCTGACATGACAATATATGAGATCATTGATTAAATAGCAAATCTGTAAGCAGAAGTGATTGGAATATCGAAAAGCCATATAAGCATAAGAGTTCGGAAGATCTTAAAGATTTCACTTGCCAATTTTTAAATATTTCAGTTTTCCCCAAGATTGACAAAATGACCATTATCAAGCATATTTATGAAGCTGTAAAAATTATTTCACCAAGTGGGTCTGAGTTGGTTTAGCAATGAAAGTCAATGTATTCACCATAATAAAGTTTCATTATCACGACTTTTTGAATTCTAAGGAGATTTTTCCTAGAGTTTTGAGGAGATACTCCCAATACTCGCAGAGTCCTTGAATGTTTCATAAACTTGTAGATGCACATTATTAAGTTGCAGTAAGCACAGTAGGAAAAACCTATGTTACACAGACTCTTCACTTAGTCCTCAAGTATCCGTGTCTGACACTTGACAAATGGGAAAGGGTATGAGTACTAGACATTTCATTTTAGTATAAAAAATTGGTAAAATTGAGGAGTACCCTTGTTGGACTATTCGTGTCCAACCAGACACTCCATCATCGGAGTCCGTGTAACATAGGGAAAAAACCGTTAACTATAAGGCAAGGCATATTGCAATATTCATGCAAGTTTTGTCACCGACAATAGCACCAAGTCACACACAACTCGCACATATCTGACGAGAGAGATTTAGAGTCGTGCCCCAAGCAAATGTGATGACTACAAAAGATATTGGGCCTCAAATCCCCTTCATCTCTAAAGAAACTCATAGTTCTGCTTATTCCTGTTTCGAAATTGAATTGGAGGTCCTGTGAGCTATTGCTAACCAAAGGTACACGTAGAAGCATTCTGAATGTAACCTTTTAGTTTATTTAATTTTCCAATACAGCCATCCATTTTGGGATTTCATTAAAAATTACATGTGATCAAGTTTCCAGAACTATCATCCCAACAATCATAATATATAAATTGATGGTTATAATTTTGATAATATTTTCCTGTTTTATTTCACTGGGTCCCTAGCACTTTTACCTAATCTTAATCAGATAATTTCAGTGTGTCTTCATAATAATTTCCAGAAAAAAGATGTTAGTGCCTGAAGGAAATAAACAATGTATAAAGTTGGTAGATATTAGAAACACAAAAAAACAGAGCTAGAAAAATAGTAGCAGCAATGAGTTGCAGCCAAGTGATGTACTAATGTAAAGAAAAGGCAACTCCCTTTATAAACGAGTCAGCTTATGAAGAAAAGGATACACAACTGAAAAAAGGAAAGCATTTGCATTCATTTCAATTAACTTAATAGTTGTTTCTTAGCCAACCTCAGTTGTTGGGATAAGATCTGTCGTGTTTAGTTGGATTGAATTGTAACTTGTAAGCGCTTGAGTAAATCATTTTTTGTTTCTAGTGTTCCCACATTTGTACAACTCAAAACTCAGTTATTCAGTGTGTGAAAACGTAACTACAGTAAAATGGGGCTTCATGATTTGAATTACTTACCCAATCACCAACAGCAAACAGGCTAAGTAAGACGTGATTTTGTAGCACTCTCTTCATCCTCAAAGCATGAATATCAAGGCAGGCAAGTCCAAAGCTCCACAAAACTTGAAGCCCCATGGATGCAATTAGATAGCTGAAAAACCAAAAGACTAGCACCAATCAGAATGTTTACCACAAAAGAGAGGCGCGCGTGCCTTTATTGAATTCATAAGAAAAACATCATCAAAGATTAAAGCTTTAGCCTCAATAAATTATTAGCAAGACTGACACATTGACCATTTTTAAGTGTTGCTTTAGCAACAAAGGACACCACGTTAGCAGGGTGAACAACATTCCCATGCACACACTCTTCCGCACATGTAACCCAAGATATGGGACCATAAATCAGATTTTTCTTGCCCAACAAATTGTTTCACTTTTACTAGTTTTATTGGCCTGAAACAACACAGGTTGTGTCAAAAAAACATTTAAATGCTTGCTTTAAAATGAGTAAAGAGAAAGAATGAAAAAAGACGACAATTAAAAGGAAGGAAACCTAGAAAAATCATAAAAATCTGAAGACCTCCCTGAAAGAAACTCTTTCACCTTTTGTACATTCAAAATGAATGCATAACTGTTTGGTGAAGTCTGCTAATATCACCAAGCTAATAAACGGGGTTGAACCTAATTCTTGGCCTGCCATTTCTATGGTATACAAGGATAAACCAAAAAATAAAGACCAAATAGCCAATGTTCTAAAAGGCGCTAGGCGGGAGGCCGGGGGCCTAAGCGGGGCCTAGGTAGGATTTTTTATTTTAAGCCAATTTTTATATTTTATCTTATATTTATCCAAACAAAACAATAATATAAAGCAAAACAATCTATAATAAAGATAATAAAGACCTTTTCTTAAAGTTCAAACACATATCCATATTACTAATGTCAAAGTTCAAACACAAACATACAATTGTTCAAAGTTCAAACATATTTTTAACGTATTAGTTTTACTCATAAACAAGATTGATATTAAATAATAAAATTTAAAATTTCAAGGATTTAATTTAATATTAAAACTTAAGAAACTAAACATAAATTGAAGAATTATATTGAATTAAACTAAATATTACAAATGTATCATCATTTATATAATTTGAAGTTGGTACAAGTTCAAAAAATTACAACTATAATAAAATTATTCATTTTGGCTTGATATTGTTCACTTCTTGTTGTGATTTGATATGCTACAACCTGTATTATGAATATGGTAAATCATTAGAAAAATAAATATATCAAGATCTGGTTTGAGTAGTTATTAAAATTAAAAAAACCTCTCTGCCTAGACCCCACCTAGGCCCCGCCTAATTTTCTGGAAAAAAATTTTGTCGCCTAGGTGAGGTGTCATGGGGGCCTAGTGCCTAGGCGAGGCGTCAAGGGAGGGCCTAGGGCCTAGACCGGACGCCAAGGGGGGGTCTAGCGCCTAGGCGGACCTAGGCGGAGATTTTTAGAACATTGCAAATAGCGCCTAGATACGTGTCCACCCCCCACCCCCCACCCCCCACTGGGGATCAAGGTAGACATTTACTCCCTCCCTCACCTAGGGGTACGCTTGACCTTTCCCCTTCCCAAGGATAATTTGGACATCTCCACCCTTATTCAAAGGGTAGTCTAGGACTTTCTACCTCTTAAGGGAGAAGAGGTCCATTCGCCACCACTCTATCCCTATAATAGAGGAGCTCCCCCCATTTTTAAGGTAGGTTCTCTTATTTGCATACTTGTACTAGTTAACTTCCCTAAGCTTCAATAGTTTAGGCAATCATCTCAAACACGCATGGACTTAAACTTAAGAGAGGCTTCCTACAGCATCCCTTGGGAGTCTTGCTAACCTCCCTTGGTTTTGCAGCACATCCAGCTCTAGTCCACTAAGCTCACCTTCACTAGCCCTCAGCCTCGCCTTCATTAACCTGCTCTAGCCATGAGGCTAGTCTTCACTAACCCACTCTAGCCCCGAGCCTCACCTTCACTAGTCCACTCTAGCCTTGAGGCTTGTCTTCACTATCCCGCTCTAGCCCCAAGCCTCGTCTTCACTAGCCCGCTCTATCCCCGAGGCTCACCTTCGCTAGCCCGCTCTATCTCCAAGGTTTGCCTTCACTAGCCCGCTCTAGCCCTGAGGCTCGCTCACGCAAGTCCACTTGAGCCCTAAGTATCATTCCTACAACACCATTTTAGGCCCGCATTCACTTCCTCCGTACCACCCTAGTCCTCAGCGTGCCTCGACACTTCTCGACAAGTTATTTTAGATTTCAAAAGGCAAAGATGATAAGCTGTCAATTGGGGTTAAAATATGATAAGCACCAAAATGTGGCAAAAAATAGAATAAGATTCATATTCACTCTCGATGATGTGTTTCCATAATGTCATATGCTTATGGGGTCTGTCAAAATCATTACATTATTATGTAAAACCAAATTTGTTCTATATCATACTGATAATCCACATGTAATAAAAAACACAATAACCCAAATACACTTGCAGTCTAAACAAATAGAAAAATATAAACCCACAAACACACTTCTTTCTAGCAATAAAATGGAGCTACCAACTTGATGAAAGGACAGTCATATAAGCAGAAAACATCTTTAAAGAAAGAGGAATTACCAGAAAGCAGTGGCCGTGGAAAACCCAGAAGCAGAGGCCATTACCCCAATAGAGGCAGCAGCAAATAAACACTGCCCAATTCTCAATAAAAGCCCACTAGCTTTTCCTGGACTCCCAAACAGCTCCTTCATCTCTCTCTCTTCTTTCTCTCACCCTTTTGGGGAGACCCTTTTCCCCAAACACAAAAAAAATACAGTGGAAATGCTTTTAAAAATCAGAATCCAAACATTCCTAAGGATCTTTTAGTTAAAAGATTTTACACTTTGGAGTTTGGACATACAAATACTGTACTGTAATACAAAAATCTGTCATATTATAAAGATTTGGAAATTCATAACTACCCTGAATCTTAATTTAGCATTTCTGTAATTGTAAAATGGGTTTATCTGCTTCCGATTCATCAGCTTGTGAACATGTACGCGGACTCTTCTTTTGTTTTATTATTTAAAAATTATATTCCTATTACTTTTTGGTTATCCTTTTTCTTTTTCTTTTTCTTTTTCTTTTTCCTCACTTTTGCTATTTTTTTTGTTTGCTTGCTGACTAAAACTCTAAAATGAACCAAAGGGTTTGACCTTAATCATACTCACTACTAAAATTTCCAGTTCAATTCGAATTTAAACGATTCTAATATAAACAAACTTTAAATTTTGATAAATTACTCAAACTTCTTTAAAATATATTGATATTCGAATTATAATTGTTCATTCGAAAAATTCAAACTGTCTAGACTCGATTAAAAATCTAGCTCGACTCTATAGCTAAACTAGCTCGAGTGAAATTCGAACATAGCTGCATTCCATTACCTTTTTCCTCCCCATTTCATTTGCCCCCTAGGTCCTCAAAAGGATTACTAGAAGTACAAATATTTTTATTCCCAAAAAATGAGATAATATACATAAAATGAAGAATAATTTAGTTATTTAGTGTGGTTCATTAGTATAAAAAGTAAAATACTCAACACTTTATATAACACTAATAATAAATTTAAATTTTTTTTACTCTTTTTCCTCTACTTCTACTTTTCTTAATATGTATGCAAATTGTATTTTGCTCATCTTTTTAGGGATGGAAGCAGTAATATAAATAAACTTGAAAATCGATATTTTCACATAATTTTTTGATATTTCCACATGTAGGGATATTAGCTGATGTGTCGAATTTTTATTAGCTAATATATGGGTCCTAAATGTAGAAATATCAAAATAGTAATATGGAATCATTTCCCATACTCCCTCAATCCCCAAAAAGATGATTAAATGTACAAATTTTTTTGTTCCCAAAAAGGTGAGAAAGTACATTTTAAAATGAAGAGTAACCAAGTTATTTAGTAGGGTGCATTAGTATAAGAAAATAAAAGTACTCTTCAATTTATATAATTTTGTTTGGTGAGATAAAATACATAAAATAAAACGAAGGGTAACTAAATTATTTAGTAGGGTGCATTACTATAAGAAAATAAAAGTACTCGTCATTTTATATAATTTTGAAAGTAAGAATAAATTTGAAATGTTTTTAACGTCTTTCCTTTTTTTTTTCTAATGTGTGTATCTTGTAGTTTATTCATCTGAGTAATCATTAACAATAAAAGAGTTGGCTAACAAAATTAATTATAATTATAACCTTGGTGGTTATGTAAAGAAATCAAATTCTGATTATGAATTTTGTCTTGCAAAATTGTTAGAAATAAGTTAAATATTATTTGGAGATTGCAGGAATATAAAATGTCAAATTGCTCGTATTATCGAAGGAAAGTCAAAGAAAACCAACTATTTTATTAGGAGTAATTCATAAGAAATAACATGTGGAAGTTGAAATTTATTTGGGAGTTGTCAAGGTGAAGCTGAAATCCCACAGTTTCTTGGCCAATTCTGCATCCTTAGACAAAAGGCTTGGATCACCTCTGTTGCTGTCCAAGAAATATCCTCCGGTAACATCTTTAACTTGCGGATTTAGTGCCAAATAACATGATGTTGCTGCTCCCTGTAACCACCATACCATAGATGACATCAAACAGTGATGTAATAATTGCCACCGAAACATCAGCAGCTCAAGTAAGTAAATAACAAACCTGGGGAATATTTTTGGTTACGTATTGTGCAAAAGTAGCAATCCCTGAATTAAGCAAGGAATCGGATCATTAATATCAAACTTACTGGTACGAGTATTATTAGAATTATTAACCTTATACAGGAAAAAGTGAATACTTACAACTAAGAAGGGTAATGTGACTGAGGAGATTGGTGGCGATAACTCCAGGGTGAAGTGAATTTGCAGTTATATTCACTCCTTCTTCCTGGTTAATTGTAGATAAAGGAACCAACCATGATATATTAAATTCCAGTTAGCATGAGTACTCTTTGCCAATTTCTGATCTAAATGAAATTGACAAGAAGATTTTGAAAAGCTAATCAACTTATTAGCATGTACACAAGGAACAGCCAACAAGCTTTTAACGTTTTTGTTCAAGACATGTCAACCACATTGTCAAAAGATTCCACCATAAAATTATCAAATTAACGACTTTATTAGAATGGAAATATAAGAGCTTTTAAGCCACAGTCCCCGTAGCTTGCATTGATTTGAATGTTCTTTGGTTGATCAAAATATATATATTTGGTATTAGATAGATAGATAGATTCAGAATTAAAGATTACCTTCAGGCGCCTTGCAAGCTCATTAGTGTGCAATAGGTTACAAAGCTTTGATTGTGCATATGCAGTATTGCCGTTGTAACTGGAAATAATGATAAGAAATCAAAAACAATACAATTAAAACTTGGTAAGGGCGCGCTATTATTACATATACTATCCATATGTATATGTATGCAGTTGTACATGTATATATACCTTGATTCATCGTTGATTTTGTCAAAACGGATTCCTTCTTTGTATCCATAACGATGGAGCTCTGACGATACGTTAACAATTCTTCCTTCTTTCTGGCTATCATGTGCTGTCTTTTTCATCGTCTCCAACAAAAGATTTGTCAAAAGAAATGGACCTGATAAAAGGTAAGAAATCTTCTTATATATGGCGGAAGCGTACTAGGAAATTAAAAAATATAAGATGAAATTTTTAAAGAGAGAATAAATTCTTTTGAAAGCTGTCCAAACTCAAAAGTAAAAGAAAGAGAAATAAAAAGAAGATAAAACCCACACTAAATAATGTCAATGTGTAACATACCAATATGGTTAACTGCAAATTGCTGTTCTATGTTGTCTTTGGAAAGTGTAAATGGAGGAGCCATAATCCCTGCATTGTTGCTAACAACACCAACAATAATAACTTCAGTTCTTTTAGTGTTCCAAAGCTATTTTTGAAGAAGATATAAAAGAGCTACAAAATCCATAGTTTCTTACACGAGGATGTTCAGGGGAAGACCACAAGATATATATTCCTTGGCGAATTTCCTTATGGATGCCTGTGAGTTAAGATCTATTTCCATGACATCAATTTTAGCATTGGGGACTTTCTTGAGAATTTCATCTTTAACTTTGTTACCGGCACTAACATTTCTCACTCCCATAATCACATGAACACCACGCAAGGCAAGGACACGCGCAGTTTCTATTCCAATACCATTTGATGCACCTGAAATTGTTTAGCGTAAGCACTTCTATACATCAAGTTATAAATTAAATACTGATTACGGAGGAATTCATTAGAAGAAATTCAGGTATGTGTTGTATCATTAGAGTAAATATTCCAGTCATTTCAACATTTCACTATTAAAATGCAAAGGAAATGGAAGAACAAAACCAACAACAATGATTTTTATGTGATTCAGAAGAATAAGGACTTCGGAAACAGAACTTAAAGATCTAACTCCTTTAGTTATACACAAGTTATGTCACCACTAATGCACCAGATCCCATCAAAACTCCAAAGTTAAGCGTGCTTGGGCGAGAGTAGTACTAAGATGGGTTCTCGTGTTGCACCCATTTAAAAAAATGTGGCAAAAAAAGAAGAAGATTACATACTAAAGTGATTTCGAACTGCATAGAAGCCCTTGATCTCAAGGAGCACAATTTAGTTGGAACTTTTAACTTAGATGATTAGCAACAACTAGATAGCTTTATTAATAATATTCATTTGAATGAAAAAGACTTAACCAACAGCAGAGTTGATCATACTATACCCAGATGAGTCCATTCATTTCATTCTAATAAAGGGAGTCTACGTGCATCAGCCAGCCATGTTAGTAATAAAGCCATGGTTAGTCAATCCATCACAAAAGCATGGAATTGATATATGACGTGAAAAATGATCATTTATTTAATTAACTAGCTACAACCAAACTCCAAATTCTATCACCAATTCAAACAACATATTACGTAGTTAAACCCGATTAAAAAGTCATCAAACTTGTATAGATGTTTCATGTTTGTAATCTGGTTTGTAGGGTAGTAATACTGACACAGACATTGAAACAACATATACATATACTACTAGCTGTGTACCGTGATTCCGGCGCAACATGGATTTATCTCAAAATTTTGAACGGCCTAAATGATTGATTAGTGTGAGTGGAAAATTTAAAATAAATTGTATTTTTTATATATATATATATATATATATATATATATATATATATATATATATATGTGTGTGTGTGTGTGTGTGTGTGAGAGAGAGAGAGAGAGAGAGAGAGAGAGAGAGAACAACCACCTACAACCAAATGAACAAGACTTCTTCTAGCTTAATATTCGAACCAGAAAAAATATGCATATACAAAAAACAGTAAATAAAGGGAAACCTAACTAACAATAAAATTTCAAAAAAAAGACCTGTAACAATGGCAGTGAGGCCAGTTCCATCAATTCCTTGAGTAACTTGCTCAGCAGTGGAACGAGCAGAGAAGCCGGATGGACCTTTAAATCCCAAAATCCACATACTTAATTCCTAGGTAGGTAGGATTATTGAAAATTCAAATTTCCTGTTTGTTGATTACTTATAAAAAGACAATTTTGATGTATGAATTAGATGAAGAAGATGAGAATTATATATATAGTGATAAAAGTCAAGCTTTGGTCATCTATGACGTTTGGTAAAACAAGTTGAAGGGGACATTATAAGTGATGGCATGGCATCCAGGAGACTTCTTCTTCATACCAAACGGAAGTCTGACCAAATTAAATTATATGCCACCTTCACATGGCCACCATTATTGACCAGATTCAATTGAGGCATGACCAGCACGAGAATTTCGGCTAGTGTTTAATTTTCAAATGGATGGGATATATATATATCAGAATAATACATAACATGTACTGTTTATTATAAATTAAAAATAAATATCCATTATTTATATCGTTCAATATAAAAATAATCGAGATTAGAATTAATAATAACGGATTTTTAATTCTAATATCGGTTGTTGATTTCTATATAGATGATGTATGTCTATTTTTTATTTATAACAAATATATATTATAAATTATTATCTTAATATATATATTAAGAAATGAATTTATAGTTATTTTACGTACACATTTATAATATTTCAACCAATACATAAAAAGAGTATTATTTACAAAATATACGAATATTATGAATTTTATTATACTCTAAAATATAATAAATTATTAATTTATTAATACTGTATGATAATAAAATTATAATAATAAATTTGAGAATATTGTATCATTTTCATATACTATGATATAATCATTAAAATCTTTTGTAGGATAAACAAAATGATAAATAAGATTCTTTTCTTAAAATTGAAGGATTATTTATTATTATATTAATTAAAATAAATGTATATTTAGAAAAATATTTGTAAATTAACTATGTAAACAAAATCTATGGCTCATTGAACGGACCAAGACAAGATCACACAAGATAGGAGTTTGACTTTACATATACGGTGATTAAATTTTAATTTTAATCATGCATTGGGAACGTAATTTTAGCCCAGAAGAAGTTGAAATATCAATCCCTCCCAGAAGGATGGGTTTCTTTTGTCTGACATTATTTTGTTAATTTATACTCCCTCCGTTCCGGAATAAAAATTCTGATGGACTTTTCATACATATTAAGAAGAAAAATAAAATGACAAAATTATTCATAATAATGTCATTAAATATAGAGAGAGAATTAGAATAAGAAAAATATGAAATATTTAATGCTACGGACATAATAGAAAAAAATGTGTAAAAATTTGGTTATTAAAAGAAATAGGACATTTAACATGGGACAACCCAAAATAGTAATAAGGACTTTTATCCTGGGACGGAGGGAATAGTAATTATGTTCCTAAAAGATTGTTGTTTAAATTTTTTGTACATGGATTAAGAGTATTCACAACAGTTTTCTTATCTCTATCCTTACTGTTGAGTCATTCTTTAAAATAAGGATTCAATTTTTTCACTATGTACCCAACAGGTTCCTTATGTTGATTCCTTAAATAACGAAATTTTAATGTTAAAAGTTAAAATTTGAATGTTTCAACAGTCAAAGCATCAAATTAATAATAATCTTATAATTTATAAGAGAGATGGTATAATTTATCAATTATATTTCACTGTAAAATAATTTTTATTTTATTTTAAATTTTAAGTAATTTATGGAGTGAGTATTGAATGGATGCAAATGTACATAAGATCAATATTAACTTTTAAAAAATTAATTTGTGATATTTTAAATTTAAATTTAATATGATTCATATAAATTTTAAAAATAATAAATTTTATAATTAATAATACTTTTATAATTATATTGACAAAAAATAAATAAATTTATATCAATTTTAAATTTGAATATATTTGAAATTAATTTTTAAAAAATAAGTCAATATTAATTTTATAATTTAAAAATGAAGTAGTAAAAAAATGTCAAGATGTGTATGATTGATAAATTGTCCACTTAAATGAGGGTTTGAAATGTCATTTTGCATATATAGGGAACTATTTTTTGACTCCCTCATACTAGGGAATAAAATCATTTATAGATATTAAAATAGAGAGTCAAATAAGGATAAGAAAACTGTTGGATAATGATTTGTTGATGTATTCTTTAAAATTGAGGATAGAGAGTTGATTGGGGAAATCACTACCCCTTTATGGAAAGTTAAAAATTATTAATACAAGAGAGAGAAATTTTTGGGACAATGAAAGAAGGTAGGGGTAATTAGGGGTGTAAACGGTATTAAACGGATACGGATACAGGTATATCCGTATCCGTATCCAAAAAATCAATTCGCTATCCGTATCCTACTTAATTTTAAAATATTATCCGTGATCAAATTATTAGGAAAAAATATTGAATACGGATAATATCTCATTCTTATTTATTTTATCAGAATAGACAAATTATTCGGATATCCAAATATTCGAATTCGTTTATCAGTAACCTAATATAAAATTCATTCAAAATATTTACGAAAAAAATTAAAGTTTAAATCATACATATTAATTAAACACAATTTAATATTTAAACCATACATATATATTAATTAAATATCCTAATCATAAGGGGAGGAAAATGTCAAACATATCATCATAAAAATTACAAAATTAATTTGCATCTTAATTTAACTTGATGCATACATCATTGATCATCATGAATCTAAGTTATGATTTATTATATATATATATATATATATATATATATATATATATATATACACACACACGTATATATTAATAACTTATATAAATAAATGTAAGTGATTAATCAATGAATGTAAGTTATTAATAAATACATATATTATATATATATATATATATAGTCACATGCGTCAGGGCCCCAAGGCCGCATAAGTCAAAAGAATGCACCTGCTTTTCTATCACCCATTGCCCATGTGTCTCGTCGTTTTTACATCAAATGGTGGGATAAATTCGGTGTCGATAGGATAGTTGGCCATGTTCAAAAAGAATTTCCTCCTTCCCCTATTCTGACCCCTCCAGTTACCATAACTCCCACCATTGAGTCTTCCAGTAAATTATCCAAAAGGTCATCTGATAAATCGAAAGGTAAATCAGTTGTTCCCCCCGATCCAATCGACATTTCTAATATTAATAGTTATTCTACGGCTCAGCTAAGACTCTTTGCCGACGCTATTCATATGAGATTTAATCAGTTAGACGAAGAGATTGAAGCTTCAGAAAATGCTTCTTCACAGTCCAGAGAAGCTGAATCTAGTCAAAATGAAGAAGAAGAGGAAGACAATTGTGATCCCTATGGCACCATTAGTCTTCAGGATGCTCAGGATCCCTTCGCCTGATTGGTCATCATCAGTCAACAAGTGATGTTACTAAATAAAAACAGTTTCATTGATAAGAGGGCGCATAATCTTATCTGGGAACCTGTCGGCGAATTGAATAGCTCTGTCAATTGGCCGTGTGAGTCCATGATAGAGGATGAGACCGAGATGGTATTTATTATTCCAGTAAAAAATAATTCAGTCATCGCCAGTCCTTTTAAAATTTCTGATAATATCAAAGATGATAAAAAAATCATTGAACAATTAAATTTCAGTAATCAATACCTAGCAACTGTTGGTAGACAGCTCGATAGAATTAAAGAAAAATTTGAAGAAACCGTTATTAAAAGGCCTGATCCAAAAATTGAACAACCCTTACTAAAATTACCAGAAAATAGATAAAAGTTAGGTTTACCTAATCAAGATAATGAACTCAGACATGCAATTGATAAATTATTTTAAAAAACTCAAAAATGAAGCTAGTTCAAGTGGCACTATACCTATTTTTAGTCTTAATAAAACGCTTGAAAGATTTAAGTCCCCAATTAGAGAAGTCACTCTCCCTGAATTAAATCAAGAAGTTAATAAACTCAAAAGAGAAATTTCTAATTTAAAATTAGACGTTGCTAATTTAAGAAAAAAAATTGAAGATAAAAAATCTGGCCTTCAGTTTCATGATTCCTCTTCCAGTGAAGAAGATCATGACTTACCTGAATCTTCAGGTGTTAAAGATGAGACTGATCTTTTCGTTCAAGGTCTTTCTCTTAAAAGAATTAAAGATACCAAAATGGTTTATTACTATCAGTGCGCATCATATCTCGTGAAGTAAATACATCTTTATACCACCTGAAATCACTTAGGGTGGGACAAGTGAGGTTACTAAGCTGATCATGAATTCTTTCAGTAATGTTACTAGGAGTTCCAACAAAATGTTTAATAATGGTGAAAATTAAAGTATTAACTCCGTCTGGCGGACCAATAGCAGCATCTTCATCAAAGATGGGATTGTCGTCATCGTCCATCTGGATAGCATGAAGTCTGCATAATGGTCCTATCCATTTCAATTGCTTTCCTGATTTCACCCTCAGCCTCAGTGATCCAAACTTGAAATATCTTCTATTATAACTGAATTTCTGGTAATATCTCTAGGAGAAACTCTGGGTATAGTGAATGGATATAATAAGTATAGCTAGTGGATTCTTGGTATTCTTAGATCTTGGTGGTAACCGTTATCCTTATTTTGATTCATCGTTACAAATCTCTCTTACACGAAGATTACGGAATATCGAAGCTTCTTCGATTCGTTGACTTATTTGTTTTCAATTCTTATTAACTCCAATAATTGTTCAGTGTCTTCAACTGAGATATTCAGCTGGGCTAACTTTTGCTTAACTCTACACTCACCTTTAAAGTGCCCTTTCTGCCCACAATTATGACAGACAATTTTACTTTTACCAAATTTTTTAGTTGATTTATTGTGTGTTGACTTAGGTTTCTTATAATAAGAATCTTGATTATTATTTTTATCTTGATTATATTTCTTTTTACGACGTTTATGACTCTTATGCTGAGATTCAATTATTGTTCACAGAAGGTGCCTAACTCGAATTTATATTTTATTTTCATTTGACTACCATTAGCTGAATTGAGCTCAAGGATATCGTCAATATAAACAATGATAAAATGACTGAAAGGATTCTTAAAGCCAAAGAGAAACCTATTTTTAGTCTTAATAAAACGCTTATTAAAAAATCAAAGAAATTTGATAAAAATAAAATTGTCTGTCACAATTGTGGTCAGAAAAGGGCACTTTAAAGGTGAGTGTAGAGTTAAGCAAAAGTTAGCCCAGCTGAATATCTCAGTTGAAGACACTGAACAATTATTGGAGTTAATAAGAATTGAAAAAATTAAGAAGCTTTCCGATATTCCGAATCTTCGGTAAATAAAGAGATTGTAACGATGAATCAAATAGTGATAACGGTTACAAAGATATCTTGAGGATTGCAGAATAAATCATTGCAAGAGATTAAATGTAATTACCAAAGAAGATGAAGAAAGTTCTTTATATATGTATATATTAAATTATTAACAACTTATATAGGTAAATTATTAATTAATAATTTACATTAATTAATAACTTAATTAATGTAAATATTAAGTGTGTGTGTGTATATATATATATATATATATATATATAAGTTATTCGGATACGGATTCCGGATATCCGTATCCGCCGGATATATTTACGGACGGATGTTAATCGAATACGAATACGCCTATATACGTATTCGTATTCGTTTATTAACGGATACCTTTAAACCGAATACAGATATATCCTTTTTTTTCGAATGCGAATAATATCCGTTTTTTTTCGAATACGGATGCGGACGAATACGAATTTTCCGGTTATCATTTACATCCCTAGGGGTAATATTAAATAATTTATTCTTCTCGACTTGCATCAAAAAGATTAAAAATCTCATAAATAAAATATTGAAAGTATACAATTTAATTCCAACGTGGATGTATCAAAATAGAGTTATATTATTTTTCATCATATTAATTTACTAAATGTGTCCCGTGCCTCCGGCATTGTATGGATAATGGGATTTATCTCAAACTTTAAACGGCCCAGATGATTTATTGAATGAGTAGAAAATTCAAAATTATTTGTATTTTATTAGATAGATTATCAATGCAAGTTTTTCTTTTGTTTAGTCTGTATAATAATTCTCATTTTTCTTTTTAAATTGAATACCTATGGTCTAAAAATATGAATAATTTTCCTTAATATTTTGAATTTATTATTTTGAATACCTACAGAAGATGAACAATTCTCAGTATTACTTTAAATACATATATAAGTAAGCATTAAATGCAGTGTTAAATGTATAAATTGTTACCCAAAATTTATATCAAAAGAGGTAAGGATCAAAATTAAGTGTGATTTTATACTAGTATATTTTAATTAGTGGATGAGGATATATTGTATTTTATGTTAAGGTGTCATATTTATGTAAATTCAATTTATTCCTTAAATTGGAGTTTTCTTTTTCTTTCTTTTCTTTCTTCACGTGTAGTCTGTTATTAATTTTAAATATAAAACTTTTTTTTTTAATTTAGACGATGAGTTAGAAATATTAATTAAAGTCTGAAAATAAACTTTGAAGAACACTAAATAAATCTAAAAAATTTATTTATTTTTAATTTTCAACCATTGATAATAACTCATAAATCTTTTATGTAATAGATATATACTACAAATGATCATTATAAATTTTTATCTTATACTATATGCAGTCCGCTTCTTATGCAGGTGATTCGCATACGGACCACCTTTAGCGACGGACAAAATCGTCGTTAAACAGTTGTCATAGGTTTGAACCAGGCTATAACGACGATTCTGAGTTATAATGATGGTTCAGATCTTATGATAACGTTTTTGTCCATTGCTAAAGGTGGTCCACATGCATTCTACTGCATAGGAAACTCTATGATACTATATGAGAATATGTTTATATAAGTTAAAACCTCCATTTTTGGTAGGATATTAGTGCAATTATAAATTAATTTCAAAATCAATTTCATCAAAAAAAATATTAATATTATCATTTTGGAAGAATATCAGTACAAATATTTTGTACGAAATGATTTTCATAATCAACATCAATTACAATTATAATTAATCTTTTACTCTATAGGTAATAATTCACAGTAAATAAAAAAACGCAATAAAAGAGAAATACAAACTCAAAAGATCAATAAGAATCGAATATAATATAGAATCATCCCGATAATTTAAATCTTAACCATAAGATTAAAATTTAATTGGCTTATAAGAATAATAATTTTTTAATATTAATTTTTAATGTATGATGTATTATATGGATATGATAGTCTTATATAACTACCAAAAGACATTTTTATATGTTATTAAGTGATTCGGATATTATTTCAAAAAAAAAGTGCATTTAATACATTAATAAATTTAAAAACAATTTGATTTTTTTGGATCGCTTCTGGGAATAGGAATAGTAGAGAATTAGGGCCTCACACAAGAAAACGATGGGAGGGTTCGGGCTTGGGCCCTAGTTTTTATACGGGATTAGGCCCGTTTGTGACAAAGTTTGATTACTATTAGTCAGAAAAACACATACTTAGGGGGTGTTTGATTAGTACTGAATGGCTGAATGGTTGACCGATTTAGTCATTCAGTGCATTTATTTGGGAAAAAAATTATGTGAATGGCTGAATCGGTTAGCCATTCAGACCATTTGGGCTGAATGACGTCTCATTTTTTGGCTGAATGACGGCTGGATGATTTTTTTATGTAATATTAACTATTATATTATATTATATTAAGTAATATTAAATAAATTTACAACATTTTTTAATTTTTTTCAGAGGGGTAAATAATAAAATTATGTTATTCAGATGTTTCAAACATGTCAATTACTCCATCTGTTCTTAAAAGATAATCGTTTTAGAAGAAAAAATTTGTTCCAAAATGTGTCGTTTACAAGTTTCGAGGAGAATAAATTATTTACTTTTCTATATTACCCATACCTTCTCTCATTGCCCCAAGAAATTTTCTCCCTTGTATTAATAGTTTTCAACTTCTCATAAAGGGGTAGTGATGGAATTTCAAATAAATTTTACTTGGTAAATGATACTTTCTTAATCCATGTGCAAAAACTTTAAATCACAATCTTTTAAGAACGGAGGTAGTATTAAATAATTTTTTTCATTCAAATTCAAATTCAACTCATTCATATTAAGATTCAGATTCATTTAGTTTTTATCAAACACCCCCTTACTCCAGTATCATATCATTTTTAAAGTTTGATAAGTGTAAGGATCTCATTTTTTTATGATATTAGATGAGACAAAATATATTTTATGACATAATCAATCACAAGATATTTACTCAACTAATCCTAATGATGATAATTATTTGAGACAATTTTTAAAATAAAAATTTGAGACCCCTAACATTACCTTTTAAAGTTAACATTAGACCCTCTCAATGCTATTTTGACTCTCTATTCAAAAATATAGAATTAAGATTAACCTTTTAAATTAAACAGAGATATTTTTAAAGTTAATGTTGAGATAAATTCAATTAATTTTACACAATGCAAGTATAAAAATTATAAACTATTTACAGAGTACTACAAGATTTATTTATTGTATGTAAAAGTTAAATGATATATTTTAGATGAATGCAGTTACCATGAAGTTAATAGTAAATTGGTCAATTGACTAATATAATGCTCACACGCAGAGAGATTACCTCCCAACTTGCGTGTCGATACTGTATTGGTCAATTAACCAAAATTAACTTAATGCTAACCACTAGTGGTCCTAGTGGATATAAGTTTGAGTATATATTTTATACTTATTTTAAAAATTAAATTTAATCTTATATTTTGAAAAATGTACAAAATTAATGTTATACCATAAATACTTATTTTTAAGTATAATACAAGTAATATGATTTTGTATAGTGTATTAAAAGTTATACATTAGGTTATAAAAATTATTTATTGTGCAAACAATACTATATTTAAAATAAATACTAAAGTACTGTTTGAATTTTAATGTTTGTAAGAATTATTTTTCAACTAAATAAAATATAGTTTGCACCCAAGATAGGGTGTATTTTATTTAGTAAAAAATTCTTAAAATGCATTTCAAACTGTTAAAATCTTAAAAGATATATTTTGTTAAATAAACTTAAAATCTTAAATTTTAAAATTTATTTAAATATTGTACTTTATTCTAAAATGAAAAAAGAAAAAAGAAAAAAGAAAAAAACAAGCTGATGCGGTAGATTGGTGACTTATAAAATGGAGCATCCTATATACCGAGTATTATAAACAAAACCCAGAAACCCATATAAAACTCAAAAACCCTAAATCCCAACGTCTAAGCCTCTATCCTCCTCTCTTGCAAAACCCTGAAGACCTAAACCCCACACTCTCTCTCTTCCAAAATTCAAAAAATGGCTACTATCTTCACAATTATTCGCCGGAAAGCCTCACGTATTGCTCCTCTTGCCGTTCGATTCATCGGCGGTCAAAGGTGTTACTACCACCGCCACCCCTCTGCTCTGTTTTCTGCTGCTGCTATTAAGCAATTCCATCTCTCTCGCAAGCTCATTCTTCCCACTACTTTCTCTTCCGTCCGCCACTACTCTTCTTCTCTCAAGCGCCCAAGTTCAGATGAGTCACTCCTCAAAGTCATCGAATCAGAGATCATATGCGCAGAGGAATCTGATGAATCTGAAGAGGTATTCTCTCTTTCTTTTGGTATAAATTACTTAAATTTTGCAAATACTGATGCTCTATTGTTTTGAAATATTTTGAATTGAAAAGAAAAATCTACAATTAAGTATTATGAATTGGATAGTTCTTTTAGTGAATAATTATTTGTCCGCAATATGAAAGTATTTAATGTCGAGCTATTGTCGACTAAATCATGGGGATTTATCTCTTTCCTGACAGGAAAGACAGTACTTGGGATAGAAATTTATATTGAAATGTATGTGAATATGCAGTATTTGATAACTCAAAAACCTTTACCTGATTTGATGGATTGTTTGATTTAAAATCCATATTCTGTGAGGGTCAGTTTTGAGCCAAAATGAAATTAAGATCCTGAAAATTTAGATATCAATAACTTAAACTTGTTGGTGGAGACATTGACGTGGTTTATTATATGTATGCTACATGTATATTAGTAGATTGTAGATGGGTTTTATTAAATATAATGATGGCTTTCCATTTTGAGTACTAGTATGATACTTTAAGAATACTTTTTGTTTGTATTTTCAATTCTCTGTTTTGGAACGGATTGTCTAACACTTGGTATTTTCCATTTGCAATTTTCTTAACGTTATCTTTCTCTTTAAAATTGTGTTAAGCAACCAGAAATATAATATTATATGCAAGATTTGGTTGGATTTGATAATGAATTCAATCAACAACACATAAATGGAGTATTGCCTCTTGATTTTGCATTGTAGGTTGACGAGGCTCCTGAAGGCTTCCCTTTCAAAATTGAAGATAACCCCGGGCAACAAACAATATCTCTGTCGAGGGAGTACCCGGGTGAAACTATCAACGTTGAGGTTCACATGCCTGATCTTGTAACTGGTGAGGAAGATGATGAGAATGACAAAGATGATGGCGATGAGAAGGATATCCAATCTAGCATCCCACTGGTTGTTCGAGTTACCAAGAGTAATGGGCCCATTTTGGAGTTTGGTTGTACTGCATATCCCGATGAGATCTCAATTGACAACTTGTCCGTTAAGGAGCCAGAAAGTTCTGAAGATCAATTTGCCTATGAAGGACCAGTTTTCTCGTGAGTGTCGTTTCTTGTATATTTCTTTCAAGCGTTGATACTATTTACTTTTCTAATCTTAATCTATAAACATCACTTCTTGTTCTTTCATTTTTTTTCTCTCCAGGGATTTGGATGAGAATCTGCAAAAGGCTTTCCACAAGTATCTGGAGATTAGGGGAATCAAGCCTAGCACTACCAAATTCCTCCATGAATACATGATCAACAAAGACACCAGAGAATACTTGGTGTGGTTGAAGAACCTTAAGAAGTTCGTCCAAGCATAATTTAGGCTGGTAATACATTTTTGGTTGAACCGAGTTATGGACCGCTAATTAATGCTACTATAGTTGAATGTGCTGTGTGGTTTGTAGGCTTTTAATTTTTTAGTACTCAGGCATTTTATGGGAACCATAGAGTGGAAAGTTTTGAAAGGGCTAAAAGAGTTGGTTGAACTTGTTAGACTTTTTGTGTAATGTCATCTACAATGACGACTTGAATAAGACCATTGTTGCTGCATATGAGTTTCCAAAATCTATATTTGAGGATTATACAATTGTAACTGCGTTGATTTGCTCTTCCTTTCTTTGTTCTTCTTTGTTTGAGGATTATATTTGTTTTTTTAATGTACTTGGATTCGTACTAGAATTCGAATAAAATTTTGTAATCTTTACTCATAATTCGAATTTGACTCGTTTTATTACACTCGAGTTCCACCCAACTTGTTTTTTAATCGAAGAACTACTTGCGAGCATTTGAGGCATATACAAATTAAAACGGGATCATTTATATTATGATAATGTATTTAAAATAAACTCATGTAGGCAGTTGAAATAATTAAAATTTGAACACTTTAAATTAGATCTCTAGCGTTAAGAATTTAATATTAATGAGATAATATTATCACTCTAACAGTGGATGATTTATATTCGACTCGTATAAGTGGTATGAGTATTAAAATGGATTAGAATTCGACTCGAATATCGATTTCGAGTCTCGCTCGAATATTTCAAATCTATCCCGAATCGGATTTCAAACCACTCAAATTTATTTTCAACCATAGTAAGAAAGGTGTTTGTCGTACGAAGGAAAGAGAAGGATTTGTATCCTATTTTAAGTCAATTGGAGAGAAATAATAAATATGGTCGAGAAATAAGGCTGTAAAATGAGCAAACAGTTCGGATTCGAGTTCGAATCGAAATATAAATGAATTAAATATGAGCAAATTTTAAAGTTCGTTAAATTACTCGAATCTCCTCAAATTGTAATTTTTTATTGATACTCGGATCATATTTGTTCGAAAAGTTCAAACTGCTCGGGTTCGATTCGGAATTGTGCTTGACTCGGTAGCTAAATGAGCCTCAATCAAACCTTATTTTATACTCGATAAATTTTGTGAACCAAATCTGAGCAACTCAATACTCGGTTCGTTTACACTCGAAAAATAATACGCAATTAAGTTTTTTAAGCGTATATATATTTTATATAATTTTTATTTTTTAAAAATTTGATTATATACTAATTGAATATTTAATCTATTTTTTGTATTTTTAAAAATATTTAAGAGTGAAATTATATAAAATATCTAATCTCGATAGCCAAAAGAATTTGTTTATAGAAATTTAAGTTTTTTTTTTCTCACAACAATATTTGGGTGCAATTCGAACGTATATAGAGATTAGAGGATTCAAAACATTTGGTTGGAATCCATATTCAAGTCTAACGCTTTCCTTTACGCCCTGCCCTGCCCTGTCTTGGAGTTTTAATTTGGAAAGAAAGAAAAAAGAAAGTGAAGGAAAACAAAAATAAATGGTGTATTGGAATTTTTTTAATAGAAGAGAAAAGAAAAGAAAGTGAAAAAAAATTGGTGTCTTGGAATTTTAATTAGGACAGAAAAGAAAAGAAAAGAAAGCTAAGGAAATTGAGTGCATTTTTAGCCAAAAATTTTCTTCTCACTTTTACACTGTTTGTAAGTTTCAAAATGAAGAGAAAAGAAATGAGAATAAAAGAAATTTAGGGAGGAGAATAAAAATCCTTTGTTTGTAAAAAAAAAGAAAAAGAGAAGGTCCCAAAAATTTCTTTCCAAATTTGAAAGGATTTAGAAGGAAATTTGCTAAACACAACTTTCAAACTAAAATATCAAAACTACCCCTATAATACTTTCTAAAATGTAATCTCACAAGGTTAAAATAATAATATATTATTTTAAGTTAAAATTTCCTTCCGAAGCATATAAACACAAGGAAAGAAAGTAATTTATTTTCCTTCACTCTCTTCTTTCACATTCTGTCTTGGAGGTTTTTTTGGAGAGAAGAAAATAAAGTAATACTTGGTAAAATTCGACGGTTTCTTTTGATTTGGGGTCCGTTCGATAATGACTTATTTTATACCAACTTATAAGTTAAATTATAGCATGACTTATAAGTTGCATTAAGCCATGACTTATAAGTAAATGCGTTTAACACTATTTAATTTATAAGTCAGAAATTAAGTTAAAATAAATTGTAAAAATATTTTGTTTAAATAACTTATAAACTAAAATAAATTGTAAAAATTATTAAAAGAATGGTAAAAAGGTTTTTACATAGAGCAGTTAGTATGAAAGTAACTTTGGTCAATTAATTAACCCAGTGTCGACACGCATGCAGAATGTGATCTCTCTTT
The DNA here is from genome assembly GCA_020205605.1 of Panax ginseng. Taxonomy (NCBI): domain Eukaryota; kingdom Viridiplantae; phylum Streptophyta; class Magnoliopsida; order Apiales; family Araliaceae; genus Panax; species Panax ginseng. Next base: position 19,323,724 of record CM035136.1, on the reverse strand, counting down.
TTGTGTCAGCATTGTATTGATCAATTGATTAACTTATCATGAAGTTAACTTCATGGTAAGCGAATCCGTCTTTACATCTAGTCAAATTCACTCATTTTAAAATGACTTAAGTTATTATTTGAGAAATAAGAAATGATTACTTTTCAAAAATAACTTACAAGTCAAGTTAGTATTTTGATTAAATGATGTAAATATGTTATTCTTTTTTATTTTGAATTTTAGTTTTTTTTATTAAATGATATTTAGTGATTATGTATACAACCCACCTAAAAAAAAAAAATCAGTGATTATATACACCCCCAACCCACCCAAAAAATAATAATATTTTAATTGATTATGTATACCCCCCCCCCCCCAACCCAACACACACCCAAAAAAAAATAAAATGCTTAGTGATTATGTGACGCCCCAAAATTAGGTATACATCACCCATCTTGGGTCATCCGACACATGGTATGTAATTCAAATACAACTTACTTAATACAAATGCCAGGTATAATAATACGACAAAACATAAACTGTAAGTTTGAATACAAATATTATCTACTAGAGATTATACAAACTCAAAAGGAGTCCTCATTACAATTATTATCACACTATTTCACATAATAGTGAGGAGGACTACTAATCTTATCCTTTGGACCATCACTCCAGATTCTTCCACTCATCCCGACTATATTCTCATTTCTTGAAGAAAAAAGTGAAAGAAAGGGTGAGCTCAACTAGCCCAAAGAAGAAATATTATGACTAAGATAATGCGAGAATAAATTATCATTAGTCTCCAACAATGTTAAAGCGATAAAATATAATGACATCAAGTTTAAGCTGCAATGAACAAGCAATCCATTAAAAGAGTCAAGTAGAAAATAAAATCTATTATCTTTTATGATTAAAAGGTTTTTCATCATCATTATCATCACGAGACTCGCCTTAATAAATATTCCACATCATAGAATCACCCTCACACTGGCCGAGGATATTCTTTAGTATCACGACCACAATTATCCATGCACTCACGGGCCGAGAATATTTGTGTATTCATTAATGGTCATGATCATGCCAATAATCATTTCATCAATGCACTACGGGCCAATGAGGACTTTTACCACATCATTTGTAACATTACTGGCCATGATTACATGAATAATCCTCGGTCATAATCATATCAAGTCCATCTATGCACTACAAAGCGTAGATGACTTTCAACATAATATAAACATGGGGATGATGACAATGATATAAGAATTCAATAAAACAAGTTCAAGAATTAATTTGTCCAAGAACTACTAATGTCCAAATTGTCAACATGATCTTCGCTTTGTAGAGTAAAATTCAAGAATGATCGTAAGAATATTTTCATGAAAAAGATATTGGATGAAGCTTAAATATCAAGGATATTCTACTAATTTCATAGAGTATAGAAGTCAAAACTTTAACCAACCGAGTATAATAAAGAGTGGAATAACAAAAGAAATCACCATACATGCGGTGATTGACATAGGTATATGTTATTCCAATGAATACTAAATAACGGAACGGTCGGTGAAATTTGCCAAGCGGGATGTTCCAATGTAGAATAATAAAGAATGGAATAACAATGTAAATCACCATGCATGCAGATGCCAGACAGACAAAGTTATTCCAAGAATACTAATAAGGGCGAAATCAGTCCCCAGAAACGCATGCATGAGGATATTCCAATGTAATAATAAAGATTTTAATCAGTCCCGGCGTAAAACACATGAGCATGAATATTCCAACGAGAATAATAAAGGCGGAATCGGTCCCACAGTAAAACGCATGCATGAGGATATTCCAAATGTAATAGTAAAGACGGAATAATAGAAGAATGTCACCAAGTATAGGGTAGATAGCAGATATCTAAGTATTCCAACATAATAATAAAGAATGGAATAACAACAGTTTTCTTCATGAATAAGAAAGAATAACACCCCTCACCGTAAAAGAACTGAATATAAGAGTAGTTAAGTAGCGTAAATCTTTTCTTCTTTCTCTATAATTTTTCTCTCTAGAGTTTCAAAGTGAATTGTAAGAAAATAATGAAGGAATGAGCTTTTATTTATAGAAAAATGGACTGCATAGTAACTAACTCATGAACGGTCCAGATTGATTTACTTTAATCTGACGGTCCATATTTAAAGCAAAATCTTTTTAAATAAAATATAATATATATATAATTTAGCACATGCTCGTTGAAAAAAAAACACTGGGTGCACTAATTGCTACCCTTCTGCCAACTTTGTCAACCTATATATATATATATATATATACTAATAAATAATAATACTCCACCGCATTTACCATTATTTCCCCCCCCCCACCCCACCCCACCCTACCCCACCCTACCCTACCCTACCCTTTCCCACTTGAATGATTTATATATATATATATATATATATATATATATATATATATATATTAAAAATACACTTGCACTCCACCCACATGGCACACACACACACACACACACACACACACATATATATATATATATATATATATATATATATATATATATATATATACTTTATGACTTTCACCGATTTATTTTGAAAAATAGATAAATGGGGTCCAAATAATACGCTTAAAACCGGTGACTTCTCACGTAACATCAATAATCAATACCGTGTGCTACTTATGCAACCATGCCAGACATCAGATTTTTTTACTACCGAGTAGTTCAACAGTATTAACGGTAAAACTTCCGCCGTTATTTTCATAAAGTATTTTTGTCGTTTTCTCAATCCGATAATAATTCCGTTGTGGGGTCCACCAATGATTGTGCGGTTGTACTAATATTTCCTGTTAAAACGAATATTCCCCAACCAATCGAATATTATATAACAACTTGCGTTCTTGCAAAATTTATAAATATTACCCACAATTATTATATCAATTTCACTCCATAATATTCAAAAAATAATATTTATAGAAAATTCATCTTTATTCAAAGAGTTGGGGTTTTACAGATTATGTATACATGATATATCTAATAATAATTTATTTAATTGAATCATAATAAAGGAAAGTTTGAAGTTTAAAATTTAGATCGACCTATATTTGAACAATAACTATATGGTTTCAATCCACACAACTTATATTAAAAATAGTTAATATGATTTTAATTTTTAAATGGAACCATAACCATATTTTATAAACCAAAATCAACCCATAACTATAATTTTACAAGTCTACAAATAGTGTAGATGGTCAAAGAACGGGGCAATTAAGTCTTTTAGGTGTATATATCATTTATATAATTTCAATTTCAATTTCCTCTGTTTTTTTATTCATTTTCTCTTTCATTACATACTAATCACATATATTACCCGGTAAAAATAATATAAGAGAATAATGGTCATATACAGTTGTATATATTTTATTTGTACATAGTCTGTCAAAACCATGTCGTTTTGGCAGATTAGTTTTTGATTTCTGATTTGGGAGGAGAGAATCTTTTTTTTTATAAAAAAAAAATCTACCAAAACAACGTAGTTTTGACAGACTGTGCACAAATAAAACATACACAATTGTGTATGATCATATTGCCTATAATATAATAATTAAATTTATTTTAAAATATTTTGTTTGGACTTTATATATGTTTGGATTAAATTTAAGTGGAATAATATTAACTAGTAATAGATAACATCAATTTGGTAAATTGGGTTTTGATATTAATTGAGTTTAAATTATATTATGTACTACTCCCTCCGTTCCTAAAAGATTGTCGTTTTAGAAAAAAAAATTTGTTCTAAAAAGTTTGTCGTTTACAACTTTCGAGGAGAATAAATTATTTACTTTCCTATATTACTCCTACCTTCTCTCATTGTTCCAATAAATTTTCTCCTTTGTATTAATAGTTTTCAATTTTCTATAAAGGGGTAGTGATGAAATTTCAAACAAATTTTATTTGGTAAATGACATTTTTTTAATTTATGCGCCAAAATCTTAAACGACAATCTTTTAAGAACGAATGGAGTATTAACATAGGTTGTGGCTCTCACAGTCACTGCTACGGTGCTACCGGAGAAGAAAAAAAAAGAGAAAGGGGAAATTAATCAAACCAAGGTCTAATCTTTATTTTGCTCATAAATATCGTATGTATCAAATAGCTAGCTATAATCCACTGGTTTCAACCTTAAAGTTGTTCATAAATATCATATGTTTTGCATTATTTTGGAACAGAAGACTCAGCGTATATATTTTTGCCTAATCCGCATATATGGAATCATAAAGATACATATAACAATAATTAGTATTATAATAATAATAAGATGAGTTTATAAAAAGGATTAAAAATAGAAAGTTTTTTTTTTCAAATGTACTTATATTTAATATTATTTTATTTAATTAGCTCGGACGGAAGGAGTTGATGAACTTTATTTAGAATATAATTTTTGAGTATTACTTGATTCATGTACGAATTTTGTACTTCTTCAACGATACTTTTTAATTTTAGTTTGTCCGTTTTGTTTCTCATTTAGAATTTGAATATTGTCACGATACTTTAATTAGATAACTTATTTTGATCATTGAAATTTCATAATTCGTACTCTTTGAAATAGTTGATCATGTCTAGTATTTATTTTAATATTTTTAGAAATGTACATGTCAATATACTTTTGGAGTATTCGTTTCGGTTTGACATGTACATATTAGAACACATTGTGTTGATATTTTGTGTCATGTGTTGTGACAAACTGACAATGTATCATTATTAGAATATTCCGTAGAGTATAACTGAACTATAACCACATGTGTGGGTACCACAAATATGTCATCTTGACACTGAGATATGACATATTCTAGGCAGTGTGATTAGTCCACGTCTCTATTTTATGCTCACGTGGGAGTTGGTCATATAGTGATTTTGTTGTGGGAGATGCTAGATTTCTCTTCTGTTCTATTGTGCGGATTGGTGATGTTTGTGTAGAACACACCTTTCGATTTTGTATGCATTTGAATTTGCGGTCTAATGTGTGACATTATTTGACTTACCTGTGTTGCAAGATGTATTTATGTTTTATTTTAAGCTTAGTATGAAATAACACCAAATCATTTGATTCAGCCTACTGTTTTGTTGATTTCAGTTCAATTAATTGGATTAGTGTGTTAGTTTTGTTGGTTTCAGTTCAGTTAATTGTGTTAGTTATTTCAGTTCATTATTTATGCACTCTATATCCGTACCAGACATTTAGCTCATGTTGTGTTTCAGGAGATAAAAGCAAGTGTGATGAGAGATCTCTTCTATTCAATGGTTTAGATATTTTGTTTAAACGATAATATTTTGGTTTATGTTATGAAATTATTTAATTCTTAGAGTTGTAATAACTATCTTAGATTATGGTTTGAGTCGATTTGGTATTTATTAATTATGAAGATTATTATTTTAAATATATTTAAGAATAAAATTACACAAAATACCTTTAATCTCGATTAGCCAAAAGAATTTATTTATAGAAATTTAAATTTTCTTTTCTCACATATAGGATTCAAACCTAGTCGTCAAAGACCTACATAGAAGATTCAAATGATGCACCCATGGTCGAATAACTAGTAAGAACAGGGATCTATCAATAGTGTGGTAACCTCTAGATAGAACCAGGCAATGTTATTTCAACCCGTAAAATATTATTAAATTAACACTTTGTAAGAAATAACATAATTTATATAACAAAATACAAATAATTTTGAATTTTCCGTTCATCTTAATAAATCATCTGGGCCGTTCAAAATTTAGGATAAATTCCACCGTCCATAGTGCCGAAGACACGGGACTGTTGCTAGTTATATATATTGTCTCAGGAAAGTAGGGCTAAAAGAGTTCAAAATATTTGATATTTGTACTGAAAATTCATATAAATACAATACGAATATGCATTATATTCGTATTCGTTAATATCCGTAATATCAATACAGCTAACTACATATACATCTATAAATCTATCATTTAATATTTGTATACAATATATAAAAATGTTAACATCAATTAAGTATACATCTTTTTGTAATTTTATTATTTTATTTAGATGATTATATATCACTTCTAAGTGAATATTTTTTTAGCTATTAATTTAATATTGTGCAAGAATTTAAAAAAAATTAAAACTTATAAAATGAAATTTTAAACAGATACAGATACGAATGGACAAATATTTGATATATTATAAATATTATATTGTACAAAACGAATACGAATAATATTTAAATTCAAATATTACCAGTCGGATACGAATGTGGATATTCATACTCATATTAAAATTTATTTTGAATACGCATTTAACCGTATCCACATCCAAAAAATATGAGTTTACAATCTTGCAAGAAAGTTATTAAAACCATGGGGAAGGCAAGCCACTTCTTACTAAGAATGAGAACAAATTACAAGTGATAAGACTCATTAATGGTTTACTCCTAGCCATTTGGAGGCTTTAAATATAACCGCAAAATTTTTGGAAACTTCACTGAATATCGGAAGTTAAGTAACCTGATCTAACTCTTTAAGATTCAGCAAAAAGCATTCTTCTCTTCAAGCATTCCTGACCTAACTCTTGAAACATTTAGCAATCGTATTGTTTTTCTTCAAGCTGACAATAAGAATTTTACATTACAACACGTGGAAACGACAAGAAGCAATATTCTCTATTCCCTATTCCTTTCGGACTTGAAGGGGTACCATCCACCGGTTGCTAAGTTACTACTGAAGATTGTGCAGCAACCGCTGCATGTCCAAATATACCAACCAGGGCGATAGTCCTTCAGTAATACCATTAACATTAATTAAGCCTCCTGAGTGAGGTCCCTGTGAGTGTAAACAACCCCTTTATCGCCATTCACGATTTGGCCATTTCCCTTTGCAATCCTGCAAAATTCAAATCAAAGGCAGCAAGATAGCATTGTTATATCAAACAGATAAATATTGTAGAACAATGTGATTCCGCTGGATTTCTAGAAAAGGATTATAATCTATTTCCATGACAATTTTAAGGCATAGCAAGGTCAAAAGAACCATGCTAGATATAATATATGAATATACCAGTCTACCTTGCCATGTCATATAGTGATTGAACCAACCTTCAAAATATATACTAAAAAGAAATGCAACTCCAAAGCACAAAAATGATCAGGACTATAGCAACAAGTTTCCACCGTCATACTTATTTATGTCAGCATATTTGCCAAGTTTCATTTAGTTCACCAAACCACCAACTTAACCATACACAAAACTCATTGCAGATCATAAGCAGTAGGCAAATAAATGACGTGAAATAATTAACATCTTTTACTATATACAATGGGTAGCTAAAGTTCACCAACTGCCTAGAATTGATAACTTTAAAAAAGGCTGGTCTGATCATCGTCCATTATATGGTGGATGCATATCACCATTTACTCCCTCCATACTAAAGGAAGAGTCCTATTTTCTTTAGAGGTTATATTCTATATCAGCCAAAGCAAAGCATTCTTTCAGCTAGTGTCTTCAAACTTAAAAACACTGATACTCAAGAGTAAACATAATAAGCTTGCTTCATTTGGCAAAATCCACTGATAATACGAAGACTACCACTCCCTCAATATATCCTATCAAGGCATGTTTGTCTTCCTAAATTTTAGACAGCTAATGAATAACTAACACACACTAGAACAGCAAGTTAAAACAATAAACAAGAAATTTAACAAAAGAAAACAGAGAAAAGTTTATATATTTCACCCGTCTCTTGCACAACTAAATTTGTTTGCATATTATATACCTTAAAAAAATTTAAAGGTATATAGAAACCTTGGTCTAAACAGATCTTAAGAAACTTCCCATCATGGTTTCACGTCGCTGGCACGATTACCTGTACCAGTTAGTCTGCCATGGATTGTGAAGGTATCTGAATTGGTAATCAGAACCAAGGACTTCGCAGTTGTATGATCTCCTAGTAATAATATAGTAATAATTGAACCTTCCTTGAAATGTAAGAACACTTGGTGAACCTCGTGTGACTACTGGTCCAGCTGTTGTGTTCATTTTCTTTAGTAAATTAATCATTTTGTTATTTCCCTTCATTTTAACTCACTAAGGTCTTGCTAATTGAATGTATTATGCCTCTTCCTTACTAAAAAATATTGCCCTCACAGCGACATCCTACAGTAGAGAAGCTAAAGAGTATCAACGTCACCAGCACAAATGGACAAGGTGATTCTGACTGGTACCTAATAGCTTGACAATCAGAGTTGAACTGACTTCAAGTTTTGGACCTATATTGGTGTCAACCTAAACCTAACAAATGACATTATCATTACACTTAATATTTTCATCTCATTAAATAAACTGTATCAGTCATTATAGGGGAAAACCTAATAACAAATGCTTTTGATTATTATATCAAATATTACTTCAAGTCAAACTATAAGAAAATGTCAGTCCTATACTACTGCACATTTTTTTGGGGGGTGGGGATTGTTGTGAGAAATTTGTAATTTACCCATAAAATTTGCAATAAAATGACAACCAACGTTAAAAAAATAGTCAAACACATAATAAATTTTAAATACCAACAAAAGGCATCATGCACACAATTTTAAAGGTACAACGCAGAAGATCAATAGCATGTGCATACCATCGTGTTGTTAGTAATCCTTCAACTCCCACTGGACCACGAGCATGAATTCTACTTGTACTGATGCCGACCTGTTTAGCAAATGACAAATAATATTTGTGAGAGAGGGATATGTTCCATGAGGTGCTCCAGTAGGACTGGTAATTGATCATACCTCAGCGCCTAGTCCAAAACGATATCCATCACTAAATCTCGTGCTTGCATTGTGAAATACAGCAGCACTGCCAATGTAAATAATCATCAAGATTACACATCTTAAAGTGGATTGAAAAATATTTAAAAAAGGATCAAACAGGTTACAATAATATGCCGAGTATTTAAGGGTCTTCCAACAAGAAAGATAATACAAACAAAATAGCATTACAAGATGATGAAAGATCATATAGTTTATACTAAATAAGATAATAGACATGAAGGCAACCAAAACCTGTCAACTTGATGTAGAAAGACTTCTGCGACCTCACTGTCTTCTGTTACTATGCAATCAGTATGCGCACTGCCAATTAGAGGGGATAGCAATAAGTCACCCTATCCATCATTTTTCACTCCTAGAGCCTGCATAATGTATAGACACACCCACACAAACAGACACAACAGAGGCCTATTGAGTAAAAAACTAATATATATACCTTCCGTGATGGTGTATATGATCAATGGCCGCATACACATCATCCACAATTTGGACAGTACAAGCTAGTGAACTGTACTCATGATGAAATGAATGTGCCTCTGGAACATTCAGCAAGGAGTTCACCCTTCGACCACCATATATAATAACACCTGTAATAACTCATTAGTATGATGTTAACCAAATGATATTTTTGACTGAATTAAATTTTTAAAGGCAGACGGGATTTTGATTTTAGAGATCCCAATCTCAATGGATATTACTTAGGCACAGTTGCTGTGAAATACATGACGGGAAAGATAAAAAGGTACAAATTTTAAAAAATGCTGTATGATAAATACAAATATAGGGATGGTTAAGATTGATATAACGTGTTCTATTTCAACCAGAATATGAATCCAGAAAGTTAATATTTACTCAGGCTATCCAAGTTGATATGGCCACTTTTCTATTTTGGGATATCCAAATTTATGTGGCTACCTTTCAGAGTACATGTAATTTGAGGTTGCATAGCTAATATTGAGCCTGTTTGGGATTAACTATAACTTAAATGGCCCCTGAACTTATTTTGGGATAGCTGAAACCAAAATGCTAAACAAGGCATAGACTGATCAAGTTAAAAGCAAAAAGCCGGCCATACACAGCTTCTCAGCTTTAAGTTGGTCCAGTAAGCTAATCCCCAGCAACCCAACTTATTATGTTCTTGATCCAAAAATCTAAAAGTTCATAAAATAAACAAATCCAAATTGGGCCCTTGCCCTTGCATAAAATGATTACGATAAGCTTGTGCAATCCACCGTATATTAAAAGAAAGGCAAATAAGATTATAATGATTATATTCTTCTCTCCTTGGATTATATACCCATTTTACGTGGCCACTCATATGAAGTTGGATAAAGGTAGTATTAAAAAATACTCAAATAGTCTATTAATTTATCAATTTTAGGTACTTGGGTTCTAGTTTAGATGCTAAAATATTAACCTCCAAGTCCCCAATTATATTAATGAACTTGAATTAATCTTCTCCAAGAAAAGGGAAAAATTAACCAAAAATATTTTTTTGACATGCAAATCTAGCATTATGGAGAAAACTGTTTTAATATCCCAAATGCATCTTCAAGTAAATAACTAGAAATTCTTATGGTACTATGAGCACAACTATTGCTGCTTCATAATCTTTTGTGCACAAGCTGAAAAAAATATATGATATCAAATCAAATTATGAGAAATTCACATAATACAGATTGCAGAAAACAAACTCGAAAGAATCGTTGTCAAGAACTTCACTAGAAAAACTTGGGGGAACATTGGTAATGCTCAGACAAGCAAAAATTCTCGAGAAGATGGAAAGCTATCAAATAATTAATCAGTCCACACGCCGAGCAATATATTTATTTAAAGTTCATTTTGTTGAGAGAAAATAGTCGCAGAAATCACAAAGACCACAAGATAAGGAGAAAACAATCGAAGGTTCAAATGATGTCTACTGGATAATAGTATGCGCCATGCCGAATTACAAAAGGCATGTCATACACACCAGCGAATACTACTCGTACACACCAGCGAATCCTAACAACAAATAGTAGTCTTCCAAAAAAGTTCTCAATGCTTATAAAGGAGGTTTTTCGCATTGCTAACTAAAATGTATGATCCAGTTAAGAGAGAGAGAGAGAGAGAGTCTATTGATCTTGTGGTAACTAGTTTCTTGGTGGATGAAAATTTTATCCTCATTCTTGCTTCTTTTTCTATTGGTTTTCTAATTTAAAAGGAAGCCTTACCTTTAATTTGGAGCTCGATGATAAGCTCATTAAGAGCACCACTCTGCATCAAATCCTCATGAACAAGAAGTGTTTCCTGAGAATAGTGAAATGGACAACGCTAAGTGATAAGTAATGTAAATATGAGCACTAAAATAACACGAAACAAACACAAATTTTAGTTTAATGTTCCTAGTGGAAGGGCATCATCAAACATCAATTATCAGGGGGGAAATCAAGAAACGAAATACCATTGCATTACAGGCTGCTGGATAATCCGTTTTGGCATCCAAAACAATTTGCTTTGCCATATCCATATTAGCAGACTTATCAACATAAACATGACAAATTCCATCTGGGAAGAAAGACAGAAGCTTTACTAAATCGTCTAGCATCTGCGTACATGCTGGACGGAAGCATGTATTATAGATAGTACATCAAGTAAAATCCATCTTACCAGCGTGACCCAGGACTGGAATTTTTGTTGAAGCCTTGATTTGAGAAACAAGTTTATTGCTGCCTCTTGGAATCACAAGATCAATCACATCATCAAGCTGGAGTGTAAAGAAAAATGCTAAGCACCAAATTACATCTATAACAGCCAAACTCTAGAGAACAAAATGTTTTAATTTATAAGTCAGAATCCATAGCTCAACCCACCTTGAGCAAATCAGGAATCTCTTCTCTAGAAGTCACAAGTCCAATTAGTTTTTTGCCAACACTTTTCGGGATAGCTGAAGTAATAACCTGAAAATAAAGGGGAATCATTAATATCATTTATAAATGAAACTTGAACACATGAGATGCTAGAATTTTATTGCTTTTTTTTTATTTTTTATTTTTTTTTTTTTTGGGGGGAGGTATGGGGGAATAAAAGAAGTGCTGCTGTATTGTAAGTCGATAGTTTGTTGAAAAAAAACATAATCAGACCTTGTGCAAGATAGCGTTCGACCGTTTGGCCTCTTTTCCCCCTTTCAAAAGGAGTCCATTCCCGGACCGGATTGCTAACGAAGCAATCTATACAAATCAAAGAATGTCGAAGCCAATTTACTATCAATGAAACAAAAATAAACTAAAAAGACAAATGAGTGTTTAATCTATGCTTGCAGTTGTTCAAAGGCAGCTCATATATAGAGCTTGTAATTCATACTACTATTAGAAACAAGAGGGAATAGTATTATTATGCTGTGCACAATCAAAAGCTCTTCAAGAATGTAGGACTAATCCTAATATACTAAACAAGAAATCCAATATGATACTTCAATAGCTCAGCCTGAATGAGAACACCTTTTCCCAGATTTAAGTAAGAATACCAACAATCTAGAACAAAGTTATAGATAATATCCCCACTTGAACTTCATCAAAAGTTATAGAAGACATCTCATATCCCCCATCTGGACTTCATCAAAAAAAGTTCAAAACTAATGGTTTACCAAAAGGTAAGGGGGGGAGAAGAAGAAGGAAAAAAGAAAGAAAAAGAAAGCCCTCCGCTAGAATTTCCTGACCATGAAATTTATATCCGAACCGAACCTTGACAATTCCAGTTTCATCGATCTTTTTTTGACGAGGGAGGGGGGAGCATACATAAGGGCTCAATAATCTAGCCCATTCGTAACAAAACTAACTCAACCACTTGAACCTTTTTAGCCATTAAATAGTTCAAGTGCTTGCAACTCTACAGAGTACATACCTGAACTAATGCTTCTGGACGCGACTCAAAAATAATCAGGAGAACACCCAATGGAGAAGAAGTCTTCTCTAAGATCAGTCCATCTGCAATCTGAAGGCACAGTAGTCATCAGAGACATCACAACTTCGGGATGATTTCATAGATAATACTCCCTCCTGCCATCCTTGTTTGCAACACTTTATTTAGTGTGGCATGGATTTTAAGATGCATCGATACTACATTTGAATATAATATTTCTAAAATATTTATAACGTAGTTAAAAAGATAATATCTGAATATACTATAAATGAATAAATAAATATAAAATATAATATTTCAATATGCTTTTGACGCATCATAAAATCCATTTACATACTAAAAGAAGTGTTGCAAACAATGTGGGACACAGGGAGTACATAAAAATGAAGTAGACGACACCCTTTCAAACGAAGAGGAAATGGATTTACTATAAATCCCAAGGTGTAAAAATAGAGAGTTTCACATTTACCTATAAAATTTTCAAGTTACTACAGTAGATATATAAGATGCTTTAGATGCTATTTAACATGTACTATGTCCAATTTCCTTAGTCAGTTCCAAAGTCTGAATAAAATTCCTTTCCCTTACCTCAGTTCTCTTTATAACACGGCCGATTGGCTCCTCCATGTTTGCAAGTACACGAATAGCTTTTGCAAGACTTGAAATCTGTCAAGTATCATAGACTTGATACATGTTTCTTTGAAAATATAGGTGGGACATGCATCCAAAGGTAAAAGAAAAGACTAAATGAAATATTTATCAAACACGGCCTAACTACAGTAGTTAGTAGTCTTGCCTTCTCAGTCTTTAGAGCTAACCGGGATACCAAAGATTTTTCATATCCAGCCTGTTGTGCATCAGCTACATCGGCTTCATTTTCAGCTAAAATTAGTTTTTCATTTGCTTGCAGGGCATCAGCAATGTCCAGCAAAATCTTACTCCTTTCTTGTGAAGAAATAGCCTGCAGGAGAAAGCACACAACAATAGATCACCAACACCATGCCATTAGATTAAACAAACATAAGTGTTATTACACATAAGTCAGAAGTTTAACAGGCAAAGAGCACTGCGCCTCCATTTGTGGAAGAAGTATAAAAAGATGATTTTGTCAGAGTATCTCTAAAGCAATGTGATTGGTACCTGAAGCCGTCTGGAACTCTCTCTTGCAGCGACAGCCATCTCACGTACACCAACATGTTCAACTGGGACCCATTTATGAGCATCTCGATGGAAAAGAGTACCTATACACTCTCCTTGAAGCACTTTGATGATATTTCCACCAGCAAAGCCACTTCAATTTGAAAAAAAGTGAAAATTACTTCCACTATCAAAAACAGTTGAAAAGGATAGAAAGAAAGAGGTGAGAAGGAGGGGGGCGGCTTGCTACAGTATATAGGTAGCATGCACATCCTTTTCTTCACAGAATATGTTGAGCTTTATAGTGTCATACAGTCATCCTTGTTTTTAGCTTAACAAGCTTTGAAGAGTTGTCTACTGGGATGGTAAGGATTTGTTATAACCCCACAGGGTGGGATAAATGGTACAGAACCTCAAGGTCACTAATTCCCAATCCCCACACTTAGGGGCTAAACATACCTATCAAAAAAAGGGAATTATTGGTTTGTTATCCACTCTTCAGAAATTTTCTGGAGTTGCTCTTCTTCATTAATTAACCAAGCTCTTCCTGGGGTCTTGAGGTTATTCTTTTTTATTAATTAGCCAAGTTCTTCCTGGGCTTTGAGGTAGAAATATGAATGCTAGAGCCTGCAAAAGTGATCTGAGGATGAAGCACCTCCCTAATAAGCATGAAGAAGCAAAAATCCTTGAGTATATTTATGGATTTTGATCAATAGATGGAAGTATCATCTTTTCCAAGTAATTGTGTACAAGTAATTTTGTGTATATATATATATATAGGGAAATGATCCATAGAATACGTTAGCCAGAGGAACTGTTTCAACTAATGCTCATCCAGCCGTCCAAAATTAGAGTGAATGGTTGAGATGAGGGCCCAGCCGCTATTCCCTCTAGCGGTCAGCCAAATTTTTTTTTTGTTGGCATTTTCTCTCTAATGACCCGATCAAAAATAGTGTGTTTATTTTTTGACCGGCCGTAGAGAAAAAATGCCAACAAAAAAAAAAATTAATAATTATTGATTATCCTCATACATACTACTTATTAATCGGTAAAATAAAATAATAAAAATTATAAGTATAATCAAGAATTATCCTTATACTTATTAATAAAATAAGTATGTATAATGATAATTATAATTATAAATCTTATGATTTTTAATTATAAATAGAAAATAGTGATTGAATTTATAGTATATTCCTACTCAATTATATAAACTCAATCACTATTTCGATAATCAGTAATTATTCTTATACACTTATTTTGTTAATAAGTATAAGGATAAATATAAAGATAATTACTGATTATCCTTATAATTTTTTATTATTTTATTTTACTGATTAATAAAAGTATGTATGAGAATAATCAGGATAATCAGTAATATCAGTAATTAAGCCAAAACAAATTTGTTGGCCGCTACTTTCTCTCTGCCACCAAAAAACTACTGATCGTTTTGATTTGGCCGCTAGAGAAATGTGACCAACAAAAAAATTCAGTGGCCATTAGAAGAGTAATGGTATTTGGGCCCTTATCTTAACCATTCACTCTAATTCTAATTTTGGACGGCTGAATGAGCGTTAGTTGAAACAGTCTCTCTGGCTAACGTATTCTAGGGATTATTTCCCATATATATATATATATATATATATATATATATATATATATGTGTGTGTGTAAATCAAGTTTTCTAAATCATTTTCCTCTATCAATTGTTATTATTGTAGGCTTCCAGCAATAAATACATAAATTGGAAAACCTTCTAGGCCATTCTTTTGAAGTCCTTGGATGTTATGCAACTTTGGTTCAGCCTTCTATTCTTTGTTGTGCTTTGCATGTCCTACTTAATTTCACTAAAATATTATTCAGATAATTAAAATGGAAGAATGTAAAGAATTTCCAAGATCATGTTACATTTATCAAAGCACTAAAGTAAAGATCCTGCAAAAAGAAGAATAAAATTTCCATGATCCAATAATGTGCCTGCGTATCCATCTGAGGCCCAATATGCAAGAGTAAGATTGGAAATCTAGCCAAAAAATAGTGTGGTCTAACCCTATGAAGCAGTGTCAGTGTGCTAATTAGACCGTTGATATTTAGCTTCATACTAAATTGAACCATTTATGGCAAGTTTTAACTTAATACACCCAAACCATTTCATCCCCCAGCCCCCAATCTAGTCAGATTTATTTCAATATATATGGTTCCTAGATTATTTAAATGATTAATGTTAACAACACCAAAACATAAGTTTCCAGTTAATAAAACTCACTTTTAGCCAACTTGCTCCAAACCAATTCCTAATATTGACACCAGGCTACAACCAAATGCTCCAAACTCACTTTTATAGTTAATCATTTGTCACACAGAAATCTAAAAGGAACTTGGCGCCCAAGATTTTGTGGATTCAAATGCACATTTGATCATTGGCGGAAGTATTGATTGAAAATACAAATTTCAATTAAACTAAATGCATTCATCCAAACAATGATCATGGCCCTTCTATAATTAGATAAGACATCAACTAAGGAAACCTAACAACTAATAGAAACCCCTGACAGTGAACAAGGATTGCATTAATCAAAACTCTATTTAGTAGTTTTACTAGTTTAAAATAGTTGATGCATTGCACGTGGACATTGGTTATCATTTGTGGATCTTGTGTCAAGTTAATGTTATTTGAGTCTTGTATGGTGTCCTACATAGTCTAGAATAGTCAGAAAAAAATAAAGGTTTCATATTTTTAAAAACCCCCATTCTGTTAAACTGGTAATATTAGCAGAAGTCTAGCATATAAATTCACGAATCATTTTATTTCCATGATTTGTGAATTTAGAAAGATGCATTCACGAAAACAAAAATAATTGATAAAAGATAATGAAAAACTAAGATAATTAACAACATAGAAAGATTTGTTCATTGATTGAATTTGATAGTTTCATTAATAGAAAGTATACCTGGTGATAACAACAGGGATGCCTGCATAAGCTGCATAGACAGCAGCTTTTACTTTGGCAGTCATACCACCTCTTCCCAACCTAGATTTTTCTCCAAATGTAATAACTCCCTCGAGCCTTTCCTTAATGTATGTATGGATCAGCTTTGAGTGGGGATCACTAGGAGGGCCACTATAAAGACCATCAACATCACTCAACAGAACAAGAAGGTCAGCTTTTAGCTCCAAAGCTAGTAGAGCTGCTAAACTGTCATTGTCCCAGAATATACCAGAAGAGTCCTAAAAAGGTTGCACACAGTCATGATAAAAATACAATCATATGCCGTACAAATAATAAAGTTACTTGCAGCAAAGACTTTTAAAAGTATTAAGAACATCACGGGACCAAGCAATGTACTAGAAAGACAAATTGAACTTTTCCTCTAACCCCAACCCCCCATTTTCCTTTCTTTTTGAACCTAAGAAGAAAGACACTCACAAACCAGGATGTACTACAAAGGGAAGTGAGATTTCTTAGTTAAAAGCACATATATTATCCACTTGAGCAGAAGAGCGAATGTTTAAATCCAATACCAGAAATATTCCAAACCGCAAATTAAGAAAACAACGAAGTGAAGCATACCTCATATGGAGCTTTCCTGGTGCTGACTGCATCATTTTCATTAAATATAGGAACAACTTTCAGAGCCAACAATGATTTTACTGTTTCAGTTAGTTGCTTTCTGAAATCTGAGTCCCTAAAATCATTATCAGTCACAAGAAGCTGAGCTGATGTCACATCCAGCTGTCAACAAAAGACTGAGCATTAATCCAGTATGAAATATGAAAACATATAGTAAGAGGTCAAATTCTATAGCTAGAAAGGGCAAGTCCTGTAGATTGTCAAAAGGTAAGTAGCATATATAACCATTCTGGAGCCGTGATGTAGTACAAAAATTATGATATTCACCTGACTGAACAATGTATCATAGATAGCCATGAGACCATTTTGTCCAACGGCTGCACAAGCCTTCCCATCAAGCTCAGCTTGTGGTTTTTGGAGGTCAGCAAAGCTTCAAATTATGAACAGAAATCATTCAATCAAAACATTAATTAGAGAAAACATAAGAATTCTATCCAGTTTTCATATATACAATCATTATTTCTAAAAAGGTGCTAAATTTTGTTAATTCAGACAACTGTGCCCACACTGCACTCTATTGGTGCTAATGACTTCTTTTTTAGAAGAAAAAAATTGCGAATGACAATAGATATGAGAATTTGACTTATCAAATAAAAGTACGTATCATATGAAAAATGATTCTTTTCTGAACAGAACGATTATGACAACTAGTTCCTCATAAGTAGCATAGAGCAAAAACTTAAAACTAACTATATGAAACAAACACAAAGAAAAGAGTTTTTTTTTAATATAGATTTTAAGGAATATGAATGAACTCGGGGAAGAATCCTCAGTGATCTTTCTCCATGCATGTGAATTGTGATTAAGTCAAAGACAGAATGAGAACCTGCTGTTGACTAATTTCCTGTATCTAAGTCGTTGGCGCCCAACACCAACTGCACCTGATGTCACCAAAATAACCTCATATCCTTGATAGTTTAGTTCTTGAATCTGCATTTCATTGAAAGGTCAACATTGTAACTTATAAGCTCTGAACATGCCAAATTAATTTTAAGATTGTTTCAACGTGACATGATTAATCTTAAGAACAACGTGCCCTGCTAGTTTACCTGCTCACAAAGTGCCCCTAATCTTCCAACCGCCAGTCTTCCATCACCTCGGGTGACAACAGCCGTCCCAACCTTTAATGATCAAATACTATCATTAGCAAAATGTAAAAGTGCAATTTCACTCATATTTATAACCATGCGGAGGTTTAAATTTAGATTCACACTTTCAAGAAATGTGCCAACCTATGGATGTAAAAAAGATACGACATGACAAAAAAGATGGAAGGAAAATAAAAAATCTTTGAAAGACTAAGGACATCACAATTTCAAACCTACAGATACAAGATAAGCAACAATAGAAGATATTAATTATTAAAGTCACTTTGCAACATAGTCAATTCTTCCAAGTGAAAATTCGATAAGTCATTTTCATTCATTTGGAGTGCTTTAGGATCAATGAATAGGATGCATAACAAACAAAAAAAGAGACACTAGCTTCATATATGCAAAATAAAACTAAGTTGCACAATAAGTATTTAGTAGGAAGTAGGTCTCTCACATAGTTTTGCAAAAAAATATGACTAAGATATTCATATTTTCTGTGATATCTCACTACAAGTCCTCCACTCCAAAATTAAGGATAAAGTTGGGAAGATAAAAAAATATTAGTATTTAAAATTCATTTAATTAAACTTTGTGCCACTCAAATTATTGTCATAAATTGGGATGGAGGGAGTATTTGTTTGATTGATTTGTAGTGATTTTTGAAAGAGGAGCGCTGACCACATTTATTAGGCTTGTGGCGACTGATGATTCTTCATCTTAATTTACTACAAATGAAAGGGTAAAATTTGTGAAATGCATCATGCTTTAGTAGAAGGGTCATTTTCTCACCAACACAGATAATCAAATATACTTGTAACACAGATGTATGAGAGAATTCACTATCCCCGATACCACCAAAATTATAAAAAAAAAAAAAAAAAGAATTCACTATCCCCAACTTATGCCAATTTAAATCTCAAAAAAACTTTTTTGGCATCACATATATTCTATGATGGATCCTTCCTCAATATAACCACATTTTCTGCCAAACTCGAGCTATAAAAAGAATTTTGCAAGATAGGTAGCAAGGAGTCTAGTATTAGAGAACCCACTTCAAATCTCTATAAATAGTCCAAGAGTCTGTAATTGCAGGAGATATGTGAAAAATGAAAATGAATATGACTTCACAAGTTGTGGCCAGTGTTCTAAAAATCGTTTGGTGGACCAAGGCAGTGGAGGGGCGCTTAAGCCACCTAGGAGGTGCATAGGAGTTTTCTAGACTAGGCGTTTCTTTAGGGGATCTCATTTATTTTTTTATTGTATTTACTTGTTATACTATACAAAAACATACAACATACGTGTAATTTTTTAAAATTTTACATGAAACATTACGATAAAAAACAATTTTTTAAGACTTAGCAAATTCATTTAAGTATTGTAGAGCTTCAAATTAGAGGTCTGATTCTGTCTAGGCGGAGGTTTAGATGCCTAGACAAATCAAGGCGGTATAAGACTGCCTAATGTCTAGGCGGGAATTTTTAGAACACTAGTTGTGGCTCCCATGTCCTGACCTCTTTCTCCCTTCTCACCTAAACTCTCTCTCTCTCTCTCAAAACTAAACTCCCTCTGATTCTCGTCTTCTTTTGTTTTCTTATTTCGGTTACTTGTTATTGCGGTTAGGATCCCCATAGGAGTCCTAATTTTCACGATGGAATAAATAAATGAGCCCTCAACATTTTCTATTATATGGCTTTATGTTTTCTTCCCCTAACCAACGATTTGGAGATTATGATATGAAACCAACCATCATACACCCTTCAATCTTGACCCAACCTAATATTTAATTTAGACCACCGTGCATCAAATAATTATTGGGAGTTGACGTGTCTACAGATCCCACATAATATACTGAATCTAGGTCATTGCAAAATTTTCAACCCCAAATTTTTCCTTAGAGAACTACTTTCCATAAAGCAGTTTGAGGGCAGTTTCATATATGAAATATCACCCCTATCTCACCATGAAAGTCAAAAATCAAAAGGTTCATATACTTTATAGTAATACATATATCACTAGCAAAAGCAAATTGAAGTATGGTTTTCTCTAAGTGCCACCAATTGTAAAACATTTGGGTCTGATTTTTGCAGCTTACCAAATGAACATCTGCCACTTAAAGGTACGCAAGATTAGATGCTTAGTAGAAGCTGATTAATTCATTTAATCATGGGATAAAGTCTTATGCATTAGCACCAACTACAGACAATGTCCAAACTTTGAGATGGCAACTTAGACTTACATGTACCAATTTGACATACCAAATTCTTCAAGTTAAAAATACTACCCTTGGTAAACAAAACCATTTTCACCACAAGGAGTAACTCAGAAGCCTCATGTGTGATGCAGGATCAAATTCCAAAAATTCAGGGCACTATCATTGTTAAGCCTGTCTACAGCGCTGTAGTAATCATACTGTCACCAAATAATAGCAGTGTTATTATGTTACGGTGACTTGCTATTTGAGGGTTGTAGCGTGTTTTTTTCACGTCTAGGTTTGGTGTTATTAGAACGACTGAGATGAAACTAGTTCAAGACTAGATTAGATTAGTATTTATGATATGATGTTATCAAGTTTTCAAAGATTTTTTCCTAAACAAAAGGTAATCCAGAAAGGTGCAGAAAAGACCATAAACATCACAAATAAATGAATTTCTTAATACTAGTCCTGGTAGGTGGCGGCTGAGCCCATGACAATAATAAAATAGCTCACAGAAACAGAAAAAATTGTTTCCCAAGCAGAACATATCTGGACGTGACATCAGAAGATAGATATTTTGGAATGACAGGAGACCCTAGCAACATTATCAACTTGATTAAGACCTCTTATGCAATACAATATACGTCAACAAAAGGTACCAAACACGGTGGTGCAATCCTTTTTACATGTCAAGATAAGAAACAAATCTAGTTAAATTAATCATATCACCTAGGAAATAATAATAATAATAATAATAATAATAATAATAATAATGAAAAAGGCCCAAGGGGGACTTTTTCTAAAGCTTTTCATTCCTAACTACTAAATTCTTTTCAGTAAATGACTCTCACTTCTTACCATGATCCTTCCATAACTTTAAATACAAATTTTGATTAAGATTACAGCAGAAACAATTATCTATAAAACGGCAGAAGATCACAACTTTAACCAACGAAGCACTTTGCAGCATTGAAAAACACTATCAAATGCTTGAAATTATAGATTAAAAACCCTTCAAAAAGGACATAGACCCAACTTTCACTGATCAAAATTCATATAATTCAACTTGAAGAAGTTTGTTAGAGAAAGGAAAGGACGGATGCAAGGCATTACCAAAATGCTTATGAACAGTACCTAAATCAGTTAAGAATTTTATCAAAATTGCAACTCTTTTGCAGTAAGAATTTACAGATAAATTGTGCAGCAATTAGACAGTCCACCAACAGAATCCCATTTATTTAAATCGAAGTTCAAAATGATTATTAACAGGTTAAATCATACAAAATTAATTAACTAATTCACAATGACACAGAATTAGGGTTCACAAACAAACTTAAAACATCAATTAAGAACAATAAATAATAAAATTACAGAAATTAATAGGGAGAGTATGTAATGTAGACCTTGATAACCAGGCGCTTAACGTCTTTGAGAAATGCTCGAGTTGAATCCCCTCCGTCCATTTTCGAATAATTACGAGATGCGTCGACTCGAAAAAATCAAAGTAATATTTTCGCAGTAGGGTTTCGATAGATTTCACATACTATATCTATATCTATATCTATATCTATATATCTATCTCTATATATATATATATATATGCTGGGTGTGTGAGAGCGTTGAAGAGGATGCGAGTCACCTGGACATACATATTACTCGAGGTACAGAGAAGGGGCATTTTGGGAGTTGAAATGTACGTGGAGCGTTTTAATTGGGGAGTGTGATGTTTGGGATTGGTTCTGGGTGTAGGGGATTGGAAGGGGAAATTGGGTCAAACGTGTCAACGTGTTGGAAGATGAGAGTAAAAGACAAAAATAATGACGTGTCACGTGTGTGTGTTTTTGGCTCTGCTCGACGTGCCAGTGCCAGTGCAGTGCCCAAACAGCACCTCGGAAAGAGTCGGGTCATGTGCACCTTCCTACTTTTTCTTATATTCTTGGGGAAAAAAAATAAATTATTAGTAGTTTTGTCGAGTGGATCTCGTTGGCCTTTTTTAAAATATTTTGTTTTAAATTTTTATGCGAACATGATAATTTGATATAAAATTTAAATATAAATATTTTATAATTTTATTTATTTATTTATTTATATTTTTATTTTATATTAAAAGTTAAAATATAAATAGATAAAATTATAAAACTCTCCTGTCCAATTTTTATGTCCGCAAATATCAACAGTTGCTCATAAATATCTTTGGGTATGATTGACAACGTGATCAAGATTGTGGTTATTTTAATTTTAAGATTTGAAATAATGTTAATACTATTTTTTGTCAAAAAATGTGATGTGAAATTATAAATTAAAATTTTGATCAAATGATTGTAAAATTTGAAAATTCATTCACATAAATAATTTATATTTAGGCCTATTATGCATACTAACCTTCTATGTACAAATTATGTGGGATAAATTTAATTGAAAGACTAAATAAAAAGATATAAAAATTTTAAATTAAAAGAAATAAAATAATAATATATCTAAAGTTAGAAGAGGGTGAAAAAAGTGTTGTAGATATTGGAATTGTTAAATTCACAACATTTTTTGTTATTTTCACAATAAAAGTGTCGCTGTAGATGTATAGTGACGGTGAAAACCGTTGCTATAGGATTTATAACAACACTTTTATTGTGAAAATAATATTTTTTATTGTGGATTTAACAATTTTCGATTATATATTTTCATCCTATCGCCCTTAAACTAACAAGTTATAACGTTTAAAAATAAATACGAAACAAAACTATATCAGTAATTTATATAAAATTTACAACGAGATTCACATAATACTACTCAAATTCAATCACATAAGTAGAATTAAAATTGCGTTACAATTGTTAATTAAATTTAATTCAAGACTTATATATCGTTATATTTCAATTATTCATTGAAACATTTGGCAAACAAACCATGTATTTGCGTATTGATGGGGTACCCTAGGTTGCTTTGACTAATGACTGTCAAAATTAATGTTGAGATACTTTGTGATAATAAAGTTTTATATTGAAATACAAGGTAAAAGATTGAGAATATATAATTCTTTAATAGACCATAAACCTAATGAAATAATATTTTGGTATCAGAGTCATGACTATAGCTTGGGTCATGAATATAGTATAGACTGCGCGCAATAAATAAAAATAATTTATTGAGCAAGTGATGGACTCTTTTCACAGAGGATCTTGGTTGGCTCTTGACATGAGATATTGAAAAGTGTGGGCTCATCATTAGGGAGAGACGTGATGGGTTAGGGTCAATGAATTATAGATGCTTGTGGATTATGTATTTTTTGAGTAAAATGGTGGGTTTTTCTTGAGGAGACTTTTGGTGGATCAAATAAGAGATATTGAAAGATAAGCTTGTCAGACAAGGAGACTTGATAGGCTTGGCAAATACTCTTGATGGATTAAACAAGAGATATTGAAGAGGTGACTCGTATGAACTAATTGCTCAAAAGAGTATGATTAAAATTCAAGAGGGAGCTTGGTGTCGAGTATGTATTAATGCTCAAAAGAGTATGGGCTAAGTTCAAGCGGGATCAGCTTAGTGTCGATGTGAATGGAGAGCTAGATCATACGTTAAAAGAGAGATTGTTGAGCTACCACGTGATAATAAAGTCTCACATCAGAACACAAGGTGAAAGATTGAGGATGTATAATGTTTTAATGGAGCATAGACTTATTGAATTAATATTTTGAGTCAAGATATAATTTCAGATAAATAATTTCAAATGAGCTAAATATTTCCAACAACTACTAAATTGAAGTAACTATAACACATTCCCAAAAATAATTACATGGACATCAAAACAAGAACAAACCAAAATAAGAGCTTGACGTTTGCACATTGATGTGGTACCATAGATTGCTTTGGCTAATTATGGGGTTTGGTAGAGATAAGCTTTAACATAAGGATTTAGATCCTCTTCATTATATATTCTCTTAAATTCTATTTAATATATTAAAATCGATATCTATCAATTAATTTATTATATTCAATAGCATAGTTATTTTAAAAATAAAAGTAATTCGACATTTTTTTATCATTTGATGAACATGTTAATTTTTTATCAAAATTTTAATGAATAAAAATTCTTTGACTTTTAACAGTGAAAATATTTTTTATAATTTTAATTTTTTGTATGATTAATCTTAATATTATCAACTATCTATTAACATATTCATGTGATTTACTTTTAATATAGCCGTCAAAAGTTTACTTTTTAATATAGCCGTCAAAAGTTTGATGATGATGAATCATAAAAAGTAATCTACCCTTGGTTTTGGTGGGATCCGGTTATTATGAAGTTAATTTTATGATAAGTTAATGGTAATTGTTAAATTCATAAAAAATTTTGTTATTTTCACAATAAAAGTATCGTTATAGATGTATAACGACGGTGAAAATTGTCGCTATAGGATCTATAGCAACACTTTTATTGTGAAAATAACAATTTTTGTTGTGGATTTAACAATTCTCTAAGTTAATCAACTAATCAATACAATGTTGACACGTCGAAAGAGATCACATCTCTTTTACGTGTCAACATTATATTGATCAATTGACTAAAATTAATTTCATGTTAATTACTCTCGTCGTGTTGGTGTGTATGCATTTATCAATTAAAATGGAACTACATGATCAGTTTGGTGGAGTTACGGCTATACATTGAAATTTTTCTTAAATCCAACTCGAAGCATGTCATATTCTTTAGGACAGGTTGCAAACCAGCACATCAAATCAAATGTCTATATACTAATATAAGTAGCATGTACAAAAGCAAGGCTTCTTATTTTAGAATTATGATATTGTTGATATTTTATTAAAAATTTTTACAATTATATTATAAAATTTGTTGAATAAAATGATTTTCATAAAAAAAATATAGTTTCATTCTAAAGTATATATCTAATGAAAAATGATATATCTTGCGATTTTATATGTAATATTTTTATTACGAGTTACGTATATAATTATAATTGATAATATTTAGACGATGTATTTAATATAGTGGACCAACCTTATAATCTTAACCCAATATCATGTATTAATATATCTAATCATAATTTGACAGAAAAGTAGTCTAGTCTAATTGATAAGAAAATTCAATTTATACTTGCAATATAATTACAAACCTATTTGGTAATCCCATGCTTAAAGAAACATAGGGAAGAATCGCATCATGATGAAGAATGTCAAACCATACTGTAAGACGCATGCAGCAAGTAGAACCAATATGAGATCAATATTCATATATATATATATATATATATATATATATATATATATACCTAAAAATGAAAATTTTAATTTTAGGAGTAAAATTACTTTGTTTTATTAAAATTTATTAAATAATCATAATTAAACATGACTAAAGTATAGCTTATATTATCTTTTCTCATATATATATATATATATATATATATATATATATATATATATATATATATATATATATATATGGGAATGATTTATAGATTGAAATCAACGGCACCGGGACAAAGCTCCAATATAACAAATGAACCGTTACAATTAAAGGTGTAAATGAATCGAGTCGAACCGAGTATTGAATTGTTCGAATTTGGTTCACGAAATTTATCGAGTATAAAATAAGGTTTGATTCAGACTCATTTAACTATCAAGTCAAGCACGATCTCGAATTGAGCCCGAACAGTATGAACTTTTCGAACGAATATGATTCGAGTATCAATATAAAATAACAATTTAAAAATGTTCAAATAATTTACTAAATTTTAAAATTTATTCATGTTGAGTCATTTATATTTCGAGTAAAACTTGAATCTAACTTTTAATCGAAAACGAATACAAATCGAAACCAGCACGACAATTGCATAACCATATAAAAATGCTAACCAGATTCATCAGATATATGTGGCACAATTTCCAATGGAAGCAATCAGGAATGGTGCAGAATGCAGATCCAGACAAGCCATTATATATATAATATATAGCTGAAATAAGAAAAATGTAGTAGCATCACAACCCAAAAAGAATTCTTAGGAGTTGCTACAAGTCTGACAAGTCCTGATGGGATGGGACACAACCAATTAATGTGCATTGCCTGCAAAAATAAGTATAGTTTTAAGGTATAGGTGGCTACAAATGTTACATTTTGTTTGTTAAATCATTCACACCCGCCATTTGTAAGATTAATCATTCTCAAATCCCACCCCCATTTCCACCCCAAAAAAAAACCAATTAAGTGCTCCAAAGTTTAAAGCAATATACTAGCATATATCAAACTAAAGCTGACCAGAAAACAATGACACGTGAAAAGTGACTAGGGGGAGAGAATTCACATGTTTGAGTAGCCGCATCCCAACAAACAAATACTCCTTGTTAATTGAATCAATATTAGAAAAACAAAGTCTTTTTACCATTCAATGTCACACATTCTCATTGCAAAATTTAAAAGTTTGAAAAAATAAAAAAATATCAATCATTTATACTTTGTTTCTGAATTTTGAACAAAAATAAATAGAAAAGAATAAAAAATTTAAATTAGAACATAAAAAAAAAAAAGAATAGAAAATTTTTAAAAAAAATTGTGTTATTTCTGAGTTTTTAACAAAAAAAAATAGAAAATTAAAAAAATTTCTTTTCTTACGTTTTTGAGTTTCAATGAAAAGAAAATAAATATATCATTTTTACAAAATTATCTTTCTATTAATTATAAGGCTTAAATATGAATTAGTACTCTAAACTATAGGGCATATTCTACTTCGGTGATCCACCTTTTAATTTTGTCAATTAGGTTATTAAACTATCAATTTTTTCCAATTACACAAATTGAACACGCTGCTGACGTGGCTAATTTAAGTGGGGTCTTAACAAGCTTACGTGGCAAATAAATAATTTAATATTCATTACATAATCAAATCATTTTATTAGCATGGACAAAATGGTCAATATCTTAAAAGATCACCCTAAATCCATTTATGATTCTTCTAAACCCAGATCTATACATCTGTTCCAAATAAAATCCCAAATATATCACTAAAAACCCCAAATCCAGATCTATCACCTAAAATTCGTTCCAAACAAATAACAATTTCTTCATGGTGATCTGCGTTTCTCTATCTCTCTTTATCATGAATAAATCTCAGTTTGGCAGATGAGAGTTTACACTTTCTCTCTCTCTCTCTATTTTCTTTCTCTATCGCCAGAGAAGAAGTCGCTGGTGTCGTCTCCTTCCTCCCCGTTCGCGTTCTCGATGATCACCATCGAAACAGATCTGACTATTTTCCTTATTTGGGTCACTATTTATTTTATTATCAGATCTGACTCTCTTTTTTTTTCCATTGAAATTGAAAGTGTCAATTTGGGTGTGTTTTAACTCCTTAGAAAATGAAAGAAAACAGAGAGAAGGTTCTCCTCCATAACCGCCACAGATCCACCGCTAAATGACCACATGATCCAAGGAGAGAAGTTCACTTTGGCGTTGAGAGAAAGCGGTGGCGGCTTTTGTCCTTCGATCCGAAGCCACCCGTGACAAAAGAAGAAAGATTGATTTGGTCTTCTATGCATGACGATCGAAACCGGCCAAGCCCATTCACTACCATTGATTTTCTACGCCTCTATTGTCTCTCTCTAACCTTGTTCATCAATTAGTTTTAATGTTTAATGATTTAATATTTAAGCTTGATTTTAGGTTTGCTTATATTCATTGATGATTTGACATATTTACCCTTGATGTTTAGAAAATATAATTAAAATAATATTTTTTCAATACACATAGGCGTTAGTTTGCTTAGTCAGCGCGCCACGTCATCAATTTATGACGTGACAACTTAAATTGGACCGAAGTGAAAAAAATTAATAGTTTAGTTATCTAATTGACAAAATTAAAAGGTGAATCACTGAAGTGGAATATGACCTATAGTTTAGGGTAGTAAATCATATTTAAGCCTAATTATAACCATTGAACCATGAATAAAAATATGCAAAGATAAATTTAATCAAAGAAAAAATTCCATAATCTAATACAAATATCTAAATAATTGCTGGGTGTGAACCAAAGTTTAGAAGGTGAAGTACTACAAGTAGCAAGAAAAAGGGAAAACAATTCTCAATTATTTGAATACCAGTATCAGGAAACAGGATTATGCTAAAAAACAAGATAATATGTATATATATCTGATATTAGTAACAAATAAACTTGCAAATTCAAGTTCAAACAACAAACAAAGAATACACACACACACACACACACACACACATATATATATATATATATATATATATATGTGTGTGTGTGTGTGTGTGTGTGTATGTATATAGAGAGAGATTTAAAAGAGAAATAATACCAAACCTTGGTGTTGGGACGAAAAATAGAAAAGAGTTTTCAGGGGAGCGTTCAACAAGAGGAATTGTGAAAGAATTCGAAGAAGGAGAAGTATTGCGGTATAACTTAACTGATGGTGGTCGTTCGCGCCAAAAAAGTTTTCTTCTCTTTACCCGCTTAGGTTTATTAGATAAAAATAAATTGGGGACATGAGTTGTAATTTAAAATTTATTATTGAAAGTTACTTGTTCCAATTTCTTTTCCGCCCAAATCAGGTCAATTTTTGACGAAAAACTTTGACAGAAAAAGTGACCAAGTTTTCTATCTATTTCTTTTCTTTTCCGTTTATTGAAAAACTCAGAGAAACATAGGAATTGAAAAGAAAATTTAAATTTTCCGTCCATATTTTTTTTTTAACTCTTTTGTCTTTACAACTTTAAATATGTTATTATTATATTTTTTTAATATTAATTTTTATATTTATTCCTTTAAATTTTATAAAATTCTCATTTTATATTATATATAATTTACGGTGATCAACGCGTGTACTATGAGTATGACCACCAGTTTCATCGAAATATTGACCC
Organism: Panax ginseng; assembly: GCA_020205605.1. Lineage (NCBI taxonomy): Eukaryota > Viridiplantae > Streptophyta > Magnoliopsida > Apiales > Araliaceae > Panax > Panax ginseng. Next base: position 19,294,058 of record CM035136.1, on the reverse strand, counting down.
AACAAACTAAAGTTGATCATACACGACATATGAAAACTGACTACATAATAGGGTAGCCGCGTCCCAACAAACTAAAAATAACATGGAATTGATATTTTTATAAATAAAACATAGAATTGATATTTTAATAAAAAAGTTAAATTTGGTGGGATAAAAATAGAAAGTTAGAGAAAGACGATAAGTTAAATTTGGTCGTTTTGGAGTGGTTTAAAAGAGAGTGGTCCCATTTGTTTTTCTTTTATTTATAAAAATGTCACCCGCGGTCACTCCAAAACGACATAGTTTTAATAAAGAAGTGCTATTTAAGGAGGAATATTATTTAAGATGAATACTCTTGATCCTTGCTCTATATGTATATATATATATATATATTAAAAAAATATTATTTAAAATTTGTCGGCGCTAAATTTTTTTTCCTAGATCTACCCCTGAGTATGGGGTTTGGCTAAACTCTCAATCAAGAAGATATGCATATTCACAAGATTATCTTTCTCTATACATTGTTTGGGTCCCATACAAAGTTTGTCTGTTTGAGAATGTCACTTTAGTGACTGCCTGGGCCCACCCTACAATCTTCATGTGCTCATCTTTCTTAAATAACCCTAAAAAGCTGAACATCTTCATGATCATGTGATTTATTGCAGTCAATAGTTTGATGATGATGCATAAGAATCTACTCTTGGTGTTATATGCATTCATCAATCGAAATCGAACATGAGTATGGTGAAGTTATGACTATAGGGGCAGATATAGGGTCTCTTATCAGTATAATGGGAGACTATTTAATATAATGTCCAATATGTACCATTTAAGATTAAAAATTTGTTGATAAATTTTAAATTTTTTTTTTTAAAATGACCGATATATTTTATTTTATCTATTTAGAATATATATCAGCTTTATTGTTAAAAATATAATAATTCAAACGATAAATTTTTATTGTGTAATTTATTTTTGGTAGACTAGGTCTAGTCTAACTTATCTATATATCCCTCCCCATCCAACTTTAAGCCTCTCATTTTTAATAGAAAACACGCAAACAAATAACTTGAGAATATTTTTGACACTATTTTGATTTATAAGTTAAAAATTAAATTAAAATAAAATGTAAAAATATTTGATTAAAATAATTTATAAATTAAAATAATATGTAAATACGACTAAAATAAAAGTGAACGAGTATTTCTATTTGGTTAAACCTACTCATTTTTAAAATAACTTATAAGTTTTTTTTTAAAAGTACATACCTATATATATTGAGCCCAAATGACAAGTTCATAACATTTCGCCATGACGCGACAGTGACCCAAATACATTTTGTTACAATTTAGGGTTGAGCTCCTATTTTCTTTTTAAAAATTAGTTATCCAAGAGAGAGATTTAAACCTATTATATCAACTACACCTTAATATAGTAAATTTTTATTTATACCAAGGATATAAGATATGTTCTAACAAACTCGCATATGATATTCATAACACATTTTCACTTTTCACTTCTTTAGCATACCATATTCATAACATGTCTTTAGCGCATGAGATACGTGGCACAATTTTTAAGGGAAACAATCACAAAAAACTAGTAGTCTACAACTATGACAACATGTTGTCACTTTTGACATTGTTAGCTAGGGCTGAACAACTAGTTAAATTGGAACCGAAATCGTACTAAAAATCGTACAAATTGAACCAATTAAAATCGCACCAATGATTCCGGCGTATGTGGCGGTTTTAGGTGGGTTGAATAACCAAATTTACGGTTAGGTTTAACTTACTAGCCAAAATCGCATTTATAAAAACCGAAAACCGCACTATATGTGTGTATGTATGTATTATCTCTAGTAAATTCTAAAGTTACTTTTCACTTGAACACGCTTAGAAAAAATCCCAGTCTTGCATTATCATTTTTTCACTAATTGAAAGAAGATTGTTAGAGGTTATAGAGTCAAAAATTAAGCAATTGGGTTTTGGAATTTTGAATTTGTTTGATGCGTTATTGGAGGGGCTTATAGCTGAGGGGGCCAAATTCGTTGGTTCGAGCACTTGATGCATTGGTTAAGGTCAATACTATAATAATAATAGTCTAATAGATTATTTTTCAAATTAGGTATAGTTAGGATTATATTCTATAAGTCCTCCCTGCAATATATAAGATAGAATTTCATTCTATCTCTAGTATATACTTTTAATTTTGGGGGAACTAGATAAACCTTCTTGCTTGTTATCGAATATATGGTCTCCGTTGTTTTATATAGCGTATGTTTTAGTTTTAAAGCATCATTCCTTTATTATAAACTAAAACTATTTTACGTGTCTCACTGTTCTATGATTTGATGGTGAATTTGACATGTTTGGCAGAAAGGACTTTGGTTCTATGCTTGATATAATTCTCATTGTCGACTCTGTCACTAAGTTAATTGCTCGATACAAGTTCTATGTTAAATTTTATTGAAGGCTTAGACTTTTTTGTTGTTTCAATTGGTTTTGGAACCGAAACCGCACCAATTAAAACCGCACCACACACTTTAAAATCAAACCGCACCAATCACAAGCAGTTTCGTGTGCGGTTTTAAATTTTTCAAACCGCACCTAAGTGGTTTCGGGTGCGGTTTGGACTTCAAACTGCACCAAACCGCACCATGCTCACCCCTATTGTTAGTGCATGAGTTACGTGGCACAATTTTCAAGAGAAGCAATCACAAAATACAAGTCTACAACTAAGGGTGTAAATGAGTCAAACCGGAGCGAACAGAGAGCTACTCGAATTGAAAAAATTCGTACTCGAATTCGGTTCGAATTCGAATTATATTTAAAAAATTCTACTCAGATTCGACTCGACTGGAATATTTATTACTCGAATTCGATCCGACTCGACTCAAAAATTTATTCAAACTACTCGCGAGCTTCAAATTCAAGCTCGAATTCGAGTCTCCACATAATAACTAGTTTTATAATAAATATAATTATAAATTGATTTTGTTATTTTACTTAAAAATGAGAAAATATATTTATTATTACACTTTACAAATATAAAATGATAATTAAAATTAAAAACAAAACAAAATAATAACTAATTATCCTAATTTGATTTAAATTTGTATATATTATAAGAGAATGTATCGAACATCTAATCGAATATGTATTAACTGATTATGTATCGAATCACAATCAAAAATTCGAGTAGTTTGAATCTTAAACGAGTCAAGTATAACCTTGCTCAGATTCTACTCATATTTTTATTCGAACTATTTTTAATGCTCGATTTGGATCATATTATTAACGTAATCCAATTCTCATTCGTATTTTTTTTCGAGTCGAGCCCTAATCGAAAGCACTAACCTGTGTTGGCTCGATTCTGATCTTATCTACAACTATGACAACATATATATATATATATATATATATATATATATATATATATATATATATATAAAAACACAAATACATACAATCAAAATTAAAAATAAAGTCAAAATAGAATTAACGACTACCTTATTGGTTTAGTGTTACTTCAGTCCAAAAACACAAAATGGATTTAGACTTATAGAGTGTAGGAAGGGTTTTGAAAGTCCTTCCAATATGGGTCGTACATTTAAGGGTCCTTAACATTAATATACAACAATTAAAAAGTAATTACAAAAATAAAACATCCACAAAGTAATTACAAAAATAACACAATTCACATTAATAAGGAAACCTAAAATCAAGGAGAAATAACTGCCATAATTAATAATTCAAATTCAAATATCTAGGATCTAACAACAAAAATAAATTCAAATTCAAAATAATAATTCAAATATTCAAATTCAAATATTCATCTCCCTCACAGTAACCCTCTCTTCCGCCGCGAATCTTCTTCTACACAAGTTGCATCACGATAAAATGCAAAGAAACATAAGATTTTTGAAAGTACAAATACTAAATAATACGATTGGACTGTTGACACTACCTAAGCGATTAATTTCTTACAAATACAATTTATGTGTCTTCAACACCTCTTGTTTTATTGAGTTGGAACCCACCCTTAATTCCTGAGTAGTTTCATCACTTCATGTCAAAATAAATAAACCGTGAAACACACACACACACACACACACACACACACACACATATATATATATATACACACACACACTCGCTCACTCTCACAAACTCACAATTCATAGACATGACAGTTGATGCAAACCTTAATGATCCAGACTAAAAATCTAAGAAGCTCTTGTAGCTAAGTTCTTTCTTTTTCCATATCCGATACATAGATTCTTAAAATGTTTGAAGTTCTTCCACCTTCTTCCTTGAATCAGTCAGAAGACCCTATAGCTCCATTATCTTCTTCTCTAGTTCAACAGTAGCTTTAGTACCTTGGTGTGAATGTTTGGTTACCTTGGTGTGAATGTTTGGTTACCAACTGCACTATGAAAAATTTGAAGGTGTGGAGGTGAATTGGTTACCTTGGTATGACAGTTTGGTTACTTTGGTATGAATGTTTGGTTACCAACTGCACTATGAAAAAATTGCAGGTGTGGAGGTGGATTGGTAACCTTGGTATGAAGGTTTGGTAACCTTGGTATGAAGGTTTGGTTACCTTGGTATAAATGTTTGGTTACCAATCTCTTCTATCAGTTGCTAATTTTGGATCAACAGTAGCTTTGGTTACCTTGGTATGAAGGTTTGGTTATCTTGGTGTGAAGGTTTGGTTACCAACTGCACTATGAAAAATCTGAAGGTGTAGAGGTGGATTGGTACAACAGTAGCTTTGGTTACCTTGGTATGAAGGTTTAGTTACCTTGGTGTGAAGTTTTGGTTACCAACTGCACTATGAAAAATTTGAAGGTGTGGAGGTGGATTGGTTACCTTGGTATGACAGTTTGGTTACCTTGGTATGAATGTTTGGTTATCAACTGCACTATGAAAAAGCTGCAGGTGTGGAGGTGGATTGGTAACCTTGGTATGAAGGTTTGGTTACCTTGGTATGAATGTTTAGTTACCAATCTCTTCTATCAGTTGCTAATTTTGGATCAAATCCAATAATCAAGGTAAGCATTGGGACGAATATGCCACCACCACTAACACCGCCTATACTTCCAAATGTAGCTCCACAAAATCTAATTACGAAACCGACAACAATTTGCCAATTAAATTTCATTTCCGGCCAAACATGTTGGTAACCTGATTGATATGTCTAAACTTATTTCAAACAAATATAACATATACTAATATATAGAAAATTTGAATCGTGCGTGACCGGTTCGGGTCCGGTCGAGAAGAGAAATGAACTTTTTGAATTTGTTCACTGCCATATCTATTATGTACCAGAATCGATATTCTTTAGGAATCCATGGAGGTTGAGGAAGAAGATGACTGATTTGTTGGGTTTTGGTTGTGAAATTGTTGGGAGGAGTGAGAAAGAACCCTGATGAGATTCTCGACGCTCTGAAGTCCGGCGATGGCAGCTTCTTGGATGGTGGTTTCTTCCATTTTGGCACAAAAATTGTAACCACTGCAACTAAGGAAAAGCAAAGGACTTTGAAGTTGAAATAGTTTTGTAGAGAGAGAATGGGCATTGGGAGTCAAAACAGATGATGCCTTCTTCTGTGTATTAGTGTTATATGAAGGACACGAGATCTTTGCTTCGATGAAGGACAAAACTAACTACTTGAATACTAATCCCTTAAATTAAGGAATCCTAATTACACTAATATTGTAAATAAATATGAAAAAGTGTATTACTTTTGTAATTATTTTATGGATGCGCACCATTATTGTAATTATTTCTAAAAATGTACTAAAATATGTAATTAATCCTACATTTAATTGTCATCTTGTTGTTAAGCCAATTTTGCATTTCTAATTATAGATTTTAGGTTAGTGAGATTCTCAGCTATTTTTAAAAAACAGTGTTGGAAAAACTCATGATAGGCCTAAGCCCATACATAGAGTTTGGGGTAGCCCAAATAAAAATTTCTTGAGTTTGGATTCCAAAAATTTACACCAAGAATGATACGAAAAATGGAAAAATAAAGCTAGTCATGAGCAAGAAATTTTAAGAACACGCACTTTACTATATTGTTTATGACATTATTAGGCTGATTTGGGAGGTGTTTGTTTAGAGTTAAATATAATTGAATGGTTGAATCAGTCAGTCATTCAGTGCATTTATTTTGAATAAAAAATCGGTTGGATGGTTGAATCAGTTAGATTTTTGGACTGAATGGTCAAGTGCAATTTTTTGACTGAATGGGTTGAATGAAATATTTAATATTTAATTTTTTTTATAATATTAACTATTATATCAAGTAATATTAAATAAATTTACAATAATTTTGAATTTTTCAGATGGATAAAATAATAAAAAAAATTATTCAGGCGTTTTAGACATGTCAATTATCAAACAATTTTTTACATTCAGTATTCAGAATTATGCTTCATCCAGCTCATTTAGATTACTTAAACATTAAGAACTATTTCATTCAGTTTTATCAAACACCCCCGTAGACTTCCATCATTCGTGTTGAAAAATTACTCGGATATATATATATATATATATATATATATATATTCATATTTTATGAATATGACTGATTTTGAAGAATATCAGTTACTTTCACTAACTATTGTTATGATTAATAATTTTCTTAATTTTTTGTCATTTTATTTGATAGGATTATAATTTTCTTCATCTTGTAATATTTTTATCTTTTGTAACAGTTTCAATATATGTAAGACCCCAACTTTCATGAATAAAGATTACTTTTTATGGAAATATATTTTTGAATATTATGGTGTGGATTTGATATAATATTATAGTTGTGGGTAATATTTATAAATTTTACAAAGTAAACAAGTTGTTATAAAATATTCGATTGGTCGGGAAATATTCGTTTTAACAGAAAATATTCGTACGACGGCACAATCATTGGTGGACCCCACAATAGAATTATTCTCGGAGTTAGAAAAGCAGCGTAAATATCTTTTATAAAAATAATCTACGAAAGTTTTATTTGCAGAATTGTTGAAATACCCGGTGATAAAAGTAAAGTAATACCCGTGGTTGCATAGTAACACACGATATTTGATTTTTATGTGAGAAGTCACTCAATTATACTCAATTATTGCTACAGTAATTGCTGCATAATATCTCACATTCTTGCATATTAATTCTATTATTGTCACAGTATCATATGCACAATATTTTATATTATTAAATCAATAATTGAGATGACAAGTTATTCATATTATTATTTACATTATTGACAATGTCTAAAAAATTCTGTCGAGGAAAGGGGTTTGGTCACCTAATTGCGCGTCAATAAAGAAAAATTCTTATCGGAAAGCCTCCTCTTTCTCGGGAATGATCTGATTGTTAATATTGCAAGTTATATTATTGATGAATAAATATCGTTAAAAATATTGAGGGTATTTTTATGAATTATTTGTTGTAAATTTTACTTATTATATGGACCCCCACTTACTCATTTTTTAAAATAATCGGTAAAAAAGTTATTCAATATATATATATATATAAATATATAAATATATATTTTATAAGTTTTATTTTTTATGAAAAATAGAATATATTATATTTTATTATGCATAGTATTTGCATTGTATCTGCATAGTATTTGCATAGTGACTGCATAGTAAAATCAAAAAATTTCGTCAGAAATCCTTGATTCCTTACTGTGCGTCCGTTTTTAAATATTATCCTTCAATTCTTCTATATATAGGATGCTTAGTTTAGAAATAAAAATCACACTAGAATCAGAGAATTCTTCTTCCATAATATTGAGCGTATTTCTTTAGAATTTAAAAAAGTTTTTAGTGTAGAAAACAGTGCAAGTTTTCTTCAAGAATATCCCCGCTCTACCAGTCAGAAGTAATCTCTTTTTAAGGTAAGGGATATTATTTTTGTTCAATATTGTATGAAATAATATTTTCTTCCATACTCTGTAGTATGTAAGTAATATACTTCGTTTTAGATTCGGAATTCTACACTCATTTTATTAAGTTTTGGCTTCTATACTCCGTGAAATTAGTAGAATATCCTTAAAATTTGTCCTTCATCTAATATGTTTTCATGAAAATATTATTTTGAGCATTCTTGATAATTTTTAATCTTTCCATACCAGGGTACTATTCCCGAAGTACTATTCATGGGGTACTATTCATGACCAAAATTGATTTTTTTTCGGTCCAAATCATTTTTGATATAATATTATTCTTGAATTTTATTTTACAAAGCAGTATCATGTTAACAATTTGGAGATTATTAAATTTCGGATAAATTGAATTATAAATCTTTAAAATTTATCCTTTGCTTTCATTTAATTGAATTCTTATATCATTGTCATCATCTTTATGCTTATATTGTTATGAAAGTCATCTTTGACCCGTAGTGCATAAATGGACTGTTGATTGGTATGATTATGACCAGGGATTATTCGGTATAATCATAACCTGTAATGTTACAAATAATGTGGTAAAAGTTGTGACGCCCCCAAAATAGGTATACAACATCCATTCTGAGTCATCAAAATACATGATACAGGAACAACTACAACTTTAATAATACAACATAAAAACTATGAGTTTAAATACAAATATTGTCATCTAGACAATATTCATACCCAAATAAGTCCTCATTATAATTATTGATACATTATTTTATAAAAATAGTGAAGACTACTAAAACGACTTTCTAGAATCTTCATTTCACACCCCGACTAGTACTCGCTATATTCTCGCCCCCTGAGAAGAAAAATGGAACAAAAAGGAAAAGGGTGAGCTCAACAAGCCCAGTAAAGAATACTATGACTAAGATAATATAGAACAAATTATCGTTAGTCTTCAACAGGGAAAAATCTGATAAACTACAATAAACAACAAATTTTAGATCAATATTCGCAGCGGAAACAATAATTCATAGAAAAGTTACGTAGAGAATGAAATCTACTATTATCTATGAATTTAAAAGTCCATCATCAATATTTTATCCCTGTAACATCAATCAATATACATCATAAATCAAATTTTTATCTTTGCACTACAGGCCAAAGATATTCACCAGTTGGTTATGTTCATCTAAATACCTGTTCATCTTTGCACTACGGGCCAAAGATATTCATCAGAAATCATTCATCTTTGCACTCTGAGCCAAAGATATTTCAAGAATTTCATCATTTTAGACCGAGGATGATGAAAAATATTTTAAAAGAAACGAATCCAATTGAAACAAAATAACAAATATTAAGGATTCAGATTTTGGTTTATCCATGTCCAAAAATACCTCATAAGTAATCATAGTGGAGTAAAATTCAAGAATGATCAAAAACATGGATACAATCAAAGCTAGTATACATAATAGATATTTTGGACAAAAAGAAGAAAATTTTATTTTTCGGTGAATAATGTCAGATTCGTGAATAGTCACAGTATCGTGAATAGTAATCCCGACACAAAAAGTTCCAATTTGATAAAAAATTCAAACCAATATTTTGGCATAATGATATTGAAAAAAATAATATCATTTAAGAATAAAATAATATCCCTTACCTCGAAAAGACAATACTTACGATTTGGAATCTTGATATATAGTCTTTGAAGGAATTTGTATCAGATAAAGAACACTCAAAGTTTTAAAATACTCACAAGAATATGCTCGATAATATAGAGGGAGAAAGAGAGAGAAAACTTCAGTTTACGTGTGATTTTCAATTCTAACTTAAGCACCCTATTTATAGGAAATTACTTAGAACACCAAAATGTAAAATTTAATAAATATTATATATATATATATATATATATATATATACAAATTTCTTACGCTCACTTTCCTAGATCTGAATTCAGAAACTACATAACATTCAAGACCCACAATTAATGACAAAAACGTTTTTCATATTAAAAATAATTAAAACTTCCAAAAATCAATTATTTCGGAACTTCAGAACTTCAATAATTCATAATAAATAGCCCTTTTGTCAGAAAAATTCGAACCTTATGTCTTTTTCATAGAAAATTCCATTATCTACAACTTTTCAGAAGAAAATTTTTCCAAATTCTAAACAAAAATTGACCGAAATTCACAAACGGGTGATTTTACAGGCTATAATAAAATTTCAGTCAAGAAATGGGGTCCACCGACACACAAAATATGTGTTAATCATTTAATGGAATAAAAATACTCTTTCTCCTCATATACTCATATATCCCACATTCATTGTAAAAATATCATCATTATTATATTATAATAATATAATAAATATTAATTTATCAGAAAAGATAAAATATCGATTTTCAACAAATGTCACTTTAAAAATTTTCTCTATCTATATCCACATAAAATGAATATTTTCCTTATCATATAAATCAATAATTAATTATTCACAAATAATATTACGTAATCACAATCATCGATAAACCGTACGCCCCAAGAAAAGAGGGACTATCCAATAAGGAATTCTCCTTATCTTGGCGTAGTTAAATTAGGTGACCAAACCTCTCCTTGATGTAACTTTCTAGACATTGCCAATAATGTTATCTAAATAATATTATTCAGATAATATTAATTATTGCTTCGATAATGAAAATCGTAGAAGTGACAATTATTGAAACAACAAAGAATATAAAATATCAACGCAACAATTATTGAATCAATAAAATATTGAGCAAGAATTATCGTAACAATTATTGAGTAGTGCCTTCACGTAAGAATCAATAATTGGTGCAATACCGTGTGTTCTCAGACAACAACGCCAGACATCGTGTTTTAATCACCGGGTATTCCAACAGTGATAATCTGTGAATAACTACGCCGTTATTTATAAACAACTTATACTTGTCGCTTTCTTCATCCAATCGCTTTCCGTTATGAGGCCCACACAAAGTTGGCATCAATGCGAATATTCCCCGAAGCGGTAAGAATATTCCACGACCAAATGAATATTCCCCGACAATAATTAATATTTTATAACCATTTACTTATTTGAAATATTTGCGTATTTTACTCATAACTAACCACATTAATCAAATTAACCTTACTATTTTAAAATAATAAATAAAAAAAATTCAATTTTATTTATAATAAGTTGGGGTCTTACAAAAGTCCTCATTTGCCCGTAGTGCATTGATGGACAGTTATTGGCATGATCATGACCATTGGTGATAACACGAATATCCTTGGCCAGTAGTGCATGAATAATTCAATGATGTGAATTATTTATTGTCGAGTCTCAAATGATAAAATTGATGATAAACTTTTAAATCATAGAAGATAGTAGATATCATGCTCTACTTGACTCTTCTAATGGATTGCTTCATTACCGCATTAAACTTGATGTTTATTGTATTTTATCGGTTCTTAATCTGTTGAAGGCTAACGATAATTTATTCGCATTATCATAGTCATAATATTTCTTCGAGCTAGTTGAGATCACCTTTTGCTTTTTATTGTTCTCTTCAGAAATGAAAACGAAATGGGACTAGTGGGAACAAGAGTGATGGTCCGAGATGGTGGCTATAGTAGTCCTCACTATTTTATGAAATAGTTTGATAATAAATGTAATGAGAACTCCCTTTGAGTTTGGATATTGTCTAGAAGACAATTTTCGTGTAAAAACTCTCTGCTACGCTTTTGTCGTATTGAATAAAAGAAGTTTGTATTTAAATTTTGTACTATGTATTTGGCGATTCAAGATAAGTGATGTATGCCTATTTTGGGGACGTCACAATATATTTCAATTTTTAGACTAATTAATCAAGAAAACAAAAAAAAAGGAGAAATGCATGACCAATTAGAGAAGTTAATTAAGTTATTGTGATTCACGATTATTAGACCATTATACCATAGAAAATGCTAGATTATTCTCAATCTGTGTGCCCATACGTGTAAAATTCGCCGGGTAGAGCAATTAGAGTTAGGAAAAAGGCATCTGAAACAAATTCATCAACTCATTCATGAAGAAAATGAGTAAACTATTTAGAAAAAGGAAAACATTCACATTTCAGCACAAACAGATCATAACAGAGAACCAGAGAAATTAAAATATTTCCATCCACATTTTTATTATTATAATTTTCTACTTATCACTATCTCCTAAACTCATACATTTATAAATTTATTTAATTTATCATCAACAATCGATTATACATTATTAGTTAAATAATATTTTCTTTAAAAGAATATTAGTATGATATAATATAAAAAATATAAATAATACAATAATTTTGTAACAAGTCCCGTTCTTTTGTAATATTTAAATTACGTTGTTGAGATATTTTACATGAATTCTACATCGAATAGTTCTTATGGGATTGTTGGAAGCGTAAATGGACTCACAAATTATAAATAAAACACCACTCTATATATTAATAATACTTGGTTACAAAAACTTTCCTCACAATTAAAATAATTATGAGTTTCAAAAAAAAAAAATTAATTTTAAAAAATATATTACTATTTTTACCTTTCATATTCACTTTTTAATTAAGAATAGACCTGACAAAATTGGTTCAGTTCATGCATGGCCGAAATGAAATGGCTTAGTAAAAATTGGGCTTTGGGCTTTAACTTTTTTAGCCCATGGAAACTTGAGCGTTTTTGGCCCAAATTGTAGTGGTTACCGCCTGGCAAGTGTGTGAGTTTTTTTTTTTTTAAAATAAAATTTTGCTTCTTGTAGTAGGGCTTGAACACAAGACTTGTAAGTAAATAAATAAGAGTTCAAACCAACTAAGCTACAATAACTATTTGTTTTAATGCAATCTTCAATAAATTTTAACTATATTTAAAAATTATAATTAAGATATGTAGTTAATGTAGGTAATTAATTAATAAAACTAATTTATAATACTATTAAAATTTTAATTGATTGAGATATGTAGTTAATAATTTCAAAGTATAAAACTATTAAACTAACAATTATTAGTTTAAATTAGATAATATAATTATAAAAATTTAAAATTATCTATATATTAGTATTAATTACAGTATTTATTATTTTTAAAAGTTAAATAAATTATATTAATTTTAAAAAATCAAATTTGATTATATACTTTGAATTACTAGCAATATATAATCCGAATCAACCACTAATTTTTTAGATTGCAAGTCCAAAATCTATACACAATAATATAGATAATTTTATCCCTTAATTATGCAATCCCCTACTTATTGTAGTACATTTGGAAAGTAAATCAATCATTATCCCTTAATTATGCATTTTCCCTACTTATTTGGAAAGTAAATCAATCATTATCCCAAATCATGCCTTTAGAATAATATCTAAAATTATAATACTATTAAAATTTTAATTGATTGAGAGATGTAGTTAATTTAAGTAATTAAAATTATTATTAATATTTATTATTATTACTATTTTGGTGTATCAAGATTTTGCAACAAAAAAAAAAGGAAAAAAGCCATGGTCAGACACTAACCCGGTCAAGGGCCTCACTTTTTCAAATTACCAAAAACGGCCGCTTTTAGCCCTACTGTTTTTTGCTTGGCCTTATTCAACGGCAGTTCGCCACCGCCCGTTGCAGTCTAATTAAAACAAGTTCTTTAACCTCTCACGAAGCACAAATGACATGTATACTGATTTATTATGTTAATTATTAAGATAAGACTTAAATATGAATTAGTACCCTAAACTATAGGCCATATTCCACTTCGGTGATTCACCTTTTAATTTTGTCAATTAGATGATTAAACTATCAATTTTTTTCAATTGCAACAAATTGGACATGACACGTCAGAAATTGCTGACGTGACTAATTGTGTGGGCCTTAAGAAGCTAATGTGGCAAAAAAAATAATTTTTTAATCATTAAATAAACAAATCTGTTTAAATAAGGGGCAAAATGGTCAAAACCTAATTTAATATTTCAAATTAAAATAAACCAAACATTAAACAAATGATATCACGATCGATCAAGAGTTCAAGCCCCAAATCGAATCCACAATTCTCTAGCCTTAACCCTAATGCTGAGTACTCCTTTGTCTCTTCCCTTTGAGAAATTCCTTGCTTCCAGCTCCAAATATCAGAGATCTCGTGAAGATACAGTAATGATTGACTTCGAATTGAAAGAAAGCTCCGACATTTACAGTGAAAGAAGATGGGGGATCTGTATATAATTTGGTGATTGAGGCCTATGGTGGGTTGGCCTTTTTGTCGAACAATACTCGGGCGACGAGAATGGGCGCGGTGGTGTCGTTGCAGTTGTTGTGTGGGTGTTCGAGTGGATTGTGGAATTATTTGATGAGTTATGTGATGAGAGATGGGGATAGGGTTTGTCTCTCTCTATCCTGTTCATCATTTTTGCCGTCAAAAAGAGTTGGATAAACGGACTTGAACCTTGTTCATCATTTAGTTTTAATGTTTAATAATTTAGGATTTAAGCTTGATTTTAGGTTTGCTTATATTTATTGATGATTTGACATATTTACCCTTGATGTTTAGAAAATATAATTAAAATAATATTTTTTAATTACACATAGGTATTAGTTTGCTTAGTCAGCGCGCCACGTCATCACTTTATGACGTGACAACTTAAATTGGACCGAAGTGAAAAAAATTAATAGTTTAATCATCTAATTGACAAAATTGAAAAGTGAATCACCGAAGTAGAATATGGCCTATAGTTTAGGGTAATAAATCATATTTAATTCTTAAGATAATTATTTGAATATAAGGTAATTTTTAAGAAGATAGTTGTAGTTATCAAATATTTATTTAAATAATAAAATTTTGAATTGTATATATCGTTGGTTCTTTCAATCAATTATTAAGTTAATTATTTGAATGAATTGTAAATTTATTTTTTTATGATTTTGAAAAAATAACTATTTTAATTTTATTTAAGGGTGTAATGGAATTCAATATTAATGTTTATATTGATAAAATTTGCTTAAAATTTTAATCCAAGTAGAACTATGAAACTCTAGTCTTAATAAATTTTGGTTATGATAATTAAGTAATGATGAATCCACAGAGTTTTCAATTACATTATCATGTTATAAAAATATTCACATACATTATTAATATAATTATTTGATAAAATTTTAATTTTTAATGAATTTGATTTAGTTATGATTTTAATCGTCGACATATATATGTCAAACATTTTTAAATTTGTTTTTTTCAAACAAAACTCATATAAAATGAGAACACCACAAGACAAGCACAGAAAGTGACAAATAAAAATTCCGACGTCGACAGGTGACGACTCTGCTGGGGACTCCAGTAAGAGGGCTTAAGCCGCTATTCAAACTTTTACCTAAGTACACGCCTCTATTGTTGAAAATAGGTTTGACAAAATAAATATTAAAGCATTTTGAGACTTAATTTAATGTGGTCGCCGATCGTCGCTATAAGCCAAAAGATCGTCGCTATAGGTCATGCCAAAATCGTGTTTAGATGTCTATAGCGATGCTCAGCGACCGTCGCTATAGGCCTGTGCATTATATAACACTATAGCTACGGTCGATGACCGTCGCTATAGCCTTTTTATAGGCCTGTGCATTATAGAACACTATAGCTACGGTCGATGACCGTCGCTATAGCCTTTTTATATTTAAAAAAAATTAATTAATAATGCAAATTTATTCAACAAACACAAATATAATATAAAATAAAATATAAAAAATATTATATACATCATTTAAAATCTCCATGGCTCTTCTCTTCATACATATAAATTAAATACTATGCTAGGAAACTTACAAATACTTAACAGCCACAACCTACTTCTATAAATGTGGTACATGACTCTTCTCTTCATACATATAAATTATCAATCTCCATTGTTTTTATTAATGCCCAGATACACCAGCAGGCAGCAAGTCTAACTGTTGCAACCCAAATCTTTCCCCAACCATTGCCAAGACTGTTAACTCCTCATTTGAAGAAGATGATCTGGTCGCAACATTACAGTAAACACCATTTGATAGCTTCTTCCCTAGCTTTTCTGCACCACATAACAGACTATAGAATGACATTATCTTTACGGATCAAAGGAGGAAGGTCACATATATTAACAGAATTGCATCCATATCGCAAACAGTTTTCAAGCCAAAAGACAATGTATGATGAGATTTCATTGATAGAAAGTAGACTTCTCAGAAAACTTAAATGAACTGATAAATCAATTGACTTAAGCTCAATGTCATAAAACTAAACTCACAAGAAATCCTTTGTATTCAAATGGTCATGAAAAACATATTTAACTACCTCGTGAGATCCAACAAATGAACTGAGAACTGCACTATGGTTTTGCAGCTGCACTTTCATTCAAGGTTTTGCAGAAAACTTCAAATGTTGATGTGGTGAAGGCAACTGCAAAAAGCACACTAACAAAAAGGCTAAATGTTTCAATACACCAGCCACAACCATACCAAGAAGAAGAAGAAACTAACACTAACAAGCACAACCAAACAATTTAGCTTTGCTTTTATTTTTCTGAAAAATGAAATGTGCAGCAGATACTAGAGATTAGAGGCCATACCTACGGTACATCCATAAGAATACCAGAAGCTGCTGCAGTCAGTCAACAAGCACGTGATACCAGAAGCTCTTATTTTCCCAGCATGAGAAATAAAGGGCAAAAAAAAAAAGATGGGGAGGGAGGGAGGGAGAGGCTGACATTAGTCTACCGAAAGCCTTTGTTTACTTGCAAGACGATATCCTCAAAATAAAAAGGCTTGTATAATAAAAAAATTAAAAAGATTCTACCCTAAAAGAGAGACAGAAAGATGAAAGATACATTAAAATTCAGACCAAAGTTATATAACTCACACTTAGAAAGAGACTGGCCATGAAAAGCTGAAACATATTCGAGGATTCTTCAAGATCCTTAGAAGTCATTCTTGTATAAGGGTTTCTGACATGAAGATTAAACTTTCCAGAACTTCCTTGTTCAATCCCATCAACTAACAATCTAGAACCAAGAACCACGGGATTAAACAGAACTTCTAATTCTTTTAATGTCCTGTCCTGTTGAAACAAAATTGTCTCATCCCTTCAAGCTGCTAAGTATTAATTCTTCCTAACAACTGTAAATCCAATTCACTCAATATCCCAGTAACACCTAGTATGATTTTATCCTGCTTCAATTGCTTCCACTATGTCATCCTTACTGATTATAGTAGGATCATACTCAACCTCTCCAAAAGAGGTTGCCAAGGCAACAACCGCCCTTTTTACACCAGGGAGCTTTCTCAAGATGCCTTCAACGGAATTTACACAAGCTGCACATGTCATACCTCCAATTGTGAAACGTTCCATGTGGTTTTGAACAAGACGAACTGGGTTCAGGTATAATCTCTGCCTCAAATCCAGCATCTTCAACTGCATTCTTAATTCCGTCCTCCTGAAACAATAAAAAAATTAAAACATAATATATTAGAATTGGAACCTCATCTTAGTAATAATTAGCAAGTCATACTGAAAATAGGACCTAAAAATATGTATCCAGCCATCCATGTAATTCACAGACGGACAGACAATAAAGAATATACTAATAAACTTTCCATAAAGCTGCTCGGATCCATATTCCACCCCTAATTCTTGTCTTTATATTGATTTAGGTATTTTATATATTTATTTATTTACCAGTTAATAGATTTACGCCGTATAAAAAAGAGTGGATTTAACTGTGTCTGTATCTATAGTATAAATAACAACTCCTCGTTCCTCAAAAATTGTCCCATTCAACTTTCATCCTATCCTTAAAATTCAAACAGTGATGTAAATTTATTTTAATTTTTGAAGAAATAAGTTTGTACTTGTAAATACTTTCTTTAGTAATTTATAATATTAACTATTGCATTGCATTGATTAAAATAAAATAAAATAAAGTCGCACTATTTTAAATTAATATAAGGTATTCAAAAGGAAATCCAATCTGTTAAGAATAAAGAAAAAAACCTTGTTTGTATTAAAAAATTGGAGTTGGGACTATTAGTACATGGATGACAAAATAACTTAAAATAGAGAACTATTTAATATCATGTCCAATCAAATATCATAATTCTTATCATTTGTGATTTAAATTTTGTAGACAAAATTAATTTTTATTTTTTTCAAATTATTGATATATCCTATCCATCTATATTCACACTACTTAGAATAAGATTACTTTGTTAGGGTAAAGGTCAAAAAATACCCCTGACGTTTACACGGATATCCCACTTACACCCTAAACTATTTTTTTTCTCAAAAGTACCTCTAACGTTATAAAATATAGCTCAAATATGCCCCTCCCGTTAAAAAAATGACAGCTAGACAAACGGGTGTTACTTTATTTATGATGTGGCTGACACGTGGCAAGATTGATGCTTATGTGTAAAAAGTAAGCTATTTTACAAATTTTCTTTTATCATTTATGTGAGTGAAAGAGCAAATAATACTAACAAATTATAATAAAAATAAATTAATAGTTAAATTAAACATTTAATCAAACAAATTTTTTTTTTAACTACCCTACCCCTCCCCTGCCTTTTCCCTTCCCCTTCCCAGTTCCCCCTCCCCCTCCCCTTACCTCTTCCCGTGTCCTTCCCCTTCCCCCTTCCCCCTCCTCTTCCTTTCCCTGTCATCCCTTTCCCCCTGATCTCGATCAAATCCTACTCTGCACACCCGTCTAGGCCTTGAGTCTTCGAGCGACTTTCGATCGGGAAGGAGCAAGGGAAGGGCGGTGGCGGCGAAGAGTGGAGAGTGATGGTGATTTTGGGGTTTGATTGGAAGAATTTCTAGGGATTTGGAGAGAGAAAATTGGGGTTTCTGTGGTTTTGTTTGGGGGTTTTGAAATCTGATTTTGAAGGTGTAAATTTGTTTTTCACAAATAAAAATGTTCTCAATCTAGATCTAGATTTCTGGTGTACTCAAGATTTTTTGATTTGAGATTACTGGTTTTTGATTTGAGATTACCGGTTGTGCTTCGAGCCTTCAATGGTTCGGGATGCTCTGCCGCAGCCGGTCGGACCGTTCGTGGGAATGGTCGGTGGTACAGACCGGTCGACGGTGGCGGAGTGGGGGTTGGTGGTGTTGTGGTGGGTCGACGGTGGCGAAGTGTTGGTTGGCGGTGTTAGGATTTTGCAGACTACGAATTCACGAAGAGGAAGAAGACTGAATTAATTTTTGTATTAATTAATTTAGGGTTATTTATATTAATTAATTCGACGAATTTTTGTTATTTGTGTTAATGAATTAAATATAAATATAAATATTTATTTTGTTTATTAATTATGTATTTTGTTTGAAAGAAAAATAAAATAAATAATTAATAAAAATTAGATTTTTTAATTATTTGTGTTAATGAATTTTTGTACACGTCATTAAATATTGTCACGTGTCAGCCACGTCATAGAGGGTTTAAGTCCTGTTTTTCAAGGTGGCAGATTCGTTAACAGAAGGAGCACGTTTGATCTGAAATTTGTAACGTCAAGGGCATTTTTGGAAAAAAAAATAGTTTAAGGTGTAAGTGGAATATCGGGATAAATATCAGGGATATTTTTGAACCTTTGCCCTTACTTTGTTATTACTAATGAGTATATTAGTCCTACAAATTAATTTTTATTTAACACTTTAAATAATTTTAGATAAAACAAATATAACATGAGATTATTTTAAAGAAATCGATATTTTCACATCATTTGTTAATATTTCTATACGTAAAGTCTACATATTAACTGATGTATCGAATTTTTATTAACTAATATGTGAACTCTATGTAAATTTTTATTTTAAGTTATGTAAAAATAATTTCACTCTAAATAAATATGTGACTAAATTTATTAAATATGAAGAGCGGTAGCCTTGAGATTATAAACTTGGATAACATGACCTTAGTGTTGCACATTAAATTGGAGAAATTGGGGGCAAAGATCCTACGGCTATATGTGGAGAGATGTTACCGTTAGTTATGAGGCTCACACCGAAGGGCTTTAAGATGCACGTGTTATATATGCAAGCCTTCCCATTCACATTATTTGAATTTCATTTTGCAGTCTTTCAATTCACATTAGCTTTTGAATGATTTGTTCCGGTGCAAAATCCATTTTTCACCCAAATGTCAGATATTCTACATTCTCTCTCATCTCCCATTTTTCTCATCTCCAAATCTCAGATCTTGGGATCCCAATTTCTTCATCTACTAGCTTTACTTCCCAGAACAACCTTCGTTTTAACCTTTGTTTGTATCTAATTAGGAATCTTTGGTTTGGAAATAGATCGGGAGCTGCGTACAGAGTCTTCTCCACATGGATTTGGAAATCTAGGGTATGTGTTCTTGTCCAGACTTAATTTAATTTACCATTTTCTTTTTCTCTTTTCAATTTAGTCTTTTCCAACTCATTCTCTTAATCCTAGGTTTTACGCCCAAAATATCTTTGCCTCGTAAGCTATCTTACAATCTCGGCATCGTTGTCTCTTTTGTTTTACTTCTATCTATAGAAGTAGAAAATGTCATCGTTGGGAACTTCGAAGGGTGTATTGGAGATCGCAAAGTTCGTTGTATATGTAACAACAGTTCCCATTGGTCGTATGTATTTCTTCGCCTACAACACTCAGAATCATCAGAAATTCATTGGCGCTGTATGTATATGTTTCTCTATAGAATATGGTTCTGACAATCTTCATTTCTACTTTATAGTTTCATAGATTTTCCTAAATTTTGTTTGGTTGTTATAGTTCAGTACTGATGGTTATGTGCGTGTGTATATATATGTATGTAATCTATAAATGCGTTGTTCATATAAACTTTGTTTGATTGAATGTTTGATTCATATTATCACTGATTTCAATGTTGGCTTAAAAACAACTTGTTATTTTGCAATTTAATTTTGAGAATTGCCTTATGAATTCTCTGTTTACTGTAGATACTTGAACCCATTCGTGTTACATTTTGGGTACTTCCATAATAAATTTGTATTCAAAGGTTGGTTTGATCAAAGAGAGAATTAGAAAGAGAGAGGAAGGGCAGGGAGAGGTCACTATGTTGCTTGCATAGCTTCACATTGAATGACTGAAAAAAATGGTGCATCAAAATATCTTAGTGTTCTGCAGTTCTGCTTTATTTGAATTCCAATAAATTGGGCCAAGGAAAGCAAATATATACCCTTTCTTTCTACATTGCCATAATAAGGGGAAAAAAGACATATTCATGACATAAAGGAAGGAGAAAGCTCCGGTCAGTGCAATCTTTTTACTGGCCATGGTTAGAGAGTTGTAATCTAGCAAACTTTAATATTTTTATTCAAGCATCACTGAAACAAACAATTCTACTTTCCAAAGTTCCAAAGTTCAATTAATTTATTTGAACTTTTTAGTTATCTAAACCACTATTATGCCCTGCTTCAAAAAATGTTAACATAAATAGGAACAAAAACAAACATTAAATTACCGTTACAACACACCAATTAGAAAATTAACTACAAATCAATATTATATTTTGGAAAAACAAATACACAAGTAACGAAAAAATTTCAAATAACCTAAGCTATTTGGATATCAGAAATATGTGTCAATACAGCAAAAACAAGAAACCACACATAAAACCAAGATATGAAAATTCTGAAGATAAGTATTAAAAACAGACTACACAGAAAAGGAAAAACATAAAGAACACACACATTGAATAAAATAACCCTTACAAACCAGCAAATGAAAACCAAGATACAACCAGATATTAATAAAGCAAAATCTAGATATTCTTCAAACTAGCCCTCAAACAGGACTGAACTAGAAAGTAGAATTTTCCAGTGCCAACGGTTCAAATCCATGGACTAAAATTTGCAAGGGAGAAAAAAGCACAACAAGAAGAAGAGAGAAAGATGATGATAGAGACAATGATAATAATGATGAAATTTATAACTTAGCAAAAAAAAATAATCATGAAATTTATATTAAGTGTTCATAATAAAAGCTCAAAGAACAACGAAAGATGATGATGACAAATACGATGAAAATAATGATGAAATTTATTACTTATCAAAAAAATTTAATGCTGAAATTTATATCAAATGTGTAGAACGAAGCTTACATATCTATCAGTAGATTAGGTCAATGTAGTATCTACGAGGAAAAAATAAAGATTGCAACTTTAAGACAAAGAAACAATGGCTACCCGCCCCTCAGTGGTCCCTAGCTAAAATGAGGTTTTTTGGATTTTAATATTCCATTCATCCTAGAAATGTGGTTGAAAATTGAAGCTTTTCTTAAGAGCGAACGCTTCATATCATAGCCTCCAAGCTTCTTTATCAAGGGGAAGCATCAAAATATAGAATGAAGGAGCGGGGTGCTGTTAAAATGTTGCAATTTTAGGTGATTAAATTATAGAGCATACTTGTAGAGGTGAATAAAAATTTATGCTTTCAAAGAAAATGTAGGTCATGTATGCATTGAATGACAGGCAGCTTTCTCATATAAACTAGCTAACCAATTCTAAAGACTTACCAAGAATACTATACAATCAATTTTACTGTGGAGTGTATAAGTAGAATACTTCATACTTGTTCAGTTCCTAACATACCCTAGCCTACAGGCTACAACTCCTTGAACTTTGCTGCAAATGAGTTTATCTACTATAATTGTTTTGTAGTGGTTTAAATTTTTAATTAATAATTAGGGCTTGGCTTGAGCTCAATGGTTATGTGTATGATTTGAGTTTAAGCTCATACTTTAAAATTGTCTATTAAATTAGTTGAGTCAACAATGATGAGCTTGCCTTGTTTCGGTCAGCTTGACTCATTGACACGATTACTTCAGGATCAAAACATAATAGATTGTACAAGATCTCGCGTTCGCACTATAATGCATGTAATCCACCCTTCTCTTTGGTATTACAATGGTACTTTATGTTGTCAAATTCCTTGCTCAAATCAATGTCTTATCTTATCAGATTAAGGAATATAACATTAATTGCTAGTTTATCTAATGGAACCTTATTGAATCCTGGCTGCCCAGCTTGAAGTGTTGGAAGAAATTGCCAAGCAAGGATTTGGGTACACCCACATCTGACTTGAGATATTAACTTTCTGTTTTAATATTCTGGATTGCAATCGTATTTGGAAGGATTAAAGCACTTTCCAGATAGCCTTTTATTAGATATTAGAGCATATTTTTTTTAATCTGACTCTGTTTTGGTCAACTAACTTTGTTGGTGGCATTATAATATTACATTTTCTTATGGTTAGTATTTTTGAGTATTCTTGTTGGATCAGTTAGCTAATATGTTATGCAATATCCTGATTTGCATTGCAGAAGCAACCCCAAAGACAATTATGAGAACAATGGAGGTAAAAGGCCTCACCCTATATCATTCGAAGTCGCATCTTCAGGTTTGTTATGTCCGTTAATTTAATTTTTCTTTCATTGTTATTCAACGCAATAAGAAAAAAAAAAGCTAAAAGAAAGAATATATCGTTGTTTAGATATTCTTGAAAAATTGAAATTAATATAAAGAAAAACAAAACAGACAAATTAACTTTAGAACCAATAACAATGGACGTAAAATTCTTGTATACTTGTTATGACTATAATATTATGTACTTTATTTTTGCGATCTCCTTTTAGTGCACAAAAGTTGCTCCACGTACTTGTAGTGCTTTATATATGATAGCTCTAATCTTAAGAGCATAATTCCCTCTGCATTGTATATGATAGATCCAATCTTAAGAGCATAACTCAAGTATCTCTTTTTTGCATAAATATCGGTTGGGGAAGCAATCTTGCAAGGAGTTAACCAACAAATCTAAAGATGGTATGCCCCAATCTTGTATAACCTGGATCCAATAATCCCCCTATATGTTGTATTAACATGGTTGAGTCTACTTATATAAAAGGATCCAATACAAGAACTAATTCGTGTGTATCACACTAGCACATAGTAATATAATGTCCAAGAAGACTTTTTAATACAATTCTTGGTATTGCCACGGAATCTTTCAGAGGGGTGTACTGGTTACTCAATTGAATTAGGTCCTTGTGTGTGCACACACACAAGAGAATGTGTTAGTGTTTCATCATTGCGTCCACGCAATGATGTAAGATATAAATGGTTGTACAAAGTAAGCAAATGAATCTCCGCTAGACCAAAGCGAGACGTTTTGTATGATGAGTAACACTTCTTGGAATTCTCATGTTTTGCATGATGAGTAACACTGGTTGGAATTCTTATCAATTAATTACTAAGGTGTAGTTGGGATTATTGCAGCATCTTGCATTGCAGAGAGCCAGGACACAGGTTCATCTACATCAACATCATCAAGAATGATGGCACAAGATCTGAATGAGTATGATAAATATCTTTTAAACTTTCTATCAGAAAGGGTTATCTATCTTTCTTGAGTAATAATTTTATCTACTTTACATATTTATTTTGAGCAGTGGTTACCACGTTACTGAGGCTTTGTGAGTTCAGATGGAAGTTCAGCGAAGGCTGCATGACCAACGGGAGGTTAGTTTTCTTGTGTGTCCATTCAAATTAAGCACCTTGCACTTTTTACTTTGGCCACTTCAATCAGTTCTACAGTTTCCTGCAGAAGATTTTACCTCATAATTTATGTGGTTTGTATGGGTAAATTTTGATTACAAAGTCTCAATAACTTTTTGGTCTTTTGTTTGACCAAATAGTAAGCGGCTTGACTTTTAGAAAAGATGGTGAAACTTTAAAGTTCCAGTATATACCAATACCTATGTGCTTACAGTTTTAGTTACAATAAGGATTCTACCAGAGTGGATGTTTTATCTTGCACTTAAAATGTCTAAACTATAAAATTAGATGCTATGGAAAACCCTACTTTAAAATTGACACTGTTGATGTATAGTGACGGTGAAAACCGTCGCTATAGGATCTATAGCGACACTTTTGTTGTGGAAATAACATTTTCTGTTGTGGATTTAAACAATTCTCTATAATTTACTATACTAAGAGTGACTATATATTATGATCTGTTACTTAGGATTCTTTTACTTATAAGGCATGTCCCAATTATGTTAAATCAGTAACCATTCTAGTTCCATAGTAGCCTATAAAAAGGTACTAACACTAACTAAATTAAGTTGGTAGGACTTCAAAATTCGAATGTAACAAAAACAACACATCCATCTCAACTGTATCTATAGTATAAATAACAACTCCTCGTTCCTCAAAAATAGTCCCGTTCAACTTTCATCCTATCCTTAAAATTCAAACAATGGTGTAAATTTATTTTAATTTTTGAAGAAACAAGTTTGTACTTGTAAATACTTTCTTTAGTAATTTATAATATTAACTATTGCATTGATTAAAATAAAATAAAGTCGCACTATTTCAAATTAATATTAGGTATTCAAAAGGAAACCCAATCTGTTAAGAAAAAAGAAAAAAAACCTTGTTTGTGTTAAAAAATTGGAGTTGGGACTATTAGTACATGGATGACAAAATAACTTGAAATAGGGAACTATTTAATATCATGTCCAATCAAATATCATAATTCCTACCATTTGTGATTTAAATTTTGTAGACAAAATTAATCTTTAATTTTTTTAAATTATTGATATATCCTATCCATCTATATTCACACTACTTAGAATAAGATTACTTTGTTATTACTAGTAAGAGTATACTAGTCCTACAAATTAATTTTTATTTAACACTTTAAATAATTTTAGATAAAACAAATATAACATGAGATTATTTTAAAGAAATCGATATTTCCACGTTATTTTTTGATATTTCTATACGTAAAGTCCACATATATACTAATGTGTCGAATTTTTATGAACTAATATGAAGAGTAGTACTGTAGTAGCCTTGTGATTATAAACTTGGATAACATGACCTTAGTGTTGCACATTAAATTGGAGAAATTGGGGGCAAAGATCCTACGGCTATATGTGGAGAGATGTTACCGTTAGATATGAGGCTCACACTGAAGGGCTTTAAGATGGACGTGTTATATATGCAAGCCTTCCCATTCACATTATTTGAATTTCATTTTGCAGTCTTTCAATTCACATTAGCTTTTGAATGATTTGTTCTGGTGCAAAATCCATTTTTCACCCAAATGTCAGATATTCTACATTCTCTCTCATCTCCCATTTTTCTCATCTCCAAATCTCAGATCTTGGGATCCCAATTTCTTCATCTACTGGCTTTACATCCCAGAACAAAATCACGAACCTTCGTTTTAACATTTGTTTGTATCTAATTAGGAATCTATGGTTTGGAACTAGATCGGGAGCTGCGTACAGAGTCTTCTCCACATGGATTTGGAAATCTAGGGTATGTGTTCTTGTCCAGACTTAAGTTAATTTACCATTTTCTTTTTCTCTTTTCAATTTAGTCTTTTCCACCTTACATTCTCTTAATCCTAGGTTTTACGCCCAAAAAATCTTTGCCTCGTAAGCTATCTTCTCTAAGTAGGAAAATTGTAACATGTAAAGGCATTGCTTTCAACTTTGTCATATGCCTGCCAATTTTTTTGCGGTATTTTGTGTTGTAATTTTTGCCATTAAATTTCAGTAGCACATCTTTTTTAGCGCTCTCTGTGTGTGTATTGCATCATTTGCAGCCGTTATGGTGCATTTTATACAACATTTGACATGTGGCCCTGGGTTTTTGTTGCAAACTGCAATGGTGGTTATTTTATATATACGCAGGAGTCTATTGTGGATGTGTTAAAACATATTTGGAGTCATTTGTATATATAAAGATCTTGGAGGTTATAATTGTAAAATAAACTTGGATTTTTTTTCTCTCTTTGGTAGTAAATTAGATTTCTCACACGTTTTTCTGGCTTTCCTTGGGCTTCATCAAACGGGAGAGGTAGAGAAGGAAAATGGCAATGGTGTCAAAATTTTCCACATTTAGAAAGGTGAGAGCTATGATCTCTTCTGAATTGTCTTTCTAACTTTAATCACTGAATTTACATCTTCTCGTTTTCTTTCCTTAGCAGTCACAGGTGCCCCAAGTTTTCTGCAGAAAGAGCGAGAGAGACAGAGGTCAAAACCACCCATACAAAGTTATAGAAATTACACCTCCACTCAGGAACCTTGGCGTCCGCTGCTTTCCCCCTGTAAGCAAACTTGGTCTTCTTCAAAATTGATAACTGAAACATTAATAAATTGAGCTTTGGTCCTTTGAATTTTTATCATGTTAGGCCCCTGCAGAACAGTAATGTATGAATAAAATTAGTTATTGTTTATAGTTCACTATTGTAGAGTTAGTATTTGTGGTTGCTATTGCGCCAAGGTCTATCCATCACATCAAACTTACTTTCATGGCCACAGGAATGTGGATTTCTTTTTCTTTTTGTCCTTTTCTTTTTCCTCTATTCAATAAAGTGATCAACTTAATACTTCAAGTAAGAATTTATTTATTTATTTTTACCGGAAATAATTTTGGGCTAGTGTTTTGGAAGATGGATGTTTTCGTGCTGTTATAAGGGTTTTCATAAGCAAAGTAGAAGAGGTTAACTTTTCATTTTAATTAAGTTAAGTATGTGCTTTTCTTTTGTATTTAACCTTGAAAGAGTCCCACAAACTAAAATTCAAGTGACTATTAAGAATTTATTTATTTATTTTTACTGGAAATAATTTTGGGCTAGTGTTTTGGAAGATGAATGTTTTCGTGCTGTTATAAGGGTTTTCATAAGCAAAGTAGAAGAGGCTAACTTTTCATTTAAATTAAGAGGCTAAAATTCAAGTGACTATTCCTGATACCAAATGAAATCTCAAATATATATGTCCCGAGAAATGTACAGCTAGGATTTTCAAAACTCATACAATAAATTTTGAAAATCCTCTTCTATTGCTTATATGTATGTATGATTATGAATGTTCATCCCTTGTGTTTTAGTTATATGAACCATCTGATGAGAGATTTGAGGCCCTTTCTTTGACATTTGTAGCAAGTATATTTGACATTTGTAGCAAGTAGATTTGAGGCCCTTTCTTTGACACAGAGAAGATCTCAATGGTACTCCCTCCATTCTTATATGTAAGTCGTTTTAGACTTTTTTTGTTATTCCTAATTATTTGTCGTTTGTGGTTATCTAGGAGAATTGATAACTATTTTTTCCAAATTGTCCCTTATATTACTCCACCTAATTTTTTGATCCATATTTATCATTATCTTATACTACTCCTCTACTCTTAAGTCTTTCTCTAATTCTCCCAATAAAACTTTTTTATTATGAGATAAGTGAGGTGAAGGGTATTATAGACAATTGATAGTATATTTAACGCTTTTCAATCATTTCCTTAATTCTTGTGCACATGTCTAAAACGACCTATATTAAGGAACGGAAGGAGTATTATTTATTAAGCATAAATATATTTGGAAAGTTTATTACAACAGTCTTGAGAATTCTGTAGATAAGAAACCACACAAGAAATTGGATCAATATTGGTATTTTTAAACTTGAAGAAATTTCAGTAACAAAGGTATTATTAAAATTAGAAATTGTTGTTTGCTATGTTTGAATGATATTGTACTAATACGATTTAAATTTGAACGAGATTTTAAAAATATTTTGCAGGTTGTATTGATTCTTAGCAAGCTCGCTCAATTTAGAAATCTTTACGAACATGAGGTACTATTTATCGGTATATTTTATTTTTATTCTTATTTTTTTAACTTAATTTTTTGTTTGAGAACACATGTTTAACAAGAGTTGCAACATTCTTGGACAGAGGAGGGGACGTAAGAATGTAGTGAGGTTTAGATTTTGTGATAAATTTAGGAAGGGAAATAGAGAGGTGTACTTAGGTATAGGAGTAAGAGAGCTAATTTTATAGGTTCCAAATATTTAAGGAGGTGGTATAATTATATTATATTATTATATTATTATATTATATATTATATTAAGGAGGTGATATATCATAACATATTATAACATTCATAACATAACATAACATATCATATCATAACATAACATATCATATCATATTATTATACTATAATGATTCCGTGCTCCCAAAGACTTATGATGATGAGATTTATCTCAAACTTTAAACGACCCACATGATTTATTAGAATGAGCGGGGTAATTCAAAATCATTTGTATTTTGTTATATAGATGTACTTAGGTATAGGAGTAAGAGAGTTAATTTTATAAGTTCCAAATATTTAAGGAGGTGGTATAATTATATTATATTATTATATTATTATATTAAGGAGGTGATATATCATAACATATCATAACATAAAATATCATATCATATCATATTATTATACTAGCAACAGTCCCGTGCCTCCGGCACTATGGACGGTGAGATTTATCTCAAACTTTGGACGACCTAGATGATTTATTAGGATGAGCGGGAAATTCAAAATCATTTTTATTTTGTTATATAGATTATATTATATTATTATATTATATTATATATATAATATCGATAATGTATATCTCTATATATGTGTTATATTATATTATCTATTATATATTATACATAATATGCATGAGTATTTTATACTATTATATTATAAATATTAAGGAGGTTATATTATATTAATAAAATTATATTATATTATTATATATGTAACATAGATAATGTATGTATTTTATTATATTATCTATTATATACTATACATAATATACATATTATAATATATTATATATATTATATAAACATGTATATATATATATATATATATATATATATATATATATATATATATATATCTGAGTCATGTGTAATTCTAAACTTTGTTTGGAATATAGTAATTTTTGATTGGTCTTGCTTGAATGTGATGGTTCGTTGGTGGTTATTGAATAAATTACCAAGAATTATAACTTAAACTTTTTGTGATATGGATTGTGAATGAGTTCTTTAATGTATATCTATTTAGTGTATTTGTTTTACAGTACTTAATTATTAATTATTCTACTTTATTTTATACTTCTGGTTAGACATAATTTTTCACTTGGGCACCCATTTGAGTATGTATTGATATCTAATTATATGTGTATATATGGTTGTGTCAAGTGAAAATTTTGTTAATGTCTTGGAAAGGTTGAGTACATAGATTGTGGATTGGAAAGGTTGAGTGAGTTTTTGTAATTTACAACTTACAACCATGTAATCTGAAGATGGAGGTAAAATATTGAAGATTCAGCTTCTCGAAATTGGATCAATATTGGTATTTTCAAGCTTGAAGAAAATTTCACTAACAAAGGTATTATTAAAATTAGAAATTGTTGTTTGCTATGTTTGAATGATATTGTACTAATGCGATTTAAGTTTGAACGAGATTTTAAAAATATTTTGCAAGTTGTATTGATTCTTAAAGAGGCTTGCTCAATTTAGAAATCTTTACTGAACATGAGGTACTATTTATCTCGGTATATTTTGTTTTTATTCTTATTTTTTAACTTAATTTTTATTTTGAGAACACAGTTTAACATGAGTTGCAACCTTCTTGGACAGAGGAGGGACGTAAGAATGTAGTGAGGTTTATATTTTGTGATAAATTTAGGAAGAAAAATAGAGGGGTGTACTTAGGTATAGGAGTAAGAGAGCTAATTTTATAGGTTCCAAATATTTAAGGAAGTGATATAATTATATTATATTTTTATATTATATATTATATTAAGGAGGTGGTATATCATATCATAACATAACATAACATAACATAACATATCATATCATATCATAACATAACATATCATATTATATCATATCATATCATATCATATCATATTATTATATTATTATATTATATTATATATGTAATATAGATAATGCATATCTCTATATATGTTATATTATATTATTATCTATTATATATTATACATAATATACATGAGTATATTATACTATTATATTATATATTTGGGGAGGTTATATTATATTACATTAATAAAATTATATTATATTATATTATATTATATTATATTATATAAGTAACATAGATAATGTATATGTATTTTATAATATACTATACATAATATACATATATATACATATTTCTATTATATATTATACATAATATACATGAGTATCTTATACTATTATATTATATATTATATTAAGGAGGTTATATTATATTATATTACTAAAATTATATTATATTATATTATTATTATATTATTATATAAGTAACATAGTTAATGTATATGTATTTTATAATATTATCTATAATATACTATACATAATATACATATATACATATTTCTATTATATATTATACATAATATACATGAGTATATTATACTATTATATTATTATATTATATATTATATTAAGGAGGTTATATTATATTACATTAATAAAATTATATTATATTATATTATATTATTATATAAGTAACATAGATAATGTATATGTATTTTATAATATTTTTTATAATATACTATACATAATATACATATATATACATATTATAGTATATAAATATGTAATATATATAAATATGTAATATATGAGTCATTTGTAATTCTAAACTTTGTTTGGAATATAGTAATTTTTTTGATTGGTCTTGCTTTGAATGTGATGTTTTGTTGGTGGTTATTGAATAAACTACCAAGAATTATAATTTAAACTTTTTGTGATATGGATTGTGAATGAGTTCTTTTATGTATATTTATTTACTGTGGCTTGGAAAGATTGAGTGAGTTTTTATAATGTACAACTTATACAACCATGTAATCTGAAGATGGAGGTAAAATATTGAAGATTCAGCTTCTCAAAATTGGATCAATATTGGTATTTTCAAGCTTGAAGAAATTTCAGTAACAAAGGTATTATTAAAATTAGAAATTGTTGTTTGCTATGTTTGAATGATATTGTACTAATGCGATTTAAGTTTGAACACGATTTTAAAAATATTTTGCAGGTTGTATTGATTCTTAGCAGGCTTGCTCAATTTAGAAATTTTTACGAACATGAGGTACTATTTATCGGTATATTTTGTTTTTTATTCTTATTTTTTTAACTTAATTTTCTGTTTAAGAACACATGTTTAACAAGAGTTGCAACCTTCTTGGACAGAGGAGGGACATAAGAATGTAGTGAGGTTTAGATTTTGTGATAAATTTAGGAAGAAAAATAGAGGGGTGTAATTAGGTATAATAAGAGTAAGAGAGCTAATTTTATAGGTTTCAAATATTTAAGGAAGTGGTATAATTATATTATATTTTTATATTATTTATTATATTAAGGAGGTGGTATATCATATCATAACATAACATAATATAACATATCATATCATATCATATCACATAACATATCATATTATATCATATCATAACGTATCATAACATATCATATCATATCATAACATAAGATATCATATCATATTATTATATATGTAATATAGATAATGTACATCTCTATATATGTATTATATTATATTATCTATTATATATTATACATAATATACATGAGTATATTATACTATTATATTATAATATTATTGTATTATATTATATAAGTAACATAGATAATGTATATGTATTTTATAATATTATTTATAATATACTATACATAATATACATATATATACATATTTCTATTATAATAATACATAATATACATGAGTATCTTATACTTTTATATTATTATATTATATATTATATTAAGGAGGTTATTATATTATATTACATTACTAAAATTATATTATATTATATTATAATATTATTATATTATATTATTATATAAGTAACATAGATAATGTATATGTATTTACTATACATAATATACACACATATATATATATACATACATATTTCTATTATATATTATACATAATATACATGAGTATATACTATTATATTATTATATTATATATTATATTAAGGAGGTTATATTATATTACATGAATAAAATTATATTAATTTATATTATATTATATTATTATATAAGTAACATAGATAATGTATATGTATTTTATAATGTAATCTGAAGATGGATGTAAAATATTGAAGATTCAGCTTCTCAAAATTGGATCAATATTGGTATTTTCAAGCTTGAAAAATTTCAGTAACAAGGGTATTATTAAAATTAGAAATTGTTGTTTGCTATGTTTGAATGATATTGTACTAATGCGATTTAAGTTTGAACGAGATTTTAAAAATATTTTGCAGGTTGTATTGATTCTCGCTCAATTTAGAAATCTTTACGAACATGAGGTACTATTTATCGGTATATTTTGTTTTTTATTCTTATTTTTTTAACTTAATTTTCTGTTTGAGAACACAGGTTTAACAAGAGTTGCGTTTCTTGGACAGAGGAGGGACGTAAGAATGTAGTGAGGTTTATATTTTGTGATAAATTTAGGAAGAAAAATAGAGGGGTGTACTTAGGTATAGGAGTAAGAGAGTTAAGGAAGTGGTATAATTATATTATATTTTTGTATTATATATTATATTAAGGAGGTGGTATATCATATCATAACATAACATAACATATCATATCATATCATAACGTATCATATCATATCATATCATATCATATCGTATCATAACATATCATATCATATCATAACATAACATAAGATATCATATCATAACATATCATATCATATCATATCATATCATATTATTATATTATTATATTATTATATTATATATGTAATATAGATAATGTATATATATGTATTATATTATATTATCTATTATATATTATACATAATATACATGAGTATATTTATATTATTATATTATAATAATATTATATTATATTATATTATATTATATAAGTAACATAGATAAAATGTATATGTATTTTATAATATTATCTATAATATACTATACATAATATACATATATATACATATTTCTATTATATATTATACATAATATACATGAGTATCTTATACTATTATATTATATATTATATTAAGGAGGTTATATTATATTACATTACTAAAATTATATTATATTATATTATTATTATATTATAATAATAAATATGTAATATATGTAAACTTTGTTTGGAATATAATAGTTTTTTTGATTGGTCTTGCTTTGAATGTGATGGTTCGTTGGTGGTTATTGAATAAACTACCAAGAATTATTTTGTGATATGGATTGTGAATGAGTTCTTTTATGTATATTTATTTACGATGGCTTGGAAAGGTTGAGTGAGTTTTTGTAATGTAATACTTACAACCATGTAATCTGAAGATGGATGTAAAATATTGAAGATTCAGCTTCTCAAAATTGGATCATTATTGGTATTTTCAAGCTTGAAAAATTTCAGTAACAAAGGTATTATTAAAATTAGAAATTGTTGTTTGCTATGTTTGAATGATATTGTACTAATGCGATTTAAGTTTGAACGAGATTTTAAAAATATTTTGCGGAGTTGTATTGATTCTCATTTCAATTTAGAAATCTTTATGAACATGAGTCGCATTTGCAGTATATTTTGTTTTTTATTCTTATTTTTTTAACTTAATTTTCTGTTTGAGAACACAGGTTTAACAAGAGTTGCGTTTCTTGGACAGAGAAGGGACGTAAGAATGTAGTGAGGTTTAGATTTTGTGATAAATTTAGGAAGAAAAATAGAGGGGTGTACTTAGGTATAGGAGGAGTAAGAGAGCTAATTTTATAGGTTCCAAATATTTAAGGAAGTAGTATAATTATATTATATTTTTATATTATATATTATATTAAGGAGGTGGTATATCATAACATATCATATCATATCATATCATATCATAACGTATCATATCATATCATATCATAACGTATCATAACGTATCATATCATATTATAACATAAGATATCATATCATATCATAACATATCATATCATATCATATTATTATATATTATTATATTATATTATATATGTAATATAGATAATGTATTATATTACATGAGTATACTATTATATTATTATTATATTATATTATATTATATTATATTATATTATATTATATAAGTAACATAGATAACGTATATGTATTTTATAATATTATCTAATATATACTATACATAATATACATATATATACATATTTCTATTATATATTATACATAATATACATGAGTATCTTATACTATTTTATTATTATATTATATATTATATTAAGGAGGTTATATTATATTATATTACTAAAATTATATTATATTATAATATTAGTATATTATATTATATTATTATATAAGTAACATAGATAATGTACATGTATTTACTACACATAATATACATATTTCTATTATATATTATACATAATATACATGAGTATATTATACTTTTATATTATTATATTATATATTATATTAAGGAGGTTATATTATATTATACTATTATATATATACATATTTCTATTATATATTATACATAATATACATGAGTATATTATACTTTTATATTATTATATTATATATTATATTAAGGAGGTTATATTATATTATATTATTATATAAGTAACATAGATAATGTATGTATTTATAATATTATCTATAATATATACTATACATTAACATATATATACATATGTAATATATGTAAACTTTGTTTGGAATATAGTAGTTTTTTTGATTGGTCTTGCTTTGAATGTGATGGTTCGTTGGTGGTTGAATAAACTACCAAGGATTATTTTGTGATATGGATTGTGAATGAGTTCTTTTATGTATATTTATTTACTAAGGCTTGGAAAGGTTGAGTGAGTTTTTGTAATGTACAACTTACAACCATGTAATCTGAAGATGGAGATATTGAAGATTCAGATTCTCAAAATTGGATCAATATTGGTATTTTCAAGCTTGAAGAAATTTCAGTAACAAAGGTATTATTAAAATTAGAAATTGTTGTTTGCTATGTTTGAATGATAGTACTAATGCGATTTAAGTTTGAACTAGATTTTAAAAATATTTTGCAGGTTGTATTGATTCTTAGCAGGCTCGCTCAATTTAGAAATCTTTACGAAGTAATTTATCGGTATATTTTGTTTTTTATTCTTATTCTTTTAACTTAATTTTCTGTTTGAGAACACAGGTTTAACTAGAGTTGCGTTTCTTGGACAGAGGAGGGACGTAAGAATGTAGTGAGGTTTAGATTTTGTAATAAATTTAGGAAGAAAAATAGAGGGGTGTACTTAGGTATAAGAGTAAGAGAGCTAATTTTGTAGGTTCCAAATATTTAAGAAAGTGGTATAATTATATTATATTTTTATATTATATATTATATTAAGGAGGTGGTATATCATATCATAACATAACATATATTATATCATATCATAACGTATCGTATCATATCATATCATATCATATCATATCATATCATAACAAAAGATATCATATCATAT
Source organism: Panax ginseng (assembly GCA_020205605.1). Taxonomy (NCBI): domain Eukaryota; kingdom Viridiplantae; phylum Streptophyta; class Magnoliopsida; order Apiales; family Araliaceae; genus Panax; species Panax ginseng. The sequence goes on along the minus strand of CM035136.1, from coordinate 19,257,828 downwards.
CATATCATATCAATTTATTATATTATTATATTATTATATTATATTATATATGTAGTATAGATAATGTATATCTCTATATATGTATTATATTATATTATATATCTATTATATATTATACATAATATACATAAGTATATTATACTATTATATTACAATATTATTATATTATATTATTATATAAGTAACATAGATAATGTATATGTATTTTATAATATTATCTATAATATACTATACATAATATACATATTTCTATTATATATTATACATAATATACTCATATCTTATACTATTATATTATTATATTATATATTATATTAAGGAGGTTATATTATATGACATTACTAAAATTATATTATATTATATTATTATTATATTATAATATTATTATATAAGTAACATAGATAATGTATATGTATTTACTATACATAATATACATATATATATATACACATATTTATATTATATATTATACATAATATACATGAGTATATTATACTATTATATTATATATTATATTAAGGAGGTTATATTATATTACATTAATAAAATTATATTATATTATTATATAAGTAATATATATAATGTATATGTATTTTATAATATTATCTATAATATACTATACATAATATACATATATATACATATTATATAGTATATAAATATGTAAATATATATATATATATATATATATATATATATATATATATATATATATATATATATATATATATATATATATATATATATATAATATATCTAAACTTTGTTTGGAATATAGTAGTTTTTTTGATTGGTCTTGCTTTGAATGTGATGGTTCGTTGGTGGTAATTGAATAAACTACTAAGAATTATTTTGTGATATGGATTGTGAATGAGTTCTTTTATGTATATTTATTTACTAAGGCTTGGAAAGGTTGAGTGAGTTTTTGTAATGTACAACTTACAACCATGTAATCTGAAGATGGAGATATTGAAGATTCAGATTCTCAAAATTGGATCAATATTGGTATTTTCAAGTTCGAAGAAATTTTAGTAACAAATGTATTATTAAAATTAGAAATTGTTGTTTGCTATGTTTGAATGATAGTACTAATGCGATTTAAGTTTGAACTAGATTTTAAAAATATTTTGCAGGTTGTATTGATTCTTAGCAGGCTCGCTCAATTTAGAAATCTTTACGAAGTAATTTATCGGTATATTTTGTTTTTTATTCTTATTTTTTTAACTTAATTTTCTGTTTGAGAACACAGGTTTAACAAGAGTTGCGTTTCTTGGACAGAGGAGGGACGTAAGAATGTAGTGAGGTTTAGATTTTGTGATAAATTTAGGAAGAAAAATAGAGGGGTGTACTTAGGTATAAGAGTAAGAGCTAATTTTGTAGGTTCCAAATATTTAAGGAAGTGGTATAATTATATTATATTTTTATATTATATATTATATTAAGGAGGTGGTATATAATATCATAACATAACATATCATATCATAACGTATCGTATCATATCATATCATATCATATCATATCATATCATATCATAACAAAAGATATCATATCATATCATATCATATCAATTTATTATATTATTATATTATTATATTATATTATATATGTAGTATAGATAATGTATATCTCTATATATGTATTATATTATATTATCTATCTATTATATATTATACACATAATATACATAAGTATATTATACTATTATATTACAATATTATTATATTATATTATTATATAAGTAACATAGATAATGTATATGTATTTTATAATATTATCTATAATATACTATACATAATATACATATATATACATATTATATAGTATATAAATATGTAAAATAGTTATATATATATATATATATATATATATATATGTAATATATGTAAACTTTGTTTGGAATATAGTAGTTTTTTTGATTGGTCTTGCTTTGAATGTGATGATTCGTTGGTGGTAATTGAATAAACTACCAAGAATTATTTTGTGATATGAATTGTGAATGAGTTCTTTTATGTATATTTATTTACTAAGGCTTGGAAAGGTTGAGTGAGTTTTTGTAATGTACAACTTACAACCATGTAATCTGAAGATGGATGTAAAATATTGAAAATTCAGCTTCTCAAAATTGGATCAATATTGGTATTTTCAAGCTTGAAAAATTTCAGTAACAAAAGTATTATTAAAATTAGAAATTGTTGTTTACTATGTTTGAATGATATTGTACTAATGCGATTTAAATTTGAACGAGATTTTAAAAATATTTTGCAGGTTGTATTGATTCTTAGCAGGCTCGCTCAATTTAGAAATTTTTACGAACATGAAGTCTTATTTATCTAAAAGATATTTTGTTTTTATTCTTATTTTTTTAACTTAATTTTCTGTTTGAGAACACAGGTTTAACAAGAGTTGCGTTTCTTGGACAGAGGAGGGACGTAAGAATGTAGTGAGATTTAGATTTTGTGATAAATTTAGGACGAAAAATAGAGGGGTGTACTTAGGTATAGGAGTAAGAGAGCTAATTTTAAAGGTTCCAAATATTTAAGGAAGTGGTATAATTATATTATATTTTTATATTATATATTATATATATTAAAGAGGTGGTATTTCAGTATCATAACATAACATATCATATCATATCATATCATATCATATCATATCATATCGTATCATATCGTATCATAACGTATCATAACATATCATATCATATCATAAGATATCATATCATATATTATTATATTATATTATATATGTAATATAGATAATGTATATCTCTATATATGTATTATATTATATTATCTATTATATATTATACATAATATACATAAGTATATTATACTATTATATTATAATAATATTATTATATTATATTATATGAGTAACATAGATAATATAATATGTTATATTATATACATAAGTATATGTTACTTATATAATAATATAATATATTATATTATTATATAAGTAACATATATAATGTATATGTATTTTATAATATTATCTATAATAATATATATATATATATATACATATTATATAGTATATAAATATGTATATATATATATATATATATATATATATATATATATATATATATATATATATATATATATATATATATATATATATATATAAATATGTAATATATGTAAACTTTGTTTGGAATATAGTAGTTTTTTTGGTGGTCTTGCTTTGAATGTGGTGGTTCGTTGGTGGTTATTGAATAAACTACCAAAAATTATAACTTAAACTTTTTGTGATATGGATTGTGAATGAGTTCTTTTATGTATATTTATTTACTGTGGCTAGGAAAGGTTGAGTGAGTTTTTGTAATGTACAACTTACAACCATATAATCTGAAGATGGAGGTAAAATATTGAAGATTCAGCTTCTCAAAATTAGATTTATATTGGTATTTTCAAGCTTGAAGAAATTTCAGTAACAAATGTATTATTAAAATTAGAAATTGTTGTTTGCTATGTTTGAATGATATTGTACTAATGCGATTTAAGTTTGAACGAGATTTTAAAAATATTTTGCAGGTTGTATTGATTCTTATCAGGCTCGCTCAATTTAGAAATCTTTACGAACATGAGGTACTATTTATCGGTATATTTTATTTTTTATTCTTATTTTTTGAACTTAATTTTCTGTTTGAGAACACAGGTTTAACAAGAGTTGCAACCTTCTTGGACAGAGGAGGGACGTAAGAATGTAGTGAGGTTTAGATTTTGTGATAAAGTTAGGAAGGTATACGAGTAAGAGAGCTAATTTTATAGGTTCCAAATATTTAAGGAGGTAGTATAATTATATTATATTATTATATTATATATTATATTAAGGGGTAAAATGCAAGGTAGACTACTGAACTTTAAGGGTTTTTGAGTATTGAGCCCTTTTCTTTTGGTCAACGCAAATTGAGTCCCTTTCTATTAAAAAATTTGGACTTCGAGCCCCAGGCGCCACATTTCGTTGACCTGCATACGTGGCGCCTACGTGACAGATCTGACGTGGATATATTTTATTTTATTTTACATGTGGATGTCCCTTTCTATCAAAAAATTTGGACTTCGAGCCCCAGGCGCCACATGTGCGTTGACCTGCATACATGGCGCCTACGTGGCAGATCTGACGTGGATATTTTTTATTTTATTTTACACGTGGATGGGCTGACGTGGCGCATATTGAACTTAATCTCAAAAATTATGTTGCTGCCATGATTTGAATTCTTGACCTCTAGCTTAAAACTTAGAACTTACCAACTAAGCAAACAAACCTAGTTGTTATAATTTTGCAAGGATTTAATATTTATAACTGAACAAATTATTTCCTCCAAATTAAATCAGATCCCCTATCCTTAGATTTGTTATCTCTTTTATTCAAGTGTGAATGGCAAGAACAATTCTTATAAAAAAAAAAATTTATTCGTTTATCTATTTTTATCAAATTGACTTCTGTATCAAAGAAAGACTGTGCATTGGAATCTCCGGGATCGAGTTGTTATTATTATTATTATTTTATTTTATTTTATTTTATTATTATTATTATTGTTATTGTTAATATTATTATTGTTATTATTATTATTATTATTATTGTTATTGTTATTATTGTTAATATTATTATTATTATTACTGTTATTTATTTTATTATTATTATTATTATTATTATTATTATTATTAAAAATACAAGGACCCAATTCACTAGTTCTATAAGCACATATCTTCATCAAAATTTCAGGAATTATATCAAAAAGCCTGCACGTTTAACAAGAATATCATCTTAATAATTCCAAAATCACATCAAAACACGGGCACAAACCAAGAATTCTTACAAAGATTACACATTTAGCAATGATTTCATCTGGGTATCTCTAAAAACACATGAATAATAAAAAGAACTATGTCAAAAAGAATTCAAAATAGTCATATCAATGGAGCTTGAACTCAAAAACCCATGTGTACAGGAGGCCGTTCAACAAATTGGTCCATCTCAGCAGTAAAGTTTCATAAACAAATTTTTGGGCACACCCAAAATCAAATCAAAAGAAGAATAAAAATGCAAAATACCCAACAGACCCAAAAACTCAAGGAAAATATTTTTGCAAAATGGAAAGATGAAAGAAGCAACAAATAGTGCTTGGGAGTTAAGAGTTGCAGTAACTTCAAAACGGATGGTCTCGTTGTCGATACCATCATCATCTCCGATTCCTCCCTCCCTTCTCCCACCGCCATTCTCGGCATTGCGGTTGTCAAACACCAACGCCACCGTCCACTTTCCATCCTCTCGTCTCTTCTTCCTCCGTTTTCGGTGGTAATTTTCCTCTATCTAGTAGTAGACCTTGTGGTGCGACATCAATGTGAGATGATAGATTTTGGGGACAGATCGTTGTGTTGTGACATTGGTTTAAGGCAATGATTTTGTGGAAAAAAGAGAATGGCGGTGAACATAGAAGATGAAGATCGAAAGAACGAAATGAGATATAGACCGAGACTTAGCAGATCTAAGAAAAGGGGTTTTGTTTTAATTTGGGAGAAATTCTTTTTTCAGTTATAAATTATAATCCTTGCGAAAATAAAACAGCTATCCCGTGGTGCTTAGGTGGTCATTGGGTCGAAATTTTGAGTTGGAGGTCTGGAGATCGAATCTGAGCAGCAACAAATTTTTTGGGTTCCACGTCAGATATGCCATGTGTGCCACGTAGGCGACGTCGAGATCTCACAATTTAGGACACTGGAATGGCCACATTCTACCCTTCTTGGCCCCCAGCAACTGCGGCCGATCCTCCATCTCCTCGTCGTCACGCTCAGCATCAGTCCTCGAACCGTGTTTGAAAAAACACAGAAATAGGTGTAAAGAAAGTATTTTGCTAAAAGAATACAAAAGAATTTCAAAGCCATCAAATACATACTAAATAAAATAATTAAATTACTTATCGCAATGTGTTCTGCCTCAGGTGAGATATAACCACCGTCACCTTTCTTCTGGTGAGCGTGCCACCAAAACTCGAGGTGGGAAGGTCGGTGCTTTAGACTCACCTCGAGCCTATCCTCAGAAGGTCGACGGCCCGACTTCCGGTCATGCGGTGTGAGAGCGATTCTCTTTGTCAGCGGTATCTGTGTTGTGTGACATCTTCTTGAGCAACCGCCCTCCCAAATATCGCACATATCCGCTTCCCACACCGCAAATGCAATTAAATCGGCGAAATCTCTAAGTGTCTCATCCATCCGCCATCTTGTCTGGGCCTTCTTCCAAATATCGTAGACCCACTTATGCCAATTCATCTCGAGATACTTGGCGAGAAATGGTCTTTAGTGGGCTTCTTGCCCAAATCCTCGAAGCGATAATATATATCTCTGCAATACAACATATGAATATCAACAATTACTTAATTAGTAGACAACATAAAGCAAAACAGTAAATAAATATTCAAAAGCACAAATTAAAACTAAATATGAATGAATAACTTCTTACCTTAAACTCAACAATAATCATTACGTAATGCGGTCATCCACATCCGCCCACCTCATCCACGAAATTGCTAGAGAATCGATTCATGACGATCCCAAACAACGTGTTCCTTGGCGTCGCGTCGAGGATACTAAAATTCAAGGCGGTTAAATTTCCAAATTGCAAAAGAATATATAAGAACTAAATAATTAATACAAACATAATGTATATATTACCTAGTAGTCCCGACACACGGCATATAAGCGTAAGGCTTGGGGGATTCCCTAGCGATCCACGTCTTTAGTCCTCATGAGCCTACATCAATCACCTATATAGTGAAATACAACAATATTTATATTCTCGAATATAATGTCAATATTATATAAAATTAAAAACAATAAGATGTATAGCAACAAAACATGTAATTATACCCGACGATCCAAATTTGATCATCACCAAAAGATTACCTCCACTACCCCATGGCTTCGAACTAGCAAAGACGCCCACCACGATCGCCGTGTGGTGTACGCGCCATATCTGTAAGACTTTTTATAAATAAAGATTTAATTTTCTCTATTTATCATTTTGAAATAGTAAGGGTTGATTTGATTAATGTGGTTAGTTATGGGTAAAATGCACAAATATTTTAAATAAGCGGTGGTTATAAAATATTCATTGTTGTCGGGAATATTCGTTTGGTCGTGGAATATTCTCTGCTATCGGGAATATATTAAATGCAATGACGCTTGATCTTTTGTGGGCTCCATAACTGAAAGCGATTGGATGAAGAAAGCACAAGTATAAGTTGTTTATAAATAACGGCGTAGTTATTCTGCAATTATCTTTGTTGGAATACCCGGTGGTTAAAAACACGATGTCTGGCGTTGTTGAGCGAAGACATGGTATTGCACCAATTATTGATTCTTACGTAAGGCAAGCCTTTACTCAATATTTATTACGATGAATTCTTTATTCGGTATTTTATTTTATTGATTCAATAATTCTTTGCGTTGATATTTTATATTCTTGTTGTTTCAATAATTGTCATTTACACAAGTATTTCCATTATCGAAGCAATAATTCATATTATCTGAATAATATTATTAGAAAACATTATTGACAATGTCTAGAAAGTTACATCTACAGGAGAGGTTTGGTCACCTAATTGCCATTAGTAAGGAGAAATTCTTATTGGAAAGCCCCTCTTTCACAGGGGCGCCCAGTTATCAATATTGTGATTTCGTAATATTATTTGTGAATAATTAATTATTGATTTATATGATGAGAAAAATATTGATTTTATGTGGATATAGATGGAGAAAATTTTTAATGTGACAATTGTTAAAAATTGATATATTATTTTTTCTGATAAAATAATATTTTATTATATTATTATAATAGAATAATGATAATATTTTTACAATGAATGTGGGATATATGAGTATATGAGGAGGAAGAGTATTTTTGTTGCATTAAATGATTAACACATGTTTTGTGTGTCGGTGGACCCCATTTCTTGACTGAAATTTGATTATAGACTGTAAAATCGTTCGTATGTGGATTTTGGTCAATTTCTGTTTGGAATTTGGAAAAACTTTCTTCTGCAAAGTTGTAGAGAATTGAATTTCCTATAAAAATTCGCGAGATTCGAATTTTCTGATAAAAAAACTATTTATTATGAATTATTGAAGTTCTAAAGTTCCGAAATAATTGATTTTTGAAAGTTTTAATTATTTTTAATAACAAAAACGTTTTTTTTTGTTTTTGTTATTCTTTGTTGGCTGAATTCAGATCTGAGAAAGTGGGCGTAAGAATTTTTGATATATATATATATATTAATATTTTATTAAATTTTCTACTTTGATGTTCTAAGCATTTCCTATAAATAGGGTGCTTAGGTTAGAATTGAAAATCACACCAGAAACTGAAGTTTTCTCTCTATTTCTCTCTTTATATTATCAGTGTATTCTTGTGAGTATTTTGATATCTTGAGTGTTCTTTATACGATTGCAAGTTAGATTCGTTATTCCGATCGGAAATCTTGCTTTCTTTTGAGGTAAGGGATGTTATTTTATTCAAAAATGATATTATTTCTTCAATATCATTATGCTTAGAAATATTGGTGAGAATTTTTATCAAATTTGGAACTTTTTTATATCGGGATTACTATTCACGAGTTCTTATTCATGAGTTCTTATTCACGAGTTACTATTTATGATTTCTTATTCATGAGTTCTTATTCACGATGGGTTCTTATTCATGAATTACTATTCATGAGTTCTTATTCATGAGTTCTTTATTATTCACGGTACTATTCACTACAAAATTGGTTTCTTTTCTAACCAAATTATAGTTGATTTATGAATATTACTCGGAGATTAAAACTATATATTGATTATATTGATTTTATTATCATATATAACATTTTTATAACCACGATGTTGAATTTCTCTTTGACTTGAGTGTAAAGATGGGTAAAGTATTGGTATGATCGTGACTATGGGTTCTCTTTGGCGATAGTGCAAAGTTGAATTGTTTGACTAGTATGATCGTGACCATTGAATTTACAATGGAATATTTTTAGCTTAAGTGCAAGGTGAATTGATCAACATGGTTATCATTATGGTTTATATAAATTCTGAAATGATTATGTATTTCTTTGAGATATGAATATCTTTGACCTGTAGTGCAAAGATGACCTGTTGTTGAATATCTTTGGCCTGTAGTGCAAAGATGAACTGTTGATGAATATCTTTGGCCCGTAGTGCAAAGATGAATTTATCAGTATGATTATGAACAGGAACTGTGATTTGGTATAACCATGATCTTTGATGTTTCAGGTAAAGACAGGTGATAAAAAATTTCTTCGTCCTGGATGCGAAGAGAAATTTAGAATCACAATTATGATTATGAGTTATTTATATGATTGTGGACCAGAACTGTTGATTGATGTTATAGGGATAAACATTGTTGGTGGATTTTTAACATGGAGAAGATAATAGACTTTATGGTCTATTTGACTCTTCTAATGGATTGCTCGTTCCACTGCAACTATGGTTGAAATTTTTTTATCATCTACCATATGTTCTAAATCTCTGTCATGATATTCTTTACTGAGCTAGTTGTGCTCACTCTTTTGCTTCACAATTCCTTTCAGGTAATAAGAGTGTAGTGTATTTGGGTGAAGCGAGAGGTAATGAGGATAATAGAGCGGTGGTCATCATTTAGTAGTTATATTTGGTGAATCAACTAGGGTGAGGTGAACCCAACGTTGGAAGGGTGTTTTGCCATTATCATACAAGATGTCTAATGACATACAACCTCGTGTCATCATAAGAAGTGATTTTGCTCATCCACTACGAGTATATTTACGAGCACTACCTATATAATCTTGGTGTTTGTTTGGAGTATAATAACCAATTAGAGACAGTGAAGATAATGATATGTCAAGAAAAGACTCACCATTGGGAAGAATATGATAGTAATCTTCTCGTTTTTCTTTGGGGTCTATTGTGTCAACCAAGGATAATTTCGTGGCCATATGATATCTATCATAACCTGCAGACGCATGACCTCCCATGTAACTGAAGGTTTCCTTGAGCACTTCCCAAAGATTTTAATTTCTAAAACGATTCTAGATTGTACCTTTATGTAAGGTATCAACTTTGTGAAGTCTTTGTCCATAGTTGGGACATGAGTCATAGTTGGTATTAAAACTTACAGTATATGTTTTGTTGTATTTTGTACGACAATTGTAGTAATAAAGTTGTAGTTATTTTCTGTACCATGTATTTGGCGACTCAGAATAGGTTGGATGGATTGGACCTATTTTGGGGGCGTCACAATATCTGTATATATACTGTCAAATCATCATCAAGAAGATAATATGCGGATACAACTAAAAGGATACAAACACAAATATCAGAATTGTCATGCACATACAACTAAAAGGATACAATATGCAGATATAACTAAAAGGAAACAACTATACCATTTGAATACAACATGTAGATACAACTAAAAGGACACAACTATTACATTTGAATACAACTAAAAGAACACAAAAAAAACATACTCCTAATCATTTATATGGCGCTACTTCATTCATGTTGACAAGTGCATAACAATGTGGCAGCTGCAAACTCCCTATCAGTATAGAATCGCCTTTTTTTTACCACCAAATGGGCGTACAGGACGACTAAATGCTGTTAATTCCCCATTTTCCTCGTCTTGCAATGATTTGATTCCAACGTAGCGATTGTGCTTCATTCGAACATCCTACTCAATGTACAACGAGCGTAAATTAACAAGTTCCTCCATAACATAACTTTCAAAGAATTGACCCCTCTACACGGGCTCTATTCTTCACCTTTTGCTTAGAGGCGTCGCATATACCTATGTGATATATAGATTAGCAAAAAAGAATGAACATTTTACCGTATTAAAAATATTAATGTCATTACCTCTTGAATGGATACATCCATCTATATTGAGCAGGACCGCCAAACTTAGCCGTATGGCAAGTGAATAGGCAAATGCTCCATTGAATCAAAAAAGCGATGGAGGAAGATCATTTCTAACACTTGTACATTATTTCCACTATCTGCAACTCCATTTAATCTATGTCTTTGTTTGAAGCTCAAATCAAGCATAGATCTCGAAGAAATTAAGCTCTCATCCGGTGCTTCAACAACACGTTTGGTAATAAGTCGATAAATGCCACGAGGATCAACTTCGCATGAATACGTGATAATCATGACTTTTGAGACCACAGAAACTTCAAATTTCTTGACTTTACAACACCTTGCTATATTGAAGAATATCTATCTGGAGCTTCAGATCCACTAATCCAATTACATATCAATATCAACTGTTCCTCGATCAAAATATATTCAAATTTTAGGCGTTACTGCCTTCTACTACCCTCCCGATACAACCACAGATCTTCCCCTAATGTTCATTTCTACCAAATCAAGTCGACTTGTTGTTGTCCTTTGTTCTACCATCGACATCTAGGACTGTATAAAAATGTTATCAAACACGTTCTTACGATGCATCGGATCTAAACAATGACGGATCAGAGTGTAGCCCAATAAGGTAGGTCAAAGAACATGGATCGTGTGTCCGATTATGAACCTTCTTTGTAACCATAATCTCGCCCAACTGTGATTCTTCCACGGAGGTGGAAACTTCAAACGACTAATCCAACTCAACACTCGCTTGACCGGAAAAGGCGGCCAGTACTTGGCGTTTTCTATTTTTCGATTGAATTGTTTACTCATCCGTCGATAACGATGTTCAATCGGCAAAAACTGTCTGGATGTTGCAAAGAAACTCATTTTCCACCCATGTTTGAGTAGCGTAGCTTTTAATCGACCCCATGCACACGGGACATGACAAGCCCACGTGAGTCGACCATCCACCGATCATTCCTAACACCGTGAAGTCATTTATTGTCCCATGATAAAGGCGCCTCATGTCAAAGTTCGCTTAAGAGATACATCATAAGTTTGAACCCCTTTTTGCCACAACATCTTCAACTCATCAACTAACGGCCTGAGGTATACATTGATGTCTTTACTCGGACTCTTATCACCCGTAATCAGTAAAGGCATGAACATGTAGGGATCTTTTGTGACGCCCCCAAAATAGGTATACATCACCCATCTTGAGTCGCCAAATACATGGTACAAAATTCAAATACAACTTAATAATACAGATGTCGTGTAAAATACGACAAAACATAAGCTGTGAGTTTTAATACAACATTATCTTCTAAATAGTATTCAAACTCAAAATAAGTCCTCAATATATTTATTTTCACACTATTTCATAGAATAGTGAGGACTACTAATGCTATCATTTGAACCGTCACTCCGTTCCTCGACTAGTCCCCGCTACGTTCTAATTTCCTGAAGAGAACAATGAAAGCAAAAGGGTGAGCTCAACTAGCCCAAAGAAGAAATATTATAACTAAGATAATGCGAATAAATTATCATTAGTCTTCAATGATGTTAAAGCGATAAAATATAACAAACATCAAGTTTAAGCTGCGGTGAACAAGCAATCCATTAGAAGAGTCAAGTAGAGAATAAAATCTACTATCTTCTATGATTTAAAAGGTTTTTCATTACTTTTATTTGAGACTCAACTTAATAAATAATCCACATCATCCCCTGCTTGACTGACCGATGATATTCATTAGTATCACGACCATAAATTATCCATGCACTACTACCAAGGATATTCGTGTATTCATCAATGGTCATGATCATGCCAACAATGTCCATCGATGCACTACGGGCTAATGATGACTTTTTCCCCATCATTTGTAACATTACGGTCATGATTACACCGAATAATCCCTGGTCATAATAATCCCCGGTCATAATCCCTGTAGGCCACAGATGACTTTCAACATAATATACATATGAGGATGATGACAATGATATAAGAATTCAATAAAACAAGTTCAAGAATTAATTTATCCAAGAAATAATAACGTCCAAATTGTTAACATGATACATCTTTGTAGAGTAAAATTCAAGATTTCTTAGAAGAATATTTCCATGAAAAGATACTGGATGAAGTGCAAATATCCAGGATATTTCACAAATCTCATGGAGTATAGAAGTCAAAACTTTAACCAACTGAGTATAATACAGAATGGAATAACAAAAGAAATCACCAGGCATTCGATAGATCCAGACGAACATGTTATTCAATGAATAATAAATAATGGAACCAAGTCATGCGTAAGCGCGCATAGGCGAGGATGTGACGCCCCAAAATTAGGTATACATCACCCATCTTGAGTCTTGGATACATTATATGTAATTCAAATACAACTTAATAATACAATTGTCGTGTACAATATGACCAAACATAAAGCTGTGAGTTTGAATACAAATATTGTCTACTGTAGAGTATACAAACTCAAAAGGAGTCCTCATTACAATTATTGTCACACTATTTAACGAGAATAGTGAGGACTACTAATCTATCATCGGTCCATCACTCCGTTCCCCGACTCGTCCCGCTATATTCTCATTTCAGAGAAGAAGCGGTGAAAAAAAGGTGAGCTCAACTAGCCCAAGAAGAAATATTATGACTAAGATAATGCAGAATAAATTATCATTAGCCTTTAACTTGATGTTAAACTGCGGTGAACAAGCAATCCATTAGAAGAGTCAAGTAGAGAATAAAATCTACTATCTTCTATGATTTAAAAAGGTTTTTCATAACTTTTATCATTTGAGACTCGACTTTATAAATAATCCACATCATCGAATCACCCCCGCACTATGGCCGAGGATATTCTTTAGTATCACGATCACAAATTATCCATGCACTACTGACCAAGGACATTCGTGTATTCATAAATGGTCATGATCATGCCAACAATCTGTCCATCAATGCACTACGACCAATGATAACTTTTACCACATCATTTGTAACATTATTATCGTGATGATTACAATTGAATAATTTCACGGTCATAATCATACCAAGTCCATCTATGCACTACTGATACGGATGACTTTCAACATAATATAAACATGAGGATGATGACAATGATATAAGAATTGAATAAAACAAGTTCAAGAATTAATTTATCTAGGAACTAATAACGTCCAAATTGTCAACATGATCTTTGCTTTGTAGAGTAAAATTCAAGAATGCTCGGAAGAATATTTTCATGAAAGATATTTTAGATGAAGCATGAAATATCAAAGATATTCCACTAATTTCATGGAGTATAAAAGTCAAAGTTTTATCCAACCGAGTATAATAAAGAATGGAATAACAAAAGAAATCACCAGACATGCGATAGAGCCGCAAGACACGCGAGTTATTCTAACGAGAATAATAAATAACGGAACCGGTCGGCGTAAAAGCCTTGCAGACAATGATATATTCAACAAAGATAATAAAGAATGGAATCGGTCCCAGCGTAAAGCGTATAAACAAGATATTCTACGAGAATAATAAAGAGTGGAACGGGTCATGCGAAGCGCACTTGCCAGATATGATGTTCAACAGAATAATAAAGAATGGATAATGAAGAATTTCACCAAGTATAGGGTATCCCGCGTATACAGGTTATTCCAACAGAATAATAAAGACTGGAATAACAAAAGTTCTCTTCACGAATACAAAATAAATAACACCCCTTACATTAGTAGGAGATTGAATACTGCAGTAGTTAGTAACATAATACTCTTATTCTTTCTCTCTTATTCTCTCTATACTTTATCTCTCTATAGGTTGAATGAATTCGTGAAAAATAATGAAGCACTAGGGCTCTATTTATAGAAGATTTCTAGCTTAGAACTTGCCATGTGAAAAGCAAAAGTGGCTTGACGGATTAGTGATGTGAAAAGAAAAGTGGTTTCGCCGCTTGTAATGTGAAGCGATAATTGGTTCGGCGCTTTGTAATATGTAAACGACAAGTGGTTTGACGTCTCAGTAAAGGTAATTACTATTGACGAAGGTAATTACTATTGACGAAGGTAATTACTATTGACGAAGAGACTCTTAGATGAGGACATATGGGCCCCCATAAAATAACCAAACTTACCACAAACGTCTCATAATAGACTCTTTATATACATCAAGGATTGAATAAATATTACCACAAATCATTTTATTTTTAATCAACACATATTTAATCTTTCAACAATTATTAATCATTTATAACTTATCGTCCCGATTATTGATTTAATAATATAACATATTATCTGAGATGATCTATGACAATAATTGAATCAATAATATTAAAGATATGATGCAACAATTATCGTATGTAATAATTGAGTATAATTGAGTGACTTCTCACGTAAGCATCAATAATCAATCTGCGTGCTACTATGCAACCACGCCAGTACATCGTACTTTTACTACCGGGTAGTTCAACGGTTTTGATTGGTAACACCTCGTAGTTATTTTCATATAAAGTATTTTTGTCGTTTTCTCAATCAAACAATAATTCCGATTGAGGGTCTACCTGATGATTGTCTTGCGTCATCGAATATTCCCGACAAAAAGAATATTCCCCACCAAACGAATATTTTATAACAACTTGCTTACTTTTGCAAAATTTATAAATATTACACAACTATAACATTATATCAAATTTACTCCATAATATTCAAAAATAATATTTATAGAAAATTCATCTTTATTTCTAAAAGTTGGGGTCTTATACAGGATATTGCAATGTAATAATAAACAACGGAATTGGTCATGCGTAAGCACGCACGACGGGATGTTCTAACGAGAATAATAAATAACGGAACGAATTAAATGCGTAGCATTACGGACATGATATTATTCCAAAGAATAATAAAGAATGGAATAATGAAGAATTTCACCAAGTATGCGGACTTAGCATGTAGACATGTTATTCAACATAATGATAAAGAATGGAATAATGAAGTTCTCTTCATGTGAGACGAAAGAAAGAAATAATACCCTTTACCTTAGAAGAAACTGGATATAGGAAAAGAGAGGTAGCAGATTTCTCTTCTTCTTTCTCTCTATAATTTTCTCTCTCTAGAGTTTTAGTGAATTCATAAGAAATAATGATGGAATGAACTTCTATTTATAGGAGAATAGAAGGGTACTGTTTTAAGAAAATTCACGGATTCAACATACAAAGTCACGGACTTCCTTCGCATATTCGGCGATAGAATTTCTCCAACAAAATAAAATATATATAAATATATTTATAAAACACATGTTTGTTTGAAAATTGTCTACACGTGACAACATATTCCCCCCCACCTCAGGCAACTCCATTTTCTACGTGTTCAGAAAGGATGACCATATATAACATCTCATAAGCATTTTATCATTAAAATGGGTAAAAGTAACCTCCAGGAAAGCAAAACCAAGATAAGACAACATGTAAGAAATTTTCAAATACCAACAACCACCTTTATATATAATAATAATAATAATAACAATAATAATAATAATAATAATAATAATAATACACCCCATGAACTCTTCCCGATAACCCCCGTGACATCCCCCACGATTCATATTATATTATATATATATATATATATATATATATATATTAATAACTTCTAACGATTAATTTGAAAAGTGGGTAAATATGGGTCCAAATAATAAGCAAGATTTACATCAAACACTTCGTAAAAATCTCCTAAATCTTTTTAGCAACATTTATCATCATTATTATAATTCGCAATATTAATCGACTGTGTCGTTCCGAGAAAAGGGGGTTTCAATAAGGATTTCTCCTATTGGTAAGTAGCAATTAGGTGACCAAACCTCTCCTTGACAGAACTTCTAGACATCGTTAATATTGCAAATAATAATATTAATAACTTTGTCGTCTCAATTATTGATTTAATAATATATAAAATATTGACAATAATTGAATCAAATAACGTGAGATACTTTGCAGCAATTACTGTAGCAATAATTGAACAAAACTGTAAGACCCCAACTTATTATAAATAAAATTGAATTTCCTTTATTTATTATTTTGAAATAGTAAGGGTTAATTTGATTAATGTGATTAGTTATGGGTAAAATGCGCAAATATTTTAAATAAGCAAGTGGTTATAAAATATTAATTGTTATCGGGGAATATTCGTTTGGTCGTGGAATATTCTTACTATCAGGGAATATTAAATGCATTGACCACGCGGTCTTAATGTGGGCCCCATAACGAAAAACGATTGGATGAAGAAAATGACAAAAATAAATTGTTTATAAATAGCAGGCGTAGTTGGCGTAGTTATTCACAATTAATCTTGTTGGAATACCCATTGGGTTTAAAACACGATAATACGTGTTGTTGCGCAAAGAAGACATGCGGTATTGCACCAATTATTGATTCTTACGTGAAGGCACTACTCAATAATTGTTATAGTAATTCTTATTCAATATTTTATTTTATTGATTCAATAATTGCTACGTTGATATTTTATATTATTGTTGTTTTAATAATTATCACTACACGGTATTTTCCATTATCGGAGCAATACTTCATATTATCTGAATAATATTATTAGATAACATTATTGGAAATGTCTAGAAAGTTCTGTCTAAGGAGAGGTTTGGTCACCTAATTGCGCGCCAGTAAGGAGAAATCCTTATTGGAAAGCCCACTCTTTCATGGGAACTGCATGGTTGTCAGTATTGTGATTCTGTAATATTATTTGTGAATAATTAATTATTGATTTATATGATGAGGAAAATATTTATTTTATGTGGATATAGATGGAGAAAAGTTTTAAAGTGACAATTGTTGAAAATCGATATTTATCTTTTCTGATAAAATAATATTTTATTATATTATTATAATATAATAATGATGATATTTTTTACAATGAATGTGGGATATATGAGTATATGAGGAGGAAGAGTATTTTTTTTGAAAAAGTTGTTTAAAACATGTTAAACATGTCTGTGGGCCCATTTTTTGACTGAAATTTGATTATAGCCTGTAGAATCGTCTGTTTGTGGATTTCGGTCAATTTTTGTTTGGAATTTAGAAAAACTTTCTTCTGTAAAGTTGTAGATAATGAAATTTCCTATGGAAAAGGCATGTGGTTCGAATTTTTCTGACAAAAGAGCTATTTATTATGAATTATTGAAGTTCTGAAGTTCCGAAATAATTGATTTTTGGAAGTTTTATTTATTTTTATTAATAAAAACATTTTTATATTTTGTGGCCTCATTAAACAAGTGCAAAGTGCTGAAGCTAGAGAATTCAAAGTGGGCGTAAGAAAATTTAATTATATATTAATA
This sequence comes from Panax ginseng, assembly GCA_020205605.1. Classification (NCBI taxonomy): domain Eukaryota; kingdom Viridiplantae; phylum Streptophyta; class Magnoliopsida; order Apiales; family Araliaceae; genus Panax; species Panax ginseng. The sequence goes on along the minus strand of CM035136.1, from coordinate 19,239,597 downwards.
TTTTATTAAATTTTCTGCTTTGGTGTTTTAAGCATTTTCCTATAAATAGGGTGCTTAGGTTAGAATTAAAAATCACACCAGAAGCTGAAATTTTCTCTCTTTTTCTCTCTCTATATTATCGAGCGTATTCTTGTGAGTATTTTGATACTTTGAGTGTTGTTATACGGTGCAAGTTCCCTTCAAAGATTATATCCAAGATTCCAAATGTAAATCTTTGTCTTTCTGAGGTAAGAGATGTTATTTTCTTCTTAAATGATATTATTTTCTTCAATATCATTATGCCAAAATATTGGTTTGAACTTTTTTTCAAATTGGGAACTTTTTGTGTCGGGATTACTATTCACGTATACGGCACTATTCACGAATACGACACTATTCACAGAAAAATTAAATTTTTGTTTTTCGTCCAAAATATCTATTATGGATACTAACTTTGATTGTATCCATGTTTTGATCATTCTTGAATTTTAGTCCACTATGATTATTTATGGGATATTTTTGGACATGGAATAGCTGAAATACGAATCCTTAATATTTATTCTTTTGTTTCACTAGATTCGTTTTCTTTAAAATATTTTTCATCATCTTCAGTCCTAAATGATGATATTACTGAATCTCTTTGGCATGTAGTGCAAAGATGAATGATTTTCTGATGAATATCTTTGGTCCGTAGTGCAAAGATGAACAGGTGTTTAGATGAACATGACCAACTGATGAATATCTTTGGCCTGTAGTGCAAAGATGAATATTTAATTCGGATATATATTGATTGATGTTACAGGGATAAAATATCGACGATGAACTTTTAAATTCATATATAGAAGATAGTAGATTGCATTCTCTACTTAACTCTTCTAATGAATTATTATTTCCGCTGCGAAGATTGATTTAAAACTGGTTGTCTATTGTATTCTATTAGATTTTTCCCTGTTGAAGACTAACGATAATTTGTTATATGTTATCTTAGTCATAATATTCTTTACTGGGCTAGTTTAGCTCACCTTTTTCTTTTTTGTTCCATTTTTCTTCTCAGGAGGCGAGAATGTAACGAGTATTAGTCGGGGTATGAAATGAAGGTTCTAGGAAGTTGTTTTAGTAGTCCTCACTAATTTGTAAAATAGTGTATCAATAATTGTAATTAGGACTTATTTGAGTGTGGATATTGTCTAGATGAGAATATTTGTATTTAAACTCACAGTTTAAGTGTTGTCATATTTTGCATGACAGTTGTATTAATAAAGTTGTAGTTGTTTCTGTACCATGTATTTGGCGACTCAGAATGGGTGTTGTATACCTATTTTGGGGGCGTCACAGTTGGTATCAAAGCTTAGGGATATGATCTCTGGCGGAGATCGGGGAGTAGAACTAGGAGGGGAGAGACGAATAAATCCTTCGTTAGTGTGTCCTACCTAAGCTTATTGTTGGCTCATCATAATATAGGGTATTATGTGATTTGTTAATTTGTTTAATTAACCCTTGTTTTATGGCGAGATTTAAGAATGACAACCGAGAATGTTAATGATTGGAGTAAATGAGACCGTGGAGATACCTTTTTGCTCACCAATGAGGAGAGAACGGCAACAGTGGCAATGTTCCTCTGTAAACAACACCACCGAAAGCGGTCGATGAGCGATGAGATGTTTAGAAGCTTTTTGCGATTCATACAAAACCGAACGAAGGAGTTTCTGGTCAAAATGTAGGAAGAAACAATGGCAACACACGGTTGGTCACAACCAAGATTCAAAGAGTTGGGACCACGAGTGCAGGGAAAGCAGATCCGATTAAAGAAGCGGAGACGTGGGTCAAGCAAATTACCAAGATATTCGATGTCTTGGGATGCACGGAGGAAGCGAAAGTTCCATTCGCCACTTTTATGTTCCGTAATGAGATGATTCTTGGTGGGAATCGTGAAGCGTACTCCATCCGATCGACTCAAAGATGTCTTGGGAGGCGTTTGAAACTGTTCAATGACAAGTACTTTCACGAAAGTATTCATCATATGAAGGAAGTGGAGTTTATTAGACTGAAGCAAAACAACATGACGGTGTCCCAGTACGAGATGAAATTTGCAGAGTTATCCAGGTTTGCACCTCATTTGGTGGAGAATGAGGAACGTATGACGCGGATGTTTCTGAGAGGTTTGAAACCCGGCATACGTCAATATCTCATTTCTCATAAATTTTCTCTTTATTTAGATGTTGTCAATAGGGCTCAATTATTAGAGCGAGATAACGAGTACGGTCAATCGAGGGACCACAACCAGGATCATCTGGTGTGATCATCGTAACAACGATAACCCGGTGAAGAAAGAGAAATACGGACAAAAGCAGTAACCACTCTGGTGGTAATCATGACCATGAGAATAGAAGAAATGAGTCGGGAGGAGATTTTAAAAAGAGGAGATTTAACAATGACAATACGAAGACGTCGACCAAAGATCAATGGTTCCATGGGAGGAGAAACGACCACCCCATTATATATCTTTATAAGTGCGAAAAAGAAGGACATATCACCCAAACCGCCTAACAGTTTAAGGTATGTTATAATTATGGAAAGGAATGACATATAAGCGAGATTGCAGACGTAAGCGAAACCAAGTCCAGCAGGGATGGTGACTCAAAAGGCTGTCCCAGAAAAGTCAAAGTCAGCAGTTCCTGGAAGAGCGTTTATCGTGACTGGTCAAAATGCAAGGAACCCAAACGAGGTGATCACGGGTAAGCTAATCATAAATTCTTTCGAAGTTTATACCTTACTAGATACCGGTGCTACCCATTCATTTATCTCTCCTACTTGTGCTCAACGTTTAAACTTGACTCCGAAGAAATTAGATTTTGATTTATCTGTGGATACTCCATTAGGAGAAACTTTCATCACATCCACTGTTTATAAATCTTGTTTGATCCAAGTTGGCACCATCACCTTACCTGTTGACTTTATCTCTTTAAAGATACTTGCATTTGACGTGATTTTAGGGATTGATTGGTTAACTACTCATCATGCCAAAATTGATTATTTTCATAAGGTTGTTAGTTTTCATATTCCTAACCAACTTTGTTGTGCGAATTCAAGCAACTAAGCCATTAAAATCAATCTTTGTTATATCAAGTCATAAAGCTATTCGTTTATTAAAAAGCGGATGTCAAGCTTTCTTAGCCCATGTTATGGATTTGAATAAAGACACGTCATATTTGAATAATATTCTGTTGTTATTGACTTTCTTGGCGTATTTCGAAGAACTTCCCATGCAACCCCGGGCGTGAAGTTGAATTCTTTATTGATCTTGAACACGGTACAAAGCCCATTTCTAAAACCCCATATCGAATGGCTCTATTGAACTTCAGGAGTTAAAGGTCCAACTACGAGGAGTTGTTGGACATCGGTTTCATTAAATCTAGTACATCTCCTTGGGGTGCCCCTGTTTTATTCAGTAAAGAAGAAGAGCGGGAGTATGCGACTTTGTATTGACTATCGGAAATTGAACCATGTCACTATCAAGAATAGGTATCCGCTACCTCGTATTGATGACCTGTTTGACCGCGATTACAAGGAGCACAATTCTTTTCAAAGATCGATCTTAGATTACGGATATCATCACTAAAGATTAGAACTGAGAATATTCCAAAGACTGCCTTCAGGACTCGGTACGGGCATTATGAATTCTTAGTCATGTCTTTTGGATTGACTAATGCTCCTGCGGCTTTCATGGATATGATAAATCGAGTATTCAAGGAATATTTAGATTAGTTCGTTGTTGTCTTTATTGATGACATCCTCATATATTCCAAAAGTCGTGAAGATCATGAGCACCATTTGAAGCTGGTACTCCAAAGGTTGCGTGAAAACAAGCTTTATGCTAAGTTGAAGAAATGCGAGTTCTGACTTGAGGAAGTAGCATTCCTTGGGCACGTTATTGTCAAAACATGGAGTATCTGTTGACGTGAAGATTGAAGCAATACAAAGTTGGGAGCAGCAAGAAGGCGGTGGCCAAGTCACGTAGCTACGGGCTTAGGTGGTTATTATCGGAGATTCGTGGAAAGGTTTTCTCGAATCGCTACCCCGTTAACTCAGCTGACTCAGAAGGATAAAAAATTCGTATGGAGCGAGGAATGCGAGAAGAGTTTCTAAGAGCTCAAGAGGAGACTCATTGCGGCACCTGTTCTGATAATACCTGCATCTGGTTCGGATGGATTTGTTATCTACAGCGATGCTTCAGGCAAAGGGTTAGGATGTGTTCTCATGCAATGTGGGAAAGTCATAGCCTATGCCTCGCGATAACTTAAAGAATATGAGAGGAATTATCCTACTCATGATCTAGAATTGGCATAGCGATCGTTTCAAGGCTTAAAGATCCGGAGGCCTTATCTATATGGGGAGAAAGTGGAGATATATTAGGACCATAAAAAGCCTCAAATATTTCTTCACAAAAAAAGAACTCAACATGCGGCAACGACGTTGGCTCGAAATTGTTGAAAGACTACGACCATACCATTCAATACCATATTGGAAAAGAAGCGTGGTGGTAGTAACGCATTGAGTAGAAGATCATACGCGGAACGAGAGTGCGATGTTGTCAACACAAAGGCCCATTTTGTGTGATTTACAAAAGATGAAGATAGAATTCAAGACTCCGGGGACCCATGCAATGATGTCAAATATACGTATACTCAGAGCTCATACGCAAATAAGTCGCAAATGACATCACTCCTTTCCTTCCACACTTCATTCACAAACCTCTTATAAGGACATCTGATCTCATCGCCGCTGACTTGCTCAAACGCGAAGTTAAGAAACTGTTCAACCCTACTATGATACTCAGAGCTAAGCCCACTCCTATCAGTGGCTACCCTACGTTCCATCCAACTTCGATCAACAGACATCTCGGACAACTGTCTGCTATATATATGGAAAGTTAGACAAACACAATCAAGTCTCCAAGTTAATGTATATGCAAGCTTATGAGTTTCCTAACTTCATCTCCACCTCTAACGGGTCAGGCACCTATTCCATTCCCGGATGTGATGCCTCACTGATGCCAACAACTTGAACACATCTTTAAATTTTTAAGAAATTTTGGCAGCACATCCCTATGGTCTTCAAGTATACCAAATAAACTAACACATCGTAGTCTAAATATGCACCCGAAGAACATCAAGAGATATATACTGACCAAAAATTCAAAAAATATAAAGACGCGTTTCAAGTCGTTAACAAGCGTAAGTGAGATCGAAACATCAAAACGGTCCCAAAGCGGGACTATTTGAGATTCACTCATACTAAGTGAATCTCAAACGGGTTTCTAAGCTTCCTAAACTATATGACAATATGCACATGTCAAGTCACATGGAATACACACATTTGATTATAGTGATTACTGAAGAAAAAAAAGACATATTTTTCAAGGATGAAGAAGAAATCAAAGAAACACAAAGAAGATCACTTTCTTAGACTCTCGGATGAGATTATAATCACTATATTCACCAAGTTGAGCAATCTTCAATAACCAAATTTGAACCAAATTTCATATTAAGATAATAGATGATGTAATGTAAAGACAACTTAACGATGAAAAGGGAATATGTGGTTCCTAACTACTCTAGAATGACACTACGTATTATTATGCTACTAGAGTCGAGTATACATTACATACAATAGAATCAAATTTGGTAAATGTGAATATGAATCTCTCCCGCTTTCTCTTGTTGTATTAACAACCTGAAAAAACATACAAAAACATTCAAAGAAAGGCGTTTTTCACACAAGTAACAATAAACTAAAAAAAGTAACAAAGAGGACCTAAAAATTATTTGCAAGGGGAAAATATGATATACCCTATGAGATTAATTCAACATGTAATATGATTTTTCAACGGCTCTAGTTTGTAGAGTATATATCAGGCATAATAGTAAACATAATGAGATGTTTACTTCATTTATATCTAACTCAAACAACCAAACATGTGATGAATATAATATCCATGAAGAAATTATTACATAAATTGCATAATATTAAACATGTGAGATGTTTCCCCAAACACATATAAATTTGAAAACGTATACATACAAATATCATATTAAACCAAATACTGATTCAATGAAGTTCAACCTTGAATGATTATATAGTTTCATATTAAATACCCAACTTAATTAAACCTAAAAAATTAAAGAGGAGATGGCTGAAAATATGAAACTATATAATCATTAATAGAATGTGTAAGCAACCTAAACTCATGGAAACCCTAGGGAAAAACTGAATCAGAAAGCCCTACAGGAAAAATAAAATGCATGTGGAATCAAAAATAGAAGAAAAATCCTAAGTATCAAACAAAAGTAGGGAGAGGCGGGTAAGAATGCAATTTGAAATCTTACATGTTTATGAGTGTACCAATACAAACCAACCCAATCCTTGTATATGTGAAGGTAAACCTCTGAAGTTGCAATGATTTAACCGATTTGGAAATACGACCAGGAGGTCGATCGAGAGGCCCAGATTGTTGGTAATGGCCGAAATGGATAAGGGGAAGGGTTGGAACAGGGATGAGAAAAATGGGCAAAATGTGCAAATGGGTGAACTAATTTAGAGAATCAATCAACCGAATTTGAGATTCGATTGGGGAAATTAAAGAACAAAATGCATTTGAATTTGAGAGGAAAGAAATATAGAGAGAGAAATTTTATAAAAGGAGTCGTTCTTGATTTATAGGAGAAGGGTTTTAATTATCATTATCGGCGGCACTTTCATCGTCGATAATGTCCCCGTCATTTATTGAGTCACTTCGGCGACATGATCTTGTCAATGCTAAAAATATTTTACCGTCGCCAATGAGGTTTTCCCTCCCCCGGGAATGTGTGGCGCCAAAAAAAGATCATTACCGACGACAATCATGGACGACGGCTAGACCGTCGCCATTGACATTATTCTCGACGGGTATTGTGCCGTCGCTATTGAGCCCGTTGCTAGTGACCTTTATTTTTGTAGTGTAGGTTACCTCTCATTCAAAGACTTTAAACCCATCTTCCTGAAAGTCTTACATATTACATCATTACTTAGGCCTTTTATAAAAGGATTTGCCAAATTTTCTTTTGACTTAACACGGTTAAAGGTAACAACGTACCCTTTTATTGATTTGTTCCATTACATAACTATGTCTTAAATTTATATGTCTAAACTTTTCGTTATAAACCTTATTGTAAGACCGTGATAATGCCGCCTCATTATCACAATATATATTAAGATAGTTTTCAATGGCTTGGGCCAAAGTATTATCTCAAATAATAAATCCTTAAGCCATTCAGCTTCTTTTACAGCAACTGATAATGCAACAAACTCGGATTTCATAGTTGAATGTGTTATCAGGGTTTGTTTTTTGGAACCCCAAGAAACTTTCCATCATCCTAAAGTGCATATATATCCACTTGTAGACTTTTTTTCATTCAAATCCGTTATCCAGTTGGCATCCGTGGACCTTTCTACCACAACGGGGTATCCTGTATAACATAATGCATAGTTCATTGTACCTTTAAGATATTTAAGTATCCTAGATACTGCATCCCAATGAACTTGACTTGGATTATGAGTAAACCTATTCAATATTCCAACCGTAAATGTTATATTAGGTCAATACACTGCATTGCATACATTAGACTACTGATTATACTTGCATACTCTAACTGAGATATGCTATTCACTTTATTTGTAAATAACTTTACAACATGGTCATATGTATTAGAAGTTATCTTGCAATTCTCATGATTAAACTTCTTAACAACTTCTCAATATAATGAGACTGATGAGTTAAAGAAATGATATTTTGAGACGGCACAATTTTAATAACTAAAATTACATTAGCCTCCCCCATATCTTTCATATCAAATGTAGCAAACAAAAATTCTTTAGTTTCTAATATTACCTTTTCACTAGTATCAAAAATAAGTATATCATCAACATATAAACAAATTATAACACCAAAACCTTTACTAAACTTAATTAGAAATAAACACATTTATCCAATTCGTTTATTTTAAATCCATTGAAAACAATCATTTGATCAAAATTTTCGTGCCACTGCTTAGGTATTTGTTTAGGCCATATAACGATTTAACAAGTTTACAAACTTTTATTTCTTGTTCTTTCAAAACAAACTCTTCTGGTTGTTTCATATAAACTTCATCTTCTAAAATATCACTATTTAGAAAAACAATTTTAACATCCATTTGGTGTATAACAAGTTTATGAATTGATGCTAATGCAATTAATAACTTAATGGTACTAATTTTTGCTACTGGAGCATATGTATCAAACTAATCAATTTCTTCCTTTTGCTTAAACTTTTTGGCCACCAGTCTAGCTTCATACTTTTCTATGGATCCATCCAATTTACTTTCCTTTTAAAAATCCATTTACAACCAATGGGCTGTAAGGTAAATCCACCAAGACCCAAATCTTGTTACCCATGAAAGAATCCATTTCATTATTAATGACTAATTGCCAAAAATCTGAATCTTGAGAGGATATAACTTCTCTAAAACTCAATGGATCTCTATCACTAGAATCATGCTTAGTCACAACAACACTAGAAGAAACATTATCATCCATGTTTCCTTCTACTAGGTACATGTAGAAATCAGGGCCATAAGATTTTTCTATCCTCACTCTCTTACTTCTTCTTGGTTCTATTTCTTCAGTAGATATAGTAAGTTCCATTTTATCATTTGTTTCATGATGAATTGTTCTCAAATAACTTAACATCTTTAGGCTCCAAAATTATATTTTGGCTAATAGAATCTGTGAATTCCATGGTCAAGAATTTATAGGTTTTGTTATTTTGTGAATAGCCTATAAAAGCACACTCGATTACTTTAACTCCAAGTGTAGGCCTTTTATGACCAGTTAACCTTACTAATGCCCTACATCCCCACTCCTTTAATGGTCGAGAGAAGGTTTTCTCTTTTTCCAAAATTCATAAGGTGTAATGTGAGTTTTCTTATGAGGTATACGATTAAATATATAACAAGTTGTCATTAATATTGTTTCCTCCCCATAAATTTTTAGGCAAACAAAAAGTAAGAAATAATGTATTAATCATTTTTTCAAGCGTCTTATTTTTTCGTTCTGCCACTTTATTTTATTGAGGAATATAAATAAAAGGTTTTAGTTTGATAAATTATACCATAATTCTCACAAAAAATCATTACTTCTCCTCCTCCTCTATCCGATCTAAGAATTTTTAATTCTTCGATTTAATTGGTTTTAAACTTCATCCTTGTAGATTTTAAATTTTTCTAAAACCTCATCTTTAATTAGTCCTTAAAAAATAAACTTGAGTGTATCTAAATCAATCATTTATAAATGTTATAAAATATCTTTTACCTCCTCTAGTTAATATCCCCTCAAATTCACAAATATCAGAATGAATTAATTCTAATAATTGTGAATTTTTTTCTAATTAATTTTTTAAAAGAATTCTTGGCAATTTTAGACTTAACACATATATTACATTTTTTTAAATCAGAAAAATTAATATTAGGAATTAAAATAAGATTCATGCTATGCATACTTTTATTACATGTCCTACTCTAGCATGCCAAACATCAAAAGTAGAAACCATATAAATAAAAGATGAATTTTCATTAATATCATTTAGTTTGTACATGTCATCATATTCATATCCTTTTTTAACATACATGCCACCCTTGGACAATATAATACAATTAACATCAAAGAAGACTTTATGTCATGTCTGTTTAATTAAAAAGACTATCAGATACTAGGTTTTTCCTAATTTCTGAAATATGAAGAACATCATTAAAAGTGATTGTCTTCCCGGATGATAACTTGAGAACCACCTTGCCTTTACCCATCACTTTTGCAGTTGATGAATTTCCCATGAATAATTATTGACTATCCTTTATAGGTTCATAAGCTTTAAACATTGCTTTATGATTGACAATATGCTTAGTTTCTCTAAAATCGATCCACAATTTATGTCAATTCCAACCATGTTAGTCTCTATAATCATAGCAACAATATCTTCATTGTCTATCATAATTGTTTGGTCATTCTTTTGTTGCCTTTACTTCAAGTACAAAATACATTGTTTCTTGAAGTGTCCTGACTTACCACACTTCCAACAAGTACCTGTCGATTTTTATTTCCGAAAGTGTTATCTTGACCACCAAACTTTGTTTTGTTGTTGCCCTTTGGTTTAGATGCATTTTCTATGACAAGAGTTTTAGAACTTTTATTTTCTATTAATTTCCAATTTATCCATGTTTCGAGAATTCTCTTCAGCTTGGAGAAATTTAATAAGTTCTTGCATAGTCATTGCATCTTTCTTTTGTTTCAATTAATTCCTAATTCGACAATCTTTCCACGAAAATGATAACTTTGAAATGATTGTCGAAACTTGAAACCATTCATCAAGGCTATGACCTTCCGACTGATCAATTTGATTCATAATAATTTGAAGTTTATATACTTGCAACATAATAGATTTGTTATCTATCATTTGATAATCAAATAATGAACTTACTAGAAATTTTTTATTTTCAGCGTCTTTTGTACTTATTGTCGAGATCCTAATTACCTTGCCATCTTTTTTATGAACTTGACTTCATACACATCGTATAATGAATTGGATAGCGATTTAAAATGTACCATTTACACATGAAGTTATCTTGTCCCCATTTTATTTGAATCTTCATTTCTACTGATGTCTAATTTTATTTTTCTTCCATTTTCTCTTCATTCAACACATGCGAGAGTTTTAGTGCAAAACTATAAATAAGAGAAAAAAAAATTATAGCAAGAAAAATAATATTATAATGATATTTTTTTAAGAACTTGAGAAGGATTTGGAATAATTTTTTAAGTACTAAACATGGGTGAATTTATAATCTATTTTTAGGATTCTAAGTATCCTTTTGAAGATATCAATATCCTTTTGAAAGATACATTCTTTTGTAAAAGTATTCTTTATTTTAGAGATATATTCATTTGAAAGGATATGTTGAACCATTGTAATGAGTTATGATCTTATCAATTTGAACCATTACATCAATTTAATTGTTTCATCCCGAATTATTGCATTGATTCAATTGCTTTTTAGCCCGAATCAATTAATACATTTCTTGTCCGAATATATTCTTCTTGTTCAAAGAGTTATAATCTTTCAAACCAAATCAATTGAACCAACACATCTATTAATTTTAATTGCAGCATATAATATATTTATTATATACTTTTCAGATTTGAAAATGTCTAACAATATTTTCATTGGACAACATATAGTTTCTAAGCATCGGTCCATGTAACATCCAACTCTCTGCAGTTATCTTCAGGTACACCTAAGGCTTTCCAGGAAATATTTTGCCGCTTGGCCTACAAGACTGAGCATCAACATATATAACTAGGAGAATGAACATTTGACTTGGAAGAGGTCAGTGCTATGGTTTCTCTATCGGCTTTGTGCCTTCATTGTTCGCCTAGCCTCAGGCCTTCTGTCTCTGAAATTTTAACAATCATAAAGGATAAAATCTCTTCTGTCTCATTCCTGCTTGAGGAAGCCACTGCCCTTTCGAATGGATAATTAGACAATAATTTTGTTTTTTTATGTACTAAACCATATATATGTGATTGTGAGTAGAGTTGAGCAAAGAACTAAATTGGAATCAAAATCGCACCAAAAACCGCACAAACAGCACCAATTAAAATCGCATCAACGGTTCCGACGTATGTGACGGTTTTAGGTGGGTTGAAAAACCAAATTTACGATTTCGGTTTGGTTACTAGTCAAAACCGCACGCATAAAACCGAAACCGTACAAAATAATAATCATGTTTTCTCAAATTTGCTACAAGTATATATAATTTCTCTACTATAAAATATTCTCCTCATTTTATTTTAGAAGACATATATTGCAGGGTTGAATGAAGAATAAATAGTATCAATTATGTTTGCAAATCAAGAGTGGCCTGGTATTTCCTAAATCAAATTTGATAACATAGTTTTAATTAACCATATAATTGTTGATGCCTGGATCTATTTAGCTAAATTAGTTCCATGATTGTGTTCACTGCATAATACGTTTGCGTGAATGATTTTGCTCATTCACTAATTATTTTACTGGTTTGTTGTTTCAATTGGTTTTGGAACCGAAACCGCACCAAATGAAACCAAATCGCACGGTTCAAAACCGCACCGCACCAATCACAAATGGTTTCATGTGCGGTTTTAAAATTTTCAAACCGCACCTAAGCGGTTTCGTGTGTGGTTTGAGCTTCAAACCGCACCAAACCGCACCTAATTGTGAGTCATGAGGATGTAAATTTGTAAAGGATTATGCCAAAATTTTCAGCTATAAAAGAAAAGAAAAACCATTTGACGTTTATGGGGTTGTGATTCTACTATATATATGTTTGTTTTGGAAATCCTATAAGAAATTCATTACAGTATAGTTGAGTAGATAATTTCACTGCACAGTTTAATTTACATATCATACAATCACAAGTAAATGCACACCATGACAGAAACAAGATTGACAAGAAATTGAAATGCAAGCTCTAAGCTTGGCTAAGCATCAGACCAAGTAATGTCCAAGTCACCCCAGTTATCTTCAGGCACACCTAAGGCTTTCCACACAGCTTTAGATGCATCAACAATGTTATTAGGACACGGAGGCTGATAGTCATGGTCATCATCACATCCCATAGTAGAGTCACACTCATCGACAACCATGGCATCTACACTTCGTCCATTAGCACTGATCGTGATTTTGTTAAGGCACCTTGATCCGCCTTTGTACCATCCAGTCGATAGTGCCACAACTGGAGTGTCATCATCATGGTATTGGTTATCACATTCTGATGGACCGCCACCATCTCCGCCCTTTTGGAAACTATTTAGGGTGAGAGTTGCTTTCGTGTTGCCAGTTACTGCAGGTGAGCATTTGTAAGTGGGGTAAAACTTACCTTGAACACAACAATCAGAGTCATTCTCGCGGTTGCATTGTCCTGGAGGTGGTTTTCTTCCCCTAATTTTGCCAATGGGCTTACAAGACTGAGCATCAACCTCTAGAGAAAATGTGACAAGGAAAATGAGAAATATAATAGCAGATGCTCCTAAGCTGATGTTCTTCATTCTCTTTAATTTGTGTAATTTTGTTTCTTTTCCTTAGATTATGGATGCAGAAAGGATTAAGGATATTATATATACTGTTTGAACAAACAAAAAGCCAAATTTGTGCTCAAATATGAAAACTCTACTAATCCAGATAAAATATTTGATGGTCTTATATATAGTCCAATGGAAAGTTCATGTGGTTTTTGCTGAAAAGCATTTGAAGGGTACGCATGAGAATTTAGAACACTCCACGCACATCTTTTTCAACAAATCTGCCACGGCCCGAGGCCTAGGCTAAATTGGAATCCTGTTGGCATCTTCTGTTTCTTAATTAAATAACAAAATTTCCAAAGTAATTTTAGCAAGGTTATCAAATAAAATGTGACAATCAGCACAAATTGACTTAAATTTTGTATTTTTGCCATAAAATTGCAGCATCTTTTGAGGGATACAAGTAGGGTGATAATTGACTTATATCACCTTTTTCTGTAAACCCCTCCATTTTATATAGTGTGGGTTTATTAATTTTCCAAAGGAATGTTTTCATATTAGCTGACATATAGTTATTCCTCTTGCTTAAATCACATGAATGAAAGAATTGTTTAGAGGTTAACTTATAATTGCTTTGTTTTGCTGGATACCAGACTGCAAATATGAGAAATCTTTAAGTTTCATCCTCATGGCGCGTCTTTTTCATAGTACTAATTATATTTTCTAGGCAAAAGCCAGACATGGACATGGGTTTTAGTCATTGAGTTTATCAGATGGCTCAATCTTTATTCAAACCAGTTCAACAACAACAAGAACTCATGTAAGTGTAATTTGTGATACTTTATGGTCATAAAAGTGACAAAAGTTAAGTGTCTGGAAAATATCCAATGATCCAACCTCTAAAGGGTTGTTAAAATCAGAATGAAGGGAAGAATATGTACAGCTTAATTCCTTTCTTTTCGCTCCTTCATTAAGGAAAATAATAAGCATAATTAGAATACAAGCAAAACTGATAATATAATTCAAGCTTGATTCATTTTTAATTGAAAAAAGATTAGCAGGACTTTGTTGTCCTTTACATAATTACATCTAAACTAGTCTCCTAAACTGTTAGACTTTCTATATTTTAATAAAAATAAAGAACTTCATTTCATAAAACAGGTCCACAGTACAAAACATGAAGGCTCAATCTCTAAAAAAGACAACTTCTGAGCACAAAACTATGTTCAAAAGGCTAGTGATTCTCAATTTGTCATCCTGATTAACCACAAAAGGAATTTAGAATCCTAGAAAATCACAAGAACACTTTGTTGGACCAAGTGCATGATCATTACAAAAAAGGAAAAAAAATAATAATAAAAAGAAGAAATTAAAGATGCCAGTAGCAATTTTTTTAAATATGATCACAAACTTGTCATTTTGTAAGGCCAAAACCTTATAAATTATACCTTTCTCTCTTCAATTTCAATATCATATATATCAAAAACACTTGCTAAGCAAAAATCAGAGAAAATGAAGAACTACAATTACTTAGCGGCAGCATCTCTTCTGGTATTGCTGATCACTGGTTTAGTTACACATGCTCAAGGTTGTAGCCCGAGTGGGAAAATCAGGGGAACAAAACCACCTCCAAACCAATGCAACCAAGAAAATGGCTCCGATTGTTGTGTTCAAGGCAAGCTTTACACAACCTACAAATGTTCACCTCCGGTAAATCAAAATGGCAACACTAAGGCAACACTCACTTTAAATAGTTTCCAAAAGAATGGAGACGGTGGCGGCCCATCTGAATGTGACAACCAATATCACGACGATGACACTCCAGTTGTCGCGCTTTCAACTGGATGGTACAATGGAGGGTCGAGGTGTCTTAACAAAATCACCATAAGTGCAAATGGGAGAAGTGTAGACGCTACTGTTGTCGATGAATGTGACTCTACTATGGGGTGTGACAATGAGCATGATTATCAGCCTCCTTGTCCTAATAATGTGGTTGATGCTTCAAAAGCTGTGTGGAAAGCCTTAGGTCTGGATGGGAATGTGGGCGAGTATGATATCACTTGGACCGATGCTTAATTAGTAGAGAGATATATGATTTTCTTGAATGTTAATATGTCGTGATCAATCTTGTTTATCATCATATCATGTAATAGTTAATGCGTCATAAATTTTGTTTATGATCGTGTTGTGTAATAAATATGTAATATGCTTTGTTTGTGTTAACTTGGGTATTATTAGTAATGAAGTTTTTCTTTGAATTATTCTGGCATGCTGCTTTTGTTATAACAAGACTAAGTTGACTGAGTGCGATTCTGCTAAGGGTTGCGACGCTGACCATGATTACCAGCCTCTGTGCAGTAAGTCAGTAACAATATTGTTGATGCTTCTAAAGCGGTTTGGAAGGCGTTAGGTGTGCCAAAAAGTACTGAATATATGGGGATACTTAATTGGTCTGATGCTTGATATTACTTCAATACTTATAGCGACGGATTGACACAAATGTAGCTAGAAATTTGAAAGGCAGGCCGCTAATTGGTTTCTTACCATCGAAATTATATTATACATTTGAGATTCTCGTATTATACATTAAAAAGGGCACAAAGTAGTTGCATGCATATAATTATGTGTAGGTTGATTGTTTCCTTGTTTATTTCATGTCGGAGAACTTGACTCCAAAATCATCACATATCTGGCTTAAATTTTTATGTTGATAATTAATTATGGTACAAAGAGGAATCATAATGTTCAAGAATCATATACACTTGTTTTTTCTTGTCATGAAGAATCTCACTATTAAGCTACCTAACTTTATGTACATGGAAGCTAGTCCACTCTCTGATTGCATGAGCAAAACAAAGAAAAAAATGTTTTATTTTTATTTTTAACTTTTCACTATTATATAAACATTTAATTGGTATTGTACTTGGTAGACCAGCAACTACAAAGAGGTATCCAATTTGCACGTTTAATTTGAATGCAATTTAACAAAAAGGAAAAAAAATCTTTGACCACCAAATCATAATTAAGCCGAAAATTTTCATCATCCGTCTCAAAAAAAATAAATTAATATGCAACCCGTATATATTTTACAAAAATATTTATCATCACATAGACAGATGGATGAAGACCATTTGCAACGGCCAGTTGTCACATAATGTTAGGATTTGTTCATGTTTTAGTGGACCAACGACTGCTATAACATGGTACGTAGTTGGAGATCTCACTCTTTAGTGAGTGAGCGGCTACCCCGGCCGCTTACCGGTGAGCGAACGGGGTCATAGAAGGTAGCGCTCTGGAAGCCAAACATCACGTGTATTTAAATTTGAAGATTTATTAATAGCCCCCGGTTTTGAATTTGTCTAACAATGTTTTGAGTTTTATGGGTTAAGGTTTTCTAGTTATTATATAAACATATTGAGTGTGTGAATTACTATATAGTGTATGAGATATAAGATTAGTCATAATTTGATGAACATGAGTATATCGCATGTCATTTATTTTAATCTTGTTTAATTTTTGTATAATTTTTTTGCAATATATGATTTTAAAATATCAAGCAGTCTCCTTCGGGTATTATTTATTGAGTAGTTCTATACGGATAGGAATTCTAGACAGGAAAACTGGACATTTTTCAAATTTTTTTTTTTTTTTTGCTTATGACTCTTAAAAAATGTATAATATTTATTCCAACAGAAATTTTTATAAAATATAGTGTTTTAAGTATAATTTAGATACATATACAAATACAGGGTTATACAGTCTGTATAACCCTGTATTTGTATATGTATCTAAACAAGGGCAGAGCCAGGAAAAAATTTCGTCCTGGGCTACAAAATCGGAACAAGAATTAAAAACTGGAGCAAAGGACCAGAGCAGCGGCACTCTATCTCAGTGCTAGGCTTTTGCCTAGAATTCCCAAATTTTACATTTTTTTGTAGCCACTTTACAATTTTCTAACTCAGCCTATACACATCCAATTGGAACCAATTTTTAACATGTTATTGAAGGTATGACATACTATTTTAAAAAAATATATACCAGTCCAAATAAATGTTTCACACAAGTTCTATACGGGCTCAAAATTGCTCAGCTACATCAGTTTTCTAACCAAACCAAAATTACTCAATTCATTTAAACTTACTTCTAAACCGTTTCTAATTCAGTTAAGCCACTTGAGATACATATATTTTATAAACATAAGCTTTCTTGCTTACAATAATATCAAGTTTTCACTTTTAAAACTTCACAGACTCTAAGAGGAATTTAATCAAACAAACGAAGTGCATAACTTTAAAAGAGAGATCTCATAACCATTTAGAAATAATTAAGCCAATTTTTTTTTAATTCTTTTTCCTTATTACTCCACCCGGCACCCACCATATATATTCCCATTTCCACAAACAATTCACAAATGCTTATAACTAACATAGCAAAATCGACACTATGGCTTTAATTTTAAAATGAACTAAAACTTATGTTGTACCTTTTATGAAAATTCTTGTCATCTACATTGATGTTGGCCAAAATTAGTTTCCTCTTGCCGAAAATAAGCTTCAATTCCTTCCTAATTCAATTTGCAGCTTTTATTCCATTATTAGTTTCACCCAAAAACCAAAAGCAATTGATAAATGTTTGAAGTAGTTTAGAGAAAAGGAAAATATATGGAATGGGCGGATAACAATTAACATGAGACATGTGATGTAAAGGAACATGACTTATGAAAATTGGGCTGGACTATTAAGATATATAAATACTAATTATTTATCAAAAAGTCCACCCGGGCTAGAGCCCACCCTAGCCCCTACATAGCTCCGCCAGTGTATCTAAATTACACTTAAAACACTATATTTTATAAAAATTCCTGTTTGAATAAATATTATACATTTTTTGAGAATCACAAGCAAAAAAAAAAAAAAAAAAATTTTTGGAAAATGTCCAATTTTTCTGTCTAGAATTTCTGTCTGCCAAGACTTTTCCTTATTTATTATGAAAGACAGGTTTTATATAATTTTTAATTAGGCCATGCATGAGATTCTCAATGATCAGCAGAACCTTTGGATGAATCGGATAAACAATTCAAGAAGGCCAGAAGCATCAGCAAGATAGAAGATAGAGCTGCTAAATAAACTCTATTAATTAATTAGTTCAAAGCTGCCAAATATACAATACAATTGATAACAACAACATTCCCTTATTATAATATTGGTTTCGGACAGGGAGTTAAAAAGGACAGTGTCACTTACCCATCTTTCCTTTTTTTTACCAGCTATATATATATATTTTTTAGAAATATAAATTAAAAAGAAAGTAAACATAGGTGCCTGCAGGCCAATATACATTTGTTTCTTACGTGCAATCAAAACTACTCAGTTTTATTTGTTCTTTTTTTTTCTACAAAATTTAGTATAAAATGACATAACGATATTAAGGTTTTTTTATTATAATGGAATTAATTCATAGGCTAATTACGTTACGTTAAACTGAATAGATCTTAAGGTATTATTTTTGAGAATAATTAAACATGAAACAACATCCTTAAAATTCACAAAATTTATAAATGAGATGTTTTTGTGTAATACAGAGATTATGTTGCATTTATTATCATTGTTATTATACTGGTTGACTTAGTTGTTTGAGATTTTTGTATTATTATTGAAAAGGGGTAAAGAAATTGCATCTATACATATATTCCTGCAATGCACGTTTTCTTGTTTGTATAACCATGTCGACAAACTTGAAACCAAAATCATCTCACCTCTCTGACATGAATTTTTATTTAATCATTTATTAATTTATTGTACAATAATACTGTTCAAGGATCAGAATTGTTTTTCGTCATGAAGAATCTTACATTTGAGCTAACCTAGCTAATTATATGTTGGAGTATTAATTTGGTGGCTGTTTCTGTGCTTATAATGTTCCACAAGAAAAACATGCCTATATAAATTTTCTTTTAGAAATATTAAAATGTGTAGTGGTTGTATTATAATGTAGAGAGTAGCCAACACAATCAAGGGCGGATCTAAGAATTTTTTTCAGTAGGGACGAATTTTAACTAATTTTTTTGTTGAAGTTTAATAAAGAAAACTTGAACTAATTATAATATTAAATAATCATAATAATGTTTACAAATTGTAATAAATATTTATAATCCAAACTAAAAAAGGAATTTTAAATAAAAAACATTTAGATACAATTTAGAAACTTATTTTGGTTACTCGTAATAGTTCAATTTGAATGATTCCACAAATTAATACTCAAAGTTTCAAACCAAATTTGCTTTCTATATTCAAATAAAATCATGAATTAATTTTAAAGCATAAACTAATTTTGGTATCTTTTTATAAGTTTCAAATAAGTTTTACTTGAAATAAGAGAAACAAAACGTCCAAAATTTATACTCAGAATACTAAAAATTATACAGAGTCCATTAGTTAGATGCAGGAAAGTAAAGTAGAAATGAGGCGCTGCTAAAGACTCAATCATTTTTCATTTTTTATTTCCCATTATAAAATAAGGCAAAATCATTATAAGTTGTCACAATAAAAGACATAATCTACTCAACAAAAATGATTCCATTTTCAATTGAAGATCTAACAACTCAAAAACAAAAACCCAATTAGACTAAACAAACAGTAATCATAGTCAACCAAATTAATAACAAAAAAAATAAATTTGAATCAAATAATCCTTCACAGTTCACACACTGATGAACATTTAAAATCAAAAAGTATACAAAACATACTTTTAATATTTCACCAAGCCTTAAAACTAAGATTTTTGCATTTGTATTTGTATTTAGAATTGGTTTATGAAATTTTTTTACTCTCTCTAAATTTAACTCTTCCATTAATCTGTCACCTTAAATTTATTAATTTACATGTGTCATTTCTCTATACCTATAAAAAAATCTAGCACAGATAGCCACCTATGCTGCCCCATATACAAATTTGCCCCTGAGCACAATGAAATAGTCCTCTAAAGGTACCAAACTACCAATTGCGACGGATTTTAGTTCCGCTGCATTCCGTCACCTAGTAGGTTAAAAATGGCTTTGCCAAAATATTGCTACAATTATCATTACAGTTACAATAACGACAAATGAAGACTTGTGACGGATCTTGGCTGTTGCTACTTGCTAAATCCAAGTAATTTTTTTATATGAGACTTAAATATATTTTTAGATAATATCAACACTCTTGTTTATTATCTACAATATTCATCTAGGTACATGATATTCCTCTATGTTGGCCATGAGGTTCTTAAGGATCTGCAGTGTAATACCCGAAAAAAAAAAAAAAAAAAAATTTGTTTTAAAATATATTAATTGAACTTTGTCATTTATTTTGGGTTAAACTAGTTATTTAATTTGTGTGGACTAATAAATATTCATAAGAGATGAGTAAATTAATTTAGTACAAGTTGGGCCTTAAAAGTTATTTGGGTTTAATTTAATTAAATGTGGGTAATAATAAATCCAATTATAATTAGGAGAATTAATAAGATTTATTAATTAATAAATAAATAGCTAGACCTAAATTACTTAAGCATTATACCTAATAACGTGGAATCGGGAAAAAAGAAAGGAGGCGGTAGCGAGAACAAAAGAAGAAGAAAATGAAAATGGCAAGCAGTACAAGAATCAAAAGAGCAATTGAATCCATGTGAGTCTCTCTACCGCTTAATGAATTAATAGTGTAGTACAATAATCATTGTGAAATCATCATGTAAAAAGTACATTGTATTTGTATAAGGCTTGTATACGATTGATAGTAATTGGCTTATTCTTTGAGTATCATGTGAATTGGATAAGGTGGATATTAATTGATTAATAATGAATATTAAAATAATATATGCATGAATCCGAAGTAACATTAATGCACGAAAAATAAAAATAAAAATGGAACAGGTATAGATATTATATACCTATACTAGAATTGTTATTATATACATAGATATATTAGAATTGTTTATATCAACCAACCTGCAGAGCATGATTTTTAAGTTATATAGATATTATATTTTAATAAGTTTTAGCTATGAATTGAATAAACGAAAATTGTAAATTAAATTAAGTTATGTAATTAATTTGAATTTATTAGTTAATTTTACCGACATAAGTATAAAAAGTTCTTAATAATAAAATTTAATAATATTATGTTATTAATGATTGAATTGTAATCAAATTTTATTAAATTATTTAGATTGAACGGAGAGAGTCTAAACGAGTTTTTGGAATATACTTTGGGTATTACATTGCTTAATCCAGGTACGGATTCCGTACACTTTCAGCGAAACTCTTTTGTTTTTTTTGATTTGTTCGTTTCGTTATTCGTTTCGAAATTTAGTATTGTCTCTCATAATTGTCCCTTGTCAATTTATTGTGATAAATTTATTTTGGTGTTGTATTAGAATTCATATTTGTATTCTTTAGACTAGGGCATCATGTCTAAATTTTATTTTGATAGTCATAGTGATGTACATGTTATTATTTTAGAGACGTGTGTTGATGATTCGTTCGATTTAACATGTACTGCGTTAGAACCCCTTTGTGTTGATATTTTGTCGCATGTATTGTGACATTATATTTTTGTTAGAATACCATAGGGTATACGAGCTATAACCACACGTGTGGGGTACCACAGCACGTATCTCTTGGCACCGAGGCATGACACCTTCAGTGGTGGTGTGATCGATCCACCAGCGTCTCCGCTTTTGTGCTCGGTGGGAGTTGACCATTTTGGTGTTTTATTGTGGGAGGCATATGGGTCGACCCTAATTTTTCTGATACATTACATTTTTGCGGATTGGTGATGTTTGTGCCAAACACACCTCCGATTTTTTTCTTGATCTGGATTGCAGCGATCGATGTGTGATTGCACGTAATGGCATTATTTTATTTGCACTGTGTGACATTATTTGACTTGCGCTTGTGTGGCAAGGTATATTACTATTTATTTTGAGCTCGGTATGAAATAACACCCAGCCATTTGATTCAGCCTACCATTTCACTGTGCTAGTTTTGTTCATTTCATTTCAGTTCGTTTTGTTTCAATTCATTTAATTGAGTTAGTTATTTCGGTTCAATTCTTGTATTCTATATCCGTATTGGGCATTTGGCTCATGCTGTGTTCTTCTTCCCAAGAGGTAACTGAGGGGACCAAGGCAAGCAAGTGTGAGAGCTTCCTTTAATCCAATAGTTTTGATATATTTTGTTAGGTTTCGATACATTGATTTATTTAAAGTTGTAATAATTATTTTAGATTGTGGATTGAGCCAGTGTGGCATTTATTATGGTTTGTCTTATGATATTGAATTATTATGAGATTATTCTTTTGTGGTTTAGAGCCTTGTGATCTTCCTTAGTTCTGTTGTGTTTTGAGTAACCTCTCTTTCTATTTTGGAAAGGGGGTGTTACAGAGTTGGTATCAAAGCCAGGTTCTTTCTTGTAGAAAACCTATTTAGGTTTGACCTGTGAGTTATGGGTAGACTTCTGGGTTAGGTTTTTGTTCTGTTTGATTTTTCGTTCAGTTATCATATCAGCTATATTCAAATTTGTCTCTAATCTGCTTTGTTTATATTCGTGATCTCTTTCTTAGATGGCTCGAAGATCAACTAGAGTTGCTGGGAGGCGAGGTAACAATAGGGGAAGAGGTGAAGGTCGGTCAATGAGCAACCTAATGATCAGATTAATGCTCAATTGGCTACCTTGGTGAATCGAGGCGATGAACGGGCTTTACCTCGATTGGTGGCACAGGTTGTATAGTTAATGCAAAGAAACCGCCACCGAAATTCTGACGAGGAGAACACAAGAAATAATGGTCAGCATGCAAACAAAGTGGAAGAGAATATAGATGGTCATGATCAGCAGGTGGTTCCAATGTATGTATGGTTGGAAAGGTTTCAGAAGCGAAACCACAATCATTCGATCAAACTCGACTCAATTGATGCAGAGAATTGGATTGCTCACCCCTAGAAGATCTTTGATGTGTTGGGGTGCTCGGATAATCAAAAGTGTTACTTACGCCTTACAATTTGGAAGGGATGCACAGAGGTGGTGGAAAGCGATAAAAACAACAAAGGGTGATGGCTATGTTGAGACACTTAGCTGGGCAGAATTTTGTGAGGTCTTTTATCAGCAGTATTTTCCTGCTGCTGATAAAGAGGCCTATGCTAGGGACTATCTGTCCATTCGACAGAAAGATGATGAGTGCATCACGGACTTCATGACGAGGTTTACTAGGTTGGCAGGATTTGCGGGAACCTCAGCAGGGACTGCAGTGGAACAGGCGGAGAAGTTCAAGTGGCGGATTCATTATAGGTATCGCCAGCATCTTATTAACAACAAGTTTACAGACGTGTCAGCAGTGGCCAATGCAACAAAGAATATTGAGATGGAGCGATAGGACTTTCGGTCTTCTAAACCGGAAGGAATCGAAGAGGGACGAGAGATGACCGGTGAGGTCAAACTTGGTCGGTGGGGAAGAATCAGGGTGGTCAGTGGAATAGGAACCGTGGTGGCGGCGAGGCGATGGCGTGGCGTGGCGAATCGAAAGCGGGGTTATCGGCGGATGCCTCGGCAAAAGGCGAGAATCGTCAGCTTTAGCTACCTTGGTATGGACAGAATCGTCAACAGGGGAATAATCGTCAGCAGGGGCAAAATCAGGATCGTTATCCGGGACCAGCTGGTGGGGGTAACCCGAATCTCATTCCGATAGCTCCATGTGTTACTTGTGGGGCTAATCATCCGGGGAGGCAGTGCCACAGACTCACAGGTGCATGCTTCTTGTGTGGACAGATGGGTCATATTGCTAGGGATTGTACTGGGCCACGTGGAAATGGTGGAGGTGGCAATAATGGTGGCAATGGAGGTCAACGCCAGGGTGGTCGAGTGTTTGCCTTGACGTATAACCAGGCAGCGGGTGCACCAGGTACTGTTTCTGGTACTCTTTTAGTTGGCAATCGTGAGGCTTCTATTTTATTTGACACGAGTTCTACTCATTCCGTTGTTGCTCAGTCTTTTGTTCGGTACCTGGGTGTGCCATCTCAGTCTTTGGATTCTGTTATGTCTATTGCTACCCCGATGGGGACTTCAGTTGTTATTATTGATTTGTATCGAGGGTGTCCGATCAGTTTTGGGGATAGGATTCGTAGGGCTAATCTTCTTTCGATGAGTATGCACGATTTCGATGTCATTCTTGGGATGGACTGGCTAGATAAACATCGTGCCACTATCGATTGTCAGGCGAAGAAGGTTATATTTAGAGATGTGAAGTCTCCAGAATTCGTGTTTTAGGGTTCACAGCCGAGTAGAGTTGTGAAGTTAATTTCAGCTTTGAAGGCTGGGAAGTTGGTAGCAAAGGGTTGTGAGGGGTATTTAGCATTTGTGAAGGATACCTCTAAGGGTGAGTCTTGTATTGAGGATGTTCCTCTTGTTCGTGACTTTCCCGATGTATTTCCTGAGGAGTTGTCAGGGTTGCCACCGCAGCGGGAAGTGGAGTTTGCTATTGAGCTTGTTCACGTGTGTGAGCCTATCTCTAAGGTACCGTGTCGGATGGCACCATTGAGTTACAAGAGTTGAAGGAACGATTCACAGGAGGCTGTTGGATCGTGGTGTGATTCGGTAGGAGTGTTTCAAGTAGGGTGCTCCGGTCTTGTTTGTGAAGAAGAAGGATGGGTCTATGAGGCTGTGTATAGACTACAGAGAGTTAAAAAAGATCACCATCAGGAATCGGTATCCATTGCCGAGGATTGATGACTTGTTTGACCAACTTCAGGGGGTGAAATATTTTTCAAAGATAGACTTGAGGTCGGGCTATCATCAGTTGAGAGTGAGGGATGAGGATATCCCTAAGACGGCTTTTCGTACTCGATATGGGCATTACGAGTTTCTGGTGATGCCTTTCAGTGTGACTAACGCTCCGGCGGTGTTTATGGATTTGATGAATCGGGTGTTCAGAAAGTACTTAGACCAATTTGTCATTGTCTTTATTGATGATATTTTGGTTTACTCAAAGTCTAAGAAAGAGCATGAGGAGGATCTTCGCACAGTGTTGGGGATTTTGCAGAAAGAGAAACTGTATGCTAAATTCTCCAAATGCGAGTTTTGGTTGGAATAGGTTGCATTTTTGGGCCACGTTGTTTCTGCTGAAGGCATTAAGGTGGATCCTGCGAAGGTTGAGGCTATCACTAAATGGCCAAGACCTACTACAGTGATGGAGATTAGGAGTTTCTTGGGTTTGGCAGGGTATTATAGGTGGTTTGTGGAAGGGTTTTCCTTGCTTGCCTTACCATTGACTCAGTTGATGAGAAAGGGCATGAAGTTTATTTGGAATGAAGAGCGGGAGAAGAGTTTCGAGGAGTTGAAGAAACGACTTGTGTCAGCTCCTATACTTGCATTGCCGTCGGGGACAGGAGGCTATCAGATTTATAGTGATGCTTCTAAGAAGGGCTTGGGGTGTGTTTTGATGCAACACGGTAAGGTGATTGCTTATGTTTCTAAAGCGACTTAAACCTTACGGTGAATTACCCACACATGATTTGGAGTTAGCGGTGATCTTTGCCTTAAAGATTTGGAGGCATTATTTGTATGAAGAGACTTATGATATCTTCATCGATCACAAAAGTCTTAAATACATTTTCACTCAGAAGGAGCTCAATATGAGACAGAGGCGTTGGTTGGAGCTTCTAAAAGATTATGATGCGAGGATTCAGTATCACCTGGGGAAGGCAAATGTGGTTGCAGATGCTCTTAGTCGAAAGAGTTCAGGAGTGTAGCTGCCCTTATTACGCAACCTCAGCTTATTTCAGATATGGAGCGGATCGAGTTGGAGTTGTATGTACGAGGTTCAGATGGGCATTTGGCGAGTATAAGAGTGGAGCCCTCTCTTATCTCGCGGGTCAAAGAAGCTCAAAAGGAAGATGGGGAGTTGTGGAGTATGACGCAGAATTTAGAGGAGGGCAAGCAGTCCGAGTTTCGTATTGATGACCATGGTGTGATTTGGTTGGGTGAGCGGTTGTGTGTACCGTCAGATCCAATCATTTGAGAGGCTGTGCTGGCTGAGGCTCATTGTTTGCCATTTTCAATTCATCCAGGTTCTACGAAGATGTATAGGGATTTGAAGAAGAATTTTTGGTGGAATGGGATGAAACGAGACGTGGATGAATATGTTGAAAAGTGCCTCACTTGTCAACAAGTGAAGATAGAACATCAACGAGCTAGTGGGTTGTTGCAACAGTTAGACATTCCAGTGTGGAAGTGGGAGGATATCACGATGGATTTTGTGACTGGGTTGCCGAAGACTTTCAGGAAGAATGATGCCATATGGGTAGTGGTGGACCGGTTGACCAAATCGGCACACTTTTTGGCTATCCATGAGGGTTACTCAGTGGACAGGTTGGCACATATCTTTCAGCAGGAGATTGTTAGACTTCATGGTACTCCGGTATCTATTGTTTCAGATCGGGACCCACGGTTTACTTCAAGGTTTTGGAAAGGGTTTCAACGAGCTTGGGGTACTCGGTTCAACTTCAATACTTCTTTTCATCCGCAAACTGATGGGAAATCTGAAAGGACTATTCAGACGTTGGAGGACATGTTGAGGTCTTGTGCACTTGAGTGGTCGGGTAATTGGGATGATTACTTGAGCCTAGTTGAGTTTGCTTATAACAACAGCTGTCATGCAAGTATTGGAATGGCTCTGTTTGAGGCACTGTATGTCAGGAAGTTTCGGGCACCAACTTGTTGGGATGAGGTTGGCGAAAGGGCCATAGAAGGGCCTGAGTTAGTTCAAATCACTACGGAGAAGGTAGCGGTGGCTAAGGAGAAATTGAAGTCGGCTCGATCACGGTAGAAGTGTTATGCTGATAAGCATAGGAGGACTTTAGAATTTGAACCTGTGAGCATGTGTTTCTAAAATTTTCTCCTTGGAAGGGAATTCGACGATTTGGGTTGAAAGGGAAACTTAGTCCGCGTTATATTGGACCATTTGAGATTCTAGAGAGGGTTGGTGAGGTTGCATACCATTTAGCTTTGCCTCCACAACTAGCTCACGTGCATAATGTGTTCCATGTGTCGGTGTTGAGGAGTTATCATTATCATCCGTTGCACGTGGTGCAATATCCGTTCGATAAGATTCGAGAGGATCTTACTTGTGAGGAACAAGCTGAGGCGATTTTGGATCGTCAAGAAAGGATCATGAGGAGGAAGACTATTCCGTTTGTTAAGATTTTGTGGAGAAATCATTCGGAGCGGGAAGCTACCTGGGAGATGGAAGAGTCTATTCGAGCAGAGTATCCGCATCTCTTTGAAAATTAATTAGGTGCGTTCCATTCTTTTGATTCCGGGGACGGAATCCTTTTTAAGGGGTAGGTGATGTAATACCCGAAAAAAAATAAATAAATAAATAAAAAACGGAACAGGTATAGATATTATATACCTATACATAATTGTTATTATATACATAGATATATTAGAATTGTTTATATCAACCAACCTGCAGGGCATGATTTTTAAGTTATATAGATATTATATTTTAATAAGTTTTAGCTATGAATCGAATAAACGGAAATTGTAAATTAAATTAAGTTATGTAATTAATTTGAATTTATTAGTTAATTTTACCGACATAAGTATAAAAGTTCTTGATAATAAAATTTAATAATATTATGTTATTAATGTTTGACTTGTAATCAAATTTTATTAAATTATTTAGATTGAACGGAGATAGTCTAAACGAGTTTTTGGAATATTATTTGGGTATTACATTGCTTAATCTAGGTACGGATTCCGTACTCTTTCAGCGAAACTCTTTTGTTTTTGATTTGTTCGTTTCGTTATTCGTTTCGAAATTTAGTATTGTCTCTCATAATTGTCCCTTGTCAATTTATTGTGATAAATTTATTTTGGCATTGTATTAGAATTCATATTTGTATTCTTTAGACTAGGGCATCATGTCTAAATTTTATTTTGATAGTCATAGTGATGTACATGTTATTATTTTAGAGACGTGTGTTGATGATTCGTTCGATTTAACATGTACACGTTAGAACCCCTTTGTGTTGATATTTTGTCGCATGTATTGTGACATTATATTTTTGTTAGAATACCATAGGGTATACCTGAGCTATAACCACCTGTGGGGGTACCACAGGCATGTCCTCTTGGCACCGAGGCATGACACCTTCCGTGGTGGTGTGATCAGTCCACGGCGTCTCCGTTTTGTGCTCCGGTGGGAGTTGACCATTTGGTGTTTTGTTGTGGGAGGCATATGGGTCGACCCTAGTTTTCTGTTCTGTTCTGTTTTGCGGATTGGTGATGTTTGTGCCAAACACACCTTCCGATTTTTCACGCATCTGGATTGCGCAGTCCGATGTGTGATTGCCTGTGTGGCATTATTTTGACTGCCTGTGTGGCATTATTTGACTTGCCTGTGTGGCAAGGTATATTACTATTTATTTTGAGCTCGGTATGAAATAACACTTGACCATTTGATTCAAACCTACCATTTCTTGTCTTAGTTTTGTTCATTTCATTTCAGTTCGTTTTGTTTCAATTCATTTAATTGAGTTAGTTATTTCGGTTCAATTCTTGTATTCTATATCCGTATTGGGCATTTGGCTCATGCTGTGTTCTTCTTCCGGCAGGTAACCAGGGGGACCAAGGGCAAGTATGACGAGAGCTTCCTTTAATCCAATAGTTTTGATATATTTTGTTAGGTTTCGATACATTGATTTATTTAAAGTTGTAATAATTATTTTAGATTGTGGATTGAGCCAGTGTGGCATTTATTATGGTTTGTCTTATGATATTGAATTATTATGAGATTATTCTTTTGTGGTTTAGAGCCTTGTGATCTTCCTTAGTTCTGTTGTGTTTTGAGTAACCTCTCTTTCTATTTTGGAAAGGGGGTGTTACATGCAGAATATGTAACTGAATCGGATATATAAATTCACAATTAATCAAGGAGACAATAATCATTAGTAAGCTAGAGCTAATTAAGAAAAAACATGTTAATTATTTTGTTGGAGTGTAATTATTTGGGTCTAACCAATGTGTAACCCAATTTATTTAATGGGCTAAATTTGGTGTTGACCCATAATATATTTATTTTGACAAGGAGAGAATCCTTATTAAGAAGGATTGTATTTCCTTATTTGAAGGGATAATGAATCCTTCTAGTTGGATGCATGTGGAGGTTACTTCTATATATACGGCTACAAACTAGGGTTGAAAAGGACTGAAAGAAGAGAATATCATAGGGCACAAGGGTTACAACACAAATACACAACTTGTACTCCCAATATTATTATAGTGGATTACTCTCTCTCCGTGGTTTTTCCCCAATTGGGTTTCCACGTAAATTCTTGTGTTCATACTTTATATTTATTTATTTATTTTTATGCGAGTGTATTTCGTGAGTTTGATTTCACAACAATTACTCAATCAACCGTTGGCGCTATTTTGGCTTGTTGTTTTGGGTGATTTCGTCAGGCGTTAACATTGGCGTCGTCTGTGGAAAACTTAACAAGACACTTGTTCTAGTGTCGATTTAAAATCACTGATTCACCGAAGGAGATAAGTGATTCTTTTTTATTAAATTAAATATATACTTCTACGTATGTATATATGTATTATGTCAATAGCAATTGAAGCATGATCGTAATTGATTATTGATACAACTTTACATATTCTCTCACTTATATTATGCATGTAGTGGTAGTATTCACATGATGCATGTAAAATCTAAACATTAACACTTTAGGCCAGGGATGATAAATTGGTGCTGAGTCACCACACCAATAACGAATTCAGCCAGTGCAGAGATAAAAGTTTAAGCTTTTGTAAGACCCTGAATTTTATGAAATAAAAGTATTCAATATTTCTTATAATTACAATTCAGTAAATGGTTAAATTGATAAAAAGTTAAAGTTAAGGGTGATATATGAAATTTTTCAAAAACGCACGAGTGGTTATAAAATATTCATTGTTGTCGGAGAATATTCGTTTGGTCGTGGAATATTAGTAATGTGGGAGAATATTAAATGCGACCATGTAGCGATCTTTATGGGCCCCATAACTGGAAAGAGATTGGAGGAAGAAAACGACAAGAATAAGTTGTTTATAAATAACTTGGCGTAGTTGTTATCGTCAATACTATTGGAATACCGGTGGGTAAAGTAAAATAATCTGGCGTTGTTCAGACAAGATGGGACCACGATATTGCACCAATTATTGATTCTTACGTAAGAAGGCACTACTCAATAATTATTACGATAATTCTTATTCAATATTTTATTTTTGATTCAATAATTCTTTGCGTTGATATTTTATAATTGTCCTTTACACATTATTTTTCATTAATTATCGGATCAATAATTTATATTATTTGAATAATATTATTAGATAGCATTATTGGCAATGTCTAGAAAGTTTTGTCTAAGGAGAGGTTTGGTCACCTAATTGCGCGCCAGTAAGGAGAAATTCTTATTGGAAAGCCCCCTCTTTCTGATAAAATAATTCAATTAAATATATTATTTTAATAATATATTAATGATGATATTTTTACGATGAATGTGGGATATATGAGTATATGTAGAGGAGGAGTATTTTGTTACCAAAAATATTTAAAGCATGTTTTATGTGTCGGTGGACCCCATTTCTTGACTGAAATTTGATTATAGCTTGTAAAATCGCTCATTTATGGATTTCGGTCAACTTTTGTTTGGAATTTGGAAAAACTTTCTTCTACAAAGTTGTAGAGAATTGAATTTTCTATAAAAACTCGCAAGATTCGAATTTTCTAACAAAAAGGCTATTTATTGTGAATTATTGAAGTTCTGGATTAATTAATTATTATTTTTTTTGGAGTTTTAAATTAATTAATTGAGAAAAACGTTTTTTTTAATGTGTGGGCATCTTTAACACATGCTTAGTTGCTGAAATTGGTTGATGCTAGGTGTGCGTGAAGATTATATATATATATATATATATATATATTAATATTTTAATAAATTTTCTTCTTTGGTGTTCTAAATAATTTCCTATAAATAGGGTGTTTAGGTTATAATTGAAAATCACACCAGAAATTGAAGTTTTCTCTCTCTATATTATTGAGCGTATTCTTGTGAGTATTTTGAGTATACTTTGAGTATTGCTATACTGATTGCAAGTTAGATTCAGGCGTTATTCTAGTCGAGAGTCTTGCTTTCTTTTGAGGTAAGGGATAGTAAGAGATTTTAAGGGTTATTATTTCGAAATTCTTCTGAACCTTCAAAAATTCTGGAAAAATTTGAAATGATATTTTGATGAGTTTTATAGTTTGTGTCCAAAAATGGCGATTTTTGGATGTATAGATTGGGGAGTTATGAATTTTACGAGAAAAGACTATTTTAAAAGTAACCGCTTATAACTCCTTGTGGTTAACTCCAAAATTGATGAAATTTTTATTGGGAGTACATCTATATAATATCAGTATACCCTATGAATTTCAAAATTTTTGGATAAAAGTACAATTTATGATAAATGTCTGAATATTCGGTGGTTTTGGCCATGTGAGAAATAGTAAATGAATTTTAAAAATTTTGAGAAAAATATATATTCAATATGGGACTATATTCTTCTAAATCTCAGAAAAGAAATATTTTTGGAACTGATTTGATATTTTTCATGAAAATGTTCTAGTTATGAGTAAATGAATTAAATATGTTTTGTGAAGTAAGAAAATTAGAAAATAGGATTTTATGGCTTGAGAATCATATATGAGGTATATCAGATTTTTGATAAGGGTTTTGGTTATTGATGATGAGATCTTATGAGTTTGGCATTTTAAGATGATTAAATGCATTTATTAGTAAAGTGTAAATAATTAAAATAAATTGTTTATAAGTTTAAGAAATGACTAAAATATTGTGGTAGTATTAATAATATTAGATTATGAGATTATTAAGTGATTTATAACATTTTGATTAAGTTGTTATGAAATCATTGATTTATGAATCTTCTTCTTGAGATTAAATCTATATGTTGATTATATTGTTTTTATATAACATTTTATAACCACGATGTTGAAATTCTCTTTCCTTTGGAGTGTAAAGATGGGTAGATTATTGGTATGATCATGACTAGGGTTCTCTTTGGCCGATGAGTGAAAAGTTGAATTGTGGTGGTGGTATGATCATGACCATTGAATTTATAATTGAATATCTTTAGCTTAAGTGCAAAGGTGAATTGATCAACATGGTTATAATTATTGTTTATATAAATTCGAAATGATTATATATTTCTTTGAGATATTAATATATTTGGCACGTAATGCAAATATGAAGCTGTTGAGGAATATCTTTGGCTGTAGTGCAAAAGATGAATTGTTGATGAATATCTTTGGCTGTAGTGCAAAGATGAATTGTTGATGAATATCTTTGGGTCGTAGTGCAAAAGATGACTGTTGTTGAATATCTTTGGCCCTGTAGTGCAAAGATGAAGCTGTTGATGAATATCTTTGCCCTGTAGTGCAAAAGATGAACTGTTGATGAATATCTTTGGCCCGTAGTGCAAATATGAATTTATTAGTATGATTATGAGCAGAGGCGTGATTTGGTATAACCATGATCTTTGATATTTCGGTAAAGACAAGTGATGAAAATTATCTTCGTCCCGAATGAGAAAAGGAATTTAGAACAACAATTACGATTATGAGTTATACATGTGATTGTGGGCAGGAATTGTTGATTGATGTTACAGGGATAAAACATTGTTGGTGGACTTTTAACATGGAGAAGATAATAGACTTTATAGTCTATTTGACTCTTCTAATGGATTGCTCGTTCCGCTGCAACTATGGTTGAATTTTTTTTATCATCTACTATATGTTCTAAATCTCTAATTTATTATTGATGAAGGCTATTGATAATTTAATTATCTTTAGTCATGATATTTTTACTGAGCTAGTTGTGCTCACCCTTTTGCTTCACAATTCCTTTCAGGTAATAAAAGTGTAGCTGGGACAAGCGGGGAATAACAGGGGAATAGAACGGTGGTCTATAGATGTTGAGGGTGAGGTGAATTCAACTTTGGAAGGGTGTTTTGTCACTATTATACAAGATGTTTAATGACATACAACCTCGAGTCATCATAAGACAGGGTTGTGCTCATCCACTTGCTGAGTATATCTACCAGCACTACCTATATGATCTTGGAGTCTATTTAAAATTTAACTCTCAATTTGAGACAGTAGAGATAATGATATGTCAAGAGAAAACTCACCATTGGGAAGAACATGATAGTAATCTTCTCATTTTTTCTTTGGGGTCTATTAGGTCAACCAAGGATAATTCTGTGGGCATATGATATCTATTATAACCTAGACGCATGGTCTCCCATGCGACGAAGGTTTCTTGAGCACTTCCCAAAGATTCTAATTTCTAAAAGCAGGTTTTTCGACTATACCTTTATGTAAGGTGTCATTGTGACGTGCTACAGTTGGTATATATTTGTATCCAAACTCACAGCATATGTGTTGTTGTATTTTGCACGACAATTGTTGTAATAAAGTTGTAGTTGTTTTCTGTACCATGTATTTGGCGACTCAAAATGGGTTGGATGGAATGGACCTATTTTGGGGTCGTTACAGCTTTTATATCATTGAAGTTCTTTAAAGGTGGCTTCGGTTTCATCATCAACCACAGACTGGAGGAAATTAAATGATTCAATTCTTATACATGTGTTAACGTGCTCATCTGCGAGGATAAAAATTCGGAGGATACAAATCTCAAGGATAAAAATCCCGAGGATAAAAATCCCGAGGATAAAAATCCCGAGGATACAAATTCCGAGGATAAAAATTCTGAAGAGACTTTTTGAATACTCTCTTATTTATATAAATAAGAGACTGGAGGCAATTAAAATTCGTACTTTGTTGGACTTTTGGCGGCTCTCCCTTGACATTTGGGCAACAACCCACTTCGGGCAACAACAATCCTCTTCGGATAATTGTAGTTTGCCTCGGACTATATCACATCGGCTTCATCATGTCTTCGGTTGTCTACATTTGGGGATAAAAGGTCAGATGACGGTATAAGGTCGGGTAAATTTCCTTCGGGACGGATCAACGTCCTCCCCGAACGGATAACTTCCTTCGGGACGGATCAACATCCTCCCGAACTGATAACATC
Source organism: Panax ginseng (assembly GCA_020205605.1). Classification (NCBI taxonomy): domain Eukaryota; kingdom Viridiplantae; phylum Streptophyta; class Magnoliopsida; order Apiales; family Araliaceae; genus Panax; species Panax ginseng. Next base: position 19,205,319 of record CM035136.1, on the reverse strand, counting down.
CTTTGGGATGGATTAACGTCCTCCCAAACGGATAACTTCCTTTGGGACGGACCATCGTCCTCCCGAATGGATCACATCCTTTGGGACGGAACATCGTCCTCCAGAAAAAAGTTATCCGTTCGGGACGGACCGACGTCCTCTCGAACGGACAACTTCCTTCGAGACGGACCATCATCCTCTCGATCAGACAATATCCTTCGAGACGGACCAACGTCCTCCCGAACGGTCAAACATCCTTTGGGACGGACCATCGTCCTCCCAAACGGATTACTTCCTTCGGGACGGACCGACATCTTCTCGAACGGACAACTTCCTTCGGGACTGACCATCGTCCTCCTGAATGGTCAAAATAAACATTTATACAGTTCTTCGGAACGAATACGTTTAGTTCCTCGAACGAACTTTATAATTGGTGTTCGGTTGGATGTGTTCGGTGGGTTATTTATTTGTCTTCAGTTGTAATAAGGTTGGCTCAATTATTTGTGTATTCGTCGGCTGTGATAAGGTTGGTTCGATTGGTATAAGGTTGGTTCTCTATATATTCAGTTGTGATAAGGTTGGTTCTTTATATCTTCGGTAGTGATAAGGTTGGTTTGGTTGGTATAAGGTTGGTTCTCTATATATTCGGTTGTGATAAGGTTGGTTCTCTATATATTCGGTTGTGATAAGGTTGGTTCTTTATATCTTCAGTTGTGATAAGGTTGGTTCTTTATATCTTCAGTTGTGATAAGGTTGGTTCTTTATATCTTCGGTAGTGATAAGGTTGGTTTGGTTGGTATAAGGTTGGTTCTTTATATATTCGGTAGTAATAAGGGAAATTGTTTATCTATCTTATGAGTGAACAAGAGAAGTGGGGCGGCGATATTGGGTGCGAACAATTTTAGTTCGGCACATGGAGTTCAGGTGTGATATTTTGTCTTCGGCAAATATGGTCGTTTTGTTGGGATAAATTTGTATACTCTCTCATTTATTAGTTCCTTATAAATAAGAGACTGAGGGACAATGTTGGAGTGTGATTGTTTGGGTCTAGCCAAGGTGTAACCCAATTTATTTAATGGGCTAAATTTGGTGTTGACCCATAATATATTTATTTTGACAAGGAGAGAATCCTTATTAAGATAGGATTGTATTTCCTTATTTGGAGGGATAAGGAATCCTTCTCCTAGTTGGATGCAGGTGGATGTTACTTCTATATATGCGGCTACAAGCTAGGGTTGAAAAGGAGGACAAAAAGCAGAGAATATCATAGGGCACAAGAGTTATAACACAAATACACAACTTGTACTCCTAATATTATTATAGTTGATTACTCTCTTTCCGTGGTTTTTTCCCAATTGGATTTTTACGTAAATTCTTGTGTTTATACTTTATATTTCTTTATTTATTTTTATGCGAGTGTATTTCGTGAGTTTGATTTCACAACAATTACTCTATTAACCGTTGGCGCTATTTTGACTTGCTGTTTTAAGTAATTTCGTCAGGCGTACAAAATCAGGCGTTAACATATTTCAAAACCTAACATACTCTGTTATTGACAACACCAACATTCCAAAATATTATTATGTGTCTTGAATAGTATTCCCTTATTATAGTTTTTTGGTCCACTTATTTCATATTTTTCTCCCTTATATTCAAGTTTGTTCTTGTTACAATAATTTCAAGAATTGAAGCGCAAGATTCTTGCAAGCCTAGCGGCAAGGTAAAGGGAATAAAACCGCCGCCGGACCATTGCGACACACTAGAATTCCCAAACGTACAAATGCAACCTTAACAATCACGAGTTTCGAGGAGGATTATATGGGCAACGCACCAGTCGGAGTGTGACAAAAAGTACCACTCCGACGACACTTTGGTGGTGGCTCTTTCGACGGGGTGGTTCAATAAATAGAAGAGATGTTTGGACTATATTACTATTTATGGTAATGGCAAAAGTGTTGGGCTATGGTGGTTGATGAGTGCGATGATGAGCATGATTATCAGCCTCCGTGCCCTAATAATATCGTCGAGGCGTCTAAAGCTGTTTGGAAAGCTCTGGGGTAGCCCGAAAATGATTGGGGCGAGTTGGAGATATACTGGTCATGATACTTGAAGTTCATGCATGCATGCATGCATGCATGATATATAAGACTCTGTGACTCAAATAATTGATATGTATCAAACAATTTCTAGTTTTACTTTTCTGATGGATGTCACAAAAGTTTGTTGCCTTTGTTTTTAACTAATATAACCATTAATAGTTCTAGTTTTTTTTTGAGAGACCTTTAGGGTGGGATCTAATTGATAATAACTTAATTTGAAGATCTTCTCAATTTCTTACAATGATTTCTATTATTTTATTATATGATGTGTATTATTTTCTTTAACATGCGTGAAAGTGAAGAGATCACTAGTAACCGTTTGCCATGTATTATCCCCACTCAAAAAATTAGAAAGAAAAAAACATAGATAGTGTTATCATCCATGACCACCTTTTGTCATATTTAAACTTTTATATTTCATCAAACATTGAACTCAACAAATTTAATTTATTAATTAAGTAAAAAAAATGTATTAGTTCCATTTAAAGTTAACTTAGCTAGTAAATGCATTGGATAACCTTGCAAGGCATGCAAACCCCTTTCACAATAGCTTGTTACTTGTTAGTATCAGTTTCTGCAAACTTGACGCCGAGCTGGATAGCGATTATCTTGGGACTAATTGTAATAAATAAATTCACAGAAAAGAACAAGAGGTTCATCAAAAATACAGAAAAATCACTTTAATGCGTATATTATATTTATTAAAATCAAAGTTATTGAATTCAACCCATAAACCGGCCGATTTATATAGCTAACAAAACTTCATGTGCAAGTTTTAAAATTTTGCCCAAACTCTCAGAGATAACACAATTCCTAGAGATACAAAAACTAAATCCTAACAAACTTCCTATATTTATGGAAATAAAAATAACAACTTAATATTTATTACCATAAAAGAACTAAATAAGAAAATTAGCAATAAATTAATCTGTCTCGAACTACCGGAGTCAGGATGACACAATTCCGAAGGCGCCCAATCTCCCAAAGCTAATCCTCTAGTCCGAAGTCGAAGGCGTCAATGACCTCCTCGTCTGCGACAATCATCCAACTCATGATATTTCAAGGTCATCAACATATTTTTCGATAGTTCAGCCTCTTCGATCTCAGACCCTCTTGCATCAGTCACCTCGAGTTGAAAAGAACTCCTCTTCGAGTTCACAGTTTTATCAACAGACTTCTCAAAACAAAGACTCAAATATTTTACGTTGAAAACGTCCAACATATGACTACGAATAAACACAAGTCAGCAGACTCCATCCTTTGGAGGCCTCCTAATTAAGGGTGTAAATGAGTCCACTACAAGAAAAAAGCTTAAGTCCGACGGAATATTCCCTCGGAAATAAGCCTATTCAGTCGCAAGCAAGTAGGCCATTTCCAACAGAATATTGCGTCGGACATTCAGTCATATATAAACGTGTCGAAAATAAGATCTGTCAAAAACTCCGTCGGAGTTTTACTATCTTCGACGAACGTATCTCCGACGATATTGCGTCACAAATAAACTATTTGTTGATCGAAAGTAGGGCCGAAAACGTTAAAATTTAATTCATAATATTTTCGTATGTTCGATGGACTGTTTCCTCGAAGTAAGTTTTTTATTTGAATATTAAAATGAACCTAAGTATTTATTTAAAGCTGGCTAATTTTTAATTACGACGTGAAAATCGTCGGGAGATAGACTATTTTCGACGACTACATGCAGTCGGAATTAACTTATTTCTGACTAAAAATTAAAATATAACAGCATTTATTAAAAAAATATGTTCTTATTAACACCGACAGAATATTCGTCGAAAACCCCTTAAGTTTCCAGGTATTTAAATCCATTTATGTACCTGTAACCTGTCACAACCCAATACACAGTAATATAAACCTGTATCTCACATTCAAATATTCAACGTAACGCTAAAATGTAATATCCAACTCATTATGTGATATCCAACTCATTATCATTCACATTCAAATATCCACCAAAACGTAATCTTCAACTGGTTATCATCAACACTACTGAGCTAACCAATTACAAATATAAACTAATGTTCCATAAATGATAAACAATATAATTTACAATACTTGTACAGACCCAATTAGACACTACAATATATACAAATGTTCTACATTAACATGAATACAAATGAACTATGAACTAGTAAAAGTATCATCATCGTCGTGCGCCTGCTCGTCATTGTCAGTCTGCTCACCATCGCCACCCTGTTGATAGAATCAAAAATAAAAATCATTAGTCTGTATATATATGTGAGAATTAACAAGCTAACTAGCCTAAATTTAAAAAACATAAACAATAAGAATACCTGAGTAGGTGGAGGCAGACGAAAAGCCTCATCCAAGAGGGTTATCACCATCCGGAGCATCTCGACGCTCCAAGCGTCGAACTGCTCCCGTGGTAATCCCGTACTCTCTGCAGAGGCCCCTGCTATAATATCCTGAGCAATCTAGTGAAGACGAGAATCGGAAGACAACTGTTGACGTCGAAAAGACCGAAGTCGAAGACGGAACCTATCCAAGACACGACCCTATCGGTAAAGAAAGATATATATCATCCAAGCCGGTATTTCGAATGAGATAGTCCGGCATGTGTTTCTCGGACGTTAGTACTGTTGGAGCCTATAAAGAGATACAAATTCAATTACTAATAATAATTTATATAATGTGATAAATTCGGATAATTTTGTGAAACATAATAAAATATTACCTCCGGGAAGTGTATATGCGGGTATCCTCGGTAGACCACACTCGATATCTGCCGGTACTGCTAGTAGGGGGATCCTGAGATGCGACCCATAGTCTCAGCTCCTCATCCCGATCTAATACTATATCGGGAAGAGGGGTGGTAGAATCTAAAGGCTCAGAACCCCTCCTAATAGCCTCCAGCTCAGCTATACGCTCGTCCCGAAGCCTCTAAAATCGGTCCTGTAATGTATTCCATATACGTATGTTAATTATATCATTTTATTTACGATTGAATATTTTTAAAAGCTAAGTAGTAAAATGAGTTTTACCCGTATAACTAAAGCTGCCTGAGACAAAGCACGCTCGTCCTTAGGCGTGTGGGCTCGATCCCAAAACTCTAGAATGGTAGGATCTCGGCCCAAGGTCCTCCCCAATGCCTATTAAAAACATTCATAAAATAGGTATTACGTATTTGTGTGAGAACTTGATACCTAAATAACTAAATACAACGCACTTACCGTCTTCGCCTCCTTGAGCATCGAGAACCCGGTGGTGTGTCTATCCGAGGTGACCACGATTCTTCTTTGCCTCGCTTCGATTTTTCTTGAAGTCATTGACCTCGGTCATGCACACATAGCCTCCCAAAGCTAAATCGGAGACTATCTTGGTGATGATCTCGATGGTGGTCCGGTTTGGTCCTCAATCGTCCAAGGTTGCCCTCTGTCGCATCTCATCTGACCAATTTAGAGTAATTCGCAGCGACATGATGCTCAATCACATCGTCGCCAGCTGACTGAGAGATGCTCGGGTCAAATTGATAATAAACCTATAATAAAAGTTAATTTAAAATTAGGAACAATTGAAGAAGGCATCCTAATACAACTATGTAGTAATTAATATAATATGCTTAACTTATGTGGAACTCCCGCAAGACGGTCTGCATAAAAGTGGTATCGCATCGCGCATACTGACTTAACCGCATGCACCCTCTCGGGAGATGCGTCAAACAGATCGCGTGTAGGGTGTGTTTAGCCACCGAGTCTAGTATACTACAGAAAAAGTATAACAATATGTGAATTGTGTTTTGTAATATCTGAAATTAATATTACCAATATATTAACACTTACTGCTGGGAAACGACATCCACCGGTACTGTAAGTGGCACTGCCGGCGGACGACCAAAGATACCGAGGTTCGTCCCTCGGTGTCGTCGACGAGGTGCATCTGTAATAATTGTATTTAACTTCATCAATAAACATTATAACTAATGCAGCTTGAGATATATTTAAATCCTAGACTCGATAAGTACTTACTCGTGCCTAAAGAAGAGCCTCCATCGTGGCTACCGTCTCCAGTACCGGATCGCCCACCTCGGCGACCTCCACTGCTATGTCTAGCCATGAATATCCTACTGCAATAAAAAAATATTGGTAGATTATGAATATTAAGGTTTAACAATATATGGTATGTATTAATATGAATGCTCATTTTCAATTACACACGTCATCAAACCCATCAGAATCAACGTGTATATCATTCTCGGATTTGGTATCTTCCTCATCCTCGGTTTTGACTTGAGTTTCGTCATCGTTATCATCCTCAACGACTACATAATCATTCATGTGTATGTTTGCCTTGACATCCTCATCTTCAGGTACGTCAATGACATCAGTACTCGCCACATCTTCAACATGGAACACTACGGCCAAAGGTTTGCTAACATCTTCTTGCAACGCCTCATCCATACCAAACATGTTATCAGCATTAAATGAACGTGTTTTAGTAGTGACTACTGTGTACCAGGGGCTACGAGTATTTACGACATTTGGAGCGTAATACACTTGAGTCACTTGACTTACTAACACGAACACGTCATGAGACTGTAACACCGACTTGATATCCACGGTTGTGATCCTATTACGATCAACTTTAACCCCTTTTTCAGTATCAAACCAACTACACTTAAATGTAACTACCTTGTTGCCCCAGTGATAATTAAGCACAACCACATCCTGTAAATAGCCATAGTAATTGGACTCAGAATCTTGGTAGCAGCTTCCTCACACCCCAGAATTAACTGATGTGAGTTCATTCAAGTCATCTACTCTAAATCTGTAACCATTCACGATGCAACCAGGAAAAGAACTAACAACTTTGTAAGGTCTTTGGATGACATCTATAAAACGCGCAGAAGTGTTCTCCGCTTCAACCCTTTTCTTAAACCACTGTTGGAAATTAGCTGTAGTGAATGTTTCCAATTACATTGCGATAAAAGTTGGGTTAAGCATACGCTTCTCTTGAATGAAGCTGCGAAATTAGTAAAATGTCTTTAACATATATAGATGACTACACTTATAAATGCTACTAAATACAACGAATAAGCTAAGACTTACGTGATGTATGATGATACTTCGGGCATATTTAGAAGCACGTATGTAGATACAATCTTCAACTCTTTGTCTCTTAAGTAAGTCAGCATCTCATGGCCAAATGGTTTAGCCGGATATGTGAATACAGCTAACTCATCATCAGCATGAGTCATTGGACCAACAAACTCATTCCTTCCTAAACGGTTGTGCTTCATTAAGACAACATCGTCAAAATATAATGATCAGCAGAAGTTGACAAACTCTTCCTCTATATAGCGTTCAGCAATAGAACCCTCGACACGAGCTTTATTCTTGACCTTTTGTTTTAATCAACGCATATACCTAAGATAAATTGTAAGACCCCAACTTTTATAAATAAAGATGAATTTTCTATAAATATTATTTTTGAATATTATGGAGTAAATTTGATATAATGTTATAGTTGTGGGTAATATTTATAAATTTTGCAAAGTAAGCAAGTTGTTATAAAATATTCGTTTGGTCGGAGAATATTCTTTTTGTCGGGAAATATTCGTATGACGGCACAATCATTGGTGGACCCCACAAAGGAAGTATTGTCGTAGTTAGAAAATGACAAAAATACTTTATGAAAATAACGGCAGAGGTGTTACTGTTAAAACTGTTGAACTACCGGTAGTAAAAAGTGCTGATGAATCTGGCGTGGTTGCATAAGAAGACACTGCAGTATTGATTATTGATGCTTATGTGAGAAGTCACAAATTTATACTCAATTATTGCTACAGTAATTACTGCATCATATCTCTTATATTATTGATTCAATTATTGTCACAGTATCATCTTTATAATATGTTATATTATTAAATCAATAATTGAGACGACAAGTTATAAATGATTAATAATTGTTGAAAGATTAAATATGTGTTGATTAAAAATAAAATAATTTGTGGTAATATTTATTCAATCTTTGATGTATATAAAGAGTCTATTATGAGACGTTTGTGGTAAGTTTGGTTATTTTATGGGGGGCCCATATGTCATCATCTAAGAGTCTCTTCATTAATAGTAATTACCTTCGTCAATAGTAATTACCTTTACCAGACGTCAAACCACTTGCTGTTTCATATTACAGGAGTCGAACCAATTGTCGTTTCACATTACAGACGTCAAACCACTTTTCTTTTTACATCACCAGTCGTCAAGCCACTTGCCTTTTCACATTTCAAGTGCTAAGCTAGAAATCTTCTATAAATAGAGGCCTAGTGCTTCATTATTTTTCATTTAATTCATTCAAGCTATAGAGAGAGAAAGTATATAGAGAATAAGAGAAAGAAGAAGAGTATTCTACATTACACCTCTGCAAAGATTCAATCTCCTACTAATGTAAGGGTGTTATTCTTTCTTATTCATGAAGAGAAGCTGTTGTTATTCCATTGCTTATTATTGCATTGAATAACTTTTGTATACGGTTTGCCATTCTATACTTTGTGACATTCTTCTATTATTCATTGGAACATCACATGCATGTGTTTTACATCTGGACTGGTTCCGCTTTTTATTATTATTCTCATTGGAACATCCTATCATGTGTTTTTTAGGGACTGGTTCCGTCTTTATTATTCTGTTGGAACATCCAGCCGGTGCTAATTTCACTTTGACTTTGGTTAAATTATTTATTAATCTGTTGGAATAACTTTGTCATGCAAGTGCACGCATGTATGGTGATTTCTTTTGTTATTCCATTCTTTATTATACTCGGTTGGTTAAAGTTTTGACTTCTATACTCCATGAAATTAGTAGAATATCCTTGATATTTGCGCTTCATCCAATATCTTTTCATGGAAATATTCTTCCGAGCATTCTTGAATTTTACTCTACAAAGCGAAGATCATGTTGACAATTTGGACGTTATTAGTTTCTGAATAAATTAATTCTTGAACTTATTTTATTGAATTCTTATATCATTGTCATCATCCTCATGTCTATATTATGTTGAAAGTCATACGTGGCACCGTGTAGTGTATAGATGGACTTGGTATGATTATGACCGAGGATTATTGATTGTAATCATGACCGTAATGTTACAAATGATGTGGTAAAAGTTATCATTGGCCCGTAGTGCATTGATGGATGATTGTTGGCATGATCATGACCATTAATGAATACACAAATTTTCTTGGTCAGAGTGCATGGATAATTTGTGGTCGTGGATACTAAAAAGTATCCTTGGCCATAGTGCGGGGTGATTCGATGATGTGGATTATTTATTGTCGAGTCTCAAATGATAAAAATGATGAAAACCTTTTAAATCATAAAAGATAGTAGATTTTATTCTCTACTTGACTCTTTTAATGGATTGCTTGTTCATTGCAGATTAAACTTGATGTTGTTATATTTTATCGGTTTAACATCTTTGAAGGCTAACGATAATTTACTCTGCATTATCTTAGTCATAATATTTCTTATTGGGCTAGTTGAGCTCCCTTTCTTTCACCGTATTCTCTGTGAAAGAAGAACATAGCAGGACTAGTCGGGGAGCGGAGTGACGGTCCAGAGGATAGCATTAGTAGTCCTCACTATTCGTGAAATAGTGTGTTAATAATTGTAATGAGGACTCCTTTTGAGTTTGTATAATCTCTAGTAGACAATAATTGTATTCAAACTCACAGTTATGTTTTGTCGTATTGCATACGGTTGTATTTGAAATTTTGTACCATGTATATCGACGACCCAAGATGGGTGATGTATACCTAATTTTGGGGGCGTCATATAAATATAACGACAAATTAAAGTATTATTAATATGAGCAGGATATAGCAATTAGCAGTTTATGTTACCTCTCAAAAGGATACATCCACCGATATTGCACCGATCCTCCAAGTTTAAGTTCTTACGGTAGATGAATAGACAGATGTTCCATCGAGTCAAAGAATCCTGGAGGGAAGATCATTTCGAGCTTGCAAATGGTAAGCACAATATTCTTCTCCATCTGCTTGACATCACTGTACTTGATTACAGTTGAACAAATATCTCGAAAGAAATTTGAAAGTTCGGTCAATGCATCCAGAACTTTTCTAGGTAACATCTCACGAAATGCAATTGGGATCAACTTCTGCATGGATACATAACAATCGTGACTCTTGAATCCAGAAATTTTCAATTGCTCAACGTTACAACAACGTGATATGTTCGACGCATATCCATCTGGGAGCTTTAACCCACTAACCCATTTACACACGTCTTCAACTTGTTACTTAGTAAGACAGAATGGAGCTTTAGGTTTCGTAGTATTAGGGCGAAGCCACAATTCTGGCCTAATGTTTAATGCCTCCAAATCTTTTTGAGCATTGTCATTGTCTTTGGTCTTACCACTCGCATCTAACACAGTGTAAAACAAGTTCTCAAACACATTCTTTTCGGTATGCATAATGTCTATACAATGACGAACTGAAAGTGTGCCCCAATACGACAACTCAAACCATATAGGCAAACGTGTCCAATTATGAGTCTTCCCGTATCCGGCTGCTCTCAATTTACTGTGTTCCTTCCCCGACATAGGAAAATCAAGTTGGTTCAACCAACCCAACACCTCACTACCCGATAACCGACCAACAACCCCCTTCTTCTCTATCTTTCTGTTGAACTGTGCAAACATCTTTCTGTAATTATGATCAAGAGGCAAGAATCTATGAGCAGTTCTAAAGAAACTACATTTTCGCCCATGCTGTAACTGGTTGCCTTGCACATCCCCCATACACACAGGACATGACAATTTCCCGTGAGTTGACCAACCACTAACCATCCCAAGAGCCGAAAAGTCAGTGATAGTCCATAACATGGCTGCCTTCATCACAAAATTCTCGCATATCCATTTATCATACGTCTAGACCCCTGTCTCCCACAACATCTTTAGTTCATCCACTAACGGTCGAAGGTACACATATAGGTCTTTTGTAGGACTTTTATCCGCCGGAATGAGTAAAGTCAAAAACAAATACGGATCCCTCATGCACATTGCCGGTGGAAGATTATAAGCGACCATAATGACTGGCCAAACTGAGTACGGCTGGCTAAAATTATTAAAAGGGCAAAATCCATCAGTAGACATGCCAAGCCTAAAATTCCTAACTTCTTCCGCAAACTCAGGATAATTTGCATCAAATCTCTTCCATTCATCTCCATCCGCTGGGTGAGTCAGCTGACCAGCCACGACATCCCTTGTTCGATGCCAACTCATATGTTGAGTCGTATGAGACGACATGAATAGCCGCTGAAGTCTCGACGCAAGTAGAAAGTACCGTAAGATTTTCCGGGAATATTTTTCTCCCCCCGTTTTGTAACCTTGTCAGAAGCGCGGTAACCTACATATATCACATCATCCCTTATCTCTATCATCCCATAGTATAACATGCAATCCTGTTCACAAGCATCGATTTTCTGATACCCCATATTTAACCCCTTGACCATCTTTTTCACTTCGTAATAATTCGCAGGAATAGTATAATCCTTGGGTAAATACTGTCCAATTATAGCAAGCAAATTGTTGAAACCTCTCTCACTATAGTCGTGCTCATTCTTGAAGTGTAAGAGCTTCGTCACTACAGAAAGCTTGGTGTCCGTATCATTTGGCACTTGTTTCACACTGCTTGAAGAAGGTTCATTTTCAGCCCAGTCAAAATTAGTAAAGCCATAAGCATCGACCAACATCTCAACTGGATCATAGTTTTCGACGTATGAATCCCGTGGATTTGGTTGTTCCACAATATTTTCAACTACTTCTAATTCCCCGTGATGAGTCCATACGAAGTACCCATCCACAAATCCACGGGAAAATAAGTCGAATTTAATCTCGTTGACTTTCTTCCAAATCAGGTTTTTACACTTGACACACGGGCATCACATCTTCCCGTTCGGATCATCTGTATGTTCTAGTGCTTTGTTCAAGAAATCTGACACCCCAACACGATAAGCTGCGACTAATCCCCTCCATCACTAGGTATCCTACAGAACATCCAACTCCGGTCGACTGACATTTTTAACTACACAGAAGACGAATTCAGTTAATTTGGAAATTTATGCATGAATTAGATAAGGACATGACATGGATAAGGCTTCTATCCCGTTATTGGATGCGTCTCGTCACTAGTGCAAACACAATGAGTACGTTTCATGAGTTTCAAGAAAATTTTGGCAGCACCTCCCCATGGTCTCCAAGCACACGAAATAGACTAAGATAACTTAATCTGCTCTCAATGCACTCGGAGAACATATAGAGATAATAGTCAAAAAATCCTCAAAATAACAAAAACGTACTATTTTGTATTGGCACCAGCCTAAGTGAGAGACGTAACATCTGTGAGACTCCAGATTTTATGAATAAATATTTAATTTTCTCGAAATAATTTTTTTGAATATTATGGTGTGGATATGATATAATGTTATAGTTGTGGGTAGTATTTATAAATTTTGAAAAGTATGCAAGTTATTGTATAATATTCGATTGGTCGGGGAATATTCGTACAACAGCACAATCATTGGTGGACCCCACAACGGAATTATTGTCGGATTGAGAAAACGACAAAAATACTTTATGAAAATAATGGCGGAAGTTTTACAGATTAAGCTGTTGAAACACACGGTGTTAAAAAAATACGAATACGTGTGGTTGCATAGTAGTATTACTACGGTATTAATTATTGATGCTTACGTGATAAGTCACTCGGTTTTGTTGGTATTATTAATGTAATAATACAAAAAATCTTTTTTATATAAAATGTAATACTTTTATAAAGTTATTCTATAAATAGAATATATTATATTCTATTATGCATAGTGTCTGCATAGTGTTTTGCATAGTAATTTTTTTTTATATAAAAGCAGAATACTTTTATAAAGTTATCATTTTATTAGACAATAATTAGAGTATATTATATTTTATTATACATAGTGTTTGCATAAGTTGCTGATAGTGTTTGCATAGTAAAATCTTTTATAAAGTTATTCATTTTATTAGATTATAAATAGAATATATTATATTTTATTTAAAAGATTTTGCTTTAAATATGGACCGTCGGATCAAAGTAAATAAATCAACAGTACATTCATTTGAGTTAGTTAGTTATATTGATCCATTTTTCTTTAAATAGAAGTTCATTCCTTCATTATTTTCTTACGAATTCACTGAAACTCTAGAGAGATAAACTATAGAGAGAAAGAAGAAAGTATTCTGCTACTTCACTACTTATATATCAAGTAATCTTCTTCTTAAGGTAGGGAATATTATTTGTTGTACTCGTAGGGGGTATTATTTCTTTTGTATTCATGAAGAGAACTTCTGTTATTCTATTCTTTATTATTTTGTTGGAATAACCTGTATACGCGGGCTACCCTATACTTGGTAAAATTCTTACATTATTCTATTCTTTATTATTACATTGGAATATTTACATTTTGTGCGTTTTCTGTGGGACCGGTTTCGTTATTTATTATTACGTTGGAATATCCGCTTCATGCATGCGTATTACTTTGACACCGTTAAGATTATTTAGCATACATTGGAATAATCATCTATCGCCAAGTACCGCATGCATGGTAATTTCGTTGTTATTCTATTCTTTATTATTACATTGGAACATCCTATCGGTGCGTAATTTACTTTAACTTTGGTTCCGTTATTATTATTCATTGGAATAACTTGTCTATCGCAAGCACCGCATGCATGGTGATTTCTTTTGTTATTCCATTCTTTATTATACTCAGGTTGGTTAAAGTTTTGACTTCTATACTCCATGAAATTAGTGGAATATCCTTGATATTTGCGCTTCATCCAAAGATCTTTTCATGGAAATATTCTTACGAGCATTCTTGAATTTTACTCTACAAAGCAAGATCATGTTGACAATTTGGATATTATTAGTTCCGTATAAATTAATTCTTGAACTTGTTTTTATTGCATTCTTATATCATTGTCATCATCCTCATGTTTATATTTTTTGAAAGTCATCTGTGGCCTGTAGTACATAGATGGACTTGGTATGATTATGATTGAGGATTATTCGGTGTAATCATGGTAGTAATGTTACAAATGATGTGGTAAAAGTCTTCATTGGCTGTAGTAGTGCATTGATGGACAGTTGTTGGCATGATCGGGACCATTAATGAATACACAAATATTCTTGGCCCGTAGTGCATGGATAATTGTGGTCGTGATACTAAAAAATATCCTTCGTAGTAGTCTGCGAGGGGTGATTCGATGATGTGGATTATTTATTGTCGAGTCCAAATGATAAAAGTGATGAAAAACCTTTTAAATCATAAAAGATAGTAGATTTTATTCTCTACTTGACTCTTTTAATGGATCGCTTGTTCCGCTGCAGTTAAACTTGATGTTTGTTATATTGTATCAGTTTAACACTGTTTAAGGCTAATGATAATTTATTCGCATTATCTTAGTCATAATATTTCTTCATTGGGCTAGTTGAGCTCACCCTTTCTTTTCTTTATTGTTCTCTTGAAATGAGAATATAATTTGAAGCAGTCTGGGAAGCGGAGTGATGGTCCTAGATGGTGCATTAGTAGTCCTCACTATTACGTGAAATAGTGTGATAATAATTGTAATGAGGACTCTTTTTGAGTTTGTATACTCTCTAGTGAGACAATATTTGTATTCAAACTCACAGTTTATGTTTTATCGTATTGTACACGACAGTTGTATTATTAAGTTGTATTTGAATTCTATACCATATATCTAGCGACTCAAGATGGGTGATGTATACCTAATTTTGGGGGCATCACAGTTGGTATCAAAGCTTAGGGATATGATCCCTGGCTGAGATGTGAGACAAGAACTAGAGGGGGAGGCGGAAATTCCTTCGCTAGTATGACCTACCTAAGTTTATTTGATATTTAATTGGTCGGTCATAGTATATGGATAATGTGTTACATGTCAATTAACCTTTGTTTTGTTGCAGTATTTATAAATGGCATCCGAAAATGTTGAGATAAGCAATGAAGCACATGAGACCGTTGAGACACCTTTAATCACTAACCAGGTTAATGTGATGTCAGACGAAGAAGAAATTAGAGATATCTACGTGGTGCGTGAAGAACTAATAGTTGCATTTGAGCTAGTTGCAGAGGTAAGCAATTGAGAGAGAGGAAGAAGAAGATGAGTTATTAGAAGAATTTTATGATCAAAATTTAGCATTACAAAATCGTATTCATGAGTTAGAAGAAGAAATTTGAAGAAGCGGCGGAGTGGAGCAAAAGAGATGCAACCATTCAAAATTGTGTTACCCACGTATGCGATGCTTGAGCAGAAGCACTCTTTGGCAGAGTATAAGATATTAGAGCTGGAATCTGAGAATGCTATGATCAAAGTTCTGATGAAAGCATAAACAACTGAACGAAGGAGAATAGATGACGCATAGGTAAAAGCCGCACGACGTGTAGATATTGTAGAAAAAGACATCCGATCCAATAAAGCCAAAATAGATGAAATGGATTTTTCTTTTTGGACAACAATTGGGAGAATCCAACATCAAATTCAGAATTATCCTGTGCATAGCGGTCAACCCCAATTCGATATGGATCGGAGAATAATGATTTAAATCATGGATCAGGAATGTGAAGAAGCACTTAAGGGTGGAATGTACCCTATAACAAAGTCAAATCAAGTAGTTTAAGTGAGAGCGTTTGTCGAGGAACCCGAACGAAGTTATTACGGGTAAGTTAATGATAAACTCTTGCGAAATTTATACCTTATTAGATACCAGTTCTACCACTCTTTTATTTCATCTAGTTGTGTTCAATGTTTAAATTTGACTCTGGAGAAATTAGACTTTGATTTATCTGTTGAAACTCTGTTGGGAGAAACATTCGTTACCTCCACTATTTATAAATCTTGTTCAAATCAACACTTTCACGTTACGTGTCGATCTTGTCTCTTTGAAAATACTTGTCTTTGATGCGATTTTAGGAATCGATTGGTTAACTACTCATCATGCTTTTTGTAAGGTTGTTAGCTTTCATATTCCTAACCAACCTGTAATGCGAATTCAAGTAACCAAACCACTAAAGTCAATCATTGTCATATCAAGCCATAAGTAAAGAGCCCCGATCCTTTCGCTGGTGACTTCCTTGTGTGGAATGCACCAAAGCCAGACTTTCTGTAGGCGACGTCGTGAATGACGGTGGCAAGTTGATAGGTATTAATGTGACGTGATATCCAAGTCTGGATAAGGATCACAGTTTTGAATGATATTTCTATTGTTAATAAATTTTTTGACGTATTCTTGAAGACTTAATTCTTAGCTTACCCCTAGAGCGTGAAATCGAATTTTGTATTGACCCCAGTACAAAACCCATTTCTAAAACCCTCAAATATTTCTTCAACTAAAACGAACGTATAACGTGCCAAAGACGTTGACTCGAGCTGTTGAAGATTACGATCGTACCGTGCAATATCATCGTGAAAGTGCGAACGTGGTAGCTGACGCGTTGAGTAGAAGATTGTATGCGGTTACAAGTGAGAATATACGAACCCACATGAAGATAACGAATATACGAGTAAAATCGACTTTAATCAATAAAGTTAAAGCCGCTCAAGCTACACACCCGGAGCTGATGAATGTGAAGAAGAAGGTTCAAGAGGGCGTTATTCTAGAAGCAAGAATCGACGAAGAGAGTAAATCACAACCCTCGATTTAATTGGCCCATTTGAAATCCTTGATCGAGTAGGAACTGTGGCTTATAGACTCGTTTTACCGCCAAGTATGTCGCGTGGTCATAACGTTTTTAATGTATCGATGTTACGTAAATATGTGGACGATCCGAACCACAATATTAATTTAGAACCGGACGAGATAATAGAAGATTTAACGTATGAGGAGATACGTGTTAACATCTTGGATAAGAAGGATCATATTCGACGCTCAGAGGTTATACCTCAAGAGTTAAAATTTGAAGTGAAGTCAAGGTATCCTCACCTCTTCGGCATACCAGGTACGTACGTAAATTTCGAGGGCAAAATTCCATAAAGAAAGGAGATTGTGAGACCCCAGATTTAATGAATAAATATTTAATTTTCTCGAAATAATTTTTTTGAATATTATGGTGTGGATATGATATAATGTTATAGTTGTGGGTAGTATTTATAAATTTTGAAAAGTATGCAAGTTGTTGTATAATATTCGATTGGTCGGGGAATATTCGTATATGCAAGACAATCATTAGTGGACCCCTAACGGAATTATCATCGGATCGAGAAAACGACAAAAATACTTTTATGAAAATAACGGCGGAAGTTTTACGTTAAGCTGTTGAAACACTCGATTGTTAAAAAAAATACGATGTACGCTTGGTTGCATAAGTAGTAGCACGGTATTAATTATTGATGCTTACGTGATAAGTCACTCGGTTTTTGTTGGTATTATTAATGTAATAATACAAAAAATCTTTTATATAAAATGAATACTTTTATAAAGTTATTCTATAAATAGAATATATTATATTCTATTATGCATAGTGTTGATATAATGTCTGCATAGTATTTTGCATAGTAAATTTTTTTATATAAAATGAATACTTTTATAAAGTTATCTATTTTATTAGACAATAATTAGAATATATTATATTTTATTATGCATAGTGTTTGCATAGTAAAATCTTTTATAAAGTTATTCGTTTTATTAGATTATAAATAGAATATATTATATTTTATTTAAAAGATTTTGCTTTAAATATGGACCGTTAGATTAAAGTAAATCAATCTGGACCGTTCATGAATTAGAATTACTTATCTATGATCCATTTTTTTATAAATAGAAGCTCATTCCTTCATTATTTTCTTATGAATTCACTGAAACTCTAGAGAGATAAACTATAGAGAGAAAGAAGAAAGTATTCTGCTACTTCACTACTTATATATCAAGTACTCTTCTTCTTAAGGTAGGGAATATTATTTGTTGTACTCATAGGGGGTATTATTTCTTTTGTATTCATGAAGAGAACTTCTGTTATTCTATTCTTTATTATTTTGTTGGAATAACTTTGATATCATGCGGGCTACCCTATACTTGGTAAAATTCTTACATTATTCTATTCTTTATTATTACGTTGGAATATTACATTTGTGCTTTTTCTTGGGACTGGTTTCGTTATTTATTATTACATTGGAATATCCCGCTTCGGTGCGTATTACTTTGACCGGTTCCGATTATTTAGTATTACATTGGAATAAATACATGCCAATCTGATACCGCATGCATGGTAATTTTGTTGTTATTCTATTCTTTATTATTACATTTGAACATCCTATCGGTCGCAATTTACTTTAACTTTCGTTCCGTTATTATTATTACATTGGAATAACTTTGTCTCTCATCAAGTACCGCATGCATGGTGATTTTTTTTGTTATTCCATTCTTTATTATACTCGGTTGGTTAAAGTTTTGACTTTATACTCCATGAAATTAGTGGAATATCCTTGATATTGCGCTTCATCCAAAGATCTTTTCATGGAAATATTCTTACGAGTATTCTTGAATTTTACTCTACAAAGCAGTATCATGTTGATAATTTGGATATTATTAGTTCCTGTATAAATTAATTCTTGAACTTGTTTTATTGCATTCTTATATCATTGTCTATCATCCTCATGTTTATATTTTTTGAAAGCCATCTGTGGCCTGTAGTACATAGATGGACTCGATATGATTATGACCCGGGATTATTCGGTATAATCATGATTGTAATGTTACAAATGATGTGATAAAAGTCCTCATTGGTCCATAGTGCATTGATGGACAGTTGTTGGCATGATCACGACCATTAATGTATACACAAATATTCTTGGCCCGTAGTGCATGAATAATTGTGGTCGTGATACTAAAGAATATCCTTGGTCGTAGATGCGCGGGGTGATTCGATGATGTGGATTATTTATTGTCGAGTCCCGGTGATAAAAGTGATGAAAAACCTTTTAAATCATAAAAGATAGTAGATTTTATTCTCTACTTGACTCTTTTAATGGATTGCTTGTTCACCGTGATTAAACTTGATGTTTGTTATATTGTATCGGTTTAACTTTGTTTTAAGGCTAATGATAATTTATTACGCATTATCTTAGTCATAATATTTCTTCTTGGGCTAGTTGAGCTCACCCTTTCTTTCACCGTTCTCTTGAAATGAGAATATAATTTGGAGCAGTGGGGAGCGGAGTGATGGTCCTAGATGGTGCATTAGTAGTCCTCACTATTCGTGAAATAGTGTGATAATAATTGTAATGAGGACTCCTTTTGAGTTTGTATACTCTCCAAAGAGACAATATTTGTATTTAAACTCACGATTTATTTTTTTGTCGTATTGCATACCGTGCATTTGTATTATTAATTTGTATTTGAATTTTGTACCATGTATCTGGCGACTCAAGATGGGTGATGTATATCTAATTTTGGGGGCCACGCGTAGGCGTAAGAAGATGGACGGTGTATGACATGATCATGAGCACTAGTGATACTTAACGAATATCCTTGGCAGTAGTGCATGGATAATTCAATGATGTGATTGGCGGGATCATGACCATTAGTTAATAGTTGAATGTCTTTGGCAGTAGTAATCGACAGATTGATTGATTGGTATGATCATGACCATTGGTTTTATAGTTGAATATTTTTGGCCCGTAGTAGCAAAAGATAGAACAGCCCGATTGGTATGATCATTGTTATTACATTTGAATATCTTGACCTTTGGGGTAAGGATATTGAGTAAATGTTTTATTAAGCCTTTGTGGCAAGAAGGGCTGTTAATTCACATTATTATAAATATGAATTGTGAATTTAACTAACATCTTTAAGTGGTTCAAGTGAAGACAAGTGATGAAAGTTCTATTTGTCTTGAGTATAACAAAGAACTGTTGATGAGTAAAGACAGAATAAAATATCAACGATGGACTTTTAATCTAGAAGAGATAATAGATATTATGTTCTACTTGACTCTTCTAATGGATTGCTTGTTCCGCTGCAGTTAAACTTGATGTCTGTTATATTTTATCAGTTTAACACTGTTGAAGGCTAACGATAAATTATTCTGCATTATCTTAGTCATGATAATTCTTACTGGGCTAGTTGAGCTCACCCTTTCTTTCATTGTTCTCTTCAGGAAATGAGAACGTAGCTGGGACTAGTCGGGGAACGGAGTAATGGTCCTAGGTGGTGCATTAATAGTCCTTACTATTCTGTAAAATAGTGTAATAATAAATGCAATGAGGGCGCCATTGAGTGTGGATATTGTCTAGAAGGCAATATTCTTGTATAAACTCCCAGCTTATGTTTTGTCGTATTATACACGACAATTGTATTATTAAGTTATATTTGTATTTATGTACCATGTATCTCGCGACTCAAGATGGGTGATGTATACCTAATTTTGGGGGCGTCACAACCAATCTACCATATCAAAATAATTTAATATTATAAATTATTTTAATTCTACCATCTCATTTCCTTTAATAAATTACCCCTACAATTTATTTATATATAATAAATATATAATACCAATATATTTATTAAACATAAAATCCGCATATTGCATAGTTCTTACTCATTTATGCAATATTATATCACACAACATATCATCTAATAGGAATTTTTTTTATTAAATTCTTATATTAATAATTCCCAAAAATTTTGGTTATCACACAAAAAACATGCCTACAACAGATTTAAACCTCTAATTTAATCGTACCCATGTCCACAAACCCTAAATTAAAGAAATATAATAATACCTCAGAAGATTCACACTAATAGATTCGTATCCAAGAGCAAGATTCGCATCAAAGAACAGGATTCGCCGGCAAGATTGCAAGTTCGTGCCTCTCTCTCTCCTTCACTCCTTCGCGCGCTTTTTGGTTGTCTTTGTCTCGCCTTTAATCGACCAAATTAATTGGTTTTAACTATTGAGTTTCCACCGTGGCCATGACTAAGACTAAGCCACGTGAAGTAAATGGTGTAATTAGATGTGGGGTAGGACATATCTGATGTCACAGGTCTCTGTTAAAAGTCAACTAATTTAACGGAATTTGTAACGATTTGATAAATATTGAAGTTAAATGAGTCGATTGTAAAAAAAATCAGTTCGGCGATGCATTTATAAACCGACCACTAGTAGAGTGGAAAAAATTGTATTTAACCCTATAATTATTCCCTCCATTTCAACAATAGCAAGGAAAATATATAGTTCTTAATTAATTTATTTCTTATATATGAAGTTGGAAAAATGAGATAAAGTATATTATTAATTACCCACCACCTTTTATTAACAATGAAAAACCAGCTAGCACTTCTTAATTATTCCAAAAAGCAAGCATAACTTTAGGCTGACAAATTAAAATTCTTGTGCCGCAATCATCAAGCATCAGACCATTGTATGTCCAAGTCTCCCCAATCACTTTTCGGCACCCCCAAAGCCTTCCAGACCGCCTTCGAGGCATCCACAATGTTGTTAGGGCACGGTGGCTGGTAATCATGGTCATCGTCACACCCCATAGTCGAGTCGCACTCATCAACCACCATAGCCTTAACACTATTCCCATTACCATAAATCGTAATATAGTCTAAACATCTCCTCTTGTTGTTGAACCACCCGGTCGATAGCGCCACCACCGGAGTATCGTCGGAGTGGTACTTATTGTCACACTCCGATGGGGCCCCACCGTCGCCACCCTTTTCGAAACTATTGATCGTCAAAGTTGCCTTTGTACGGACGGACACAGGTGGTGAACATTTGTATGTTGTGTAAAGTTTGCCTTGCACACAACAATCGGAGTCGTTTTCGGTGTTGCATTGGCCAGGTGGAGGCTTTTTGCCTCTTATTTTGCCACTAGGTTTGCATGATTTAGCTTCAACTGATGAAATAATTGTAACAAAAAAAATTATAAGGAAGAAAATAAGACTAGGAAAACTTGAAAATGAGTATTGCTTCTTCATTTTCTTGCCTTGTGAAATTTGTTTATATTTTGATGCATGTCTACCCAAGTTAGTTTATATAGAGTCATGAGCTACTCAATTAAGGGTTTTTTAATCCTTAAAAAACTAATTAATTAAGCTTAGGCTTAGTTAACAAGATGGACAAATATATGGACAATGACAGTTCTATTGAATATTCCTAGTTCTATTTCTTAAGAGAATCATATATTTGTTTAGAATATTATTTCGGAGATACAATGAGCTATCACGAAATAATAGGGTTAGAAAAAACATAACAATTGCAAGCTATATAGCAACAATTTTGAGTCTAGCTAATAATACGATGGACAGTTAGATATGATGTGGTAAAACCTTTGATGAAAATAAATAAACTTTTTGAAGGCAAAGTTTGCAACTTAAAGTAATTAAAGAGTGAGAAACTAAAGAAGAAATGGATAATTAATTAATCCCTCAGTACTCCGGTTCAGTTGTCCTGCTAATTTTACACAATTTTTTTTTAAAATAATTAAATAAATAAATTGGTGTATAAAAAATAAGTGTAAAGTGGTCTATGCCCACTCTAATTAAGGTGGTCTTTATTTCAAAATAAGTGTGAAATGAGACTAATTAACGTTTTAGAAGCAATTAATTAGGACAAGCTGTCAAGGATTTAGGAATATCCATAAAAGAGAAAGTAGACAAGTGCATTTGGACAGGAGGGGAAAAAAATGAAGAAAAAAAGAGGAAAGAAAGATCATCTTGGTTATATCATCAAATCCAAAGAAACTGCATGTCCTTTGGGATCTTATGGTTTGTATCCGCATGGAGCTGTAAATAGGTAAATAATATAATCTGTACGTAAATTTCTTTAAAATGTCATGCAAAATAATCATGATGAGATTGATATACATTATCCTTTTGCTGATTAACCTAACTAGTCAAAGGAATATTAATTTTTGAAAACAAATAAACATGATTTTATTTCGAATATACAAATGGCTAGGTTATAAAATATTGCAAGAATATTATTATAAATAGAGATGTAGGTATCCAGTTTCTACATCAAATTAAACTCGATCGAATGGGTATACTAATCTGGCAAGTAAGACAGTAAAATATGCTTATTCCAAATGATAATCTCTGCTTAAAACACATAAAACCCTACATTGGACAATATGAATCCTTCTTGAAACAATAATCCAACAATAAACAAGGAAAACACCTAGGTTTTAACTGCAAACGGCTAAAAATTATGTAGACAATTACTAAACAAATGTTTAATTGGTCTTAATTATGACATTCTAATTAATTTCAACTGATGTAAAGTTGTTTGTTCCTTATGTTTTAGTAAAACAAAATGTCCATATTGATCAATTAATGTAGAAGTACTATATATATACAATCATGCACATCAAATTAATTAATTATTAATTCATACAAGCCAAATGGTAAAGGCAATTTCATAACAAGAAGGTTGTAATGCAAAGTATATACAACAATTATATGAAAAAGATCTCATGATGTTGTTTGGCATCAATATATACTTTCCTAATGGTTCAAGAAAATATTTGGCTCCAGGGAAAAACTACCAATGACTTGCATTTAAAATTATAATGCCCTAGCTAGTAGCTAATTAACTTTCTTCAAGTATAACTTTCATAGTTCCCCAAAAAGAGTCTCATTTGTAAATTTTATAATATAACTCTTTTGTAAAACGGATGGAATATTAATTATATGTTATTCTTTTTTTTTTTGGAAAAAATAAAAAAGGAAAATGGCTGCCCTTAAAAAGGACTGACTCACTGACCTAGCTAGTTATAGTATTGTACAATTTGCTGGGTTACAGATCCTAATATTTACCCCCATCTTACGAAATTTTCCCTCTGATAACTAATTTTGGAACTTGGAATTAACAGCTAGCAGCCCACTACGTAACCTGTGTTCAAAGCATACAAAAATTCTGAATGGCACACTGAAATTTTCTTACCCCGATTAATTAAATTGAGTTGATGTTTCTCTGATGTTGATCAGAAAAATATTCTGAGATCTATGTAATATTAATTCTTAACTCCTCTAAGAATATATATACTTCCCTTCTCCTGTGAAACGATTTTTTTTTTCATGACATTTTGTTTTGAATTGTAAGGTTTGCTTCGATCAGAAACACTAGTTATTATTTTTTTCCAAATGTTTAATTTTAAAGATAAAAATTTATTATTAAATATATCAGTTGCAAAAATATATGTATTTAAAAAAAGTCAGACAAGAAAAAGGACATTTTATATATAATTTTTATGACAGATCGATATGGTACTTGCTAGGCACTACAGGCCAAAGATATTCAGTAATATCATCATTTAGGACTGGGGATGATGAAAAATATCTTAAAGAAAACGAATCTAGTGAGATAAAAGATCAAATATTAGGGATTCGTATTACAGTTTATCCAAGTTCAAAAATACTTCATAATAATCAATTGTGAAACATAATTCAAAATAAAGATCAAAACATGGATACAATCAAAGATAGTAACCATAATAGACAACTTGGACAAAAAGAAGAAAAATTTATTTTTCGGTGTATAGTGCCGTATACGTGAATAGTAACTCTGACACCAAAAGATAGAAATTCCACAAGAAAAATCATCATGCTTCGTGAATAGTACTCGTAAATAGTAACTCGTGAATAGTAACTCATGAATAGTAACTCGTGAATAGTAACTCATGAATTAACTTATTTATTAATTCCATATTAAGGGGTAGATGTGGAAAATTTATGTTAAAAATTGTCACTTAACTAATTTTCTTAAACTATGTGCCAAAAGAAATCAGCCTATAACTATGAGACGGAGGGAGTAATAATTTGTTGTCTAACCAATCACATAAGTGGTGACATATTATTTGACACTTTGAATTAAAAATTTGAAATTCTAACATCACCCATAAATAAACCGAGTTAAATGCACTTTGGAATCTCCAAGTTTATCCCATTTTGTATATTACATCCTGCACTTTTAGTGAACGACACATTACACCCTCTGGTCCAAAGTTCGTCTCTAAAAGTGCAAATCTACACTTCCATGTCACTTTTGGCGACAGATTTTGTGTCAGAGGGTGTTATGTGTCGATTCGCTAAAAGTGGGGATGCAAAGTGTCACATTTTGAAATATATGATGCAATGTATAAAATGATATATAGTTAGGGGATGCAATATGCAAAATGAGGTATATTTGGGGATGTAATGTGCATTAAACTAAATAAATATTATCAATTTTATTATTTTTTTCTAAATATAATTTTTTTTTTTCGACGAAATAAGATTGAATGAGAGCAGTATTACCAAATTCGAGAATTTAAAGATAAATAAGAGATATTGATATGAAGAAAATAATTAAATTAATTGAGCAAAAAAAAAAAAGAATTAATTTGCTAAAGATGGATGAAACAAATAAAAAGTAAAATTTATTAGAGATAGAGTTGGACAGTTTTTCTGAAAAAATGACTTGCGGATCTCAAATTTGTAAGTCATATTTCTAAGATAAAAAAAGAGTTTTTTGTTGATTGGAAATTGTTTTATGATTGACCCCGTTTTTCTTGACATGCCAAATACTTAAAAATTAGTAAAATTATTTCCGAAAAATATTTTATTTCAAACAAACGGAGCCTTAAACTACACTTTGTTACTACTCCTTCCGTCCCAAGATAAAAATTCTTATTACTATTTTGGGTAGTCCCATGTTAAAAGTCCAATTTTCTTTAATAACCAAATTTTTATACATTTTTTCCTATTATGCCCGTAGCATTAAATATATCATACTTTTCTTATTCTAATTCTCTCTCCATATTTAATGACATATTATTATGGGCAATTTTGTCATTTTATTCTTCTTCTTAATATACGTGAAAAGTCCACCAAAACTTTTATTCTAGGACGGAGGGAGTATTATATAGAAAATGATATATATATTGCGACTTTATGTTGACTTTTTTATTGTGAGTTACGTCAATAAATTTAATTAGTAATACTTTTACCATATATTTGATATATTGGACCAATTTTATAATTCTATTAAATATTTATTTATTAATATACGTTGCAAGCGATAATTTTTTTGGCAATCTATTAAATATCAAGTTGGCAAACCATAAAATGACCCGTTTACCACCATTTGGGCCAATATTGAAATGGGTTGGACTTCAAAACATTCCACACAATCTCTTAGTAAACATGAAAAAGAACTGAAAGCCCAAGGGATAATGGACTTATGAAGGCCACAATAGAATAGAACCAAAGGATAATAATATATACTCCCTTCTGGGTTCTGGCTGCGTAAAATCTTTGTGAAACCAAACAGAGGGCCTTAAAGACTTGATTACCAGAATTTGATTGGTGGGGTATGAACAAACTCATGCAAATCTAGACGTGTAGTCTAATTTCATTCCTCTATCCGCAAGGTTTGTATGACTCTGTTTCTATGCATATATATGTATAAATTAATATATAAATGTATACTTCTTTTTATCTATACTGAGCTTTGAGCTTGCTTTAATTTAATTTCCGATTGAATTGGATTAATTCAATCAGAAAGTTGAATTTCTGATTTATGGATTATTAAGGTGGTATACCAATTTCTGATACAGAATTATTGAATCTGCTGTAAAATTTGTCCTGTATTCCTTCATTTATTCATTATCTGAAAGTTGGTTATTAATAGCTGAAAATGGTTAAATCCCATTTAGTCAGACCATACTTAGCATCTCAATACTGATGTTTGCACTCTCTTGTGTCTAAGCTGTTTGATGAAAGTCTTATTAGAATGGTGGAAGCAGCAGGTTCTATAGTACCACACCCTTTTGGGATATGCTTATAAAAAGTGTTTTCTGTTTTTTTTAGTTTTATTATTTTTAAATTTAAGTTTTATATTTATTATAATTATTATGTTCTAATAATTGAATGTTGTTTGTAGTAAGATATACAAATCCCTCATATATTTTTTTTAGCTTTTTCTAATTCTAATTTTATCAAGTGCTAGGATGTAGGAAAAGCAATGTAAAATAATTTTGTAGGTGCATAGAGGAATTATTGAGTGAGCGCTCTTTAGGAATCCAATTATGGAAATTATGTTGAAGTGCCAGGAAATTTTGTTCATTTTATATGATATACAGATAGTCAAGTTAGGAATTCCACTTTTTTACTAACTAAGATAAGCTCCGCAGCCATACACTTCACATGTATTTGAATGCTCACAAAGTAAGGCATGCGTGAAACTACATGTGTGTTTTGACGCTTGTCCTTTTGAATTAAATCTTCTGCAATATTTCAGGCTTTGAACTTCAAAGTTGAGTCAAGACGATGGAAGGTATTTCTTGCAATTTCTTTCTTTCTCTAAATCTCTTACTATTTAGAACTTATTCTTTGAAACTTCTCTACCACTGCATGTCTACTTAAATTATTTAATCCTGCATATGTAGTTACTTAATAATTTCTTCAGAATCTAACTTATGAAATCATTCGAAATTTGATTATCATGTAACATTTTATTGGGGTATTGAGTGAGGAGAATGTAGATTTATTGTATTTTGTATGCTTGTTTATATTGCTGAAGGTGACAATGGATCAACAAAACCTATTGTGTCTCCCTATGATGAGGCAATGGATGCTCTGTCCTCTCTGATTACAAAAGCGCTTTTCGTGCTGATAATAACAATAACGGAGATCGATTTGAATTTATGTTCAATTATCTCAAGGTAATCCTCTTATTAGATTTTGATATACGTGTTTTATAAATTTCAGCATACTTCGTCTTTGAGCCAAGGTAATATGATTATGAAGTATAGATGCTAGAACTGGAGGAGCCAGTTTCAAAAATGAAGGTTATCCATGTAGCAGGAACCAAAGGAAAGGTAATAAGTTTGTATACAAAGGAGTGCAAGTAAGTTCAGATTCATTACTGAAGTAGCCTGCTTTAAATAAATTATCATGGTTGCATGCTTACAATTTCTAGTATTTCTGGTCTGATACTTATGTTTACAGCAAATCAAGACGTCCTTAATGGATTCTTCAGTTTGCTTAGGGTACTTCAAATTGATTTTTGCAAAAGATGACTTTTTATGGCGCCATTAATCATCTTCACTAACGGTTACAATTCTAGCTTTCTTAATCCTGTCAATGTTTCTGTTTGTCCTTGGCCACTGAGGCATGTGTTTAGTTGTTCATCTTGTATCTGTTGGTACTTTCTGCAACTTCAGCTGACAGAATTTGTTCCTCCTTGGAAATTGAATTTATAATTGCAATCAATAGATGGGTGACTGGTGAGGATTTTCCATGTGCCGTGAGATGCCGCTGTGACTATGGTAGCAGAAAACTTGAAGAAACTTTTAAATTGAATAAGTTTTCAAGTCTTTTACACCAATTAATATGAAGGTTAAGCTCCCAACACGATCAACTTAAAGAGAGGAGGGTGGACCAAGTATAAATGACCACTAATATCCTGGACTTGCTGCCTTATTTAGTCAAAAAGTCAGCTTTACAGTAGACCAGTTCTAGGAGTCTATAGGCTTTATTATCGTCTTGCATTATAAATCTGGGCGGGTATTTTGCCATCTTTCCTCCTGGGTTGGCATATGTATGTTATACAACATTAGGTACCTCTCTCTGCCTTCCTTGTTGCTCTATATCTACTAGCGATGTAACACAGATTCAATTAGTAGTGTCTAGTATGACTTACAATTGTGTGATTGAGTTTTTAGGAGACAGCAACACAATTCAGTAATCATCATCTAAATTTTCTTCACTCAATTTGTTTTGATAATTAAATAGAAACACCAACAGTGACTACATTGAGAGTCGAAACCACCTTTTCTTCACTCAATCTAAGCTTACCAATGTACAAGAGAACAATTATTTGAAGTCTATGGAACTTGAGTGAACTAGATAGTAGGTGCATTCCTGCAGCCCTCTGCTCAGGATCTATTTTCGGAGTATAGGAAAATAAAGATGTGACCTGTGCTCATATGAATGTCCAATCATATCATCTATGGCATCAATAATTCCTTTCTATTGAGGGTCCATGTATAATTGTCTATTCCAATCCTTCCTTGGTGGCGAGGAAGTATTTGCAAATTGATCAAACCTGTTGGACAGATTTTCCACTTCCAAGGAAAACTTTTATCTTCTATCAGAATATTCCAATTTCCCCTATAGGGTTTGATTCTCAAAATAAAGTTTGTTCTTACTAAAACAAAACAAAAATAATCAAACAAAGTTCTTTGCGGTGAACTGGAATACAAAGAAACCTTCAGAGGTAGCATCAATCCTGTTCATGGGGCTATGTTTTAGGCTGTGCTGTAAGCATCTGTAAATGATTGGGCCAAACTAACAATATTAATCTGTTTTCGACATTTCTCAGTTCGTATAAAATGTATACATGCATGTTGATGTACTTTTCGTATAATGCACAAAGGTTCAAAATAATAAAATATAGTGCACTTTTAGATTTCATGGTTATTGTGTTAATTATTAATTTTTTACTTCCATGAGTACTCATGATTCAGTTAATTATCAAATCAAACAAACAAACAAAAAACTCGTGATTCAGCATTCTTACATATCTGTACCTTTACATTTGCCATACTGTATGAAATCAATTAAGACCTTGTTTTTTATTTTGCTTGTTTCATTGGAAAAGAGTTGTCAAATATTTCTGTGAAATTTTTAAGCATATGAAATTGTTTCACTGATTATATTTCAACTAAAATTTATGAAGGGATCAACATGCACTTTTACAGAAGCCATATTACGTAATTGTGGATTCCACACTGGGCTTTTCACATCTCCTCATCTCATTGACGTTCGAGAAAGATTTCGCTTGGATGGGTGAGGTTCTCAACATTGAATTAATGTATCTATGCAGATTGGCAAAAAGTTCTTCGTACTATTCTCGATATCTTTCAGAGCATGATATCTTGATAAATACTAGTTTTACCTCCCCATTGCCCCAAAGATAACCAAAGAGATAAATGTTGGCCACCACATGTATAGAATTCGAGATTTTGGGCTCTGTTCTAGCAATGTTTTCTTTTGGCTTGAGTGGACTGTGGGTAGGATATAGTGGTGAGGTTTCTTTATGAGGTGTAATCTTCCTTTAGCTCTATTTTCCCACTGTAGATGAAGACAGGATTGTGGCTAAACAGAAACTTGAAGCTAGGGTAAACGAGACCTTTTTAATTTTCAATTTGCTAGGGTTGGCACCAAAGAATATAAATTATTTTTACTTTAAGGATTGCACTAAATTTTGGGCCCTACTTAAATGCCTACTGTACTCTCATTTTATCAGAAAAATTATGTAATTCTGTATACAACGTTGGGTGTGATATAGTATTTGAATTTGTTTCACTTATAAGTTTGGTACATATTTGTGGTATTTGTTTGTTTCCTTTCTATTTTATTGTCCCTTTAGTGAGGATACATGTAAAAGATACATATGTTTTCCTCCAGTTAAAGTGTTGAAATATCTAAAATAACAGTGCAGATGCATTTGTTGACTTTTCCTTTCTTGTTGGTTATTTCAGTGTGGATATATGCGAAGAGAAGTTTTTGGCATATTTCTGGTGGTGTTTTGATAGACTGAAGGCATGCACATTTATATCAATTTCTACTATTACTTGTGTATTTACTGAGAGTTTTATATTGTCTTCTCAAGCATGTATGTTAAGAATGTTTTTTGTTTTCTACTTTTCTTGATTTATTTATATCTGGTTTCAGTTAAATCCTTAAAGAAAATAATAGTAGCTCTTGAAGATGCTAAGTTCCTAACTGAGGTTGAGAGAATCATTATGAAATTATTGTTGCACAATTTTTGGTGGTTGCTAATTTCTCTGAAACACAACATATGCCAATAAATATTGTTCGGATATTTTTATTTATCAAGTCTAGTAATTTATGCGATGTTGTCAACTCTTGTTATAAACCATCCAACTTCCAAGGTCATGTATCAACTGGGGTGGAATTTTGTTGGACCTTGAAGTTTTACAAGGGAGTGAGTAGCAGAAGAAATATCAATTTACATAATGATGTTTTGGAAATTTTTTTGAGTATCATCCACTGAGTTATGCAATTAGTAATGCAGAAATTTGAAGATTTCTCAATGTGCTTTTCCCTGATAACTTGACAAAAAATATATACTAATTAGTTTCTAATGCTGATGTTTCCTCATCCTATCCTATTATCCTTGTTCCTAACTCCTACTTTTTTGTTACTTAACATGGTGTCTTTATGTCTCTGATGTGCTATATTCCCATTATTTACTTGAGCAGGGATTGATTTATATGAGGAAATGAAGTGTGTATTCCTATATACTCCCCCGTCCTCAAAAGGATGAGCAAAGTATAATTGGCACACATATTAAGAAAAGTAAAAGTAGAGGAAAGAGAGTAAAAAAGGTTCCAAATTTATCCTTAATGGCCCCACAAGATTAAATAAAGTGTAAGTACTTTTATTTTTCTATAGTTAAGGACTCCACTAAATGACCAAGTTACTCTTCACTTTATGTATTTTATCTCATCCTTTTGGGGACAAAAATATTTGTACTTTAGTCATCCATTTGGGGATGAGGGAGTATATATTTGCATGTGTGCATGTGTGTACTCTGCAGTTTGAACAATCAAGGATATCTCGATTAGCAGTTGGCTTGCAGGTTTCGAAATCAATATATCATTGCATAGGCAATAAATATTTGTACAGAGACTGCTCTAGGATCTGTCTAAATTCCTACTAGCCAGTTTTATTACATGAAACATTGGTTGGATGATAAGGTATTACCAAGAGTTAATTCAAGCCATTGAAGTTTACGAGTTTTTGGGAACAGAAAAAGTTCAGGTTTGCTGTTGGATTTAAACGATGTTCCCAGAAATCATTGACACGAAGCAAGTCCATTGTATATTTATCATCCTTTAATTTATTTATGTTTTAATCTTTTCCCCAACATATTTGGTTGGTAAATGATATCTGGCTGATCCCTAATAGTAATAACAGAAGTACAAGGCATAGGATAGTTTTAAACTAGCTTGTTTTTCCTAGCTTTTACTCTGTTTTTTTTTTTCCTTTTCAAATTGATAAAAGAAAATGAAAAAGTAGGACATGCTAAGATTGTTTGAATAATCTATTCATGTTATACTAACATGTATGCTGCAATATCATTTTGACACGAAATATCTGGTTTGCCTATCTGATGGGATCACGCTTGAGTATATTTCTCATGCTTGCTTCAGGAAAGAACCAGTAATGATATACCGATGCCTACTTACTTTCGATTTCTTGCACTACTTGCCTTCAAGATATTTGCAGAAGAGCAGGTATTTGAGCATTTATTTACCAATTTCAAAACCTCCATTTGCCACTCTGCACATAGATACATAATCACAGTCTCTGCCTAATACTATACAGAGTTTCGGTATAAACATTTTAGAATTTGTATTTTGTTCTCATGGATTAACTTTGATGCAGGTGGATGCTGTTATCTTGGAGGTTGGTTTAGGTGGAAAGTTTGACGCAACAAATGTGGTATGGGAAAATCGAAAGATTCATTCAAGTTGGAGAATAGTTTGTCTAAAATTTTAGAATTAACTAACTTTCACTAATCAGTTGTGGTCGTTTTTATGCTAGGATAAAGTTATTGGAATAAATGTCTTGTAAAATAAACAATGGCATCACATTTCAGGTTCAGTCACCAGTTGTGTGTGGTATATCATCTCTGGGGTATGACCACATGGAAATTCTTGGTTAGTTTTTTTTCCTATGATTCCTTTACCTGTCCGTCTTAAATTGTTTTTTTGTTGTTGTATTCAGAAGTGGGTGTTGGATACATTATTTGCTTTATTAAAGATGCTAAAACATATCATCATACAATATTCTGCGGCATGCAACATTTGTCGCACTGACCAATATATACATGTGTGTACATACACACACACCTGTATATATATATATACACTCTGCTCCATAAAAAGAGTTCATTTGATTGCCTTCCTAGTCAATTCGCAAAATCCTAGATTCAAAATTGATGAGAATTTAATTGATTTTGATTTAGTGGAATAGTTAACATTGTAAACTCTACTTAAAAATATTATTAAGTACAAAATTGCTGTGTCAAAAATTACAGAAAATTTACTTCACAATTTGAATTTTAGGATTTCGCAAAATAACTAGGATCAAACTCAGATGGGACTCTTTTTGTGGAACGGAGGGAGTATATGTTATCACAACTCATCAGTCATTGTACCATTGCACAATTTCATGGCCAAATTCAATATATGGATTCCTTTGTTGCTACTACCAGCATTATACAAATACGAGGGATGCTATAGTTCAGATAGTGAAATATATAAGAAACTGATTCACCAAGAGTAAAAAAAGAAGACTTGGTGAATGTTAAGTCTGGTTTGCTTGGGGCCGTGACTGGTAAAGTCGAATGAACATTTAATATTGTTGTAAATCTACTTTTGGGAAAAAAGGAAGTTACCTTATCCACGTAGATACTTTATTGTCTATGAACGATATTTCTTCTTTTCTAAATGACTTTATTCATCAGATTCAGAATAAACGTAATTTCCCGGTGGGGAATTTTGAATCATACTAATTTGATATTATTCATAAAAATGTTCTGGAGATGAAATATGAGCAAGATGAGTTTAGTAATATAACAATCTTTCTTCAAACACCCAATCAAGGGTTTGTAAAATATTTTCATGTTAGTTGTTTTTAATAGACTCTGTCCTCTGTCATCGTGGTTCTCATTATCTTAAACTTGTTGTATTGATTTTTTTTTTTTTTTAACTAGCAAATTATTATCAGTCTATTTTTCCTCTCAAGCTAGATATCTATTTTTTTATTAATCTGAGATCTTTTTACTATCAAACCATTGACTCCAAAACGGTATTCTAGTTTGACTTCCAAGGGATAAAGGGTGATTATATCTTAACCCAGTTTTATAGTAGGTTTTATCCACAAGAAAAAAGCTCTATTGAGGTAAAAAAAACCAGTTTTTACAGAGTATAAGATATTAATGTTAATATTTTAGATTTTAGATTTTTTCATTTAATGAGGTACACGAGCCCAGAATAAAACAAAATAATCACAAACTTTGTACCAGCTCTGTGAAAAATTATTTTATATAAACCATTGAAGAGGACATCATTGATTGGACTGAACCAATTTCCAGGCTTGTCAGACAGGTCCTTTTAGGATCAATTAAATGAAGAATAAATATATTTGTATTGTTTTTAATTTCTTTCCTAATCTTTTCTGTTACACTTATTTGGCACTGAAAATGCCAACGGATACTTTTGTTTTTAACCTGAGAGTTGAATACTTCACAGGATTATTAAGCTGAGGTTGCCTATAGGTTGCAATTACCATAGTCTATAAGCTATACACCAAGTCAAGTCGACATCCACTTATACGTTATGTATTATAGTTATAATCTTTTGTATTGGGATTCCCAATTCAGCATCCGAGTATGCTGTAGCAATGTCTGTAAGTTTAGTACTCATATATAAAAAAGTGTAGGCTACGTGCTTAAAGCATCAGCTCCCGTTTTAGTTTCAGTTACTACCTGTGCTGCCAGAGTTTTAGTTATCTTGGCTTTCAACATTTGGCAACCTAAAAAGAGCTGAATCAGTTTAAACCATATCTTTTTGGTTCCAAGTTCAAACAATCTCTGTCTGTGTTTTATTTAGTTAGGTCACATTTCTTTCAAGCAGTCAAGTCTAATAACTAAGTTTGCTTTGATATCTCTGATACCTTACGAGCAGGGAATACTCTAGGAGCGATTGCTGGAGAAAAGGCCGGTATCTTCAAGGTATTTGTCACACTCATTTTTTTTAAAAATAAAATTTTTGCAGTAGTAACTGTATCTGATACCCAAACAATTTTTGTTGTTGTTTTATTTTGTTTTCAGACAGTGAATTTTATTTTGTTGTGTTTACTTTTTTGTTCCTATTGGATACCTTTTGTCTTGATCCATTAACTGATGCTGTGATGCACAATAGTAAAAATTTATTTTTATTATCTTTATGCTCTTAGTTACTTTTTTGCCTTGGTCCGTCATATGATGCAGAAAGGAGTTCCAGCCTTTTCAGTACCCCAGCCTGATGAAGCTATGCATGTGCTTGAAGAGACAGCTTCAGTGTTGGATGTAAGTTGCAGTTCATTATTAGGTCAACACAAAATTGAGAAAACATCTACTTTTTGAAGTGTAAATTGACTTGAATACTCAATCTAACTCTGAAGCTACTGATTGAGTGGAAATAGCTGTTTTTGGGAATGAAAATTAAAGTTTTCTTATACTATATTGAGTTATTGCCATAAAACTTTGTGGCCAAGTCATGAATTCCTTTCTTTTCCCTCCCAACTAAAACAAGTCTTAACCAAATATGTTGCATCTATAACTTACAAAAGCATTTGACATTTGCTACAGAAAATACACTTTTACCATTTACCAAAAAGGCAAGAATATGTCTGGTTATAATATAGTGCTCATCCTTTCCATATTAAAAAGCAGGTCACCTGTGCTACACTAGACTGGAAAAATGAGAGTTGATGTTTCTAAGGATAACTATGCAAATTTTGCTGATTACAGGTCCCTTTGAATGTAGCAACTCTTTTGGACCCGAATTTGCTGAACGGTCTACATCTTGGACTTCATGGTGATCACCAATACTTAAATGCTGGTCTAGCTGTAGCATTATGCTCTACTTGGCTTCAAAAGGCTGGCCATCTTGAATTCAATTACCTGGAACAGACTGTAAGGTCTTCCAAATGAGGGTTTTTGTTTCCATTGTTTTGATCATTTTTAACAAGTCCTTTCATTTCTGCTTGGAAATAGACTTCTCTGCCTGAGCAGTTCATTGAAGGGCTTACAACAGCTACCTTACAAGGACGAGCCCAGGTTGTCCCTGATCAGTTCATTGATATTGAAAGGCAAGGAGATCTGGTGTTTTATTTGGACGGAGCTCATAGTCCTGAAAGCATGGAAGTATGTGCAAAATGGTTTTCTCTTTCCATCAAAAAAGATAACGAATATCCGAAATCCTTAAATAGTGAGGCACTTGATAGTTCCAGAGCCTCAGGTGAACGTGTACATGTTTGCCATAATGGAGCCTCAATAAAGAAGTCCACACAGGTAAAAACCCAACTTAACTCAACTCAACAAAGCCTTTTATTTGAACTAAGGGGTATGCTGAAAATGAATCCCATATGTAAGCACAAAAGTAGAAAAGCACAAAAGTAGAAAAGCAAGGAGAAAATAAAAAAATAAAAGCAGTAAATAAGAAAAACTAAATAAAAGAATAGAAATAGGTGGGGAGAAGAAAGCACACACACTCACATATAGAAACATCCATATGAGTAAAGGTTTATTTTATACAGTTTAATCTGATCTTTGCTGGTGCATTTTTGGGAAAAAGGAACAAATACGGAATATATTATTTATCGACGAGGAAAGTTTACTCCTCAATCGTCTATGACAATGAGAAAATAGTAAAGTTATCTGTATACTGTCCATTAAATTATATTTTCAAACATTTTGCCGCTTGCTAATGGGTTGGAAGCTTCATAAGAATGTAAATAACTGCTTTAAAGCACCTGTGATTTATGACATTTGATAAACGAGTGTTCAGAAAGCTCACTACTAGAATTTTTTTAAGTAGTATAGAACTTACGTATTGGTCAGTTTTTTTTTTCTTTTTGCCTTCTGAATATCAAAACTATTATAATTGGAAATCCCCTTGAGACAACTCTTCTAAAGGACTATATTGTGACAGCTAACAACATTACATGTTTATAAGCAATTGTTGCTAGACTAAATGTATTGCTTTTTTGGTTTAACAATGACTTGCAATTTACTTCGATTTGAGCTTTAGAAAAATATATTAATTTAAAATTTCATCTTTATGCTATTTGCATCTGCGCCTTCAAATAATGTCCTGTCAATTTGCTTCAATTTGAACAAAATAAATCTCTAATTTCAAATTCTTTTTTTTAATAATGCGAACAAAAAATTGTCACGGAGCCGAGGCGGGACGCGGCGGTAATTGATTGCCAGGACGCCTAGGCAATAAGGCGCCCGCCATGGCGTCCATATGGCGACAAGTCGTAAAAATGTGCACTTTATACATTATTTATTTTACTTCAAAAGTATATTGCACAATAAAATTTTATATAGACAAACCCAAAACATAATAAATAACACTATGAAAAAGTCTTCACTCTCTACTGTCTCTAGTTATAGCTTAAGCAAGGTCATCAACTATGAAGTCATTTTCATCTCCCTCACGAGCATCACTCTCGTTCAAAGGAGTAAGGTCAAGGGTTGGGTTGGGTTAGGTTAGGGTCATGGGTTGAGTGACTTGGGTAATTGGAAAATTTCATGGGTTGTGATGAGTTACGATAAAAAATGACTTAATCACTTAATTTGGGCTCGCTACCAATGCGTGAGCCCTTCTCCAACGCCAGGACGCCTAGTCGTCACCTAGGCGACACCATGGCGACGTCATGACAACTATGCAAGAAATTGTTGAAAATGTATTTTGATATCACTGCCAAGTTCAGCAACAAATCTCCAATATTATTTTCAACCTAAATTGTAGCAATTCTAAATTGCATTAGGAAAGGATAATGTGTACCAACTTTGGTATGTGTTGTAAATTGAATAGTTTGATTTGGTATTTGGTAACTCCATAATACTCTTATAAAATTAATTCTTGTGGCCACTTATGCAGATATTGTTGTTTAATTGTATGTCCGTGAGGGACCCACAGTTACTCCTCCCACGATTGATGAACACCTGCGCTAGTCATGGTAAATATTTCATTGAGAATCATCCATTGAATTAGTCGGAATACATTAGTAACTTCCCTTATTGGTGATTTTATGAAAAATATGGATGGAACTCGGACCTGCTGCTGGAAAAGCATGTGACATTAACTTAAAATGGACAGAAAACAATCTTAAACCTTCCAACTCTTGAAAATTTATTTAGGGTCAATTTTTGAAGCAAAGTAACCGAGTAGATGAAAGATACTCTTACTTTGTATTAAGGCAATTATAATGTTGATTTGATTGTTCAGGAGTCCACTTCAAGAAAGCACTATTTGTTCCGAGCTTATCAGTTTATAACAAGGTCAGGACCAGTAACTTACCACCAACTGATTCCCATGTCGATGTGTCATGGCAGTTGACTCTTCAAAGATTATACGAGTACATTATCCGTGGTGAGAAAGGTGGTAATCTTACCCTTTGAAGTTAAACATATTTTCCTGTGGCAGGGATTGTTACACTGGACACCATATAACATTCCACATATCCCTATGTAATTGGTATAAATAAAAACATATAAGCATTATAAATACACTGATAATTCACGTTAGATTTCATGTGTTTGGATTCTGTTGATGTATGTAGTATGTACTATGTAGTATGTCGGAATTGTGTGAAATACTTGTTTTATTCATTGTCACTATAAAGCCAGTTGATTGGATGTGACTGATGGCAGGGGACCCAAAAAGTGCAGAGTTCACAAGTGATTCAAGTAAAGATGATACTGAAAGACGTATTAGGAGGTGTGAGAACAGCGCTGTGTTTCCTTCACTCCCTTTGGCAATTAAATGGTTGAGGGACAATGTCGTACATAATCAATCTACTCGTTATCAGGTAATGTGTGATACTTATTCTGCACAAGAAATCTGTTTTCTCTCTTTAGAAAGATGAGGCATATGGCTTACCTATAAAAAAAAGATTATCTTTTTCTATTAGGGAAAAAAAAGGAAGAAAAAATTGGGCAGGGGTACATGGCTGCTGATATAGTCAGAGACGATAGCATATTTTCTAGATGAGGATTGCTAAAACACGAGATGTTTCTATCTTAAAGTATCTCCAAAGAAGAAAAGGGTCATATAGTTATAGTTATACAATCCATAAATCTTGTTCCTTAGAAAAGACCTGCTTGTGGCAGAATGATTTTAAACTTGTACAATCAAGTCTTTAAAAATTAAAAGAATATTTTGAGAGAATAGGCAACGTTTGATTAGGTGCCAAAAAATTTCAATTCTAGTTTAACCATATCTAATTTGTAACATCAGTTATGATTCTAAAAATCTGATTAAACTGTAACCTAAAAAAGATCAAGTTGAAGGCATGACCAAGAAGCATGAAAACTAAGTTATTGCCACTCTAATTTTTACTGTTCAAAGAAGTTTTGGACTTGGGGGTTATTTTTTAATGTACAGTCAGCTATAACTTTGTTCTTGTAGCTTTATGGAATTGGTTTCCTGGAAGTATGCAGCTCCACTTGCAGCTGCATATGCATACATATATATATATGGGAAAAGGGAGTATGTGTCTTAGACACACACAAGTCTTGCACCTAATAGCTAATACGACGTAGTAATGATTGATAAATTGGTGA
Source organism: Panax ginseng (assembly GCA_020205605.1). Taxonomy (NCBI): domain Eukaryota; kingdom Viridiplantae; phylum Streptophyta; class Magnoliopsida; order Apiales; family Araliaceae; genus Panax; species Panax ginseng. The sequence continues at coordinate 19,165,778 of CM035136.1, read as the reverse complement.
AATGTCAAAACTATTAATAAAAATGGTGAAATGCCAAAAACACCATTAATGAAATGTCTTAAAATAATAGGACACACACGTGTGTCTAAGATAGTCGTGCACAAATGGCCCGCGGCCTGGGATGGACTTGGTCAACAACGGGCCTGGTCAAAGCCTGAACCGGCCAGGCCCGGCTTGCAAGGCTAGGAACAGACCACAATTTATTGACTAATATCCGGCCCAGCCTGGCCCTCTTAACAGTCCAGCCTGGTCTACGGCCTTATGCAGTGAAAGCTTGGCTTGTTACTTACTAGACCTTTTATAAGGAAAACTTCCTTTCTGAAAACTTAGTTTGAGTCTTTTGATAAGTTAATCAATCTCTTTTCCCTATATATATATATAATATTTAGTTTAGAATTTTCTTATAGACTAATATTGCAGGGGCAAAGGGTTTTATTTTCTTCTACTCTTTGGTTGATTTTGTCAGGTCCTTGTAACTGGTTCTTTACATCTTGTGGGTGATGTACTGAAACTAGTCAAGATGTGAGGCATAGATCAAGTTTGTACCCCTCTAGTTGCACGTAATTCTGTCCATACCAGCTTTGGCATTCATTGCGGCAGATTTGGGATGAGTTACACATCGGATAACCTCTTGAATCAAGTGAATGGAACTGCTTTCAAGTGGTGTCTTACAGAAGTTGAACAGAGCCCTTGCGACTAGCATTCTTTGCAAACATCTTTTCCATTCAAGTGTTCTCACATCGTTCAGGCTCTGTTTGGAACTTGGAAAACTCGAGGAAAAAAGGAAGGAAAATGAAAAAAATCTAAAAGTTTACTGGAGCATTTTAAATCCATTTTTTACATTATATTTTAGCATTGTTCTTAATAATATATTTTTTAGAAGTATAGATAGTTATATTTATCATCATTAAGGTACAAATATTTTCTTTTTTACATTTATTTTTCTGTTCCTTTACCTTTCATTTCTACCGCGTTTTTCAAGTTCCAAACAGTGCCAAAAGGGATGTTTGAAGTTTCTATCACAAGGATCTCAAGGGATAGGACATGTATACTTTTTCATCCATGTATGGAGAGTATTTGTCATTCAATGAGGAGAATTAGTAATAGGGATGGTTCAAAATAGCTCCTAGTTATGTATTAGAGGATGATGAGGTCAATTGGAACTGAACTTAGTCATGCTACATGTTACTGATTAGTGATTATGGCAAATGTTAACATTCTGTATACAGGATATGGCGATAGTTTTTATATTTATGGGGCTTAAGAGCAAGTTTCTTTGTTTGATCATCTTTATCCTTTTTGATGCTACAGCTATAAGCTTGATAGTTTTTATATTTATGGGGCTTAAGAGCAAGTTTCTTTGTTTGATCATCTTTATCCTTTTTGACGCTACAGCTATAAGCTTGTAAGTTACATCGGTACCGGTAAGATTGAACAACTTGTATGTGGAGATGGTAATATTTTGGCCTTTTGGGTATCATCACAGAGTGCACCAATGCAAGTGAAGTTCAGGCCATCCAAATGAGATTTTCTATTTATTCATTTGGACCATCTCTAATAATTATTGATAACCAAAAAAAATAAAATAATTAATGCCAATTCTTTTAATTAGATATGTAATATGGTGAACTAACCTTATAATATTATTCATATATTGATGTACGTCGCAATTGTGTATTTATACCAGATTCTCTTGTTGTGGAAATGTCGATTCCTTTAATTTTTAACCAAAAGTGATTTTTGGCAATAATATACCACATACAAAAGCTTGACTTGTATCAGAAGAGAAGCATACCAAGTTAGAAAGAACAAATTTTTTTATAAACAAACAAGCCAATAAGTTGTTATATTGCCAAGTGCAACTCAACTACTTTTACAAGATCTCTTCAAACTGCTGATTATACCCCCTTAAATGAGAAGTTACAAATAAAGCTCAAGACAGGATTGCAGATAAATAAATATAACCAATATAATATTCCAAAAACTAATCAGATAAATCTATACATGAAATCCCCCAGATAGAAGGTCCTGCCTAACCAACTCAATCACATCTATACACTCTCAAACCAGTCATGCCATTTGTCTATTTTTCTTTTTAAGTACATTACTTTCTATCACCCTCCTCCTAACTACAATGGTGACTGGCATAACTTCAACCGGACAATGAGTAAGGACCCTTCTCTTTCAGTTAAAACAAACCCGCAAACAAGTTGTAAACCATACAACAGCTAGTTCCAAGAATAAGCTTACAAAGGATCAGAAGGCTAAAATATCAGGCTGATGCTCACAGTAATTGGCGAAGCTGCTGTGTTTCTTTGCGTAGAGATTGAACTTCTTTCATGAGCTCAGCTTGGTTTTCCAGGATTGAGTTCATCACACTTGAGGTTTCCATCTGTAATGATTTCGGAAGTGAGTAAAAAACAACTAGAACAAAAACATAAGTAGGACAGTTTTCAGAGTATACCTCCTGCATGTGAAATTGTCTTATAATTTCTATATGAAGATTCCTCATATCTTCGTGAATGGATTTCTGGAATGAAGCTAGAGTTTCTTCAAGAGTGCGCTGAAACAACTGAAGCGTAAAGGAAGTTCCCTGCTGTGAGTCAGACTGTGATGGAGTTTTCTGGGGTTGTGTAATCCCACCCTGCCAGAAATATAGTAAGTAAACACACAGCATCTAACAAAGATTTCAAGGTTAATTTGTAATGCTTCATCATCGAACACACTTTCAATACATTTCATTTGAAACAGCAAATGATTAAGTCAATGCTGGCCACTAAATCTGACCAATGGATAACTTTGATGTTTTCAATAAGCAAAAAGGTGAAAGCGTGATGATGATAATTCATCACAAATAATCTGTTATGCTTATACATCCACAAGCATACACCTTGATGATTGGATTCAATAACAGGTTAAAACATAATTTACTGCGTTAAGCATCTGATAATTTCGTACATTCATAGAGGGAAGATTTCCAGCTTCTGCAGCAGATGAAACATCAGATCTGGACAACAAGTTATTCAAAAGTTCTTCTCTCGACTCAGATCCTGTTTTCTTAGTTTTAGGCGAACCCACCGACAAGGATACTCCCTCACTGAAGGATGGAGTAGTGCTTATTCTCTCGGCATAACTTGAGAATCTTCGTGGAAGGGTGAAAGCTGATCCCAGAGGCTCAAGGTTAGCCTGCCCTGTAATTCCTTTTGTACCTTGAGAAAGAGATGTAAAACTGAAGGGAACATGTTCTGAAAATCCTAACGTGGTGTCTTGATTTGAAGAGGTGTCTCGAGACCGTAAATTGGCCAAGCCAAGGCTCGAATTTGTTGATGAGCTCATAGTCATCTGGTTTGTAGACAGAGTAAGATCTTGTAATCCGGAAAACATGGATCCCGAAGATAGACTAGTAGATGACAGCGTTGCAAGTCTAGAAGGCAAGGTAACTGACTGACGATTGTGAGTAAATTTATCGGACAATCTCTCACCACCCCAAGCTTCTGGAGGAGTTATGGAGGAAGAGTCATCACTCGTAGAAGATGCAGTAGGAGTGGATACCAACTGTGAGAAGGAGGAACGAGTGTCATCCTGCAATTAAGTGTAGTAAATCAAATGTTTGTTTAAAGAAAAAAAATTACTAATGATTGAAAGAATAAATAAAAAAATGAAAACTTTAGACCATCAAGTTGTATTAAATCATTATAGGTAACCCTGAAACTCTACAAAAAAGACAGAAAAATACCTAGTTGTATGTTATCTAATAAAAGACCAATTTCTATGAGCTCTAAATTGATTAGATTTCCTTTACTATGCTCTTTTTTTCCACTTCAATAATTATTTGCCTTTGGGGCATTACACAGAAAAACTACCCGACATGATCTCACTTTCTTGATTCAAATAGAAACTAATGTAGATACTAAGACAAGAAAATATAGATGGAACTACAGAATGATAAAGGAAAAAATTGGAAGAAGTTGCCGTTGAGTGCAAAACTGATGAAAGAAGTCGATGGATTATATTGCCATGAAAGCAATGCCGCTCATGAAGGCAAATATGAGGATGGTGATATATTATATGTTCTGGCATACATGACAAACTATATCAGTTTTATGTTTAAAATAGCTGTTTAGTGTTGGCTTTATAGTTAAAAGGAACAAAAAGGAATAATTCATCCTCGAATCTTTTAGGGTGGATCATTGGTGCAAGGATTTGTCATGGAAAGACAGATTTCCACATCTGTTTCCACTTGTATCAAGGCCTTAGTTCCTAGATACATCTCTTATTCAGAGTCTTCTTGGAAGACCATTTCAAGACATGTAACTAAAATCTGAACACATTTTTAGTGAACCGTATGGGAAAAATATCCCCCCTGGTGAAGAGGATTTTTGTCTCACTGAACAATTTAAGCTCACATCAAGTTATAACCCTTTATGTTAATTCCTACAACTCAACTCAGCGATGCCTTATATCCCAGAGGACCCAGACTAGTTGAGTTAAGTTGAGTATTTTAAATCCTGACAACTCAACTCAGCAATGCCTTGTATCCTAGACTAGATGAGTTGAGTATTTTAAATCCTGGCATTTTTGTTCGACTTATGCACACTATTTCAAATATTGATAACTTGCGTGAAAGAGAGAATTTTCTGGTGAATAGGTTCTCTATGCCCAATTGGCTGTTGGAGCAGTAGATCGCTTGCTAAACGGAACGAGGGATGTGGAATGCTTTCTTTCTTCGGCATGAGTTGAATCATGCAAAATTAAGTCGAACATCTACTTTTCTGCTGAAAGGGCCCTGAGTTATTGGAAAAGGGGTTTAGCTCCCTACGATTTGATGTGGACAGTTTGGAAGGTTAGGAATAGGAGAGGAGAAATTACGAAGGAAAATAACTAATATCATCCAAGTGAGATGTCTAATGTTCAGCCTTCAATTCTTCTGGCACATGAGATCAAACCAGGTTCAGATATTTATTTCATTAATTTTCAGTAAGATTTGTTAGTAGGCTGTTGCCTGTTGGAGTGTTGATGTCCTATTTTCATAACCTTGTCATATCTCTTTAGGGGGATATAAGTTCTTGATTTCTTTCATTAGTTAGAGTCCAGATTCAGTGGTGAATTTCTTCAAGGCTTGTGAAGGGGCTAAGATAAGAAGGAACTTGAGAAAGCAGTGGGTGATGAATGATAATCCCTCGTTGTTTGTGTAGATTATTTGGAGGGAACAGAATGGTCCTTGTTTTGAGGGTCAGGACTCGGGAGAGAGAAAATTTTCATATTCAATATGCTTTGTAGTTTATCAAAAAAATTCTTTCTTTTAATAGGGTTTGAGTTTGTTAAATTTCTGGATGAATGAAGCATATCTGGACTCCACTATTTCTTTAATAGATATTTTGGGAGAAATTTGTGCCAGGGGATTAGTGTGATACTGGTGATTTTTTTAGGGGTTCCTAGTGTTGTTTGCTTCCTTAGCAAGGAGTTTTTTTTTTTGGCTTGTAGAGTTTTTCATGATATTTTAGATTTCGTATGCAGTGGAGGCGCATGGGCGACACCCCTTTTGGTGAGTTTTTATATATTCTTATAAGCATAAAAAAAAAAAAAAAGACTTTTCACCTTTTTGATATAACAGTTCCTTTCCTATTCTTTATGCCATAAATCCAACTTCCTGGCAAAATGCCTACGATTAAAAACCACCTAATTTTTTGCCTAATTATTCTTCTGATGGACCAGCCTGTTGACCCACAAATCGCAGATGTGGACCACATAAATACTTAAATATTTAGCCATGAACATCTAGATGAACTTCGCTACAAAGTGGTAGGCAACTCATTGAAAATGCTCATTAGAACCAAAGAAAGAAAGAGAAATCTTAAATCAGAAAAATATGTTGAAAACCTACACAATTCAAAAATAAATAAATAAATAAAATAAAATGTTAGGAACTAGAATGTGACATTAAAATTCTGCAGCCTGAATTACACTAGAGCTAAAACAAACCAAATGCTCAACTTTGACTCGTAACTAGTCAAATGTACAGCATACTGTAATTACCACAGGATTTCTGTTCCAACATTAAGTTGTTAAAAATTGAGGAACAAGCAGATGTTCTATGTTAAGTAGCAAGCACTTGGTCCATGTGTTCCTATGTAAAGAAAGAATAATAGGAAGCTAGAGATAGATGAGAAGCAAACCTGTTTGGAAGTTGAACTAGATTTCCAGTCTAAAATTGGATGAAGATCATTGTTCCCTTCCTCTGGAAAAGGAAACGTCCTAGATGAAGGAAACAGCAAAGGAGATTTTTTATCATAATCTTTCTTTGTTCCGTCATCCCAAAGCTTATCAAGCGTAGGTGTAATTGGCTTAACTTCCTGAAGTGGGGAAAATAAATCCATTTCATCCTTGAAGTTATAACTACGAGCTGCTTTTAATCTACCCAAAGTTCCACTTGCCCATAAGGTGCTTCGAAGCGGTGATTCCTCTGCTGTAGGAAAATTGAGAGTGCTTGACATAGATCCAATACTGCCTGCTGAGGACAATGGCTCTGAAGAGAGACCTGAACGGCCAGGATTTCGAGATCCCGATAAAGTTGTGGATATTGAAACGTTTGATGATGTCACAGAAGGAAGTGGGTCAGGCATAAGTATCGAATCCTCCACAGAAACTCCCAGAAGAGCAGTATCAGAAGTGCAATTATTTTCATTTACAAATACTGGTTTAGATCTTTGCCAGCATAGACTCGTGACAGCCTGAAGAAGAATATAGTATATTATTTACAAAACGCGGAAAATGAATTCAATATAAATCACATCAGAATTGGCCAAAGTTATATCATCAATTTATGCAATTTATTAAGAGTTGGAAACATGAATACTGATACTTCTAAAAAAAGGAAACATGGACACTGATAAATAGAACATTATAAATAAAGATATGTTATGTGGTTTTATACTTGAGCAAAAAAAAATAGAGACGCGTCCCGAAAGTTGCACACCAAATTCCTCTAATGTGCGTCAAGGGATTTGAAGTGAAAAGCAACCAAGTGACTGGGTGCGAGGCTCTGCCAACAATATCATAGATGCAAGGACAAGGCAACAACATGTGCAAAGGAGGCAACATTTTTATATTCACATGATTACAACTACACAAAGACTTGCATCAAGCCTACTAGAGGTTGTGAGAAAATTAGTGTAAGCAGTAGCAATTTGAAAGCAAGAAATTTGATGGGAACAAAAATGACAAGATAAAATACTTGCAAAACAATCTGGTTTTTTTGGGACAAGTGAAAACAATCTGAAGTGAGCCACCACATTTCTCTATATGACCAAGATTCTCTCTCTACATAGTCAGTTTGCTCTCCCTCATTGTACTCGCTCTACTTTTCACCAAATTGGAAACCAGCACTCTAACATTGGATTTGGGGTTCAGCAATTGCTTTTGGAGGTATTTATTTGTCACAGAATTTAAGAAAAAAATAGCAATGAGAATTATTTACCCTTCTCCTCCTACTGAATGTCAAGCAATCACTTTAACACTGCACTATAGATACTTCTCTAATTTACAATCAATATCAAACTGAAATGTTGGGTGTGGTACATTGATATTTGCAGGAGATCTTCAAGTATATTTACGTGGTGATAGGATTGTGGAATTTGACTTGAATGGAAATGCAAAGATAGGATAAGTCATAAGAGCATAAGGAGATGAATGATGATGGAACTGTAAAATTGTAGTCTTTCCCAAGTGGTGTAAGGTTTGACAGAAAAAAATAACAGAACAAGAAGAAAAAAGAAGAAGGTACATAGGGATGGTTCCAAGTAGTGCATCAAGTTAGCTTTAAAGATTCTTTCAATTTTGGCAAGTTCAAGTTATCTTTAAAGATTAACATTCTGACAGCAACTTAGAATATTGTAGTAGATGCAAAAAACCAGATTTTAAGAAGCTTGAGTATTGGTCTCAGAAAACAACATCATATAAACTAAAGGAATGGCTCGTGCACTATACGTGCTTGTCACAAAATTGGGGTCTTCAATTTTCTTTATTGAAAAGAACAAACCCTTAAGGATAGTTAAATCTTTTGTAATTTCTAAAGAAAAGTGTAGGGCTTACATTTTAAATTGAATTGAAAATATATGAAATTTAATTCTTAGGTTTTATTGAAATCTGGTAGAATCAGAATATGCCACACGGCACAAAAACAGAATTTGGCATAACCAAACCCAGTCATTCCCTTCACATAGTAAAATAGGTGAATCAATACAATATAAAATGGCAACCAACAAAAGTAATCCACAGATAAAAGGAAAGCCACTAACAGTAGAGAGGTTTTTTATGCTTCGGTGATCTAATGATTAAGAATGAGTACTATAAACACATAAAAATAGAAACTACTTAAATTTTGACATGTAGCAGATAAATTGATATAACATATATACACAAAACACACACACACAGAGAGAAAGAGAGAGAAAATTGCCTCAGAATTTCCATAAGCACGAAGAACACTGAAAGGTTGTGGCTTTCCACGAACATCGTAGAATACTACCCGGCCACTGCTTGTTCCCGCTGCCAATATGTTTCCATCGTCTCTAAATGCCAATGAAGAGAAAGGTACCTCATAAGGAATGCAAAACGAGGGTCTCCTACTCCCCGAATCAAAAGTGTATAACTTTTTGTCCAGACCGATGCTAGCAATTACCTGCCATAGTTACATGGGAGCAAAATTGAGGAACAACAAAAAGCTGACCAAATTTTAAAGTTGCCGGACATGCTTAGTTTTATTTATGTTTTGTTAGATGACTTTAAGAAGCATATATTGAACACATGTATTTGCAAGATTCAGTTTCCTTTTTTCTATGAATATGAAACCTTTAAAACATGATAATAAATAAAGGTAGACCTTATCATTTGTTGGTGAGAAACTAACACCAACAGTTGGTGCGGAATGCTGCTTCAACCAAGAAACCTATAATTGCAGATGATGACTATTAAATTGAATAATAATAATAATAAAAATAATAATAACAACAACAACAACAACAACAACAACAACAACAACAACAACAATAATAATAATAATAGAAAGAGTCTTCTATCCACCAAAACATAAAATGAAGAACACAATCAAGAAAGAACAAAAAGCAGAGAAAAGAAAGAGGACTCGCCAGAGTCGTCCAAAAAAGAAAAAAAAGACGAAGAAAGAAGAGTAGAAGAGGATTCTCAATACACAAATTACCAAATTTAAACTGCTAGTGGTGATTCGCCAAAGACCCTAGATATGGTTGAGAATTTTCTGAACATAATTCTTTGTTCTATGTAACATGGACTCAGGATCATTGTCGGGTTGGGGAAGTGTCCCACACTAGCCTCTCCTATTTCTTAGAACATTTTTCACTATTTTAAGCTATTTTGGAGCGTCCACCTGCCACGCCCAAACTTGTCTCGACTCGTGTGGAAATAGGCACTTCACCCTCAATAGTCCATGTAACACAGGCTTTATGGTTCATTAAAATATCAAGTCACAAACCTTTGGGTTACGACCAGTCGAATCCCATAAATGAATTGATCCATCATCACCAGCTGTCACCAAAAGGTGCCTGCTAATCCGAGAATAATCAAGCACCCTCAAAACCTGGTCTCAGACCATCAGACAAACATCTAGCATATCAGGACACAAAGTTATATAAATTACAAATACCAGAAAATAATTATGAATTTTTAGTGGCTCAACAGTAAAGTCCAAAGTACGAGCAAAATAAACACCTGTTCATTAGGATCCTTGAGCTCGGTTGCCCTTGCACCAGAAGCAAGGTTGTGAATAATGACGTCCCCACTGAGACTGATGGAAGCTAAGTGCTCGTCTTTGCAATTATACATCGCACCAGTTATTGTATCAGTATGACCTCTTAACCATTTGATGCAGCGTTTCCTCTGCAAATCCCATATTCTTACAACTTGACCACTTCCCCCAGAACAAATGTATCTGGATCCTTTGTTGCTAAAGCTGATGCTAGATATAGACTCCTGTAAATTAATTAAGAAAAATAATTTAAACTATACAGAGAAATCAATGTCTCAAGGATGTAACAAAAAAAAATTCAATCCAATAATTGGATAAAGCTAACAATATACTGTAGGTTAATGTAAATCTTCTGTTTGTTGCTGTTAGATTTTGTAATCCTGTTACTTCTGGTGTTCATTATTTTTCAGAGGCAAGCCCTTTTTTACTTGTGTAATGTCTTGTTGAGATAATAATAAATTGCAGATACCAATACAAGCTTCTATCCATCTCAACCCAAAAGGCAAAAAAAAAGAACAGAAAATCAAATTTCTGCATATAGAATAATTATTCTAGATTAAATATTGTGTGAGACTAAACAAAACTGAACCTGGGTAATGCTTGAGCTAACACAAATCCATCCTTAACCACCAGAAATTAACTAGGAAAATGTAAATTTGTAATCGATTTAAAAAAAACTTTGATTGAACAAAAAAACAATGTTAGGGTCACATATACAGATCTTCACACTAACATTTATTATCTTTAAAAGTAAATTGTGGTCACGTAGACAAGTGTAAAATAAAAATCAACCAACAAGAATTAAAGTACTGTCACAATTATAGTTCTTCTCCATCAGAATAGGCAATTTCGTTTGTGTTTAAAGCAATATACATATAGAAAATACACGCTAACACAAATGCAACTTACAAATTCACCAAAACCAAAAAATTATTACCTCGATATTGTCGCCGCTCTCGTTGCCGGCAGTTGGAATTGTACCCATACTTTGCCCATTTTTACGCCACAAAGATATCTTCTTATCGTCTCCAGCACTCGCCACAACCAAATCTAAAACAATCGCATTCTCAATTGAGAAATCACACTCGTACAAAATCAAGAAATTTGAACTTACAACTCATTATTACATATTTAATCAAACATTATCTAAAGTATGAAGTGTGCCTGATTAGTGTGTTTAACTCACTGGTATGATTCCATTTAACGGAATTGACTTGAATCCCCGGCGAAGGAGTGTAGCTTAGAGTACAAGGATCGCCGGGCTCCACCGAGACGTCAAAGAGCTTCACGGTGTCGCCGCCACTAGCCGCCAGTAGCGCCATTGATGGATCGGTGAAGCTCATCAAACTCTGTATTATACAGAAGATATACACTAGTTTGTATGTATATAGACAGATTATTTAAAAGTAATTCAAATGGGGGAGATTCAAGTTCCTAATTGAACTCAAATTGAGAAATAATAACTGGAATGAAGTTCGATTTGGAGAGAAATTTTTGAAATGAAGAGTGTAAATAAAGTGACAAAATGGTGGGTGTATTTCATCATTTCTGCTTTTTTGGATGTTTAAAACCCTACCCAGGAGAGGAGAGAAGAGAAATTCAAACATAGAGTAGGAGCAAAATAGACGGACTATGATAATCGGGTCGGGTCATCCATCATTATTGTTGAACCTCTTCTATTTAAATTCAAATCAATACAATTTATATTTTCACATGTAAATTTGATAGTTTCAAACATGATCTAAAACAGAAAAAAAAATAATAATAATAAGATTCCAACGATATATTTTAATTCACTTTAATAATAATAAAAATCTTGTATTTTGTGAGTTCCAAAAAAAATAAAAAGATATAAATTAAAAAAGTTGTTGGGAACATCATGTGTAAAGTAAATTTTGTTAGGTTGTAAATAGCGGAAAATATTAGGAATTATGAAAATATTGTTTTTCTCATTTTTTTGGGGTCTAAATATGATCATTTTTGCACAAGATCTTTGATGCAAAAATGATCAAGTTTCTACGCTCAATCTGCACCATGTCATTGTGTGACAATCTCTCTCATTTTATCACTTACAAAATTTGCATTTTAATATCAAGCTATTTAATATTCTCCTTGAGATGTAAATTTTACATTTTGATATCAAGTTTTCAATATTAGTAGAATAAATTGCAACTTTGTGGTTGTGATTGATTTATACTTTTGCTAGTTCAACTAATGGTCACGACGATAGGATAGTTGGGGATTTCGTTCCCCGGTGAGTGAGTAGTTGTCCAACTCATCGGTAAATTGACGAGGATTACAAAGGGGGCATCGCCACTAGAAGTCAAGCGCCGAAGCGCAAGGTGTAATTGGATTAGTAGCTCAGTCCCTGCTTTTACTAATGTATTGGACTTGAATCCATGTTATAGTAATTAGAATTTTGGGTTCTTTACACTATTATACAACAATTAGAAAGTAATTACAAAATTAGTACATCCATAAAATAATGACAAAAAGAGTTGCACACAATAAAAGCATACAACGGGACTTGTAGAGCTTACACTATTGAACAATTCAACAGGAAAATATGCAATAATCCACCAATTTTACGACCAAAAAAGGTCTGATATAATACATCAACAAAAAAAGTGTAACTACAAAAACATCTGGATGTTTATTGTGAGTGACCAATAACCAGACATATGGTAACCTTTTTGTTGATGTAAGGTAACCGAGATTGTGTTACACAATATTGAATAATATTTTACATTTTTTTCTTCTTACATTAAGTAAAAGGAAAATCACACGACTACTCTCTGATTCCATTATGGTTTAACAAGATAAAGAAAACAAATGCATGTAACACTTGGTAACTGTTCTGAATTTTTTTTAATGATTATTTGGTTACCCACAAAAACTAAAATGATTACCTTTGTATGAAGGTTTGGTTACCAACTGCACCATATTCAAAATAATTTTAATTTTAAAAGATTATTTATAAGTAACCAGCAGCTACATAATTGAGAACTCTTACATGACATTTCGGATACCATCTGCACCTTCTGTTAAAAAAAATTAATCATACATACATTACCATCACTATAAAATTGATCATCCGAGATACCTCAATGAGATTTATTGGTCACTATATATTGGACAATTGGACGCTTGTTTATTGCGTTGTCTAATTAGGGTATATATACATTAGAACTTCGACATACCATAACTGGATACTTTCAAATTAAAATTTAAAAAATATTATAAATTGGATAAGTAATATATAATGGAATTCCTCAATATGTTTAATGTGTTAAAATAATCAAAAGATAAATAGTAATCAACATGATGAAGTTATGTCACTCACTAATACACATTTGGTTACCCGTAAAGGAAAAAGTCTAAAAAACACAATATGAACAAACAAACAATGTCAAACTACTGGTAATAGAATCAAAGACCAATTAACAGTATCTAAATATATAAGCACTAGTAACCAAAACACAATCAGCAGGTGGTGAAATCTCCTCCCTACTCAACATTTGGTATCAGTTTACCATCGACTTTCATCAACAACTCTAGTATTTCCGAACTCGAATTCGACGGCAGTGGTGAAATCTTCTCCCTGCTCAGCTCTGTAGTGTGATTAGTTTGGTTTACCAGCAAGTTTTCTTCTCACTCCTCTTTTATTTCCTTAATCGCTTTCGACGCCGACGCCGCTTTCCCCGATTGCGAGTGACGCGGCGTCATTGGCTCTTCCGGTTAACTCACCGCTGGAATCGACCGTGTACATTACCTTGTACTCGTGGAGATCAATTGCGCTCCAGGATTGATTTCTCCGTCTCGTGACCACCAGGAAATCAGTAACGATGTCGGGCTTGAAAGTTTTCGACGGTGGCTGTTGTTTAAAGGTCAAATTCTCTGGTTGGTCAATTTTAGAGACCAATGCACCTTCGAAAAGCTCCGATCCTTTAAGAACATATTCTTACCCGTGAGCTGGATAGATGAAATCGTTTTCCCCTAAATCATGCCACACAAATCCGTTCTTGTAGCTCTTGATAATCGAACATAATACTCCATAAATTAGCTAAAATACAATTAAAGGGATACCAAATGCACTAATTTTGTAAATAAAATATTGAAAATGTATTAATTCTGTAAATAGTTTCTAAATGCACTTTTGTTTTTTTCCTAAAAATGTACTAAGAAATGTAAATAACCCTAGAATTTTTTAGTTACTATAAAATATTGTTTGGTGTGTGAAATTATGGATCATTATAAAACGTGTGAGTAGACTTGACAATTTGTTTTATAAACTGATAGGTCAACCTAGATTAACTAGAACCATTTAGATTGGTTAACTACTTTAAATTTTTTTAATTGGTTAAAGTTTCAACTCATATTTTTCAACAAAAAAAAACAAGTCCAAACAGCTAACTGTTTTTTAACCCTTTTTTTTAGTTCCAACTAAGATATATTAGCAGTAGGCCACTAGGCCTCCCATTATTATGATGACCTTGAAATGTTCCTATAAGTTGCCATCACATCCTTATAGTACTTCATCTCCATCCATACCATTTTGTCTCTATTTATTTATGAAATGCTTTTGGACGAATCAATACCTTATATATAAAGACATCACAGCCGATCCTTTAAATTATATATTTGGGTGATTCAACTCACTCAATTTAAAATCAATTAAGAGTTAACTCGCTCAATCAGAAAAAGCTCACGCTAAATTGGAATCCAGCCTTCCTCTGTTCATGTGACAATCCAGAATTTTGCGAAAATTATTAATAAATAAAGTATATTAAGTTATATATTTTATTTAATGTGTAAAGTGAGATATGTTGAATTTGATTGCATAAATGTCTACGTGATGTGAATTATGTGATTTTAGTCTGAATGTTTAGATATTTAAATAAATGTGGAAAATATACATTTATTTGAAAAGTATATTTAATAGTTAAATAAAACTATTAAATAAGTTAGCTTAAATTAGCTACAAAATGAAATGAGTAAATTAATTCGTTAATTGAAAGTTAGTGAGTTAGGTTTGTTTTAATTAGTTAAATAATGAAATTTATTTAATTAATAATGATAATTATATTTATGTTATAATAAATAATTATAACATGAATAATGGAATAATATTTCGTATGATGGTAAATGGATGTACATTAAAAATATAAATGATTTAAGCTACAAGATGTAAAATATTTGCATCTTAAAATGTGTGAGACCTTTATTATTTATGAAACAAGTAAAATATTATTACATGATTAATAATATTAGATAATGATTAATAATATTAGTAAATAATTTGAATATTATTAAATGATTAATAATATTAGAAGGTGATTAAAATATTATTAAATAATTAATAATATTTATAAATGATGAAGATATTACTAAGAAATTGAGAAGTAAATAAAATATTATTAAAAGATTAATAATATTAGACGAGAATTTAAGATGATAGTTATGTGATAATAATATTATCAAATGA
Organism: Panax ginseng; assembly: GCA_020205605.1. Lineage (NCBI taxonomy): Eukaryota > Viridiplantae > Streptophyta > Magnoliopsida > Apiales > Araliaceae > Panax > Panax ginseng. The sequence goes on along the minus strand of CM035136.1, from coordinate 19,150,512 downwards.
CGATAATATTACTAATGAGTTAAAGAATTATTCAACGTTTGATTATGTGGCTAAATGTTAGCTAATTTATTATTTGAGTAATAGTATTGTGAGATAAAATGTATTATGCTAATTGGAGGATCAATCTTGTTAATGATAGGTCTTTCATAAGAGATTAAATTAGATTGTTTAGAGGTAATCAACGGTACAGGCAAGTTTTCTAACTCAAACTCGAGTTAATAATTTTTAAGAATGCTAGTGGTTTAATTATTGACAATTATTCCACATCTATGATTATTGATTCGCACTAGTGCACATTGCATATGTTTATCAGGTATGAAAGGTTGATCACCTCATTACCAAAGTATTTGTTCATGGTAATTGTTGACCACTCAGCGTTATTAATTCAATCATCTATGTATTGAAATTTGATTCATGTTATTTCACAATTATTACATTGTTGAAAACTTGAAAGCTTATTCATTCTTTTCAATCATGATATATCTTCAATTAAATTTAAACTTGTTAGGCAAACTTGTTGCTCACCCTTGCTATATCATGATAAAAAATTTCAGATTTAAGAGGAAAGCTTGAGTAAAGACAGAAGCAAAGACAGTGCAAGATTTAATTATGGTGCAGTTAAATCTATTAAATTTTTTCTGATGAAAATAGCATTGTAAACCTTTTTAGATATTGAAGGTATGTATTAAGTTAAGGTTGTAGACCTTGGGAATGATGTGTAAAAGTTTAATGTATAAACAATTTATGTTTATATCTTCCGCAATAGTTATAAAAATGATGTACCAGGTCTGAGGTAAAAAGTACCCGGATTTGGGGGTGTCTCAATTGGTATCAAAGCCGTAGGTTATAAACCTTAGGTAGGGGTACCTTAGGCTATAACCGCGGAGATGATAAGGAATAAACTCACATCGAGTTTAAGTGATAAGAAATGAATTTAGGAAATTCATTATTAAGTAAAGAAGAAAATAAAGAAGATTCAAAGAAGAATCTTGAAGAGATATAAAGATAAGAATCCGGAGTTACCTGACTCCAGTAATAAAGATGAAAAGTGAAAATAAATAGACAATGTCTGTTGGTCGATTTCGCAATCAAAGAATACGTGCAAGTATACACGGTCAACAAATAATAAAGTGATAAAATAGAGTGTCGATCCCACAGAGAATTCCAATTAATAAATTCCAACTACTAGCACTATATCAATCCAATTTTATTTAAACAATGATAGATTATGATTTTTTGAAATATTGAAACTGAATTAAACAATTAAAGATATTACTCTAAAATAGACAAATAAATAAACTAAGATTTGAATGAATGATTTCTGATAAATAAGGATTAAGACTTCAATATCCCCAATTATGAACTATAACTCAATTACCTAATTATCCCAATTATTATGTCTCTTGAATTGTTAATGTAAAAATTCAAATGTCAAAAGTCCTTTTCCAAGTAATCAACTGACTTCTATTTAATCCAGATTAATCGTGCTATATTCCTATGCAAAACAAGTGAATTAAACTCCTTCAATTCCAATTCCTTATGTGTTACATGCGGTGAAAAGATATTTTATTCAATTCACAAACCTAATTATTCACTATGCAAATAAATAAGTCACACGTTATCAAACCCAGTTCTAACCCTAGAATTCCTCTTTCAATTCCTTCTAAAGTAACACAGTAATTATTGGCCAAATAATTAATCAATAGATGCAAGGAATGATAAATAATTCACTTCAACATAAATAATTGGAATAAATTGAATATCTAATTTATAGCCATAAAAGGTTCAATTGAAATCTTAATTAAAGAATTAGTTCATAACGGAAATAAAAACCAATAATCGTTTGCAAATCATCCTTAAAGAATTACAAATTGAAAATAAGGAGAAGAAGAAGAAACTCTTGAGCCAATCCTTAGTCTTCAAGTAATCCTATGTGTAGCCTCCAATGAATGAATGATAAGAAGCCCTAATTTCAGCACTTAATCTCTTTTTATAACTTCTCATAATCCTAATCCAAAACAACTTTCCAATAGCCTCCAATTAATGAGTCAACCGGATAGTCAACGCACGCGCCTTGGTCAATTGAAATTACCTTGTCATTTACCCATTATGAGATTAACAAAGGATAGAGCACCCCAGCGCTGATGGACAGCGAAATTACCATCTTGCCCTTATCAGCTTAAATCTCCCAATTTGTCCCTGTAGCTCCCGAATCTGCAAAACAACAATTAAACACAATAAAAATGCTTCTAAATAACTTGAGAATGCAATAATTTAAGTCCAAATATATCCAATTCATGGGTATATTATCCAATCATCAATGTCTATAAGATGAAAAGTGTAAATAAAATCATAATATAATATGATTAAAGAAAAGAATAAGAAGATCGTAGTATAAAGCGATCGTGAGTATAAGGAGAAATGATTACGAAATAAGATCATGACGTGATCAGATTAAATCGTTGAATAACATATGATATGTTAAGTGATTGATATGATATAGCTTGGCGCTATAAAGAGAATGTACTATGAAATGGTACAATTTAACTCAAAAAAGAATGATAAATATTAAAATACGGATTAAAAAAAATTTGTATTAAGAAAAAAGAAACTCAGAATGTACTATCGTAATAGTTAATGCCTTTTGATAGTCTATATTTTTATTTATTTTTTATTTTGTCTATTATAGTTGAATCATTCAACCTACAAACTTTATGTTGGTCCATCCCCGTTACATCCCACTAAAAGAAAATGTAGGGTCTGATATTGTTTTCTTTATGACGAATTTAAGTCATTAATGTTTGCTAAGTTGTCATATGGACAATTTAGTTCATCTTCTTTTCTTTTTTTATCTAATCTTTGACTTTTATTATATTAAGTTAACTTTTATTATTTATCAATTTAAATTAGAAACTTAGATTAGTATTATAGTTGTATAAGAAAACGTGAATTAGTAGTAAAGTTTTATAAGGAAACAATCAAAATAAAATTCTTAATTACAGAATATTAATATGTTATTTTATTAATTTTTTATATATATAATAATAATACAAGCTTATTTAAAATTGAAATTAGTATCGTGATTTTATAAGGAAATGAGAATTAGTAGTATAGTTGTATAAGGAAATAATCAAAATAAGATCATCTTACGTAATATTAATCGGTTTCTTTTATTCAAATATATATACTATAATACAAGTTCAATTAAAATTATATTTCCATTTAGATAAAATAGTTAGACAAGAAAAAATTATCATAAAAATCATCTACCAACTTAAATTTGTTATGGTTATTAAAATAAAAATATAATATATCAATCGATCATATGATTCAATTATTAAATAAAAAAATAAAAATAATTACTTTATCTAATAAGAATTTATAAAATAAAATTCAAAACGACAATAAAATTATAATTCTTCAAAAAGACATTTCGTTCAATTCAACCAAGTCAAAAACAAAATTAGTAATATAATTTACAAGAAAACAATTATAAGATCATCTTAGTACTCCCTCCGTCCCATATATATGACGTTTTAGATGATTTCATTATTTTCAAATTATTTGACGTTTTATATAATCTATGAGAATTAATTACAATATTTCCAAAATTACTCCTCATAAAAAAATGTTACAGATGCGAGAGAGAATGGGATGGGTATGGTAATAAATGAGAATTTATGAGTATTATAGGAGAACAGATCATCTGTCCCCAATTCTGATGTCCCCTTGTGTCCCCCCACTTATATTTTGACACATAATCTCTTACTTAACATCAATTTATTTTAAAATTAAATAAAAGGACAAGTGTTAAAATATAAGTGGGAGGACACAAAGGAGACAAGAGAATTGGGGACAGAGGATCTGCTCTCGTATTATAGACAATTTATGTTATATTTAATGTTATTCAATCATTTCCTTAATTCTTGTGCACAACTCATATATTATGAGACGGATGGAGTACTCAATATTAATTTGTTACCATTATTAAATAAAATTTTATTTTAATTTAGATAATACAGTTTGAGAAGAAAATAATTTTCACATAAATCTATAATTTACAAGGAAACAATTATAAGGTCATCTTACTTAATATTAATTTGTTACAATTATTAAATAAAATTTTATTACAACTTGGACAACATAGTTTTGAGAAGAAAACAATTTTCACATAGATTCGTTATATCTAACTTGAATTTATTACTCTTAATTAAATATAAGTGTAATTATATTTAAAGTATAAGTAATATAATGTTTTTTTTTAAAAAAGTATTAGTTATTAGAGCTATTTTACCTAATAAATGTAATAATATATATATTTATAATATCACAATTTTAAAATAAAACATGCACCGTGCTTTGCGTCGGGTGTATTTGGTTCGTCCTCCTTTTTTTGTGGCTTGGTTCGACCTTTGACATTTCTTACAATAAGTTAACTTTTATTATTTATCAATTCAAAATAATCAAAAATTAGAATTAGTATCATAGTTTTAATTATAAGGAAACAAAAATTAGTAATCTAATTTTATAAGAAAATAATCAAAATAAAATCATCTTACCTAATATTAATTTCTTACTTTTATTTAAAAATTAGAATTAGTATTGTAATTTTATATAAAAAACATTGAATTTGTAATATAGTTTTATAAGAAAATAATCAAAATAAAATTATGTTACCTAATACTAATTGGTTTCTTTTTTGAAAAAAAAAAAAATATATATATATATATATATATAATACAAGGTTAATTAAGTAAAATTATATTACCCCTTAGTTAATATGGTTTGAGAAAAAAGAAAATTATCATTAAAATCATCTACCTAAATTAAGTATAATAATTTCTTCAAGTATAAGTAAGGTTAAATCATTATTTAGATAATATAATTGTTATTATTATAAAAATAAAATTATAATATACTTATCGACCATATAATTCAATTATTAAACAAAAAATAAAATTAATGACTCTATCCAAAAAGAATTATTAAAAGAGGGGTGTGTGTGGAATGTCAACGCCAAGTGTTTCCAGGTAACTGACTGAAAGATTCAATTATTGAATTAATGGGGGGTTTTCTTTTCTTTCTGACCAAAGAAACTTTCCAAGGAAACCTGTTTTTAATATTGTTGTTGAAACAGTATATGTATATATATATCGTGCATGTTAAGAAAGAAAAAATTGGCCTATAGGATCACTATTAATAATTTCCATTAATTCGTTTATTTACACTTGATCAAAGAATTTGAATTTCTACATCCATCCTAACCCTAATGCTTGTTTGTGATTTGCATGCATGTCGCATTGCTTAACTTGAGTAAGCATACACTACAATGGGACTCCTCACTTTATGTTTGCCATCATCCCACACCAAAGAAGCTGACACTTTGGCTCTATCTATATTTCCTCCAATATTCACCTTGTATGACAATTTTTGCCCAACCGATTTGAATGACAAAACACTTGGCTCAACTTTTATATTTACTTCCTTGGGGGCTGAAATTGAGACACTATATTTGGACACCGGCGATCCGACATTTGTTACAATTCTAGTGAAATTTCGACTGAAAGATTGCAATGGCGCGATTGGGAGTGCAAATGAAGGTAAGTTTAAATCCCTTAAAGCTCCGGTTGTGGCGTTGGTGCATGTGCTTTTATCTCCGGTAACAAGGCGTAAGGTTGTGGTGTTATAGCCTTGACCACACAAAAATGTTACATAGTCATTTTCATCGACATCATATACTAGACCTGGGTTTAGAGCTTTTATAGGGTTGATATGGCCTGCACCATATGCAAATTCGGCATCTGGGCTTGTAGTGGTGTTCAAAGGGAAGGCTGAAAAAGAAAGAAACATATATGATCAAGAATGTTAGTCATTTGAAATGAAAATGCATGCACCTTGTTTTTGTTTAGATAAAATGTTAAACGCATGCATCTAATTAATTATTTGTACTTAGTAACATATATAAAAGAAGGTGTATGTAGTAGCATTGTCTTAATTAGTTTAGTGTCATTACCAGTAGTCATAAGCGCAGATTTTATTGCAGCCGGAGACCATGATGGGTGAAAAGATTTAAGGTATGCAGCCACCGCGGTGGCGTGTGGGCAAGACATAGATGTCCCTGATTTTATATTGTACAATACTCTTCTTTTATCGCCTTTTACTCCCGAGATTGAGGAAAGTGGTGGCCATGCTGCTAGAATCCCAACTCCAGGAGCAGTTAAATCAGGCTGAAGAAGGATTAATACAAATACTTAAAAAATTATTTAATTTTATATTTATAAATAAAAGTTCAGTTGATACGTATTAGCACTCACCTTGAGAATTTCGGGTGTAATAGGATTTGGACCTCTCGACGAAAAGGAGGCTACATATGGTGTTAGTGTCTCCTTAGCTTCAACGGTCTTTAATATGGTGCCAATAGGCTTCCTGTTTAAAGCAAGAGTAATCTATAAGAATCACTAATTAATTAGTAATATGAGTTGGGCTCCTTCTGTTTATGAGTGGAACATTTTCTGTATTTTAATTGACATGTTTTTTATCAAATACCTTGTTGATCTAATGTAATCGAAAACCTTGTAGCCATCATCAACACCAATGTAAGTTGCCGGCAGGGGGAACGACCTGGTGCCATCATTGTCGCTTTCATCTCGCATTATAGTTCCAGCTGCTCCGGACAAAAATGCTGATTCCCCATTACTCAGTTCATCACATAGTACAATTTTACCCTTCACTAATTTTGAATCCAAGGAATTCTTCTTACAATACCTGCATTTCCACAACCACAATTGAGTCTTTTCAGACAAAATTAATTAACTTTTCCGAGTTATTATAATACGTTTAATGGATCACTAATAATCACCTGGATTCCAGCCCAGTAAAATCTTCTCTGGTATTTGGCACGGCTCCACCATAAACTAAAGGGTACGTGCCATTTTTGTTATCAAATGTGTTTATCGATACACCCTACCAAAATAAATAAATAAAGGAGGTAAGTATTAATTATATGTAGTTGTAACTTTATATTACGAGTCAAATTGAATTGTTGTTGCATTATATGTCTCACATACAATAAATCAGATGAGACAGGAACCGAATATCAAATTTGATTCTTTATATTATTGGTGCAATATCCCATTTTAATTAACTAGATTGATGTCAAATTGGGTAGTTTATTGTTTTAAGCTATACCTCATAAATCATGCCGTTGCCAAGTTTCACTTTTGTCAAGAATTTCCTGTCAATTGTGCTAGCAGCAACCGAAAGAATCCATGGCGAAACATTAGTGACTCTGCCACGGTCAGGACCATCGTTACCAGCCGAGGCTGAGGTCAATATCCCATTTTTCATGGCATGAAAAGATCCGATGGCTACAGAATCAGCAAAATAATCACTAGCAGCCCCTCCAACAGAAAGGGAAATTATATCAACTCCGTCAGCAATTGCATCATCGAATGCTGCTAGAATATCAACATCGTCACAACCATCGGACCAACATACTTTGTAGGCTGCAATGCGTGCAGATGGAACCCCGCCTCGAGCTGTGCCTTGTGCTAGCCCCATTAGGCTTGCTTTGCTAACCAGTCCCCCTGCAGCTGTCGATGCAACATGTGTTCCGTGGCCATGTACATCTCTAGGAGATTTTGAATCATCTATGCCCAAAAATCCAGCATGGCGGTAATATCGGGCTCCAATGATTTTGCTGCATAGGTAACAAACATTGCAATATTTGTTATAAATTTGTTCCACTTTTTTTTCTTTTCCAGTTGATATTATTGTCGGCTAAATTATGAAGTATGGTTATTGATATTTACTTATTGCAGGAGAAATTGGAGGAGGATTCACAAGATCCTTTCCATTTGCTTGGCGGGGGAACAAATCCTTTGTCGGTGAAGCTGTCGGATTCCGGCCAGATTCCGGTGTCGAGTACTCCGATAACAATGTCACTTTCAATGGTGTTTCTATTAACGTTTTGGGTTAAACCCATGAAGTCCCATGACCTTGTTGTATGGAGTTGTTTCTTTGTGTTTGGGAATATTGAAATTACACCATCCAATCCTATCCATTAATATTATAGAAATTTGTTAATTTAATCAGAAAAAAAATGCTAAAACTAATTATTTTCAAAGAAAATTTAAGGAAAATGGAGAAATTAAGTACTTCACTTACTGGCTACTCTATGCTTTTCCTCTTCAGTTAACTTCACCGCGAATCCATTGAAACTCTTGCCATAACTATAGAGTAAAGAAGTTGATGCCTTGCTACAAATTAAAATTCATCCCAATGAAAAAAGTCAAGTCTCCATTTGAAATGTTCAACAAAAAGGAAAGGAAATGAAAAGAAAATAAAACGAGCTAGTAATTAATTATGTGTGCACTAATTAACACAGAAAAAAAAACGCAAATTTGAATTACCTTCCAAGAACTCCATGAAGCATACGTGTATGAAGGGATGACACAGATGCATGCCCACCCTTTGGCGGGTCACCCATGTACACAATATATGTCTGCATGATATATATGCATATATAATAAGAAATTTTTAGCTACGTACGTACTCAAAAAGAAAACGATAATTAACATTATATATAGATAGAGGTATATAAACCTTATGATCATTATCATCAGAAGCTCCATTAATGAGTTGTGTAGAGAAGACGCATGTGAATAGTAGTAGAAGAAGGCATGAAACGTTGGAGATTTTGATCTTCATTTGGGAACTGATTTTTTATTTTTTATTTTTAATTTTGTTTGGCATTTCAATCGAATATGGTTGAGCTTTTATATATAAAGAGTTGTGTGTGTGGAATGTCAACGCCAAGTGTTTCCAGCAAACTGACTATGAAAGATTCAATTATTGAATTAATGGGGGGTTTTCTTTTCTTCTGACCAAAGAAACTTTCTAAGGAAACCTGTTTTTAATATTGTTGTTGAAACAGTATATGTATATATATATATACGTCTTTTGAAGTAGAATATATATATATATATATATATATACGGTCCGTCTCTAAAGTGAACTTTAAAGAGTGAGCAAAGATTTAACCGTCGTCTTTTAGGTGTCTATGGCGCGAGTTCGATCCGTCGCCGCCATAGCCATGTAGTCTTTGGCGTGCGAAGGTCGAACCGTCGCCTGCAAAACACCAAAGACAACAGATTAAATCTTTGATTCGCTTCTTTGGATTCATTTAAAAACTTTGTATATCTATATATCGTGCATGTTAAGAATGAAAAAATTGACCTATAGGATCACTATTATATCAACAACAACAAAAAATGTATCTTATTTTAATACTTAGGAAAATGATTTATTTATCGATAATTTTATTTTATAACCTATTTTATATCCTATTATAAAATAACAAATAAATGCTACTTGTCATATAAAATAAAGAATATATGCTACTTTGTCATATAAAATAGGATATAAAATAACAAATATATGCTCTTTGTCATATAAAATAGGATATAATTTTGGATGAGCAAATATATGCTATTTTATATAAAGAATTAGAAAATATCCTATTTTATATCCTATTATAAAATAACAAATATTTTTATAATTCTTTATTTGCTATATTTTATAAAAATATTTTATATTATTTATTTGTTATTTTATAATAGGATATAAAATAGGTTATAAAATATTTGCTATTTTTATATAAAGAATTATAAAAATATTTGCTATAATTCTTTATATTAAAATAGCAAATATTTTATATCCTATCTTATTATTATAAAATAGCAAATATTTGCAAGCCTACTGACAAAATAGCAATATTTGCAAGGATATAAATTCCAATAGGAATAAGCTTGTCGGTTGGTTTTTTTTTTTTTATTTTATTAATGTAGTAAAAGCTTGTAGCGGCCGGGAGTATTTTATATTTTTTAAGTTTACATAATGTCTTTGAGTCATGACTATTAATGGAAAAATGCTTTAAAATAAAAATAAAAAAGGCATGTAGAGACAAATTTTGTCTTCGAATTCGGGCATTATTTAATATTAAAAATTCGTTTTATTTCAACAAACTGACAACATGTTGACTATGTGGGGTCCTCATATTAAAATAAAAATTTGGTACTGCGTTGTGCGGCTTGGTATATTATGTTTCAATCTCACCTTCCAATAAGTTTATCAGCGGTCCAAAAGGGGTTGTCTCACGATTCTCATAGTGGTAAATTTTTGCTATGGAAGGTTTCATATATATATATATATATATATATATATATATATATATATATATATATATATATATATCTGTCTAAAATCTCTAAAGTAAACCGCCAAAAGTGAACTAAAAGGACCGCAAGTCGTCTTTTGAGTGTCATGGCGACGGTTCGATCCGTCGCCATAGCCATGTAGTCTTTGGCGGCGGGTCAACCGTCGCCTGAACACCAAAGACGACAGTTAAATCTTTTAATTCGCTTCTTTAAAATTCGCTTTAGAGACTTCTCTCTCAATAATATATATATATATATATATATATATATATATATATATATATATATATATATATATATATATATATATATATATATATATATATATATATCGTGCATGTTAAGAATGAAAAAAAATTGACCTATAGGATCACTATTATATCAACAATAACAAAAAATGTATCTTATTTTAATACTTATGAAAATGATTTATTTTTCGATAATTTTATGTCGAATGTAAGAAAAAACAAACGCGCAAGTCATATGATAGAATATTAATATACGAGATTTTTGTTCTACATTCTCTTATTTCATATATCAAGGAGTGATTAGTATAAAATTAATTTTAGTCAATTGATTAATACAGTGTCGACACGCATATGAGATGTAATTTCTTTTTGCGTGTTAGTACTGTATTTGATCAATTGACCAACTTACCATGAAATTAACTTCATGGTAACCGGATTCATACATCAATATTTAATATTGACATAAATTTATCGTCATATATAACAATATTATAATACTAATTTTATTAAATGACTGAAAACTTTATGTCCCAATGAGCCTGTGAAAAACATGAACTGTATTTGTAGTTTTACAATGAAATATAGTTTATATTTATATTAAAGAGGTAAAAAAATATTTAAATAAAATAAAAAAGTTGTAAATTAGAGTTTGACCTCTTTAAACCGTACATATTGAATTTGTATGAATATAGTAGACTAAAGTCTACGCTACTCAATATTTATTGTACGCGTTACGCAGTACGACTTCCAAAGTCTAAAATTTAAAATTGCCAATTTTTTATGGGGACTGGTTCAATCTCAGTCATCATACCTCTATTCTAGTTATATTGAAATATTCCATTGGCCGTTGTTGTAGGTTTTAACTGATTATTTTTATTTACTACATCTATTTTAAATTATAAAATTTATTAATTATTAAAAGTTACATTTTTAAATTCAAAATTAAAAAAATTCATTAAAATTATGAAATAATAAATATTACAATAAGTAATATTTTTTAGATAATATATAATATTCAATATTGTATTGGTTAAAACTGAAAAAATTCATATCAATTTTGAATTTGAAAATAGACAACTTTAAATAGTCAACAATAATCTTATGTATTTATACCAATACCAATTTATAACAAGGTAAGTACCGAGTCATTATTTGGTTGGTTCTGAGTTAACTCAGTAATCCAACTTTGGTGACTCGGTACCTCAAAAGGCTTTTTTTATAAAAAATATATATATATATATATATATATATTGTGATTTTCATGTCTTCTTCTTGGTTATAAGTTTTGATATTCTCAAAAGTCAATTCAAAAACTCAAGATGCATGTTTTTTCACAAAATTTTAGTACACATTTATTATTAAAGATACAATGTACCATTTGTCATCAAGAATTGAGAAAAGATAAAAATAAAAAACTTTTGAACTATCAAGTCACTAAATTTGAACTGCTCTCAAGATTAATTGAAATATCGTTCAAAAATATTACTCCATTCGTCCCATAGTTATAGGCTGATTTTTCATTTTGAGATGTCCCAATATATAGGCTACTTACTATTTATAAAATTTAGTTGGTTCATTGTTTTACTTTTATGCCCTTATAATAAATATTCAACTATTACTCTTTTTTTACAAAAATAATATTTAATGTCATTATTTTTATCACCACATTTAATGTTGTTGTATTCTCTTTGGTTAAAGTTCTATGCATGGTTATGGATTTTAATGGTCAGTACACGTCAATCAATGAAGTTGAAAGTTCCAGTGTGATAAGGAAGGAGTAATTAACTTATTCATTAATTCTATAATAAGGGGTATATGTGGAAAAGTTATGTTAAAAATTGTCATTTAACTAATTTTCTTAAATTATATGCCAAAAGAAATCAACATATAACTATAGGACAGAGGGAGTATATATTAAATTAAATTTCACCTAATAAATCACTTTTAAACTTACCGTGTCTTACGCGGGTTATTAAGCTTATATTTTGAAACGGAAAAAATATTTTTTTCGAAGGGTCTTTTAACTGATATTTTTTTGAGTCAGTTATACAAACATAAAATTTACATTCTTATCACCTGCACTATTTATACTAACATTAACATTCCTATTATCTATCTTGTGTCAAATTTCTGCCCCTATATCTGTGCTTGCCGTTGACAATCCACCAGTCCTGTAGTAAATTTGTTTTGAAAATTAATATTTTCACAAATAAAAATAATAGTTCATCAAACTCTCTCTCACATAAATAATAAATAAATCTCACTCTCATATAAGAAAAAACTTGATAAAATATCAAATTTATTTATAAAAATAACAATTCCTATTTGTTTTCTATGCCCAAAAAGTGCAAATGAGTTGATAGCAAGATATTTAAGAACCTAGAGAGAAAATAATGGAGGGTAGTAGTAAAAAGGGAATTATTAATTCCACAAAAAAAAAATATTTCCACAAGATCTCATTTATATTAAGGTAAATCCTATTTTTGTTTGCAAAAAGTATAATTAAAATTAAACTATTTGTTTTAATTTAACACTACTTCGGACGGGGATTAATAATATTTTAAATAAACCTATGGATTTTTTTTTTTCATTTATAAGGCTATCTAAAGCCACTTATGATAGACTATATAATCTCATTCATGATGGATGTGAAATTAATATTTCTCCCATTTTAAACTATAAAAGTAGTCCCACATTAAGAGATTAATAATCACTCTTCAAAAGATTAAATTAACACAAATAGTCCAAGTATGTTTTTTTTGTAAACAAACATGTCCCTAGTGAAAATGATATACACTGCTAGAAAACAGTCTGCCATAACATTTGTTTCTCTTCTCCCATGCCAGCCACCACAACATAGCAAGTAAAATCTGAATAGTTATTTTCCCTTATGTTTAATATTTTCACAAATGAGAAGGATGTCTAGTAATAGACTACAAAGAGAATGTGCAATGGGATATAAGCTTTTCGAGAATCTCCTTGAAGCACTATTTTCATGTCAAAAGGTGGCAGCAAACAGATCTATAAACTGTGTTGGCATAGAGGAGATGATGTGATAAGGTCACAGTTTGATTGCCAAGAACCACAAAAGTGCAATCCACCAATAGAGAAGAAAACCAGCAGATAGTCACAGAGCCAACAGCATAATATAATCCTAAATGTCAGCCACGGAATACTGAGTTTAACAATCAGATTTGTAAACACCTTGGCTCATTAATACAAGGAAAACCACCATGAAAGATCCGAGCCTACGATATGAAAAAGCGAACTGAAGTTCAGATGAGGCTCACTTTATGTCGGCTTTAACCCAAAACAAGTAACAGTTACTAAATTAAGTATATGTACAGAAACCAGGTCAATATATAGAAAGGTCACTAGAACAGAACTTCTTGCCTTGTGACACTCCCCTACCACTTTTACCCTAACCTGCAATAGCAAAGCTTGTCCAGATATTTTAAGCACCAAGATGACACACTGTGCATGAAGCGAAGTATTGATATATCCTTCACTTGAGGTAATAGTAGAAAGGAATTTCCAAACTGGAAAAAAAACCCTCTTCTTTTGAGAAAATAAAGATCCTGCAAATGAAAGAAAGACGGGTGTCAAGACCACGAAAATGGTGACTTATATTCGCTATAAAATCAGAATTGATCTTCATGAAAAAAGAGGGAGGGACAATAGAACTGAGATAAATGCAGAATCGAACAAAAGAGGTGGAAACGATGTATCACAGTATCAGAGAAAGATGACATGACAACTTTCACAAAACAAGCTTACCCACCAAAAAATTGAAAAGCCAAACAGAGCACTTATGCATAGATTCCAATCCAACAACATAAATTTCTACTGACAAGTTAGAAACTTCTCTCAACAAGTATTGCATATCCAAAAAAATTCTCTTCTTTGCGTAAAGAAGCTGATGTTGCTGGACAAGTACTGAAGTACTGCACATGGCTCAACACCATTGTCCAATTATAAAATATTAACCAGTTAGTTTCTGTTATTTCTGTATGTGCTTTTATCTTGTATATAACGGTTTTAGGAAAGAGAGTTCAAAAATAATTCAATTCAAACAAAATAATATTTTCTAAAGACTAAATTATAATCAATTTCTTCTATACATAAAATATTAAAAATTGAAAGCCCCATCAGAAAGGACCAAATGCATACCACTAGTGCAGTCCTTCCATCTTGGTTGATGATAATTAAAAGGCTTAAATATGAATTAGTATCCTAAACTATAAGCCATATTCCACTTCGGTGATCCACCTTTTAATTTTGTCAATTAGATGATTAAACTATTAAATTTTTTCAATTGTAAAAAATTGAACATGTCACGTCAGAAATTACTGACGTGACAACTTGTGTGGGGCCTTAGGAAACTGGTGTGACAAAAAAAAGAGTTTTTTAATCATAAAATAAACAAATCTGATTTGGTGTGGGATAAAATGGCCAAACAACAAATTATATAACATACCTAATTAATACAAAACAAACAATATTATGATTAAAAAACTCTTTTTTTGCCACACCAGCTTCATAAGGCCCCACACAAGTTGCCACGTCAGCAATTTCTGACGTGGCATGTTCAATTTTTTGTAATTGAAAAAATTTAATAGTTTAATCATCTAATTAACAAAATTGAAAGGTGGATCACCGAAGTGGAATATGGCTTATAGTTTAGGGTACTAATTCATATTTAAGCCTAATTAAAATGATAACTTGACAAGTTACATTGTCTTTAGCACAAAACATTATAAAGAAGCGATGTAAATAAAATTATCTAGTAGTAGCAGGTCAAAGGCTGAGGCATATATCATATAAATAGCATGCAGTAACCTTTTAGAATGTAATAGTTGCAGTACAATATGGATTCAAACGTAGTGTAATACTTCACTTTGTTTTAAACCTTATGATATAAATTATGCTAATAGAAAAATTCACTGGAACACAATGTGAAAAATTGAACCAATCAAACTTGGTAGGGAACAATATATACCGATCACATTTTTGTAGACATCATGAACTTATTCTTTTTCTCAGCTGGCTTAAGTATTTGGAAAGAGCACATCAAGTTTCCATCAACACTCATCATTGCACCAGCATTATCAAATTCACCACAGTAGTTGGGGGCAGAGAATATGGTGACAAGCTGCCTCTCAGCGAAGAATTCATAACCATCCTCCACAACCTGCACCAAAATATTATATCAACTCCTCAGCAGAGTAGTTTGGTGGAACAATGGAAAATAGCCGGGTTAATAACCTGATGAGCACGACAGACAAGGTCCAAGTCATGTTTTGCTAAGAACTCTGACACCTTATCAGGGCCAAAGGTGAATGAAACTCCTCTATCATTCATTCCCCAACCTTTGACATCCTTACTGGGATCTGACCAGAGTAAATCACAAAGCAAACCTGTATCAGGTATAGCAGTTGGACGTGGTAAGTTTCTAATCTGATCCAAGTCTGTAAGATCGGGGGAAAGGCCCCCATGCATGCACAATATCTTATCATCGATAAGAGCCGCCACAGGAAGACAATTGAAACAGTCAGTGAAGGCTTTCCATAGTTTCACATTGAATCGGCGCTTACATTCATCATAAAATCCATATATCCTATTAATAGAAGCGCATTCATGGTTTCCCCTGAGAAGAAAAAAGTTCTCAGGATATTTAATTTTGTAAGCAAGCAAGAGGCATATCGTTTCCAAACTCTGCTTGCCACGGTCCACGTAGTCCCCTAAAAATAGATAATTAGCTTGAGGAGGAAAACCACCATATTCAAAGAGTCTTAACAAATCACTGTACTGCCCATGAATGTCCCCTGAAATACAAAGCACAAAAAACGTAATACAAATACAGTTACCAGAAGGATTTTGAAAGAACAATAATGGGTAACCTCTACCCTAGTGCAGCAGAAAAGCAAACCAACCATTTTTCCACCGCAAACAGCTTGGCAGACTATTAATCCACGTACAAATTTAGGTCAAAGCCTCAAATATTGTCCTCATTTTATTTATTTTTCGGGCTTTTCTTTCGGGTAGAGTTGGGGAGGGGTTAAGATGATGTACTTGCTTGAACAGAATACCTAGTTACGTACTAACTTAATATCAACCACATACTTCTCTAAGATATAACTGACATCGGCATGTATACAAACAGAAGCTTTATATAATATAATCCAATTCCTAAGCTTCGTCACTAGCCAGTGTGTAGCAATACTGACATACCAGAAATGTCGTCTAAGGCAATGAAACGGCTGACATACATCATAACAACAAGATACAATATTCAGGGGCACAACCGCACTAGAAAAACTAATCATATTATGGAATCAGAGGTCACTGGTATAACTATTTAATCCATGTCTTTATTTTTGTAGGTAATAGCTATTTATATCTATGTAGATTCAGAAATGATCCAAATTTATCTAGGCATACTGAAAATACATCATTACATATCCCTCAAATCAGGAATATGTGAAGCCCTCAAAAATCCACTTATTCGTAAACTTGAATTACAAAAAGTGGCCTTTTTGAAACATTAGGTAATATAATACTTTTCTGTTCTTTTTTCCTTTCTTCAGTTAAAATGTGGTTAAATGGCTCATGATTTACCAAGTTTATGTTTATTATTCAATATGCTTTGGATCATTTCATTAACTTAAGCAAAAGATCTTTTGTTCCCATTAATTTCTAAATCGTGTCATCAATGATCTTTTACTAAATAATACTCCCCCAGTCCCAAAATAAATGTCCAGTTTTTGAGTCTCTTTTTTGTTGTAAACTTGACCATTTTAGAATTAATTTTGTACCATTTTTTTATACAAAATATAGGCTGCTACTATGTACTATTTACTACTAACCCCAAATTTTGTAATTTGAAAAATGTATCTATATATGTTTAATATTAATTATAAAAATAGTCAATTAAACAAAAAAGTCAAAACTGGACAGTTATTTTGGGATGGGGGAGTATGTGTAAAGCTTTGATCATTAACATTTAAATTTTCTTTGATAAGTTGCTTCGAATATTAAAATTTATAATCTTACAATACGAGGAAAATGTTGTTGTCAGGGCAACCTTTGTTACTATTACTCTAGCAAATACAATGTTCTAAAAGGCGCTAAGCAGGAGGCGGCCGGGGGGCCTAGCGCCTAGGGGGCCTGGGCGGGCCTAGGCGGGATTTTTTATTTTAAGTCAATTTTAATATTTTATCTTACAGTTATCCAAACAAAACAATAATATAAAGCAAAACAATCTATAATAAAGCAAAACAATCTATAATAAAAGATAATAAAGGTTTTTGCTTTAGTTCAAACACATATCCATATTGTTAATGTCAAAGTTCAAACAAAAACATGCAATTGTTCAAAGTTCAAACATATTTTTAACGTATTAGTTTTATTCAAAAACAAGATTGCTATTAAATGATAAAATTTAAAATTTCAAAAATTTAATTCAATATTAAAACTTAAGAAACTAAACATAAATTTAAGAATTATATTGAATTAAACTAAATATTACAAATGCATCATCATTTATATAATTTGAAGTTGGTACAAGTTCAAAAAATTACAACTATAATAAAATTATTCATTTTGACTTGATATTGTTCACTTCTTGTTGTGATTTGATATGCTACAATCTGTATTATGAATATGGTAAATCATTAGAAAAATAAATATATCATCTGGTTAGGGTAGTTATTAAAATTAAAAAAACTTTTTGCCTAAGCCCCGCCTAATTTCCGGGACGCATTTTTTTCCACCTTGGGCCTAGGTGAGGCGCCAGGGGACCTAAGCGGACCTAGGCGGGGATTTTTAAAACACTAAGCAAATATCACTTTCCCATATTGTGGTGCATACACACATTTTTTTTTGGGTTTTAGCTAGGGTTACCCTCCCATGAATCGGACCTTCAAGACATTTTATGTACATGATATACAACATAAATACCATTTTTCTTGTACTTAGTAATGGTGTGCTAATAAGTTTATGCGCTTCATTTATATTTAAAGTTGTCACAATTGTCTGAGAAGTCTCCAAGACAACATCTCAGTCAACAAGTGTATCATTTTCTTTATTTTAAATAATTTTTGTTGCATGTTAAAATTGTTTAAAATTTATCCTCAAATCAAATAGAAATATTTAGTCAATAATTTTCCAAGATTATTTCCTCCAAATAGAAGCCATATTGGAAAAATTTTGAGATCCTTTTTAAGCAAATGTAAAGCAGTAATAAAGTATTCATATGTTGTCTACACCCTTCTTAGTTAACGGAAATATCGCATTATTACCCTACCCCACCCCACATTGCAGGACCAGCAGCATGCCAATACTTAAAAACAATCCATCCTATAATTTTGTTCCCCTAAAGGCTCTTTAAAAAGGGAAAAGGTCCAGCATGTTGGTAATTGCAACACTATGTCTATAGTCATTGTTGTTTGAAATTTCCAATGACCCACATGATAAATCCACCAGGAAATCCCAGTCAAGATAGTTTGGTACTACCTATGTTTTGGACTTTTCCCCTCTTTTGCATGTGTAGTGGTGCCACTAACCAGCACTCTGAAAAGTGCATGCACCTTAACCTTGTAATTAGAAAATGACTGATTTGATTCACACGGCATTTATCGAAAAAAGTTACAGCGCCACTGATGATTACTTAGAGCAGTAATAAGTTCCAATACACACTTAGTAAATATTGCTGATCTTGTTGACAACATTGTTAACAAAGAAGAGTAAACATGGAATCTTAAGTAAAGAATGCAAGATCACATTATATGGTTTATTGCCACTGTCACTGTCATGTCCAGTTTATCTTTATAAGAAAATAAAATAAAATAAATAACAAATCATTAAGGATTTCTATTTCAGAGCGTGATTGCATTATATATTGCCCCAACATAAGAATAACAATTGCTTCAGTGCTCTAAGGAACTACAATACCTGTTTACATTTTTGCTCCTTTGTAACATAAGAGTGTATCATACCTCAAATTACCACCTAAATTCCTTTAGCCATTCCTCTTACAGTTGAGCTGTTTCTTTTTTCTTTTCATTGTGATTGTAAAAAGAATTTATATCAGGCTTTAGTTACCCATTAACTTGCTCCCGACTATCAGTATCAAATTACATCTACATCCAATACTGGAAAGAAATTATTACTGCTACCCTAAACAGCAGAAATGAGCAATGTAAAGCAACAAATTCAATACATATCTAGTAAATTTATAATATATACATATGTATATGTATATGTTACTATGTATATGTATATGCATATGTATATGTATATGCATGTGTATATACACACACATACACATAACCTCGGACTTTAGAAACCCAAAAACTGAGGTACATTTTGATATCAGAATCAGTGTTGCCCTTTCAATTATTTAAGGCCAATGCACATTATAAACTGAATCAAAATTCTGGTTAAATGTGCAGGAAATTCAGTCCATTAATCTAGCAACTAATCAAGTAAATCCACCTCAAAATCCCAAATTTCTAAAAAACACAAACCCATCAAATAGGAAAAATTCCACAGCAAACAAACATACACCCACACAAATTAAAAGAAAAAAACCCAATAAAAGGACAGGAGGAGAGGAAAGAGTACCGCAAATCTTGATGGGTGCTTCGAGTTCAAGAAGATTAGGCTGTTTGAAGAAAATATCACGAGAGACGACGCAAAGCTGCTTGATTTCGGACTCGGAAAGCTGGACTGGCTTGCCGGGTTTCGAGGATCGGACTTCGATTAAACGTTCGATCAGCTTATCTAAAGCTACAGGGTCCATTTCCGGTTCCCCTGCTACTTTATAAATGTAACACCTCTCTTGATTTTCCAGATCCTTATAAAATTCAACTTTGAACGAAACCCTATTCAATTATTAGTAGGTCAGTTCAAAAAGAGAGACCATGGAAGTAAATAGTAGATAGAAATGGTGGGAGAAAGAAGAGAGAGAAAATAGTATAGTGTAGCCGTGTAGGTGTAGTCAAAATGTCAAAATGTATAGACCGGCTGCAGCTACAATGTGACGGAGTTGACAATTTCTTTCTTCCCTTTCTCTTTAGTCTTTGCTAGATCAGACGGTGTCGTTTTGAAATATACTAGGTATTCATTTTTTATACTCCCTCCATCCCCGGATAAAAGTCATGGTGAACTTTTCACGCATATTAAAAAGAGGAATAAAATAACAAAATTGTCTATAATAATATGTCATTAAATATGGAGAGAGAATTAGAATAAGAAAAGTATGCAATATTTAATGCTACGGACATAATAGAAAAAAAAATGTGTAAAAATTTGGTTATTAAAAGAAAGTGAACATTTAATATGAGACTACCCAAAATAGTAATAAGGACTTTTATCCAGGGACGGATGGAGTATATATATTATTTTTTGTGTTTTGGTAAAAAGAACTAATGAGTATTTCTTTAACGGAACTGATATTTCCACATGATTTTTTAATATTTTTATATGAAAATCGTATATAATGACACTTTTTATATGAAAATATTAAAAAATCACCTTAACTTTTACCATTTTATGATTTATTTTGGTTTTAGCAAGGAGGGCAAGTAGGGATGGCAATGGTGCAATAACTTAGGGTCATATTTGTTTATAAAAAATATATTTAAAATTAAATTATAAAAATTAATATTTTTTTATGTATTTTTGATATTTTTACATAATCTTCTCTCATATTAGAAAAAAGTGGATCTCGCCGTAATGTGAGAGGAGACCATGTAAAAATATCAAAAACTAGAAATATTGTTCTCCTTAAATTATTAGTCTTAATTTAACAATACTTTGAACTATTTAATTCTATGACGATGGACTATTAGTCTCTTAATGTAGAACTATTAGCCTCATAACTCATTTTATAGCTTAAAATGGAGGGGCTATTAATCCCGCATCTATCATGAGATTATATAATTCATCATAAATAGCCTTAGGAATAACAAAAAATAACACATAAGATTATTTAAGGGACTATTTGTAAGACCCCAAATTTTTATAAATAAAAATCGAATTTTCTCTAATTATTATTCTTGATTAATAAGGTGGTAATTTGATATAATGCTTTGGTTATGGGTGAAATGTGCAATTTTTGCAAAATAAACAAATGGTTATTAAAATATTTATTTTGTATTCGGGAATATTCGTTTGGTCGTGGAATATTCTTCTTTGTCGGGGAATATTAAATGCACTGACAGTAGCTTGATCAATTAATGGGCCCAATAACAAAATAAGCATCGGATGAAGAAAATGACAAGTTTGAGCTTTTATAAATAACAGGCGTAGTTATTCACAATTAACACTTTGTTGGATTACACGGTGGTTAAAATACGATGTCTGGCGTGGGTACTTGCGATGTACAGCGGTATTGCCTGATATTGTTGAATTATTGATCCTTACGTAAGAAGGCACTTTCGATAATTATTACGATGAATTCTTGTTGATATTATATTGATTCAATAATTCTTTGCGTTGATATTTGGTATCACTTTGTTGTTTTGATAATTATCATTACACAAGTATTTTCCATTATCAAATCAATAATTCATATTATTTGAATAATATTATCGAGATAATATTATTGGAAATGTCTAGAAAGTTACATACAAGGAGAGGTTTGGTCACCTAATTCAATTGTGCCAAGTAAGGAGAAATCTTTATTGGAAAGCCCCTCTTTCACAGGGCGCACTGGTTGTTAGTAATGTGATTCTATAATATTATTTGTGAATAATTAATTATTGATTTATATGATATTGATTTTATGTGGATATAGATGGAGAAAAATTTTAATATGACAATTGTTGAAAATTAATATTTTATCTTTTACGATAAAATAATTCATTTAAATATATTATTTTAATAATATATTAACGGTGATATTTTTATAATGAATGTGGGATATATGAGTATATGAGGAGGTAGAGTATTTTGTGGCATTAAATGTTTAACATATGTTTTGTATGTCTCAGAGAGACACAATTCTTAATAGAAAATTGATTATAGGCGTAAAATCGCTCATTTATGGATTTCGGATAATTTCATTTGGAATTTGGAAAAACTTCCTTACGAAAAGTTGTAGAGAATTGAATTTCCTATAAAAAGTCGCAAGATTTGAATTTTACGACAAAAGGGCTATTTATCATGAATTATTGAAGTTAGGAGTTAGAAATAATTGATTTTGGAAGTTTTAATTATTTTATATAAGAAAAACGTTTTTGTGGTTGTTGGCACATGGGTGGTGATGTTTTTGACCAAAGAAGGCATGCTAGAGTTTTCAAAACATGTGGGTAGGAATTTGGAATAAATAATAATATATTTTATTAATTTAGTCTCCTTTGGCGTTCTAGCATTTTCCATAAATAGAAGGCTAAGTTAGAATTGAAAATCACACGAAACAAAGTTTTCTCTCTTTCTCTCTGTATATTATCGAGCGTATTCTTGTGAGTATACTTTGAGTGTTCTTTATCACGGTGCGAGTTTTCACAAGACCTTATCTAGAAATTGATCGGAAATACGGTTATTTTGAGGTAAAGGATGTTATTTCTTCGCAAATGATATTATTTTCTTCAATATCATTATGCCAAAATATATTGGTTGAACTTTTATCAAATTTAGAATTTTTTCATGTCGGGGTTCTTATTCATGAGTTCTATTATTCACGAGTTCTTATTCATGAGTTTCTTATTCACGATTCTTATTCACGAGTACTATTCACGAAGCGTGAAGATGTTTTTGTGAAATTTCTATCTTTTTGTCTGGAGTTCTTATTCACGTATCTTGCACTTATTCACGAATCTGACCTTATTCAAGAAAATGAAAATTTTTCTTTTTGTCCAAGATATCTATTTTGGCTACTATCTTTGATTGTATCCATGTTTTTGATCGTTATTTTTGAGTTACCTTCAAAATCGTTTATTATGAAGTATTATTGATCTTGGATAAAGCTGTTATGCGAGTCCCTAATATTTGTCCTTCTATATCATTGGATTCGATTCTTAAAAATGTTTTCATCATCCTCGATCCTTAATGGTGATCTTGATGAATATCTTTGGCTGTAGTGCAAAGATGAATGATTAAATGATGAATCTCTTTGGTAGTAGTCTGAAGATGAGCAGTGTTGAGATGAACATGACCATTTGGTGATACAAATGAATATCTTTGGCTGTGTAGTGCAAAAGATGATTAAAGATGTATATTGATTGTTGTTACGAGGGGATGAAATATTGATGATGGACTTTTAAATCTTAGAAGGCGGTAGAATTCATTCTCTACGTGACTCTTACAATGGATTCTCAATTTCCATTGCATTTGTTGATCTAAAACTTGTTGTCTATTGTATTACTATTAGATTTTTTCCTGTTGAAGACTAACGATAATTTGTTGTATATTATCTTAATCATAATATTTTCTTTGGGCTAGTTGAGCTCACCCTTTTCCTTGTTGTTCCATTTTCTTCTCGGAGGTGAGAACATAAAGCGAGGATCGAGTCGGGGTATGGAATGAAGGTTACAGAGAGTTGTTTAGTAGTCCTCACCATTTTGTAAAATAATGTATCAATAATTATGATGGGAATTTATTTGCGTGTGGATATTGTCAGAGCGTCAATATACGTATTTAAACTCACGATTATGTATTGTCGTATTTCACACGACATGTGTATTATTGAAGTTGTAGTTATTTCTGTACCATGTATTTGGCGACTCAGAATGGGTTGGGTGGAATGGACCTATTTTGGGGGCGTCACACTATTAATCCCCCCATCGTGGGATAAAATTGTCCTAAATAATCTTAAATTAAGACAAATAATTCAATCTCAAACATAGTCTAGAAATTTTCTAATTATTTGACGTCGCACCACTTTTAAAAGAGTTTACACTAAAATTAAATCGGTCTCAGTTTCATGAAATTGCGATAAACATAATCGTAGCGCTCAATTTTTAGTATTGAACCGCACTCTATCGCATCGATAGGCATGCACAACAATCCGACTTAGATTTGTCCGACCTTGAGCGACTAGGAGTTGACTAGGTCAGACCTTGACCTTTGATCTGTTAGGCCAGGCTTGGGTTGCTAATGTTTGATTTGTTTGGGCTTACAAACGATTCTCTCTTTTTATATAACTTTTAAGGGTTCTTTATAGAAATATACAACAATTATAAAGTAATTACACCATTAGTGCATCAAAAAATAATACATTTTTTCATATTTATTTACACTATTAGTGCAATTAGGATTCTTTAATTTTGGAAATTAGTATAGGATTCAATTCATAATAATAAGGAAACCTAAAATTAAGGAGAAATAACTATCATAAATAATAAATTCAAATTTAAATATCTTGGATATAACAACAAAAATAAATTCAAATTCAAAATAATAATTCAAATTCAAATATTCAAAGTTACCAAACAAATCGAAAACAAAACAAAGAAGAAATCACGAACAACCAAAACAAATCGAAAAATAAAAAGTCAGAGTTACCAAACCAGCAAGAACATATCTAAAACAAATTCGGAGTAGCAGGACAAAGAGGAAATCACGAACAACCAAAATAAAACAAATCGAAGAAGAAGAAGAAATCGGAGTTACCAAAACAAATCAAAGAAGAAGAAGTCGGAGTTACCAAACCAACAAGAACAAATCCAAAAGCGAATTGAGATAAATTTAACAAAGAGAGAAATCACCAATAATTTTTTTTATGAATATTTGGTTACCCACAAAACTAAAAAATTCGCTTTGTATGAAGGTTTGGCTACAACTGCATCCATATTCAAAATAATTTTATTTTTAAAAGGTTATTTATAAGTAACTAATGTACTATATAAATGGAAACTTAGACATGACATTTCGGATACCATCTGCACGTAACAATTGAAAATTGTTCTTAATTTTTTTATATATAATTAATTGGTAACCCAATAAAACTGAATTGATTACCTTTTTATGAAGATTTGGCTACCAACTTATAAATAACATTTTAAAAATAAAAGTATTATGAATATAGTGCAGTTGGTAGCCAAACCTTCGTACAAAGGTAATAATTTTAATATATTTTTCATTAATTGTTATTCATCAATATATTATCGTCGTGGATGGGGGTGAGGAGGACGTCGGAGAAGCGATTGATTATTCCGGCCGACTATTGGATGGAGACTCGCTCTCAATCCTACCAAGAAAATTCATCTCTTCCTCCTTATCTTTGCTTCAACTTCCTCCATTTTCTCTCTCCTCTTTTTTGCCTTTTCCGATTCCAACTGTTGCTCCAACCGGTTCAGCCTTCACGTAGCTTCTTTCTTGTGCTGTATCAAGTTCAGTCTTCCTTCTTCCAGATATTTGCAGTACTGAACTAGTGTACCCATTTGCTGAACCTGGAAAAACCGACCAGGTAAACACATTTCTGACTGAACCGGGTCAAGGACCACCGGTTCAGTGGGAGACAAAGTGAGGCTGACAGAAGGAGACGGCGTGGAAGAAGATGATGACAAAGACGTCGTCGTGGAGTCGTCGATGTTGGTGGTATTCATCGTGGGTTAGAGCGTGGAATTCACGCCGACGTCAATAAAGAGATCTAGAAGAAGGGCTTGAAGAATGCACTAATCCCGATTTAATATTTTTTATAACATAACTACACCGTTTAGCCAATGATACGGAGCAAAAATCAGTTGATTCGATGCAATTTAATTGGTTGCGTTACGATATCAATTTAAATTGTCATCCCTAACAACAAGAGTATGTTGGGAACTTAAAAAATTAGATTGGATAAAAAAATGTCTAATTATTTACTAGAATTTTCTTCATTATAGTGTTTCTTAACATTGTGCTTGCCATTAGATTTTTCAAAAATAAATAATTAGAATTATATTCCTTAAATTAAAAAAATATATATTACATTTGTTTTTGTTTTTTCTCTCTTTCCATCCATATTTCCAAGTTCCAAATATGCTTTTAAGGAAATTTAACCAATAAAAAAAAATTAAATTTTACATTCCATTATTTTTTTGGTTGAATTTCCTTAATTTCGTTACCAAAAAAAAAAAAGAAGTGAAATCATTACATTTTTAGTAATTTATCCTCTTTTTATTTGTTTAAATAAGAATCACTTGATTAAGGAGTCAAAATAAAGTTTTGAATTTAATGCATTTATTTGGAGTATATTACAAATTGTTTTATGCTCGCATTGGGCGTAAAAATACAAATAAATAAAATTATAAATCACACATATCTAATTATCTTGTCCGCATAGAAGAGCATTTATAAAATTATATCTCATTCAATCCTAACTAGCGCCATATATAGAGGACATTTTCGGAGAATGGTCAGGAGAGATGAATTTTAGAAAAAATATAAGAGAAACTTGTATAATTTCTGCTGAATTTAAATTCAAACCTGTGACTAATAATAATAAAGGGTTGAAAATGAAGTTTTAAGAACCCTTAATATCCACAATATTTATGTTTTCATCTTCTTATTTAGCACCATGTTTGGATAACTTTGAGCTACAATCGTCCCGAAATTTATAGTCAAATCTCATAATTTACTATCAATTCATTGGGAGCGGTTAGGATGAAGTTAATTTTGGTCAATTGACCTAATACTGATTAATAATACACATGGAATTGGGAGGCGATCTCTCTCTTGCGTGTTAACTCATTTGTATTAATCGATTAACTTACTCTAAATGAAATTAATTTCATGGTAACCGGGTCCCAATTCATTCAGTATTTTCTATTTTAAAGGACAAAGGACAAATATTCACATGATTTATTTTTTATTATTTCATTTAGTATTTTAAAGGACAAAGTATCACCATGTTTTGTTATACGTACCCAAATCACCCCCACAACACTTTATTATGAAAAATTTTCAATTTCATAAAATATTAAATATTTTTTTTAGTTGTTTAAAAAAAAAAGTATAAAAAAAAAGAAGTCCAGACGGGATAAAATTGGGCATCCAGAACTAACTGCACTATATATATATATATATATATATATATATATATATATATATATATATATATATATATATATTCCAGAAGCTTAACATGTGGGTGGTCATATGCAGACCACATTTAGCAACTGACAAAATCGTCCTAAAATAAAGTCATTTATATGGTCTAAACCGTTTACATAGTCCGAGAATCGTCGCTATAGGCGGTTTAGACCTATGGTAGAATCGTGACGCCCCAAAATAGGTCCATTCCATCCAACCCATTTCGAAGTCGCCAAATACACTATGCATGAAATAACTACAACTTTATTATTACAACATATAAATCTGTGAGTTTAAGTATGGATATTTTCATCAGCACAATATCCACACGCAAATAAATTCCCATCATAATTATTGATACAATATTTTACAAAAATGGTGAGGACTACTAAACAACTCTCTCTAGAACCTTCATTCCATACCCCGACTAATAATCGCTACATTCTTGTCTCTCGAGAAGAAAAATGGAACAAAAGGAAAAGGGTGAGCTCAACTAAATTTCAAATAAAGAATATTATGACTAAGATAATATACAACAAAATTATCGTTAGTCTTCAACAGGAAAAATTTAATAGAATACAATAGACAAACAAATTTTAAATCAATACTCATGAATGAAAATATTAATTCATAGAAGAGTTACGTAGAAGATGAAATCTACTAATATCTATTAATTTAACGATCCATCATCAATATTTTTATCCCCGTAACATCAATCAATATATATCCGGAATCATATATTCATCCTTGCACTACTGAGGCGAGGACATTCACCGATTGGTCATGTTCATCTAAACACTGCTCATCTTTGCAGACTACGGGCCAAAGATATTCATCGAAAATCATTCATCTTTTTGCACTACAGCCAAAGATATTCATCGAAATCAATCATCTTTGCACTACTGTGCCAAAGATATTCAATAATATCATCATTTAAGAATCGAGGATGATGAATTTTTTTTTTTTTTAAAGAAAGCGAATCCAAGTGAAACAAAATGACAAGGATTAAGAATTAAGGATTCGTACTTTGTTTTATCCACGTCCAAAAATACCTCAAAATAATCATAATGGTGTAAAATTCAAGAATGATCAAAACATGGATACAATCAAAGCTAGTATCCACAATAGATATTTTGAGCAATTTTTTTTTTTTTAGATGAATAAAGGCCAGATTCGTGAATAGATCTGAGTATCGTGAATAAGTAACCCCGACACTAAAAGTTTCAAATTTGATTAAAAAGTTCAAATCAATACTTCAGCATAATGATATTGAAGAAATAATATCATTACAAAAAAAAATAATATCCCTTACCTCGAAAGACAAGACTTAGTTGAAACAGAATATAGGCTATGACTTGAACTTGCACCAGTATAGAAATACTCAAAGTATACTCAAAATACTCACAAGAATATTTCGATAATATAGAGAGAAAACTTGATTTCGGTGTGATTTTCAATTCTAACCTAAGACCCTATTTATAGGAAATTGCTTAGAACACCAAAGCGAGAAAATTTAATATAATAATAATATATATAATAAGTTTTCTACACCAACCTTCCTAGATCTGAATTCAGCAACATAACACATTTATAACATGTGGAACACTCACCAAAAATGTTTTTATTATTTAAAATAATTAAAACTTCCAAAAATCAATTATTTTGGAACTCTAAAACTTCAATAATTCATAATAAATAACCCTTTTGTCGAAAAATTTGAATGGCGAATTTTTATAGGAAATTCAATTCTACAACTTTGCGTAAGAAAGTTTTTCCAAATTCCAAACATAAATTGACCAAAATCCCAAAGCAGACGATTTTCTGTGCTATAATCAAATTTCGGTCAATAAAAGGGTCCATGAGACATGTTTAACATGTTTTAAACATTTATTGCAACAAAAATACTCTTTCTCCTCAGTATACTCATATATCCCACATTCATTGTAAAAATATCACCATTATTATATTATTAAAATATAATAATATATTTAAATGAATTATTTTATCGAGAAAAAGATAAAATATTAATTTTCCACAATTGTCACATTAAAATTTTCTCCATCTATATCCACATAAAATCAATATTTTCCTCATCATATAAATCAATAATTAATTATTCACAAATAATATTTAAGAATCACAAGATTGACAATGACGAGCGGTTAAAGGAAGAGGGGCTTTTCCAATAAAGATTTCTCCTTCTTGGTAGCATGATTAGGTGACCAAACCTCTCCTAGAGAGCGAGAACTTTCTAGACATTGCCAATAATGTTATCTAATAATATTATTCATATAATATGAATTATTGCTTCGATAATGAAAAATACTGTGTAATGACAATTATTGAAACAACAACAATATAAAATATCAATGCAGCAATTATTGAATCAATAAAATACTGAACAATAATTACTGTAACCATTATTGAGTAGTGTCTTCTTACGTAAGAGTCAATAATTGGTGCAATACCGCCAAGTGTCTTCTTGTCAACAATGCGTATTCGTGTTTTAACCACCGGGTATTCCAAGCGAGGTAAAGCAGTAATAACTACGTAGTTATTTTTAAACAACTTATATTTGTCGTTATCTTCCTCCAATCGCTTTCCGTTATGGGGCCCACACATGGTCAAGGCCAGTGCATTTAATATTCTCCTCAAGCAGCGATCACGAATATTCCACGACCAAACGAATATTCTAAAATAATAATGAATATTATATCACCACTTACTTATTTAAAATATTTGCGCATTTTACCCATAACTAACCACATTAATCAAATCCACCCTCAAAATAATAAATAAAGGAAATTACTTTTTATTTAAAAAAATTCGAGGTCTTATTTGTAGAATCGGTTTAGCGACAATTTTATCCGTCATTAGCTAAAAGGTGGTCCGCATCACGGACCACCAAACATAAGCGAACTATATATATATATATATATATATATATATATATATATATATATATATATATATATATATGATAGGATCAAGAAAGCATTTTCTTTAAATAGCATTCCTCCTTAAATAACATTCTTTTATTAAAACTACGTCGTTTTTGGAGGACAGCGGTGTCATTTTGTAAATACAATGCCACCGCGTATTTACAAAAAAAATATCACCGCGTCCCTCCAAAAGCGGCGTAGTTTTAATAAAAGAATGTTATTTAAGGAAGAATACTATTTAAGGAGAATGCTTCTTGATCCCGACTATATATATATATATATATATATATATATATATATATATATATTATGACGCCCCCAAAAACAGTATACAACACCTATTCCGAGTCGTCAAAAATACATAATACGTAAACAACTACAACTTTATTAATACAACATAAAAGCGTGAGTTTAAATACAAATATTGTCATCTAGACAATATCCACACTCAAATAAGTCCTCATTTCAATTATTGATATATTATTTTATAAAATGGTGAGGACTACTAAAATAACTTCTAGAACCATCATTCCATACCCCGACTAGTACTGCATTACATTCTCCCTCCCGAGAAGAAAAATGGAACAAAAAGGAAAAGGGTGAGCTCAACTAGCCCGATAAAGAAGAACATTATGACTAAGATAATACAGAACAAATTATCGTTAGTCTTCAACAGGGAAAAATCTAATAGAATACAATAGACAACAAGTTTTAAATCAATATTCGCAGCAGAAATAATAATTCATTAGAAGAGTTAAGTAGAGAATGAAATCTACTATCTTCTATATATGAATATAAAAGTTCATCGTCTATTTTTTATCCCTGTAACATCAATCAATATATATCTGAAATCAATATTCATCTTTGCACTACAGGCCAAAGATATTCATCAGTTGGTCATGTTCATCTAAACACATGTTCATCTTTGCATTACTGGCCAAAGATATTCATCAGAAATCATTCATCTTTGCACTACAGGCCAAAGATATTCAGTTATATCATCATTTAGGACTGAGGATGATGAAAAAATATTTTAAAGAAAACGAATCCAGTGAAACAAAAGAATAAATATTAAGGATTCGTATTTCAGCTATTCCATGTCCAAAAATACCTCATAAATAATTATAGTGGAGTAAAATTCAAGAATGATCAAAACATGGATACAATCAAAGCTAGTATCCATAATAGATATTTTTGACGAAAAATAAAAATTTAATTTTTACGTGAATAGTGCCGATTCGTGAATAAGTGTCGATATCGTGAATAGTCTTTGTATCACGTGAATAAGTAACTTTGACACTAAAAGATAGAAATTTTACAAAAAAATTATCATGCTTTAAATGAATAGTACTCGTGAATAAGAACTCATGAATAAGAACCCCGATATGAAAAAGTTCTAAATTTGATAAAAGTTCCACCAATATTTTAAGATAATGATATTGAAGAAATAATATCATTTTTAAAAAATAATATCCCTTACTTGAGAAAGAATAAGATTACATTTGGAATCTTTGGATATAGTCTTTGAAAAAACTTGCAGACCGATATAGAATACTCAAAGTACTAAAATACTCACAAAATACGCTCGATATTATAAAGAAAGAAAGAGAGAGAAATCTGTAGTTTCTGGTGTGATTTTCAATTCTAATCTAAGCACCCTATTTATAGGTAAATGCTTAGAACACCAAAGCAGAAAATTTAATATAATATTAATATATATTTTATAAATTCCTTCGCACACTTAAGTCATCTGATTTCAGCCATCAACATGTGCAAATAGTGCCCACAAAATATCAAAAATGTTTTTGTTAATTAAAACAATTAAAACTTCCAAAATCAATTATTTCGGAACTTCAGAACTTCAATAATTCATAATAAATAGCTCTTTTATCAGAAAATTCGAATCTCGCGATTTTTTATAGGAAATTCAATTCTCTACAATTTTACAGAAGAAAGTTTTTCCAAATTCTAAACAGAAATTGACTGAAATTCATAAACGGACGATTTTACATGCTATAATCAAATTTCAGTCAAGAAATGGGCCCACAAACATGTTTAACATGTTTTAAACAACTTTTGCAACAAAAATACTCCTCCTCCTCATATTCTCATATATCCCACATTCATTGTAAAAATATCATTATTATATTATAATAATATAATAAAATAGTATTTTATCAAAAAAGATAAAATATCGATTTTTTAACAATTGTCACTTTAAAAATTTCTCCATCTATATCCACATAAAATGAATATTTTCCTTATCATATAAATCAATAATTAATTATTCACAAATAATATTACTGTAATTACAATAATGACAACCAAAGCGATTCAAGGAAAGAGGGGCTTTCAAATAAGAATTTTTCCTCATCGACGCGCAAGCAATTAGGTGACCAAACCTCTCCTTGACGTAACTTTTAGACATTGCCAATAATGTTATCTAATAATATTATTCAGATAATATGAATTATTGCTTCGATAATGGAAAATCTTGTGTAGTGACAATTATTAAAACAACGGTAATATAAAATATCAACGCAAAGAATTATTGAATCAATAAAATCTTTGAGCAGTAATTATCGTAACAATTATTGAGTAGTGCCTTCTTCACGTAAGAATCAATAATTGGTGCAATATATCGTGTCTTCCATCGCAACAACGCCAGACATTATATTTTAACCACCGGGTATTTCCACAAATGTTAATTGGTAATAAGCTGCGTCGTTATTTATAAAAACTCCATTTTGTCGTTTTCTTCATCCGACAATTATTCTGTTATGGGGCCCACAAAAGGCTGCGCCGTCGTACGAATATTCTCCGACAGAAAGAATATTCCACGACCAAACGAATATTCCCCGATAGAAATGAATATTTTATAACCACTTGCATATTTTGAAAAAAAATATCATATATCACACTTAACTTTAACTTTTATCAATTTAACCATTTACTGAATAGTAATTATAAGAAAAAGCTGAATACTTTTATTTCATAAAATTAGGGATATATATATATATATATATATATATATATATATATATATATATATATATCTGCCACTAGTAATATTTAGGGGCCCTTTTTTATTGTGGATAGTCCATTGTGAACATAAATTCTTAAATTTTTAAAATAAAATTTAACAAAAAAATAATAATACTATTTTTAAATTTTTATTTAGGATTGAAGAAGTACTATTTATTTAATCAACAAAATTTTATTTATGTTTAAGGCCTTGTAGGTATTTGGAAAATTTGTAGATTAATTGAACAATGAAAACAGTAGGAGAAACTAAGGTGTGATCAGGAATAACTAACCATCAACCATGGTATTTATCAAGTAATGAAATCAGACTTTAGAAATTAAAATTTAGTAAAACCTGTTGGGTTGTGTTGGGAGAGGTTTTTAGAATGCAATAAATAAATAAATAAATAAATGATCAGAGAAGAA
Source organism: Panax ginseng (assembly GCA_020205605.1). Classification (NCBI taxonomy): domain Eukaryota; kingdom Viridiplantae; phylum Streptophyta; class Magnoliopsida; order Apiales; family Araliaceae; genus Panax; species Panax ginseng. Next base: position 19,116,636 of record CM035136.1, on the reverse strand, counting down.
AAAACTCCAGAGGGAAAGTTGTAGGAAATTCAATTTCTAAATTTGGAAATATATTTTCCTGAATTTTTCGAAAAAGAGAAAACTATTTATTACTAATATTTGAAATTTATAAGTTTGGAAAATTTTATTTTAATTTCCATTAATAATTTTAGTTAGCTGAAATATTCATAGAAGGATACGGTAATTATTATTGATTTTCTGGTAAAGTTTGAAGTTCTATTTTTAAAGTAAAGAAGAATACTTTAAAATTAGAAAAAAAGGCTTAAATACACTTTAGGTCTTAATTTTTTTGGGTTTTTTATACTTTAAACCCTAATATTTCAACATAAGACATTAAACCTTAGTCTCTCTCTCTCTATATATAAATATATATACCGGAATAAGTCACATGACTCAAAATAAAAGAGTAATTAAGTTTTTTAAGAGTATATATATTGTTTATATTGACTCTAATATTTTTTATTTTTCTTCAATTCATCACACACTAATCACGTGGTTATATAATTTTCAGTACTTTAAAAGATATTTAAGGTCTTCTATCAACCTCTAAAATTAAGTCTTTAAGGGAATTTATCATTTATATTGGTTTCAATTTTTTTTATATTTTTTTCCATCACACACCGACCATGTGCCAACATTTTTCGGTGCTTCCAAATATATTATGGAGTGAAATTATCAATAGTATTCTCATTTAGATCAATTATTATGCGCAGGTGACCAAACTGTTTAATTTATAGGCTCAATATTTTGAAATAATAATAATAATTTTAATATCAAAAAAATTTAATTATAAACAATCATAAATTTTTGGAAAAAAAGGTATTAAAAATTTAGGTAGAAACCATTTGATTTCACATCAAAGAATTTTTACATTTTTTTTTATATTTACATAAATTTCATAATTAATATAGTAATTATTTCATTCAAAATTACAATAACCATTAACTTACCCCAAAATATGTTTACATCATCCATCTTGAGTCGCCAAATACATGGTACACAATAAAAATAAAAATTTAATTATACAACATGAGCTGTGAGTTTTAATACAAATATTATCTTCTAGACAGTATACAACTCAATGGGGTCTTCATTATATTTATTATTACACTATTTCATAGAATAGTGAGGACTACTAATGCTATCATCTGAACCGTCACTCCAGTTCAGGAATAGTCCCCTCCACGTTCTCATTTTTGAAGAGAACAATGAAAGCAAAAGGGTGAGCTCAACTAGTCCAAGAAGAAATATTATGACTAAGATAATGCGAATAAATTATCATTAGCCTTCAACAAGATGTTAAACCGATAAAATATAACAAACATCAAGTTTAGCTGCGCAATGAAAAAGCAATCCATTAGAAAGAGTCAGTAGAGAATAAAATTTACTATCTTCTATGATTTAAAAGGTTTTTTATTACTTTTATCATTTGAGACTCGATTTTAATAAATAATCTACATCATTCCCCGCACTACTACCAATGATATTCATTAGTATCACGACCACAAATTATCCATGCACTACGGGTTAATGATATTCGTGTATTCATCAATGGTCATGATCATGCCAACAACATGCCCATCAATGATACACTACGGACGATGAGGACTTTTTTCCACATCATTTGTAACATTACTTATTCATGATTACAAAGAATAATCCCTAGTCATAATCATACCAAGTCCATCTATGCACTACAGGCCACATATGACTTTCAACATAATATAAACATAAGGATGATGACAATGATATAAGAATTCAATAAAAACAAGTTCAAGAATTAATTTATCCATGAACTATTAACGTCCAAATTGTCAACATGATACTTCTTTGTGGAGTAAAATTCAAGAATGCTCAGAAGAATATTTTCATGAAAAGATACTGGATGAAGCTAGCGCAAATATCAAGGATATTCAACTAATTTCATGGAGTATAGAAGTCAAAACTTTAACCAACTGAGTATAATAAAGAATGAAATAACAAAAGAAATCACTAGGCATGCGATAGGAATCGCATGCATGCATACGAGTTATTCCAGCGAATAATAAATAACAGAACCAAGTCATGCGTAAACGCACAAACAGGATATTCCAACAGAATAATAATTAATGGAACCATGTCATGCGTAAACGCACAGACAGGATATTTCAACAGAATAATAAACAACGGAACCAGGTCATGCGTAAACGCACAGACAAGATGTTCCAACAGAATAATAAAGAATGGAATAACAGAATAATTTCACCATGTATGCAGTACTTTGCATAGACAAGTTATTCCAACATAATAATAAAGAATGGAATAACAGAAGAATTTCACCAAGTAAATGGTATCCCGCGTATACAGGTTATTCCAACAGAATAATAAAGAATGAAATAACAGAATTTCTCTTCACGAATAAGAAAGAAAGAATACCCCTTACGAGTACAACAAATAATATCCCTTACCGTAAAAGAAGTGTATTCCGACTGGTAGGGCGATGATATTCTTGAAGAAAACTTGTACTAATTTCTATGCTCAAAGCTTTCTTAAACTCTAAAGAAATACGCTCAAGATTATAGAAGAATTCTCTGAACTTCTGCTGTGATTTTCAATTCTAACTAAACATCCTATTTATAGGAAAATAGAAAGGATACTATGCTGCACTATGCAATAAAATATAATATATTCTAAATAAATATATATATATATATATTATTTAAAATCTAATAAAATAAATAACTTTATAAAAGTATTCTATTTTCTATAAAAAGATTTTACTATGCAAAATACTATGCATGCACTATGCAACACTATGCATAATAAAATATAATATATTCTAATTATTGTCTAACAAAATAAATAACTTTATAAAAGTATTACATTTTATATATAAAAGATTTTACTATGCAAAATATTATGCATAATAGAATATTATATATTCTATTTATAGTCTAATAAAACGAATAACTTTATAAAAGTATTATGTTTTATATAAAAAGCTTTTTCATTTTATTACATTAATAATACTAATAAAACAAAACTCATCATCATTATTATAATTCACAATATTAATCGACTGTGTCGTTCCTGGAAAGATGGGGCTTTCAATAAGGATTTCTCCATTAGTAGCGCAATTAGGTGACCAAACATCTCCTCGATGAACTTACAGACATCGTTAATATTGCAAATAATAATATTAATAACCTTGTCGTCTCAATTATTGATTTAATAATATATAAAATATTGACAATAATTGAATCAAATAACGTGAGATACTTATCACAAAGCAATTCTTGTAGCAATAATTGAATAAAACCGAGTGACTTCTCACGTAAAGCATCAATAATCAATATCGTGTGCTACTATGCAACCACGCCAGCGTATCTTTATACTTTTAACACCGGGTGTTTCAACGATTAACGGTAGAAACTTCCGCCGTTATTTTTATAAAGTATTTTTGTCATTTTCTCAATTCGACAATAATTTCGTTGTTGGGTCTACTAATGATTGTCTTAGTTGTTGAATATTTCTGTTAAAACGAATATTCCCACCAATCGAATATTATATAACAACTTGCATTACTTTTTGCAAAATTTATAAATATGACCCACAACTATAACATTATATCAAATTTACTTCATAATATTCAAAATGATATTTATAAAAAATTCATCTTTATTTATAAAAGTTGAGGTCTTACAATATATATATATATATATATATATTCCTAATATTTTTCTTATATATATATATATATATATATATTAAACTTAACGACTTTAATGTTGAGAAATTATATTGGATTTAGAAAAGTATATATATATATATATATATATATATATATATATATATATATATATATATATATATATAGTTATAATTTTATTCTTAACAAAAAAAAATCGAATTTGACCCCATTGAGCTTTGTGGTTGGATCCGTCCCTGATCAAAAGTATTCTCATTTAGATCAATTATTACGCGCAGGTGACCAAACTGTTTAGTTTAATTTATAGGCTCAATATTTTGAAATAATAATAATATTTTTAATATCAAAAAATTTAATTATAAACAATCATAAATATTTGGAAAAAAAGGTACTAAAAATTCAGGTAGAAACCATTTGATTTCACATCAAAGAATTCTACATTTTTTTTTGATATTTACATAAAATTTCATAATTAATATAGTAATTATTTCATTCAAAATTACAATAACCATTAACTTAACATAAAGAGAAATAGGAAGTTCATACAATGTTTGTTAAAACATTGACAGAATATCCCCCCATATGTTCACGCATGTAAATAGGCCGGAACTATGAATGTTAAGTGGGGGCCGCCGCCTCCATTAACTTTTTTTTTTCTTATTTGATATATGTATATTTTTATTTTTAGGCTCATTAGGTTTATATATTATTTAATAAAAAATTAATTCTATATAGATTGTCTGTAAATTAATATTTTCACACCCTCTAATTCTGACAACTTTATATTTTTAGAAAAAATCAAGTACTTTTGATTTTTTAATAGATTATGCGATATTAATTATCATGGTAAAATCCATTTAATTATTTTTACACAATCAAAACTCTTGATTTTCTCTCAAAATGTAAAATTTGGCAGTAGTTTAATGACAATCTTTATAGAATTTATTATTTATGTGAATGAATCTACCCACTTCATATAAACTATGATAAAGATGTTGTTTCTCTTTTGTGATTAATAAATATTCATGATAAAAATAAGAAGAAAAAAAATACTCTTATATATAGTAGTTAGATTTATATTTTTTATTAAATATAGGGGAACACTATTTTTACATTTATTTTTAATATTTTCACATGATTATGTTCATGTGAAAGATGACCTTGTAAAAATATCAAAAATACATAAAAATGAGTAATGCTACAGACACAAACTATTTTACAAACTGCTGATGTGACATACTCTACTTCAGCATATTGATCAACAAATTGTTTCAATGTAGTTTTCGGCCCCACACAATATGCTGAGGTGAAGTATATCACATCAGCAGTTTATAAAATGTTTGTAGAATAATTTGTATCTCTAATAGTATTCTATAAAAATATCAGTTCCCTGAATATATTGTAGCGAAGTGATCCGGCCCGTAGACCTAAATTTTGGGTCCGTCCCCGGTCATGCATGCCTTAGTGCATGAGTTAATGGTTGTAATCTTACCAAATCTTTAAGTCAAGGATTATATACATAATTAAGAATCACTAAACTTTTAGCCAGGGTTTGAAATTCGAATTTGTGCAATGTCCATTATCATCAAATTAGGAATTAACTTAATTAGATATCTCATTGGATGATCAATATATAATTAGCTGAAAGTGGCATAAAAAGTTAATTACTGCAATATGGTTGACATGCACTAATAAGAGAGAGATGGAGAGAGAAAAATAAAAGGGTATATATATATATATATATATATATATATATATATATATATGAATAAGTCAGCTTTAAATTGGCACTTTATGAAGGGATGTCCAGCCATTTTATGCTTGGAAATTAAAAGGTTAAAAAAAAGAGCTAGTTGGGGATTGGAATAAGTACTCGATAATGATCTATATGTATCTTTTAGGCTGTCTTGATCAGGTTATTCTATATATATACTAGAAGCACTAATTGATTGATCCAAGATGAAAACATGAGGGGCGCATATGCTGTCCCTCAGTTTTTTAAAAACTTTATCAAAACAAGATACCTCAATAGTTTAGTTCTTCATGGGATCTGTTTGGGTAGAAGGGGCATTTAAAGCTATGAGAGTAGTTAATTTTTATGATGTTTGCTGTTTCAGATGAATTGGTTTGGTATCCATTTCTTATGGATCATTGATGTACTTGGTTTTTCTTATTAATTTATTAAAAAAAAAAGAAGAAGTTTTACTTGTTGTAGTGTTGACACTTGTAACATTATAAAAAAATTATGAGGCCTCTAAAATAGGTATACATCATCCATTTTAAGTCGTCAAATACATGGTACAAAATTCAAATACAACTTAATAATACAACTGTCGTGTAACATACGACAAAACATAAACTGAGAGTTTTAATACGAATATTATTTTCTAGACAATATTCAACTCAAATGGAGTCCTCAATACATTTATTATCACACTATTTCATAGAATAGTGAGGATTACTAATGCTATCATCACGGACCGTCACTCCGTTCCCCGATTAGTCCCAAATTGCGTTCTCATTTCTCAAGAGAACAATGAAAGCAAAAGGTGAGCTCAACTAGCCCAAGAAGAAATATTATGACTAAGATAATGCGAGAATAATTTATCGTTAGCCTTCAACAAATGTTATCTCGATAAAATATAACAAACATCAAGTTTAATCTGCAATGGAACAAATAATCCATTAAAAGAGTCAAGTAGAGTATAAAATCTACTATCTTCTATGATTTAAAAGGGTTTTCATCACTTTTATCACGAGACTCAAATTTTAATAAATAATCCACATCATTGAATCACCCCCGCACTACTACTGACCAAGGATATTCTTTAAGTATAACGCGACCACAAATTATCCACGCTTCTGTGCCAAAGATATTCGTGTATTCATCAATGGTCATAATCATGCCAACAATCGTCCATCAATGCACTACGGCCAATGAGGACTTTTACCACATCATTTGTAACATTACGACCATGATTATACCGAATAATCCATGGTCATAATCATACCAAGTCCATCTATGCACTACTAAAGCCATGTGAGATGACTTTCAACATAATATAAACATGAGGATGATGACAATGATATAAGAATTCAATAAAACAAGTTCAATGATAAATTTTTAAAGATTTATAATTTAATTTATCCAGAATTCAATATTGTCCAAATTGTCAACATGATACTACTTTATGGAGTAAAATTCAAAAATGATAATGTATCAACAATTATTTGGACCGAAAAGAAATCAATTTTTGTTATGAATAGTACTCTGAGTGAATAGTACCCGAGTGAATAGTACTTCGGGAATAGTACTCCGTGAATAGTACTTTGTGAATAGTACCCGTAAATAGTACTTTTATGAATATTACCGTATAAATGAATAGTACTCATGGACAATACTCCGGCATGAAAAACTTAAAATTTAACAAGAATGTGCAAAAAATATCCTTGTGAAGCGATACTAGATGAAGCGCAAATTTCAAGGATATTCTACTAATTTCACGGAATATAGAAACAATACTTTAACCGAATGATGGTATAATCAGAAATACAAGACAAAATAATATTACTCACATACTACAGAGTATGGAAGAAAATATTATTCCTATGACTACTGAACAAAGTAATATCCCTTACCTCAGAAGAGAACTGGATACTGGAATAGCGAGGTAGCAGACTTCTCTTCTACTTTCTCTCTAAAGCTTCTCTCTCTATAAATGCTCTTGTGAGTCTTAGTGAATTGGTGAGAATGAAAGAAGACTGAGCTTCTATTTATAGGAAAATATAATTTCGATAATTGCTCGTTTCGGGGCTCAAAATATTACATTATAATACCTTCATCTTTTTCTTCATTTTTAATTTAGTCCTGCAAGTATTATCAAACTTGCACCACCTCCCCTAATAGTACATCTTGTGAATCAATAGTACAATCATGTAAAAAAAATAATTACAGTATAATACCTTCATCAATACCTTCATTTTGAATTTAGTCATGCAAGTATTATCAATCTTGCACCACCTCCCCTAATAGTACATGAATGTGAATCAATAATACACACATGTGAACACATAGTTATAAGCATGTGAATTTGTGACGCCCCCAAAATTAGGTATACATCACCCATCTTGGGTCGCCAAATACATGCTACAGAATTCAAATATAACTTACTAATACAATTGTCGTGTACAATACGACAAAACATAAACTGTGAGTTTGAATACAAATATTATCTACTAGAGATTATACAAACTCAAAAGGAGTCCTCATTATAATTATTATCACACTATTTTACGTAATAGTGAGGACTACTAATGCTATCCTCCGGACCATCACTCCGCTCCGACGACTAGTCCCAAATTTATATTCTCATTTCAAGAGAAGCGGTGAAAGGAAGGGTGAGCTCAACTAGCCCAAGAAGAAATATTATGACTAAGATAATGCGAGAATAAATTATCATTAGTCTCCAACAATGTTAAACCGATAAAATATAATAGACATTAAGTTTAAGCAATGAACAAGCAATCCATTAAAAGAGTCAAGTAGAAAATAAAATCTACTATCTTTTATGATTAAAAGGTTTTTCATCATCCTTTGTTATCGCCGAGACTCAAATTTTAATAAATATTCCACATCATCGATCACCCCGCACTACTACCAAGGATATTCTTTAGTATCACGCACCATAATTATCCATGCACTACGGGCCAAGAATATTTGTGTATTCATTAATGGTCACGATCATGCCAACAACTATCCATCAATGCACTACGGGCCAATGAGGACTTTTACCATATCATTTGTAACATTACGGTCATGATTACACCGAATAATCCTTGGTCATAATCATACCAAGTCCATCTACGCGCTACATGTGCCACGAGATGACTTTCAACATAATATAAACATGAGGATGATGACAATGATATAAGAATTCAAAAAAAAACAAGTTCAAGAATTAATTTGTCCAAGAACTACTAATGTCCAAATTGTCAACATGATAATCGCTTTGTAGAAGTAAAATTCAAGAATGATCGGAAGAATATTTCCATGAAAAGATTTGGATGAAGCCAGCAAATATCAAGGATATTCTACTAATTTCATGGAGTATAGAAGTTAAAACTTTAACCAACCGAGTATAATAAAGAATGGAATAACAAAAGAAATCACCATGCATGCAGATTGGCAGACAGATAAAAGTTATTCCAACGTAATACTAAATAACGGAACCGGGTTAGGCGTAAATTCAACACCGGCGGGATGTTCCAAATGAATAATAAAGAATGGAATAACAACAGAAATCACCGTGCATGCGGTAGATTTCAGATAGATAAAGTTATTCTAAATGTAATACTAATAAGGACGGAATCAGTCCGACGTAAAAAACGCATGCATGAGGATATTCTAATGTAATAATAATAAAGACGGAATCAGTCCCACAGAAAAGCGCTTACATCTGAGGATATTCCAATGTAATAATAAAGGCGGAATCGGTCCCCAGTAAAACGCATGCATGTGATATTCCAATGTAATAGTAAAAAGACGGAATAATAGAAGCATGTCACCAGCATAGGGGTAGACCCAGCGTATAAAAGTTATTCAATGTAATAATAAGCAATGGAATAACAACAGCTTCTTCATGAATAAGAAAGAATAACACCTCTACCGTAAAAAAGAACTGAATATAAGAGTAGTTAAGTAGTGGTAAATCTTTTCTTCTTTCTCTCTATAATTTATCTCTAGAGTTTCAAAGTTGAATTCGTAAGAAAATAATGAAGGAATGAGCTTTATTTATAGAAGAATGGATTGCATAAGAATTAACTCATTTGAAGCGGTCCAGATTGATTTACTTTTAACCGGACGGGGTCCATAATTAAAGCAAAATCTTTTAAATAAAATATAATATATTCTATTTATAATCTAATAAAACGAAAAACTTTTAAATAAAATATATTATATATATATTAAATATATATATAGCATGTGCCAAGATTTTCACGGGATACACTCCCGTGATTAAATTTTCTTTCTGTCTCAATTTTCAACAAGGTTATGTGTGTGTGTATATATATATATATATATATATAATATTACATACATACATTATATAACATATAATATATAAACATATCTATATATATATGTGTAATAATAATGATAACTCCCTCCTGACCCCTTTTTTTTCTTTCTCCCACCAACCGTGACAACATATCAACCATCATCTTTCTTTAATTTCAAACGTGAGCCCCACCATGGGCACCACCTAATATTATATATATATATATATATATATATATATATAACTTCCTACCGATTATTTTGAAAAACGGGTAAATGGGGGTCCATAATAATATTAATAATTCTGTTATCTCAATTATTGGTTTAATAATATATAAAATATCGACAATAATTGAATAAAACTGAAAGACTTCTCACGTAAACATCAATAATCAATACCGTGTGCTACTATGCAACCAATGCAGACATCAGTATTTTTTACTATCGAGTAGTTCAACAGGTTATTAATCAGTAAAACTTCCGCCGTTATTTTCAATAAAGTATTTTGTCGATTTCTTAATCCGATAATAATTCCGCTATGGGGTCCACTAATGATTTTTGTATTTAATATTCCCTGTTAAAACGAATATTCCCAACCAATCGAATATTATATAACAACTTGCGTACTTTGCAAAATTTATAAATATTACCCACAACTATAACATTATATCAATTTCACTCCATAATATTCAAAAATAATATTTATAGAAAATTCATCTTTATTCAAAAAGTTGGGGTTTTACAGAATTAATAGCAATTAATTGCTCATTTATCCGATTAATTACCCGATTGATCAATATAACCTCCAGACATCCATTATTATCGAAATAGATGTCGATTTCTACTAACACTAATAATCCCAACACAATGGAGCTATAATTTTCATCTTTAATCAACACAAACTTATTCATTATTAATATTATAATTCACAATATTTAACAACCAGGTCGTTCCCAGGAAAGAGGGGGCTTTCGGATAAGGATTTCTCCTTATTGGCGCGCAATTAAGTGACCAAACTTCTCTTTGACAGAACTTCTAGACATTGTCAATATTACAAATAATAATATGAATAACTTTGTTGTTTCAATTATTGATTTAATAATATAAAATATTATGCAGATGATACTGTGACAATAATTGAATCAATAATATGAAAGATATTACGCAAAGCAATTCTGAAGAATGATTGAGTATAACCGAGTGACTTCTCACGTAAATATCAATAATCAATACCTGGTGCTACTACGCAACCACGCCAGATTATCGTATACTTTTACCATTAGGGTAGTTCAACGGTTTAACGGTAAAACTTTCGCCGTTATTTTTATAAAAGATAATTACATGCGCTTTTAAATACGACAATACTTTCGTTGTGGGGTCCACCATGTTAGAATTTATGCCCTAGAGGCCAATTATTTGATATAATTGGTTAACGTTTTGATATAATATTTGATTGAATAAATGAATAATTTTATTATGGTTTTATTTACTGCGTTATATAAATGTTAACATAATAAAATTCCTTAGAATAGTGATACAAATTATATAATTTCAAGTGTAAGACCCCAGCTTATTATAAATAAAATTGAATTTTATTTTATTCATTATTCTAAATTAATAAGGGTTAATTTGATATAATTCTTTGGTTATGGGTGAAATGTGCAAAGTTTACAAAATAAACAAGTGGTTATAAAATATTCATTATTGTCGGGGAATATTCGTTTGGTCGTGGAATATTCTTTTTGTCGGGAATCTCACGATGCAAGACAACACGGTCATTAGTGGGCCCCATAATGTAAAACGGTTGGATGAAGAAAAACGACAAAGATTGAGTTTTATAAATAACGACGTAAATTGTTACCAATTAACACCGTTGGATTACGGTGGTTAAAATACGATGTCTGGCGTGGTTGCACAAAGAAGATACCAGTATTACACGATATTATTGAATTATTGATCCTTACGTAAGAAGGCACTACTCAATAATTGTTACATGAATTATCGTCAATATTATATTTTATTGATTCAATAATTGTGCGTTGATATTTTGTATTCTTTGTTGTTTTGATAATTGTCATTACACGGTATTTTCCATTATCAAATCAATAATTCATATTATTTGAATAATATTATCGAGATAACATTATTGGCAATGTCTAGAAAGTTTCGTCTAAGAAGAGGTTTGGTCACCTAATTGCGCGCCAGTAAGGAGAATTCCTTATTGGAAAGCCCCCTCTTTCCGGAAACTACCGTCACGAAGATTGTGATTCTGTAATATTATTTTTAAATAAGTAATTATTGATTATTATGATAAAGAAAATATTTATTTTATGTGGATATAGATGGAGAAAATTTTTAATGTGACAATTGTTGAAAATTAATATTTTATCTTTTTCTGATAAAATAATTCATTTAAATATATTATTTTAATAATATATTAACGATGATATTTTTATGAATGTGGGATATATGAGTATATGAGGAGGAAGAGTATTTTTATGGCATTAAATGTTTAACATATGTTTTTTGTATGTTTGTGGACACAATTCTTGAATTGAAAATTTATTATAGTATCGTAAAATCGTCTAGTTTATGGATTTTGGCCAATTTACATTTGGAATTTGGAAAAACTTTCTTCCGCAAAGTTGTAGAGAATGGAATTTCCCATGAAAAATAGCAAGTTTTGAATTTTCTGATAACCGAGCTATTTTCATTTAATTATTGAAGTTTAGGAAGATAAAATATTTTTTATTAAATTAATGGGTGGGGCCCACTTTTGGTAGGTGTTGAATGCACATGGGTCTGCTGAAAATTTTCAGAAATTGGTGGCTAACTTGTTGCGTAGAAGTAAGAATAAGAATAATAATATTTTATTATTTTAATTTCGACGTTTCTAGCATTTTCCTATAAATAGAGGTTAAGTTAGAATTGAAAATCACACCGTAAACTAAGTTTTCTCTCTTTCTCTCTCTAAATTATCGGCGTATTCTTGTGAGTATACTTTGAGTGTTGCTTTATACTGGTCTTGGTTTTTCACAAGACTTATACCGAAATTCAATGTAAGATACGGTTATTTTGAGGTAAGTGGGTATTATTTTCTTTTTAAATGATATTTTTCTTCAATATCATTATGCCAAGTATTGGTGAATTTTTTTATCAAATTTGGAACTTGTTGTGTGGGGGTTCTTATTCACGATACCAAGACTATTCACGATATGACTACATTATTCACGAATACTAAGACTATTCAATTGAAAAATAAAAATTTTTCTTTTGTCCAAAATATCTATTACGGATACTAGCTTTGATTGTATCCATGTTTTGATCATTCTTGAATTTTACACCACTATGATTATTTTCGAGGTATTTTTGGACATGGGTAAAACAAAGTATTTAATCCTTAATCCTTAATCCTTGTCATTTTGTTTCAATTGGATTCGTTTCTTTAAAATGTTTTTCATCATCCCTCACCCTAAATGGTGATATAAATGAATATCTTTTGGCCTATAAAGGCAAAGATGAACGATTAATCGATGAATATCTTTGGCTGTAGTGCAGAAGATGAGCAGTGTTGAGATGAACATGACCAATTGGTGATACAAAATGAATATCTTTGGCTCATGAGTGAAAAGATGATTAAAGATGTATATTGATTGTTATTACGGGGATAAACTATTGATGATGGATTTTTAAACCTTAGAAAGATGTAGAATTCTTTCTCTGCATTGACTCTTACAATGGATTCTTTGCTTCATTGCATTTGTTGATCTAAAACTTGTTGTCTATTGTATTCTATTAGATTTTTTCCTGTTGAAGACTAACGATAATTTGTTGTATATTATCTTAGTCATAATATTCTTTTTTGGGCTAGTTGAGCTCACCCTTTCCTTTTTGTTCCATTTTCTTCTTCGGGAGGTGAGAACATAGCAGGATCGAAGTCGGGGTATGGAGTGATGGTTCTAGGAAGATGTTTTAGTTATCCTCACTATTTCTGTAAAATAGTGTATGAATAATTAATGAGGACTTATTTGGGTGTGTATATTGTCTAGAAGACAATATTTGTATTCAAACTCACAGTTGTATTGTCGTATTCTACACGACATCTGTATTGTCAAAGTTGTAGTTTGCTTTCTATACCATGTATTTTGGCGACTCAGAATGGGTGTTGTATACCTATTTTGGGGGCGTCACATCAAGTATGTGACTTGAATATGAGATTATATAATTACAATTAGTATCATTGTTCTTAAATGTCCCTAATCGAGTATCATTGTTGATGGGACAACAATGATGCATTAAGACTAGTATGTGGATTGACTGATGACCAAATCTCATTGGTCATAAATATATGAGATATTAAGTCAATGCATAGTACATGTTAGAGAAACGATGTCTTCGGGATGACTCCACCATGAGAATTCTATGTGGAGCATTATGCGAAGTGTCATTAGCAATTCTCATAGTGACAATGATGTAATGGTCCTCCGACCTGAAATCACTATATTTCTACACGGGAATTTATGTACTTTGATATCATCAAATGTCACCTTTAATAGGGTGGACTATAAAGGTGATTATTGGGTAAATCATGAATCGTGTGAGGAATATGAGTGATCTAGATGGAAATTTAACCATCCTATATATTAAGGGTGATATCCATAGGCCTCTTGATTGAGGAGGACTATGAAATGCATGACCATGCTCAAATAGTGATTTGTTTCATATAGTCTACTCATTGATCAAGAAAAACTCAAATTAAATTATGAAGAGTATGACACATTTCATGACTCGAGTTTAATCTAGGTTATTAAGGTTAAAAGGATTAAATTACATTGAAACATTGGTCACGAAAAGGTTGCATCGAATCATCGATCTTATTATTACTTGGGTAACAGTGATGCATTACTAGATGCCGTTCACGGTTTATAATTTTATAATATGATTTTAAAATTATTGCCAATGTAATAATAACCTATAGGGTCACAAATATAGTGTGACGACCCCAAAATAGGTACATTCAACCCAACCCATTCTGAGTCGTCAAATACATAGTACAAAAATAAATACAACTTCAGTAATACAATTATCGTGCAAAATACGACAACACATATACTGTGAGTTTGAATACAACTATTGTCTAATAGAGAGTATAAAAACTCAAAAGGAGTCCTCGTTACAATTATTGATACACTATTTTACAAAATAGTGAGGACTACTAAAATAACTATCTTGAACCATCACTCCAAACCCCGGCTATTTCCTGCTATGTTCTCACCTCCTGAGAAGAAAAATGGAACAAAAAGGAAAAGGGTGAGCTCAACTAGCCCAGTAAGAAAATATTATGACTAAGATAATATACAACATATTATCGTTAGTCTTCAACAGAGAATAATCTGATAAAATATAATAGACAATAAGTTTTAGATCAACAATCGCAATGAAACAATAATCCATTGAAGAGTCAAGAGAGAAAGAATTCTACTATCTTCTAAGATTTAAAAGTCCATCATCAATATTTTATCCTTGTAACATCAATCAATATACATCTTGAATCAAATATTCATCTTTGCACTACAAAGCTAAAGATATTCATTTTGTATCACTAGTTGGTCATGTTCATCTCAACACTGCTCATCTTTGCACTACGGCCAAAGATATTCATTAGGTAATCATTCATCTTTGCACTACATGCCAAAGATATTCATCGATTAATCATTCATCTTTGCACTACTGTGCCAAAGATATTCAAGAATATCATCATTTAGGACCGAGGATGATGAAAAATATCTTAAAGAAAACGAATCCGTTGAGATAAAAGATCAAATATTAGGGATTCATATTACGCTTTATGCAAGTTCAAAATACTTCATAATAACCAATTTTAAATCGTAATTCAAAATAAAGATCAAAACATGGATACAATCAAAGATAGTAACCATAATAGACACCTTGGATAAAAAGAAGAAAATTTTATTTTTAAATTGAATAGTCTTCAGATTTTGTGAATAAAGTCAGATACGTGAATAAGAATCTCACTACACCAAAAGATAGAAATTTCACAAGAAAAAATCATCACGTCGTGATGAATAAGACTCGTGAATAAGAACCCATGAATAAGTAACTAGTAAATAGTAACTCATGAATAAGTAACCCGATATGAAAAGTTCTAAATTTGATAAAAAATTTCAACCAATATTTCTAAGATAATGATATTGAAGAAATAATATCACTTACGTAAGAAAATAACATCCCTTACCTCAAAAAGATAATACTTTTCGGCCGGAATACTAGATATAGTGTCAAGGAACTTGAAACGATAGCAACACTCAAAGTATCAAAATACTCACAAGAATACGCCGATAATATATATAGAGAAAGAGAGAAAGCTTATGTTTTCTGTGTGATTGTCAATTCTAACTTAGCCTCTATTTATAGGAAAATGTTAAGACGTCGAAAACAGACTTGACTGCAGAACCCGATGGCTTTACTCGCTACTATTGCCACCCACCACATTTGAAATAAAATTCAAAGACATTTCTTCACCAACCACAAGTGGGGCCCACTCAATTCTAGAATTTTCCACCAAAATTATTTATAAACCTAATTTCCGAATCACCACCTCTTAAAATTCATAACAAATCATATGTTCATTTTTAACGGTTCAAAATTTATGGACATATACTCAACTTATATATGTATAACATATCCAAAAATCACAACGATCCAACGGTCGGATTAAAAATTATAACTCATGCAATATATCTCAAAAACCACTGGTTTGATTTTTAATACCTCTAATCCGACAAAATACTGATAAAACACCTCAACATTAATTACTTCATTAATAACCACATAAATAAATCCATCATTTAAATCCGCATCAAATAAATATTTTCTTATCATATAAATCAATAATTAATTATTCACAAATAATATTACAGAATCATAATTATGACAACCAGGCCGTTCCCAAGAAAGAGGGGGCATTCCGATAAGGATTTCTCCTTACTGGCGCACAATTAGGTGACCAAACCTCTCCTTGACAGAACTTTCTAGACATTGCCAATAATACTATTTCATAATATTATTCAAATAATATGAATTATTGATCCGATAATGTGAAATACTGTGCAGTGATAATTATTGAAACAACAATAATATAAAATATCAACGCAAAGCAATTATTGAACCAATAAAATAAAATATTGAACAAGAATTATCGTAATAATTATTGAGTAGTGCTTTTTCTTACGTAAGGATCAATAATTTAACAATCATGCAATACCTGGCATCATCTCTTGTGCAACCACGCCAGACATCAGTATTTTAACCACCGTGTATTTCAACGTTGTTAATCAGAATAACTACGCCGTTATTTATAACAACCCAAACTTTGTCGCTTTTCATCATCCGACAGCTTATCCGTTATGGGGCCCATAAATGGTCTTGCGCTGGTCGCATTTAATATTTCTCGACAAAAACGAGTAATATTCCACCACCAAAACTAATATTCCCCTAACACAATAAATATTTTATTACCACTTGCTTATTTTGCAAATTTGCACATTTCACCCATAACCAAAGTATTATATCAAATTAACTCCATATTATTTCAAGATAATAAATAGAGAAAATTAAATTTTATTTATAATAAGTTGGGGTCTTACAACCTCCCCTCCTTATGAAATTTCGTCTTCGAAATTGACGTACGTACCTGGTGTATCGAAAAGGTGCTTTCATTTCCGATTCCAACACCCAGGTCATTTCTTCAATCGCATGGTTCCTCCACAAAACCTTAACTTGTGGTATAACCTTTGTTCGTAGGACATGCTCTTTCTTATCTAATATCTTGACAAGTACCTCCTCGTACGTTAAATCTTCGGCTATCTCGTCTGGTTCTAACGCAATAATGTGGTTTGGGTCGTCCACATATTTACGTAACATCGATACGTGAAAAACATTATGAACACGCGACATACTTAAGCGTTAAGCGTAGTCATGAGCTACGCCCTACTTGATCGAGTATTTCAAATAAATCAAGGCTTGAGCTTTCTTTCTTCATCGACTCTTACTTCTAGAATAACGATTCTTGCACCTTTTCTTTATATTCATCACCAGCAGTGTAATTTTGAGCGATTTTAACTTTATCGATTAAAGTCGATTCTACTCAGATATTCGTTATCTTCACATGGGTCCCTAGAGTCTTTAACTCTATCTTCATCATTTGTAAGTCATATAAAATAGATTTTTGTGTTAACAACATCGCACTCGTAAACACATACGATCTTCTACTCAACGCGTCAGCTACCACTTTCATTTTCCCACGATTGTATTGAATGGTATGATCGTAATCTTTAACAGCTCGAGCCAACGTCTTTGGCGCATTATATGTTCATTTTGGTTGAAGAAATATTTAAGGATTTTAGAAATGGGTTTTGTACTGGGGTCAATACAAAATTCGATTTCACACTCTAGGGGTAGGCTAAGAAGTCCTTCGAGAATACGTCAGGAGATTTATTAACAATAGAAATATCATTTAAAAACTGTGACTCTCATCCAAGACTTGGATAGCACATGAAATGAAGGTTTCAATCGACAAGTCAAAGTCTAACTTCTCTAGAGTTAAATTTAAACATTGAGCGTAAGCAAGAGAGATAGAATAATGGGTAGAACCGGTATCTAATAAGGTATAGACTTCACAAGAATTTATAATTAACTAACCCGTGCTAACTTCGTTCAAGTTACTCGCTTTTTTGAGAAGTCACGAAAAACGCTTCTTCCCGAAACCACCGACTTTTGTTTTGTCCAGATCCACTTTGGTGCCATCGTCCCAACCGGACTTGATTTCGCCTGTGACAAAATCGAGCTATGTGACCGTCTTTTCCACAACTAAAACATATCTTGGAAAGTCGTGAGCAGTTTGGACTTATATGTCCCTCCTCTCCGTGATCTGTGGCATCTAACCGATGGTCGTTCTCCTCCCCTAGAATTTGTTGTCTTTGGTCTTTGTGCCGACATCTTCCCATTACATCGTAAATCTTCTTCTTGAAATTTCCACTTGAATCATTTCTTCTATTATCTTAGCCATGATTACCACCAAGTGGTTACCATTTTCGCATGATAATTTCCTCCACGATGGTTATCATTGTTCACGACCGCTGCCACCGAAGACGATTATTATCGTGTTGTTCTTTCGTTATCCTTCGGTTGGGGTCGGCTCATTATCGCGCTCCACTAATCCGAGCCCTATTCACAACATCCGAATATAAACAAAGTTTGTGAGAAATGAGGTATTGACGTATTTTGGGTTTCAAACCTCGCAGAAACATTCGTGTCATTCGTTCCTCATTATCAACCAAATGAGATGCAAATCGGGATAACTCCGTAAACTTAGCTTTGTATTGCGACACGTTCATATTGTTTTTCTCCAGCTTGATGAAATCAACCTCCTTCATGTGACGAATACTTTCGGGAAAGTACTTGTCATTGAACAATTCTTGGAACTTCTCCCAAGACATCTTCAGTGCGGCAGGTTGAGTACGCTTTACCGATTCCCACCAGTAATCAGCCTTTCCTCGCAACATAAAGGTGGCAAAGGGAACCTTTTGCTCCTCGGAACATCCCAAGACATCAAATATCTTGGTGATCTGCTTTATCCACGTCTCTGTCGTAAGTGGTTCTGGCTTTCCCAAACTCCGGTGGTCCTAGCTCCTTGAACTGCTTAGCGGTGACCAACCGTGGGTTGCCATTGTTTCCATCTACATTATGAACAGGAGTCTCTCTCATTTGGTGTTGCATGAATTCTAAAAAGCTCCTAAACATACCGTCGTTCATCATTTGGTCAGTGCCGTTGTTCACCTGAGGATTATTGCCATCCTGGTGCACATTATCCTGGGTATTGATCGTTGGTGACTCAACGGTCTCATATGCTTCATTGCTTATCACAACATTTTTAGATGCCATTTTCAAACACTGCAACAAAACAAGGGTTAATTGACATGTCACATATTATCCCTATACTCTGACCAACCAAATAAATACCAAACAAACTTAGGTAGGTCATACTAGCGATGGAATTTCCCATCTCTCCCCTCCTAGTTCTAGTCTCACATCTTAGCCAGGGATCATATCCCTAAGCTTTGATACCAACTGTGATGACCCCAAAATAGGTACATTCAACCCAACCCATTCTGAGTCGCCAACTACATGGTACAAAAACAAATACAACTTCAGTAATACAATTGTCGTGCAAAATACGACAACACATATACTGTGAGTTTGAATACAACTATTGTCTAATAGAGAGTATAAAAACTCAAAAGGAGTCCTCGTTACAATTATTGATACACTATTTTACAAAATAGTGAGGACTACTAAAATAACTATCCTGAAACATCACTCCAAACCCCGGCTAGTTCCTGCAATGTACTCACCTCCTGAGAAGAAAAATGGAACAAAAAGAAAAAGGGTGAGCTCAACTAGCCCAGTAAAAAAATATTATGACTAAGATAATATACAACAAATTATCGTTAGTCTTCAACAGGGAATAATCTGATAAAATATAATAGACAACAAGTTTTAGATCAACAACTGCAGTGGAAACAACAATCCATTAGAAGAGTCAAGTAGAGAAAGAATTCTACTATCTTCTAAGATTTAAAAGTCTATCATCAATATTTTATCCTTGTAACATCAATCAATATACATCTTGAATCAAATATTCATCTTTTCACTACAGGCCAAAGATATTCATTTGTATCACCAGTTGGTCATGTTCATCTCAACACCTGTTCATCTTTACACTACGGGCCAAAGATATTCATTAGGTAATCATTCATCTTTGTAATACATGCCAAAGATATTCATCAGTTAATCATTCATATTTATTTACTGCACCAAAGATATTCAAGAATATCATCATTTAGGACTGAGGATGATGAAAATATCTTAAAGAAAATGAATCCAGTGAGATAAAAGATCAAATATTAGGATTTCGTATTACAATTTATCCAAGTTCAAAAATACTTCATAATAACCAATTTTGAAGCAGAATTCAAAATAAAGATCAAAACATGGATACAATCAAAGATAGTAACCATAATAGACACCTTGGATAAAAAGAAGAAAATTTTATTTTGATTGAATAGTCAGATTTGTGAATAAAGGTCAGATATCGTGAATAGTAACTCCGACACCAAAAGATAGAAATTCTACAAGAAAAATCATCATGCTTCGTGAATAGTACTTGTGAATAGTAACTCATGAATAGTAACTCGTGAATAGTAACTCATGAATAGTAACCCCGACATGAAAAATTCCAAATTTGATAAAAAGTTCCAACCAATATTTCGGCATAATGATATTGAAGAAATAATATCACTTACGAAGAAAATAACATCCCTTACCTCAAAAAGATAATACTTTCGGCCGAATAATCGGATATAGTCTTTCAAGGAAATTGCAATCAGATATAGCAACACTCAAAGTATCAAAATACTCACAAGAATACGTTCGATAATATAGAGAGAGAAAGAGAGAAAGCTTATGTTTCTGGTGTGATTGTCAATTCTAACTTAGCCCTCTATTTATAGGAAAGTGTGTTAAAGACGCAAAGCAGACTTAACTCAGAAACTCGATGGCTTTACCTGCTACTATTGCCACCCACCACATTTGAAATAAAATTCAGCACATTTCTTCACCAACCACAAGTGGGGCCCACTCAATTCTAGAATTTTCCACCAAAATCATTTATAAACCTAATTTCCGAATCAGTTACCTCTTAAAATTCATAACAAATCATTCGTTCATTTTTAACGGTTCAAAATTTATGGACATATACTCAACTTATATATGTATAACATATCCAAAAATCACAACGATCCAACGGTCGGATTTAAAATTATAACTCACGCAATATATCTCAAAAACCACTGGTTTGATTTTTAATACCTCTAATCCGATAAAATACTGATAAAACACCTCAACATTAATTCCTTCATTAATAACCACATAAATAAATCCATCATTTAAATCCGCATCAAATAAATATTTCTTTATCATATAAATCAATAATTAATTATTCACAAATAATATTACAGAATCACAATTATGACAACCAGCCGCTCCTAAAGAAAGAGGGGCTTTCCGATAAGGATTTCTCCTTATTAGTAGCGCAATTAGGTGACCAAACCTCTCCTCGATGTAACTTTCTAGACATTGCCAATAATGCTATTTCATAATATTATTCAAATAATATGAATTATTGATCCGATAATGAGAAATACTGTGCAGTGACAATTATTGAAACAACAATAATATAAAATATCAACGCAACAATTATTGAACCAATAAAATAAAATATTGAATAGTAATTACTGTAATAATTATTGAGTAGTGCCTTCTTACGTAAGGATCAATAATTCAACAATCTTGTGCAATAATATAAAGCTGCTCTTGTGCAACCCGCGCCAGACATCGTATTTTAACCACCGAGTATTCCAACAAAGTGTTAAGCAGAATAACTACGCCGTTATTTATAACAACCCAAACTTTGTCGCTTTTTCTTCATCCAAGCGATTATCCGTTATGGGGCCCACAAATATTTTGCGCTAGTCGTAAACTAATATTCCCGACACAATAAATATTTTATTACCACTTGCTTATTTTGCAAAATTTGCACATTTCACTCATAACCAAAGTATTATATCAAATTAACTCCATATTATTTCAAGATAATAAATAGAGAAAATTAAATTTTATTTATAATAAGTTGGGGTCTTACACATGTAACGTAATTTAAAAGGAAATTAATTTAAATTGTAAGTATTTAAATATATCAATATGATTGCTAGTATTTTAAATCACGAATTTAAATTAAAAAGGATAATTTGTATATATGTATATTAATTAAGTAAGACTTAATTAAGATATATATATATATATATATATATATAAATTCGGATTTTAATAATATTAGGTTTTGATTAATTCCTCCTAACTGCTATATATATGATATATATGTGTCATTTTAGGGATTACGTCAAAATAAAAAACCCTAGCCGCTCTTAGAGAGAGACTAGAGAAAACAGTTTCGAAAATCCTCATCCTTGGTGGCTAGTACCGCGGTTCTTTCTTCTGCAGATCGTAGGACGATTCACGGAGCGTTCGTGTGGATATCGTAGAGACGCAGTTCGTTTGGATTGTGTTGGAGATTCGATCACATCAATTCCAGTTTCTTAATTGGTATAATTTCTAACCACTAAATTAATTATTTTTCGCATGGATCCTGTTTAGGGTTTCGAAATTGCTTTAAATTGTTCTATTTCCGCTGTGCGTTTCTCTGTCAAAACCCTGCACACCAATGATTGTGTCGTCGTACGAATATTCCCTGTTAAAACGAATATTCTCTGACCAATTGAATATTATATAACCACTTGCTTACTTTACAAAATTTATAAATAATACCCACAACTATAACATTATATCAAATCCACACCATAATATTCAAAAATATATTTCGAGAAAAAAATTAATCTTTATTCATAAAAGTTGGGGTCTTACAAAAATACCTTCGTATTTTTGACAGATAATATTTTTGAAGTTAATTCCGTCGAATATACGTTAAGCTCAACGGAATTCTGTGGAAAATATCTACAGCCATTTGCGCGAAGATTTTCACCTAAAGTGGACAGTAATTTCAACGAAATAGTTACTATTTCTGACGAAAATTCCTTCGAAATTAACATATGTTCAACAGATTTAATTTCGACGGAATTCCATTAGAAATATGAATTGTTTTTAATCCTAAAACATTTTCTTCCCCCGCAACAGCGCCACATTTCCCTCACTCTTTCTAGCTCTTTACACCAACTCTCTCTCTCCCTCACGTCGCTCCACCACATCTCTCACACCCACACACTACAAGAAAGGTAGTTAAATCCGACAGAACTATGTTCGACTGAATAAAATTTGTCGGTCATACGGTAATCTCGACGGAATATTTTATCGACTATATGTCTGTCAGAAATACTCTAATATCGACAGAAGTCCGTCAGCGCCAGTAATAAGATTGACGGAACGTGGACTAATATTGACGGAACTTCCGTCGAGAATAAGTTAGTATCGACAGACTTATGGTCGACGCACATTCCGTTGAGAATAAGTTTAAAACATAAATTCAATCTCATTTCTTCAGTCGCCTCATCAGTCGATCTCTCACAGTACTCTCTCTCTCATATCTCGCCTCTCCACCAGTTTCTCTCAGACCTCCCCCCTGCTGCATCAGTTTATCTCTCTCTCACCTTTCACCTCTGCCAGCAACCACCCCTTCCTTCGGCTGCCTCCTGCCTCCTTCTGCCGCCTCCTACCTTTGGCCTCCGTCTCTCCTGCCTCCTTCTGCCCTTTTGCCGCCTCCTACTTTTGGCTTACGGCCTCCAACTCCTATCCTCCTCCGATCAATTAAATAAAGCTTAAAGATTAGCCTTAATTTTTTCTCTAATTTTGTTATCAGCTTAGGTATTTTGGGTTGCACTAATTTTTCCCCCCAATTTTGTGTCGAAAATTTGATTGGCAGCTTTAGTATGCACGTTTGTAAATTTTAAAATTTGTTTGATTTATTGGCATAATTTGTGATTGACAACAAAGATTTTTCCCCAATTTTGTTCCTTAATTCGCATATATAGTATATAATTAGCAAATTTGATATATCGGTTTGATTAACAATTTATGTTATTGCCTAAATTAATCTTATTTGTGCAATGGTAGCTTATTCATACATGTACATAATTTGAAAGTGAGGCTGATATTGTTAGTCATGTTTGGAATCAAATATTTTTGTTAGTCATAAAAGTGAGGCTGATATTGTTGGGCTGATATTTTTGTGCAATGACAATTTATGAATGTATTGTTAGTCATGTATTATTTTGTGCAATGGTAACTTATGCATTTTTATTATTTAGTCATTGGTTGCCTTATATAATATAATGTGCAGTTGTTGGTTGAATGATTGGTTTTAGAATTGTCATATTTGTTATTTCTGACAGAATTCCAGACGGAATTTTTGTCAGAATTATTTACTTGCCCGATGATCCTCCTCACACCGCCGGTAGTACTACTGGCTTGACTTAGTTTAGTTGATATTTGACATTTTTGTAGTTTAAACCTTGTATATAATTCATTTTTATATATATTATTGAGTACTATACGTAGTTCAAGAGTATTTTTGTATATCTTATGGAGAATAAGACATATTGTAGTTAATATAGAGTATACAAATATTTTTGTTGAACTTGTATACATGTGAACAAAAGTTATATATGTTGGACTTGTATGCATGTGATTGGAAGGTTATTATTATGTTGACTGTACTGTTATAAATATAAACAAGTTTACAGGTATAAAAATGTGGGTTAAAACCCTGTATGTTGCTAAAACAAAGCATATATTTAAAAAAAAACCTTCTTATCCTCGACGAAATTAGGTAAACTCGACGGAATTCCGTCGGGAATAATCCTTTTTATATTTTTTTGGAGATGTGCCACGTGGCAGCTTAATACCGACCGAATAAGATCGACGGAACATATTCGGTCGAGGATAGACTAAACTCAACGGAATATTCGTTCGACCATATGTCCGTCGGAATTAGTAATCCTCGACGAACTTAATTGTCCGATCCAGGTTTGATTATCATGGTTTTTAATCTCATATATTTTGTGTTTTTTTAATTGTAATGTTTTGCATATATACTGGAGTGACTTCATGCCCATATCAAGCAATTAAATAAAAATAATAATAACATTTGTTTACCTCCTTCATTTTATCAATTTGTCTTAAAATAATTTAACTTTCATCATCCAATAAAAGTACTAATAATTGTATGTGCCTAAAGGCATGATATAACGAAAAATTAGATTAAAATTCAAAAAATACTACATTACCTAAAGAATTTTTGTAACATAAAATAACTTACAATCACACATAACAATTATCATAATTCACCACACTACCACAATAATTAATTTTCCTTTAAAAAAAATATCCAGAAAAAATCTAAATCTGTCTACAAAACTTACAAATTATCAATAACAATTTTCATAATTCACCACACCACCACAATAACAATTATTATTATTATTATTATTATTATTATTATTATTATTATTACTCCCTCCGTCCCAAATTAATTGCTCAATTTTGATTTTTTAAAGTCAAATTGATCATTTTTAAAACTAATCTTTTTACTATTTTTGCTAAAATATAGGTGAAGAGATTATAACCAAAAGAAAGTATATACAATTTATTACATACAAGAAACACTGTTTTTTGTAAAAATTTCAGTTAGAATAAATACTATATATTTTTTGGGAGGTATTACAAAAAAAATAAAAAATAAATGTCATTAGAAATGTCACTAAAAAATGTCCTCTAGAAGGACTCAAAAAAAAATTAAAAATATATTCTGTTTTATTATATAGATATAGATAATTAATTATTATAAAATATAGCGGAGGCAGGATGGAGGTGGGATACTAGTCGTCGTCATCCCTGATGAGTTTTTTCTATCTCGCTCTCACGCTGCAATTAATAGCTCTGTCCGTCAGTACGATTTGAGGGTAGGAATACAATTGTCATCTCTACTTGTAACGTGTTATTATTGTCATTCTTAATTGCAAGCTGATATATTTTTCTTAAATCTTTTAGTAGTTATTTTCTTAGAAAATTGATATAAAATAATATTTTAAACATAGAGGTGGGATGAGCATGCATGCATGCAAAAAAAATTATGTAAAAATATTACTATCTCAATTCCTAAAAGATTGTCGTATAAGATTTTGGCACATAAATTAATAAAGTATCATTTACCAGTAAAATTTATTGAAATTTTATCACTATTCGTTTATGGAAAGTTGAAACTACTAATACAAGGGAGAGAATTTCTTGCGACAATGAGAGAAGGTATGAGTAATATAGGAAAGTAAATAATTTATTCTCTTTGAAAATTGTAAACGACAAATTTTTTGAAACAAATTTTTTCTTCTAAAACGATATTTTTTTAAGAACGAAGGGAGTATTAATTTTTTATATAAAAATATCAAATTAAAGAAAAAATTTAAAGAGAAAATGAAGCGGAAGACACTTGGATTAAATGGATGACAATTGACAGTTACATGACTTGAATTTGGGAATAAGAAGGGTTAAATACATTTTTTTCAATTTTATTTGACTTCGGTTTATAAATGAATCATTGAACTGAATTTTTTTTATTCGACTCACTGAACTACAATTTTTTTATAAACCGTTACAAATTCCGTTAAATTGTTTGACTTTGAACGGAAAAATTACAGGAGTTGCCACGTGAGAGAGAGAAACCCATTTTTGTCAGACTTTTGTCTGCGTGGCATGCCTAGATGGAAAATTTGTATAAATTTAATGCTAAATTAATCAAAATCAAATAAATAAAATAAAATAATGCATTCAAAATAAAAGTACAATAAAGATAATTTTTTAAATTTTATTTTAATCATGAATATTTGTATAATTTTAAATAAATTATATAAATTACACATAATTATATAATTTTCTTTTAATTTAAATAACTCATTAAATTCATTAATTTAATTAACATAAAACTAAAATTAGTAATAAAACATATAAATGTCTGACATGTTACTGTATTAAGATATATTACATATATTATTAAAAAAAAAAAATTGGGTAAATTTTGAATTTGAGTAATGTCTTTAACATTATTCATAAGTATTTTATAATAAGTACAAATTAAAAATTATAAATTATAAAAATAAATTTAAACTTCAAAAATATAACTAAAAATTTGAAAATTAATTATTATTTTTATTTTTGAAAACTAATATAATTATTATTAATAATATGAAATCATTAAATAAATATTAAATATATTAACAAATACTTAAAGTAATTAAAAATATATTAACAAATAAGTAAAGTAATTAACAAATAAGTAACGTATGAAGTGTTTCAAAAAAAAAAAAGTAACGTATGAAATTGGAAGCAATCAGATATAGATTAACAAATACATCTATGAAAGAAAAAAATGATCTGGAAGTATATGTTACAGATCTGGATGTAGATCTTCAAAATATAGGAGAAATTGGAAGTATCAGAAGTTCAGATCTGAATCTCGGTTTTATAGATTTGGATCTAAATAGACTTGATTAAAAGGCCTCTGCTTATACTTTCTTCAAATCCTTCTAGATTGTTAGATTTGCTTTGATTTTGATTTTGATGAGTTTCAGATTAAGTACTGCTTTCATATTTGTGGTGAAGAAGATGAGTTTTAAATTTGATGAGTTTCAAAAGTACGCCTTTCATATTTCGATAAGTTTAAGATTTGCTTTGATTTTTATTTTTGATGAATTTCAGATTACGAATTATATTTGAATTTGTGGTGAAGAAGATGATGAATTAGATTTGAATTTGAAATTGTGATGAAGAAGATGATGAATTCAAATTTGGATTTGTGGTGGAGAAGATGATGAATTATATTAGATAATTTTGTATCTTTAAAGTTAACTTCAAATATTTAAAAATTAAAAAAAAATGTATTCATTAATTTTATATAAATATATTTATAAAAATTATACATTAATATATTTTTATTAATTAATATATTTTTTTTATAAATTTAATTATTAATTATTTTTAAAAAGGAGAGAATTCAAGTTTGAAAATTAAAAAAATTTAAAATAAAGTTATTTTATTATTATTATTATTAAAAAAAATTCACGCTGGATCTTATATTTCACATAAGCATTGCCAAGTAGACTTTTCGTTAACTTTTAACACTTTTAGACGGAAATTTCAATTTTTGTAAAAAAATTATAGTCTAATGAGTTGATTGTAAAAAAACTCAGTCCAATGATATATTTGTAAACCGAAGTCGAGTAGAGTGGACAAATATGTATTTAACCCGGAATAAAAATAAAAGAAGTCTACTCCTAATTAACGTTCCTTTTTTGCCGGCAAAAATTCAAATGAGAACACAAAAATTCCCATAGCCTCTCACTCCATTCTCAGCCGTCCAAACGGCTAACTTTCTTCTTCATCCGCCTCAGCCTCAGCACAGATTCTCTCTCCTCTCTTCTTTTATTTGTCATCTTTTCTTTTTCTTCCCCGATCTATATCCCACTTTTCTCTTCATTGCTTTCCCAAGCCAAGAATCTATCTTTCTCTCTCAAAAACATTTTCTTTTTCCCCCTTCTGAGATTCTCTCCTTTCTTTCTTTGGGTGAATTACCTTTATCAATGATGCCTTTGTTCTTCACCACCCCTTCTCCTCCGTTCCCTTCCTTTTCTCTCCAGTCCCTTCTCTCTCTTAGTCCTTTTCATTTTAGGCTTCCCTTTTCACCTCCTCCAAATCCCGGCTAATCTATACATACAATTCCACCCGACCCATGTCTTCTTCCAGTGTCAACCACCTCTCTCAGCCCTGCATTTACGGTACACGTGTTACTTGTCTATCTTTGATTTCTTATTGGGTTCTACCTGTTTGACAAAATGCTTCAGTCAGACTTTTACTTTTAGTTCGTTGAATTCTTGTTTTGGTGTATGTTTAAATTGAATTTTTGGATGATAGAATCGTGGGTTTGAACAGGACACTTTGTTTTTTCTAGTTTTCGGGTGTATATATAGATTGAATTTGTTGGTTAATTTAACTGCGGGTTTAAGCAGGGCACTTTGTTTCTTCACACACAGAGAGGAAGTCCCGCTTCATGAAATGGCTGAGTAAATTATTTAAAGGTAGTGGAACGAATCGATCAAGTGGAGAGCGTCCGCAGTTTCTTGGAGAGGAAAGCATGGTTTGGCGTGCCCCGGTTAGATCTGTGGTAAATATTACTAACTTGTCTTTTTGAGGATGGATTGGTTCATTTCTGATGATGGAAACAACTCATCAACAATATGGATTTTTGGTTTTCGGATCACTTCTCTTTACTTTTTATTTGTTTTGTCTCGAATATTGGCATGAATGGAAGAAGAAAACTTGTTTGATATTGTTATCCATGCAAGTTTGTTTTTTCCCAAATTTCTTTACATCTTTTTGGGGCATGTGTAATCCTGGAATCTACTTTACTTCTAAAGTTCCTCTTGATCACTTACTCTTCTTTTGTTTTATGGGGAGAAAGCAAAAAGGAGAAAGTCCCAGTGGGGTGGCAAAAGCTTTCATGATTTAACCCCTTCATATGTTTGTTTGTATTTTTATAATTTAATCAATTTTGCTCTTGAACAATTACTGAAAATTTTATGCCTTTCCTTTAAGTAATAAATTACAAACTATATGGCTTATTGCTGGAAAGTTTCACGCTGCGATTTTTTTTAATATCGAAAGTAATTATCTTAGATTTCTTTCTGGCTTTATTTTCAAATAGTTTTGTTATGCTATAAAATGTCACACACTAAGTGACTTAAAAGTTTATAATTTTGCTTTACTATTTTTTTGAGACTTGTGATCTTGGTAAATAGTATAGTGTTTTAGATAATGATGCTTGGTAGTAACTATGTGAACACTGGTACTAGTTTCCTTCCAAAATATTCCAATAAGTGAAGAAGGTAGGTCCGCTGGAAATCAAAAGACTTTGGAGATTTCAATTAAAAGTGGAGTATCATTTACACTCTGTTTTTGAGTTTTGAACAGAAAAGAAAAGAATAGAAAACTTAAATTAGAAAAGAAAAGAATAGAAAACTTGAAATTTTCATTTGTGTTGCTTCTGAGTTTTTAATAGAAAAGAATAGAAAATTTAAAATTGAGGACATGAGTTGTAATTTAAAATTTATTATATTAAAAATTGAGGATAATATGGGAATTATAAAAATATTACTTATTCCAATTTTTTTTCCGTCCAAATCAGGCTAATTTTGGACGGAAAACTTTGGCAAGAAAAGTGGCCAATTTTTCTATCCATTTCTTTTCATTTCCGTTTATTAAAAAACTCAAAAACATAAGAACTGGATAGAAAACTTAAATTTTTCGTCCATTTCTTTTCTTTTCTGTCCATTTTAAAACTCAGAAACAGAGCGTGCTATAGGCGCATTTCTAGTTTAATGAATCTTACCCTTATTTGATGGGCCGGTTAAAAGATTACTCATGGTTAAAATTCTTCACAACGGGTTGCAATTGTGAGACCAAGGTAGGAGCAGGTGATGTTCTGACCAAGTTGATAGTATGGTCAACTTCTAAGGAACGTCTATATTTTTGTTTTTCACATGCTAGCTTATTTTCATCAAATCGATATTTCGCAATTATTAGTCTCATGACTGAGCTTTTCTATCTTAATGACAAAAGATAAGTTTTTACAAGTATTTCAAATTTCAACAGAGTGATCGCTCTAGAGCTGAAAAAGAGAAAGAGGAATTAGACCGTGCAATTGCACTTTCTCTGGCTGAAGATTTGAAGAGACCACATGGTAACTTTTTATTTCTTGAAGATTAATATTTACTCTTCTTCCATGCTTATCCAATTGAAGTTCTCCCTCTCTTTGTTCCCACCTTGCACCCTCAACTTTCTCGTATATAGCATGAGACTTTGTTTTGTGCTTTTTACC
This sequence comes from Panax ginseng, assembly GCA_020205605.1. Taxonomy (NCBI): domain Eukaryota; kingdom Viridiplantae; phylum Streptophyta; class Magnoliopsida; order Apiales; family Araliaceae; genus Panax; species Panax ginseng. The sequence continues at coordinate 19,085,316 of CM035136.1, read as the reverse complement.
CTTCACTTCAAAGTTTTGAATAATAATTTATTTCTTCAGCGGGAAACCGATGGCGCACAGAAAGTGATGAAGATCTTGTAAGGGCACTTCATGGTAACCTCAATTCATCGGCCTACCCTCCTTATGCTCCTTATGCTCCTAGAGAAAATCAACCCAGAAACTATAGGTATAATTCTTTTAATCACTTCATGTAAACATATGTCTGTCATTTATAACCAAAAACAGCTTTATAGTATACTAATTTAAATACCAACTGTTATTGATTTATTGTAATTGTATTGTTTGGAAATTTTTTAAGTTAATTAATTGAGTGGCTTCTTTTTCCTAGTGATTTAAATATTCAATTGAGTGGGAAAAGAATCAGTAATTACCCTGTTTTGCTCACGTCTTGATAAAATTTTCTTCCATTTAATCCAAGTCAAATTCCTGCATACAATTATAGTTTAGTCTATGTTCCTGATTATTTGAATGAGTGAAATGATATGAAGTTTTCTACAGTAAATCGAGACTTTAGAGTTGACATGCACTTTTTCTTTGAATAAATCTTTTGAATTCTTTATCTGAGTGGAAAATGAATTATCTAGTTATTTAGCTTCTTTCTTTTATTCAGAAAATTCTTGCCATGACCCCATTTTTTTTTATTTTTTTTGGGCATCATATAAATTATAATCAACTAGGATGATTTAGGCTGATGATCTTGCAAATCCCTCTTGTTTGTTATATAAATCAGTAAGTTCCTGCCCTTAAACATCCAATGTCACACCAGAACACTAAAAGAACACATGGTAGTGTCAAACTTACAAGTTTGTAAGCCTTGAATTGATTGATCTTGTACATGTATGCCGCTAACTTGCAGAGTATGTGGTGGCTGCAACCGGGACATTGGCTATGGCAACTACTTGGGATGCATGGGGACATTTTTCCATCCGGAATGCTTTTGTTGTCGTGCATGTGGCTCCCCAATCACCGAGCATGAGGTAGTTTATTCTTCTTGCGTCTTTTGTATTATATTTCCCCTTCCCGATTCAAAACACCTACATCACACCCCTTAAAATGGAGATTTTGATTGTTTGTGTGAGGTGTGTGTGTGTGTGCCTGCATCCATGCATGTGTTTTCCCTATTTTGTTAATGCAGTTATGTTAAAATAGGTAATGCTGTTCGATCTTTTTGATATGTCTCTTATTGGTTTTTTCTGTTGATTCAAGTTTTCCTTGTCAGGGAAGGATGCATATCACAAGTCCTGCTTCAAAGAGTTGACCCATCCCAAATGTGAAGTTTGCCACCAATTTGTAAGGACGAAGTGATTTTATAACTGAACTTTTTTAAGGAACTGCTGTTGGGGAATCTTGATATCAAAATGGACTTAGAACTTCCTTCAAATTGATTCATTTGGCACAAATGACATTTAAATAATTCTGTTAGTAGGAAAGTTAGGATAACTGTGTGCTATGAATTTTTTTTGTCAGCAAGTGGAGTGCTGCTTACTCTTTCTGATATATTAGTATGACTATGAAAGGAATAATTTCATTTTCTGCTATTTATAATAATAGTTCTAGCTGGTAAGGCGGGAAATGAATTATCAAATAAATTTAGATGGGACCATAAATAATCGAGATCTTATATTGATTTTAACGTGAAATGGTAGTGATTGAGGTCTTTCTTGTACTTATGTCCTATTTTTTTTTTAATTTTCTTTTTGCAGATCCCAACAAATGGAGCTGGTCTGATTGAGTATAGGTGCCACCCATTTTGGTCCCAGAAATACTGTCCTTCACATGAGCATGACAACACAGCTCGCTGCTGTAGTTGTGAACGTTTAGAGGTATAAATTTGAGCTAGTGTGTTAAGTAATAAAAATTTGTTAATATTTTCACCAAAATATTGACAAGATGGATTATTTGTTAGTATATAATCAAAACTTTTGCTTATATTTTTTGTTCAACTCTTTCCCCCATCCTGAAGTCTTGGAATGCAAGATACATATCTTTGGGAGATGGACGGAGTTTATGTTTAGAGTGCATGGAATCAGCTGTAATGGATACCGGTGACTGCCAACCACTCTACCATGCCATTAGAGATTACTATGAAGGAATGTACATGAAACTTGACCAGCAAATTCCAATGCTTCTTGTTGAAAGACAAGCCCTAAATGAAGCTATTGTGGGGGAGAAAAATGTAATGTCTAATCTCTTCTTCTGTTCCTTATGGTATTGCTCATGGGATTGTTCTGATTCAGTCCTTTCCAGGGTTTCCATCATATGCCAGAAACGAGGGGCTTGTGCCTGTCTGAAGAGCAGACTGTCACCAGTGTATGATTTTGGACATTAAGCCTTTTTTTTGATTTATTAACTATATATTAAAGGCTGTTCTGTCATATGTTTGTTAGATGCTTTCATTGTGTTTTATTTTCTAAAATCTGCAGATACTCAAAAGGCCAAGAATTGGAGGTCACCGCCTGGTAGGAATGAGAACACAACCTCAAAAACTGACTCGAAGATGTGAAGTTACTGCTATTCTTGTTTTGTATGGCCTCCCAAGGTAAAGTTCGATGGCTGCTTTTGCCTTCAATTTTCCCTTTTTCTCCTTCTTTCAGTGTTTATAAAATTTTTAAATTTCCCCTCTGTGGTGCTACGACCTCTATATAAATCCATTCCTGATATGTGCAAGCGACCTGGCCTTCTATGGAAGAATGACAAAGTTAGCAATTATACACTGATCGCAGGATCTTGTAGCATGCTACTCCTTTAACTTCTGGAGTTTCAGATTAACAAAGGAGTCACATTAGGCAGGTGATTGGTATGCCATGTGCTCTAAAAGGCTTTCAAAACATGGAATTGATTCACTGAAAGTTTGAATCATTTTAAATGAAAGAATATTATAATTACATGCACACTGCACATGGTCAAAATTGTTTTAAGGCTGCAGTGACATCGATATAGAAATTTTATATATTGAGATTTTTGCTTTCATTCTTTTAATTTTTATCACCCGAGTCTTAACTCTTAAGATAGGAGAAAAGGATGACCTTATTTATGTGTATGCATGTCAAATTACAACACAATTTAACATCGTGATAGACATAGAAACTTCTCCTTATTTTTATGTCACTATTTTCATTCTTCATGTTTTATTACTTTTTGGCACAAATCTTCTGGCTAGAACTTTTGTTTTTTGCTGCATACTAATCTCTTAGAAATTTATAAATAAATAATATATGTCAATTTTCTAACGAAGAATATTATTTTGGTAAGAAATATATTCATAACCCCACCCCCTGCTCCTGCGGGGTAACTTTAATTTTGTTTACTCTTCCCTAACTGAAATTAAGCAATACCATCTGGACATTGGTTTGATGCATATAAAATTGTTGCTTCTTTTTTCCTTCAAAATTTAGGAGGAAGGTCTAATTTTTTGGAATTTCATGCAGATTACTAACAGGTGCCATTCTTGCTCACGAGCTGATGCACGGCTGGCTACGTCTTAAAGGTATTTTTTTTTCCAACTTTTTCTTTTTATCATTAAATAGTTGCAGTTTCAAATATGGGTATTGTTAACCACTCCAAAGAAGTGATTAGGGATACCATTAAAGATAAATTTATAGAAAAGCCTTTAATATTTATTGATGTTTTATTCGTACGGTATTTTGGTACAACATACGTGCCAAGTTAAACTTTTGGTTTTTATTATATTGGGCAGGCTATCGTAACCTCAATCCGGAGGTAGAGGAAGGTATTTGTCAAGTACTTTCTTATATGTGGCTTGAGTCAGAGGTCATGCCTGGATTCAAAAATATGGCTTCAACATCAGCAGCAGCTCCTTCGTCCTCCTCTTCTTCTTCTTCTTCTTCTTCTAAGAAGGGAGGAAGGTCCCCCGTAGAAAATAAGTTAGGGGAGTTTTTCATGCATCAGATTGCCCATGATACTTCCCCAGCATATGGAGGAGGATTTAGAGCTGCTAATAAAGCTGTCAATACATATGGTTTACGTCGGACACTGGATCACATTCGCCTGACGGGTAGTTTTCCAGTGTGACTTGCTCAATTATCGATGGAGATTCATTTGTTGACTGTCTGGAGATTAATGAAACAATTCAATGCAATGGTTGAGATGATCATACAAGCTTGCTCTCCCCTGGTTTAGTTGGGGGGAAAGGGGGGGGGGGGGGGATACATTTGGAAAAATATGATCGTAATAGAAAGCAGCATATCTTTTGAAATAATAAATGTAATAGATATTGGTGAAAGTTTATTGGCAATAAAAAGAAATAGCACAATATTTATAAAACACGATTTATTTATTGAACCTTTTTTATTATTATAATACTTTTTCTTTCTTGGAATTGAGTTGATACAAGTTTGTGGATTTATGAAGTGTGGATGTTTTTCAACAGCCTCCTTTTATTCAGTTTGCTTGTGTATGTAAACAATGCAAGGATGGTTTAATTGGTAGCCTAATTAGGCCAAAACCCTGACCCTCCATTTGAAGTTTAGTATGGAAATGAAAGTACAAAGGAAACACACAAGTATGTATGTATGTATGTGCATTTTTAATTCCTTTGCAAGCACCATTCTTATGATGTCTTGTCATAAAGCTTTACAATTTGCAGATAAATGCAAAACCCTCCTTGTCATAATTATAGCAGAAATCAACAAAAAAGAAAAACTCATGACACACCAGAGGTCAAGAATGTAATAACCTTGTACCATGAATACCATTGGGTAAAATCTGGAGGGAGGGAGAGAGAAAAAGGGAGCCAACATAATCAAACAAAGAGCTATAACCAAACTATAATTAATGCTGTTATTGTTATTAAGATGTCAAAGAAGATGTAATAATATAGTACACTTGAGATGTTTGTTATCTATACATAGAAAAATGTGGAGTTACAGTAATGATCAACTATTTTACCACCATAAGAGGAGGACCCAACAATAAATACTTTAACTAATGTCATCCCAAACCTGAAACTAAAACAGTAATGGGATTGGGGTATCTTCTACTTATTTGGCTGGCATATCTGACAAAATTTGTTTCATTTTCTCGTACGTCATAAAAACAATACCAATGCTTGGAACCACCTTGTAGTATTCAGGCAGAATACCTCTATACAAACCTTTCAGGCCTTCTGCTCGGATGATATGGCCAAATGTACCGAAAAGACCCGTATTGTAAACACGGGCTCGGCCACCTGCCCCTTCCAATTGCATCCGTCGTCTTACAAGATCCAAAGGGAATGTCACTGTAAGTATAATAGAGAACAAATGAGGAGTAGAATTGTACAATTTCCTTCGTTTGTAGGTTATACTAAGATTGCAACACTAAGAGACTCCTTTTGTTTTAACTTTTACCTGGCATACATATAAGATAACCATCCACATCAGCATAAAAATGCAAATCCAACGAGTCACAAAGAGCATGCAGAACAATATTAACAGCAAATTACCATACATTTGATGCTCACTTAGAAATTTTGAAAAATGAGATAATTTATAGACAATCTTATACAGCAACTCCTAAGCTAAAGTGTAGCCGACATCGAGTTACTACCAACAATCCTATTAATGTCAATACTCAAACAAGCTTTCAAGGGATGGCTAATTTCATCCATTTAAAACACTTGAAATTATCTATATACCTCCCACTATCTGTAGGAGTATTGCCCCAATATCATGTTATACCAATTATACTTCCAAGTATTGATGCGTGTTGCTACCAAATCACTCATAGCAAGGCGGTGATTGTTTCCAACACCATGGATGTACATATTCAAGGGCCAAAAGAATAAAAACTTTACACAAACCCAACTGAAGACAAACTAAGAATTGTTTTAGAAGCAGACTAAGAAATTTTAGTAGTCGGAGATTACTTTCTCAAAAATATTTAATTCAACTTCATGCATTACTTGGTTGATGGCTGAGAAACTTAATTTAAACTAAACCAAAGGATTCTATACACTGCTGACAATACTTTAATTTGGACTTGTTTACATTTAATTTGGTCTAGATCATGATTTGTAACAAATATCAAATTTGATTTTCAATACAAGGGCAAGCTAAATGAGATGATCTATAAAGTGTGAGCTATTTAGCAACAGGAACAAGAATCATTGCTACCCGGTGGTTTATCCGGTGCACACCTTATGGATAGTCGATACAGGTTACACTGTCATTATAAAATTAAAACAAAAATTATTGATCAATAGGTGGAAAAAAAATCACAGTTAAACTATCAAGAACTGTTAAATACATATATTGGTGGTCAACACAGTTCATAATAGTTAAAAAGTTCTCAAACATTGGCAACCTATGCGTATTTGTTGCCCCATACAATGTGTATAAGACCAGAAGCAACATTTTGTTTTAAAACCATGTGAGCATAGCATGTTGATCAGCTCCACTTGATTCCTAAATGACATCGCTCAACGCACCAGTTCCCTAGGCAGCTATAGTTAGGAACTCCCTGACAAAGAAACCTAATGAAAGTCATAAGAAGACAACTCCCCTTTTTTATTTATTTTGTTTTGTTTCAACAGACTAATTCATATCTGCTACGAGCCGATGAATCAGTGAGATGTGTCGTGCACTTCATCATAATTAGCGAGCAAATTGCATGTAAGCCCACATGAGAAGCATACCTCAAAAAGAGGGAAACTCTCAAATTTGTTTGGGTGCAAAACATATGTGCTCGCGTAATTATTTCCCCCGTATGAACAAAATGCAATACCTGGATATCTCAAGTTATCCAAGCAAGATTGTTATATAAAAATAGAGTAGTTTACCAATGATAAAAAAAATTGTATTTTTCATCGACTTCCTTACTAAAATTCTCAAGTGCCAGATAAAATTGTCTGTAGTCTCTGGCTCTAGGGGTCAGTCTGGTTAGACACTTAGTGCAAAAGCCTGCGCCTCAACCTGCTTCTCTGCATAAAAAGCATTGAAGACAGCTACAGGCGTTAACATTGCCTACTAATATAATTCAATGACAAAAGTTTTTAGAAAATTACACTATCTGACCAGCTCTCTGTTCAAAATATTGAAGACCGTGGATCACAAACTTAATTTATGGTATATTATATGCATCAAACACGAGAGATAACAAATTATGAAATCTTTGTAATTTTGTGTTATCTGCATTGTTGAATATAAAATGGAGATAACATAATATCGAGACGCTATCAAATCATGGAAATGAAGCAAATGCCAACACCAGCAGAAATTCTAGTACCATATGTATGTGGAATGCAATGCTAGTACAGCATTGAAGGTAAATTTATACATGAAACTTGACTCTTAAATTGAATGATTTTTTAAAATAAGGAGTTCAGACTACTCAGTTCTGCTTTCTAAGCACATGGAACATAAAAATGTTTACTTTTTAAGAATCTCTTGAAATAAGCCACAAACCACAATTTTCAAAGCAGGAGCAGCAGTTACCAGATGCGGGACTCTTCCGGGGGAACTTTCACAAACATATATTCAACCATGATTTTGCCTTGTCTTGTGCATTTAAAGATTAAGCAAATAAAATTTATCTGACCAAACAGATTACTACAATCTCAGAACTTGTAACATCTTTCTGTATTAGATGGTTTCATATAACTCACCTGTTGATGATGCAACACCTGAAAGACTGCCACAAGCAAGGCTGACGAGGATAGTAGAGTCATTGGGTCTGTTATCAAAATTTATGTACTCAAATATTAAACCAATGCACAGCTTCTTTTACTCAAAAATAGGGAGAAGAAAATAAAGATGCACGATGTTGGTATACATAAATTTCCATTGATTCATAAGACATTACCTCTCTGTCTGCCAATAAGATCTCACTGTGTCATATACCGAAAAGCTGATAGCTAAATTGGGACCAACACCCTGCATAAGTGACAAATCTGAGCTCAGATACACAAAAAATGAGGCATAACTCAGATTGTAACGACAATTGAACAATACCAACAATGTTGCCCCAAGTCCTTTATAGAGACCAAAAGCCCCTTCTTCCCTGCTGATGGTACGTAATGCGTGCCCAATACCTCTATAGTATATAACATTTGTCTGTAAAGCCCAAAAAGGATTAAATTAGAAAAATATAAATCCAAGTAATAGTCCTGAGCAATTTAATACTTTGTCCCCCTCACAAATGAGGATTGAAAGAAAACCAAAAGGTGGTCATTGTTCATAAACCATCAAATAAAAATAAAATGTTCTTACCTGTGCTGCAAGACGGGTCCTTACAAGATCCAATGGATAAGTAGCAGAGGCAGCAGTTATTCCAGCCAAACCACCACCTACAAGTCGTATGCAAAGGTCTGCGCTTATATTTTGACCAGGACTTTGAACTCCCAATATCAACTGTAGTGACTGTTGCATGTGAAAGTATAATTGAGTCATATACAAAGCCAGATACAAGGATAATCCACAAATGCAATGTTCAGAGTTAAAAAAATCCTCATTAAAAAGTTTGTACCAACATTCTTGTAGCGTTCAAAGGCATAAAAGCTGATGGAAGAATAAGGAAGACGATGCGCAATTGTAACCAAATTTCCCTTCCAGAAAGCCCGAAATCCTTCTTCCGATATAATACGTGAAGCCTCACGCCATATGCAAGCCTTTCTCATGCTAGCAACATCAGAGTGCATGCCTTGTATCTGCAGAAATAAGACCGTCATTCTAACACAGGTGCAAGAGTTAAGTAACCGAAGGAAGTTCTTTTATTATGATTTTGATCACACACCTTTACAATAATCTTGTCCATCAATCACAAGTTCACCAAACCACATCCTTAGATAGTTAGATACACAGATTTTAAATAAAAGCATACCCCAGGGGGAGATGCAGGAGTATAAAAGATAAATTATCTTTGGAATAAAATTTCCTAGACATGTGACAGTGCAAGAATATCCCAAAGAGTCATCATTGCACGAGGACAAAAGGTCTAGGATACGATTAATCCTTTAAGTATTTGGAAACATTGCAATTCATAGCCCAAAGAAGAAGATGATGTATAACTAAGTCTCCTTTGCAATTTAGGTGAGAAGAGCTAAATATCCTTGTTTAAATGCATCTAGTTACAACTCAAAAGTCAAAAGAAGGCAATGATGAAAACAATGCTTTATTTACACTAAAGTTCCTGAATTTGTGTCCTGAATTTGCGTTTCTAATTTTGTATTACTCATACTCTTTATGGACTGACCACATCAGAATGTAAACCTTATTTCAAGTCCGATTTCAGGCAAAAAATTGATTTCAGAGTTTGACACTTGATATTAAAAAAGTGTAACAACTTTACTTCAAGCAAAACACAACACCATTTAGCATCAAAGTTCAAGGGAGATAAGTACAGAAAATTCAAATCACAAAAGGTGTCAAACGTACATTTCCAAATATATAAATTCAATACACACCCATATTATGCCCCTTCATTTATACTTTTTAATGAACTCTGTGAGCCCAAATACAAATTAGGGTTCACATATGACCTAACGAATTGAATGAAAAACGGAAAATCGAAAATAAATGAGCCAGACGGGAATAAATGAACAAAAGAAGCAATAAATGAACTGAGGGGAAACACCCCCTAGGGTTCGATCACCATAGGGTTCGACCACCCCTAGATGGTCCCACCTTAAGACAAAATCCGACAACATCTTTCCCGATTGAACTTTATTTGAACTACAGGAACGAACAAGGACAAAACGAGAAAACGAGGAAAACGCAAAGGAACAAAAAAGCTAAGGTGCCCCCCTAGGCACCCTAGAGTTCGGCCACCCTAAGGGTTGGCTGTTGGCCTCCTAGGAAGGAATAACGAGTTGATCATGTTGAACAAATTTTGGGCAGTGCAATGAAGGAATAACGAGTCCAAACCACAGAAATCCCCTGTGAAGATTTAGAAATGGTTTCAGTTGGATCTTCCATGACAAGGGAAGCTTATCACAAGACCAAGAATCGGGAGAAATGATGAAAATGGCCATAAAAAACAGCCAAGTCGAACGAAGAGTAGCAAAGGAGGCGCGAACCTAGGTTTCGTCCCCCAAGGGCATGGCCTCCCTAGTTTTGTGTCGAGCTCCTCCGAAGTTACCTACGACGATGTTCTAAAGAAGAGCGAAAAGACATGAATTGAGCAACAAAAACCTTGGAGGCCTCCATGAGTCCCAAGGCAAAAGGCTTATAGAGACAACTCATTTTGGGAATTGGTTGAGGGATTAGATTGGCGACTAGAAGGACAGGACGATTCGGATATTACTCAAGTAACTAAGGATATTTCTGGAATTTCTCCTGAGGTCACATGCCAGACGACCCAGACCTCTGCCAGACACATGATAACTTTCCAGAAAACTCTATAAACACTCCTTCCATTCCTGAATAAGAGACTTTTGAATCTCTAGACTCAAGACACCCGAGAAGGCTCCTGCATTCCTAAGAGTCTGCCACGTGTTACTAGAGTGCCTATTCTTCTCTCCTCTTCAATTCATCAATTAATTTTGTACTTTTCTTGGATTTCTCTCCCTCAACCAACACGAAACCCTCACCCTAACAAGTTACGATATCCTATCCCACAAATTCTAAATTCAACCAAGTATAACTTGTGGGAACTTACAAATCCATATATTTCAAATTCTAATTTATAATTCAAAGCACCCATAATGTCTCTCTTTTAGCACAGAATTGACTCAATTATCCGGATTATATATTATATCAAATATGCATCTTAATTAGTTCAAAATCCCCAATACCCTAAAACATGTTCAAACAAGCTGTGGATATTGTAGTGTGTATATCTTCCTATCCCCATTTTATTAAAATGCATCAATTTTACTTGTACCCTTTACCAATTACAAATAACATCAGGCACAAACACCATAAGCTCAATAATATAAACATAATTAAAAAAAAATTACAAATAACATCAGGCACAAACACCATAAGCTCAATAAATAAACATAATAAAAAAAAATTCTTTCCAATTTCAGCAAAGAGATCAAACCTGAAAGAGTATGGTAAGGCGAGCGAGGGGGGCAGTACAGGTCTTGCTGACTGCACCGGCCACTCCGCCGGCGACAAGCTGCGAAATTGTACCAATCTGCGATTGATGATGCAACGCTCTCTGCTGCTGCTTCTGAGCTACTAACTTATGGGCAGCGGTAGCACCACCGCCTTCCGCGACCAGTCCTCCATGGGCCGAATTAAGAACCCTAGCTTCCGTTTGCATAATTTTTCTCTATATATATATATGAATTATATATATGTACGCAGGTATGAATGTGATTTGGTGAAACCCTAGGAAGGTGAATCTACGATGAAGGAGGAGAAATCAGCGAAGTGACGAGATAGAAAGAAGATATGAAATGGGCGTCACGAATCTCGAGGACATTACAGCTGCTTTGCTTTTGAGTTCTATGTAATGAGCTTCGTCTGTTTCTCCCCGTTCTTGTGTCTCGCGTGTTTCCAACGAAGACTGCTACGACGTCGGTTTGGAGGATATTAGTACTATTTCTTAGTGCCTGTTTGGTCGCGTTTGGTGAGTTTGGTACTCTTGGAAATTTAAAATTTAGTCAAACAATTACTCCCTCCGACCATAAAAGATAAAAAGGATGACTAAAAAGATGAGATAAAATATAAGGAATTACTAGCTCTGTTCACAAGATTTTTTGATATTTTTACATAAAAAATATATATTATTAATATCTATAGCGACACTTTTTATATAAAAATATCAAAAAATCATGTAAAAATATCAGTTTTCAAAATATATACTCCCTCCATCCAATAATATATGACGATGATTTTATTTTTATCAAATTATTTGTCGTTCTAAGAGAATCAACTACAATTTTTTTAAAATTATATTTTTATTAAAAAATGTTACAGATAAGAGAGAATGTATGAGATAAATATATGGTAAATAGTATTATAGACAATTAATACTATATTTAATTATATACACTTATTTTCTTAATTATTGTGCATAACTCTAAAACGTCATATATTATGGGACGGATAGAGTAATCTAATGACTAATTAAGTTATTTAATGAGATTTATTAGTATAAAAAAATAAATATATTTATATAATATTGTGAGACCACTAAATTTAATTATTTTTTTTTTTAATAAGTGTGCAAATTATACTTCACTTATTCTTTTTAAAACGGTAGGAGTACTTATTTTACTTGTTTTTAAATACTCTCTCTATCCCATGATAAAAATTCTTATTATTATTTTGGTTAGTCCCATGTTAAATGTCTATTTTCCTTTAATAATCAAACTTTTACACATTTTTTCCTATTATGCCCATAACATTAAATATCTCATACTTTTCTTATTCTAATTCTCTCCATATTTAATAAGCATGAAGAGAGAATATTTTGAATTGGATAGCTAGAAAGTCACTCTCTCACCTACATTGAAAATAATTAATGACATTATTATGAATAATTTTGTCATTTCATTCATATTTTTAATATGCGTGAAAAGTCTACGAGAACTTTTATTACGAGGCAAGTACAATTTATTGAAGTCACACACGATTTTTAGAGTTCAAAATGACAGAGGCGGAACTAGAAGCGGGGAAGGGGCATTGTTGCCGAGTTGGCCGGACGCCTAGTGGGAGCAAAGCAATAGAAGAAGTGGGCGGGCGTGCATGATCATGGCTCATGAGAGTTCTTTTCGATCATCTTCTTCTTCCTTCCTTTTTTTTCTTTCAGAAGGGAGGGGGAAGGCGGCCATGGTACGGCAAGCAAGCGAGAATCGACCTCTCCTATAGCAACAAAGATGGGAACTGCAAAATGAAAGACGATGAAGGTGTCAACATTGGCATGGAGAAGAAGCTCACTGTTTGTGAAGAGAGAAAACTAGAAAATGACTGCTGCAGATATGGAGCACTGCATACCATTCTTTCATTTCGGTTCTCTGATTTGCTCTCTCTCCTAAAATCTCATCAGTAATTGCTAATAAGGGATAGAGATAATCGTACTCCCTGTAAATCTCTCTCACCTTCTAATCTATTTGGTATAGTTACCAATTTGCCCATTCCCAATCTTTTCGAAAAAGTAACATGACCATTACTCTGTTTTTTTTCCTGCATTTTATTAAGTAGGAGTATTAAAATTTAAAAATAGGACATAACTTTTTAATTAAATAAAAGTGTGACCCTTTGGTACAACGGAGGAGAAATGACACAATTTATTAGTGCGTGACTGATTTGGAGTTTTTAGAGTCTAAAAACATCTAACAATATTGTTAGTTTTTAGAGTCTAAAAACATCAAACAATATTGGAGTTCAATCCGAATGATATTGTTAGTGATCCGGAGTTCTATATGTGTTGCAATCAATCAATTGGGTCTGATTATTGGTGTTCTTGCCGGTAGTGTACTTGCCTTGTGTATTGGGCCACGTTTCTCTGATCGGTATGTATTGGGCCGCTAATATACTTTTCATTTTTTTCAATCTGGGTCAAAATCAAACCCAAGGACCTTAACTCAGATTCCTCGTCACGCTTTCTACATCTGGCGTCATTGCTCTGGGATCTCTAAGATTAAATCCTCAAATTTTGACCCCTCTCAAATTTTGTTCTGGTTCCGCCACTGCAAACAGCCGTATTATTTTTGATATTATGAGTTTAGTGGTTTAAAATTACTTTCACGTGGGAGGAACACATGTAAAAATATTAAAATTACGTGTAAAAAAAATATATCATTATTATTTTTTTAAATTAAAAACTGAAAATTGTTTAAACTTTCTGATAATAAAATTCTAAATTTATAGAGAGAATAGTGTTGTTGACATAAAGAACGGAACAAGTAAGTATTCAATTAAAATGAATTTGGTCTAAGTTGTGAGGTGTGGAATACGTTAACGCTGCTCTGCTGCCTTGAAAAGCAGAGGTTGTCGGTTCTGGTAAATAATTCTATGGGCCTTGAGCTTTCAAAGCAGTGCACTGGTTTTTCAAGGGTTGGAAACAAAACATAAATTAGATAAAGACATCACTCTTTTTTTTGTAAAGATTATAATCCGGCCCGGGATTATAATATTTGTGATTATAATTTTAATATTAAAAATGATTATAATTTCGAGATTATAATTATAATTTAAAAATTATTAAATCTTTTTATAATTTTTAGATTAATAGTCCAAAGTTTAAATTTGAAAATAAACAAGATATTTGGGATTAATAATTCTATGACAATTATAATTCTTGCAAATAAATATAATTTTGATGTTATAAATTATGTCAAGTAAAATAAAATTATTAATAAATAAATAAACTATATTTATAGAGACAAAAATAAAAGGCAATGTATAAAAAAAAAAATGTGTGTGTGTGTGTGTATATATATATATATATATATATATATATATATATATATATATTGTATGACGGAGAGGAAATAAGTATGTAAATGATAAAACATTAAAGTTTTACCAGTTAAATATTATTGTAATTTGTAGAATAAAATGAATGTCCTTAAGTTTAACTTATACTAGAACACAAATAATAAAAAAATAGAGTAATATTAAGGACATTAAGGGTTTGTTTGATAAAAATTGAATGAATCTGATCTGAATTTGAATATGAATGAGCTGAATCTGAATCTGAATGAAAAAAATTGTTTGATAATTGATATGTCTGAAACATCTGAATAACATATTTTTATTATTTCCCCCCTCTAAAAAAATTCAAAAAATTGTTGTAAATTTATTTAATATTACTTGATATAATAGTTAATATTGTTAAAAAAAAAAGTTCATTCAGCTGCTCATTCAGTCAAAAAAATTGGACTGAACCAATCAACTCAAATTCGTCTAAATAACTGACCGATTCAGTCATCTAAACGATTTTTTTCCAAAACAAACGCACTGAATGACTGAATCGATCAGCCATTCAGCTACAATCAAACAGCCCCTAAATATATATAAAAAGAAGTTGTGGACAGAGTATAAAAATGTACTACACTTGATCAAAGACTAAACAGACAGAGTCGATCGAGTAGATACATACAAGTATAGTGGGTTACATTAAAGTAGCTAGAAATAAAAATAATCTTACAGTCCCAATCTTTGAGAAGGAGAAGGCTAAATCTAACATGCATGTTGATCAATTTACTGTTACATCGATCTCAGAATAATATTAGTACGTACGTATATCTTGTTGAATAATAATTAATTAATACACATGATATATATATTGGAGCATAGTCAAGTCAATTAAGTGAAGCAGTACGTTAATTGGAACAACAAGCTCTCCTGTTGTAAGTATTGGCGTAATGCTGATCACCAACCTGAATAGTTGTGCCTTGACCCGGAACAGAAGCCGCCTCCTGAGCTGCCAACGCCTTCCTGCTAATAATCTGATAAATATCCAACAAAATTGTTTGAAACGCCCTCTCCACGTTGAGTGCCTCCAGTGCCGATGTCTCGAGGAACGAGAGGCCTTCCTTCTCAGCCAACCCCTGAGCGTCTTGTTCTTGGACAGCTCTGAGGTGGTTTAGGTCTGATTTGTTTCCGGTCAGCATTATGACAATGTTGGAGTCGGCGTGGTCCCTTAGCTCGCGGAGCCACCTTTGAACATTCTCAAAGGTCTGCCTTTTGGTTATGTCGTACACTAGGAGTGCCCCAACTGCACCTCTGTAGTATGCACTTGTGATGGCACGGTACCTCTCTTGACCGGCTGTGTCCCATATTTGTGCCTTCACCGTCTTTCCCTCTACCTGTGCATAGTTTATTCTAGTAATTTTCTCATGCATATATATCTTCTAGACTTAAAAAACCTACCATATGCATGCATGCATGTGCCAACTAGACGTACTACCAAATCTAAACAAGACCAGAGAATTTAGTACTTATGGTCCACGTACACAAAAACAACATTCCATATATAACCCAAGATGATAGGGAACATTCTCCAACATCTACATCCAGATAACCGAATATATTAGGTAATTAGTCAAACTAGCATAATTTGATCAAAAGATTGATTGATTAAAACATATATATTCATCCAAATGAACCTCCAAGTCAACCCTTTGAAAGATGCCTTGATCATATTTAGGAAGGAAAGTCATGACCATAGTATAGAAGTACATAATGGATTTTGTTCTAAATGATAAAAACATATATAATAATCATAATATTAATCAAATTAGATACAGTCTAACAAGCCAAGGGATTTACATTTCCTCAAAGGCTATTTAATAGGATCAACCTCAAACAATTAATATTATTCCCTCAATTCAAGAAAATTAAGATACATCTTATCACAATATGATCACCAAAAGTTTACCATTAAAATTTAACTGATGAGAGAAAATTAACCAACCTGAAGAGTTCTTGTCGCAAATTCAACACCAATGGTGGATTTGGACTCCAAACAAAACTCATTCCGTGTAAACCTCGAAAGTATGTTAGATTTTCCTACACCTGAATCTCCAATCAATACAATCTTGAATAGGTAATCGTACTCGTGATCCACCTTATATGCCATTAATTCTTTTCTATGAGACTCCACAAATTAACCTACACAAATTCAAAATCAGCAATTTTTTTACCCCAACGATAATTATTACGGAGTAATTAAAAAACTAACCATAAGCGGAAAAGGAAGGTTAAAATTGATGAAGAAGAAGAAGAAGAAAACTGCAATGGATATTTCCCAATTGCAGAGGATTTCACAGCATTTTCGAGTCAAATCAGAAGAAACAGAATAACCGACTTAACAGGAATTTGAAAGGGTAAATATTTGTTTGTGGCGCTGAACAATATTGGGTTTATGGATGTCCATAGAGGATATGCCACGTGTTGTCAGTTTTTGATTCAATTTTCAGGATTGGCCTTTGATTGGGAAAAAGGGTGGGTCTGTGTAATGCGTTTGCAGCTGATTATAGCTGGAGAACCACATTTCCCGCGCTTGTGAGGCACAAAATCACTAAATCAGCAAAACATGGGCACATGAGGTCCAAATAATGGAAAACATTTTGACTTTTAAGAAAATCAGAATACCAATATCAAAATTGATATTTCACATTATTTTTTTATATTTTCACACGTAAAATCCACATATTAATTGATGTGTCGAATTTTTATTGGCTAATATGTGGAACATCATACTTGTGAAAATATTAAAAAGTGATGTGAAAATATATATCAGTCTCCTAACAATAAGGTTATGTTTGGATGTCGAGAATTTTAAACAAGAAAATATTTTTTAAAAAAAATAAAGTAAAGAAAAAAAATAATTTGTTTTCTCTAGTGTTTGGTTAACATTATAATTTTATAGGAAAATTGGTTTAAATTTTTCATGACTCAAAATTCTGTTAAATATGTAAAATTATGAGATTTGAGAAAAAAAAAATCTTGTATGAAAATAGAAAAATAATTAGTGATGAGACTTGCATTTTGCCATGACACCCAATGTGACGCCCCCAAAATTAGGTATACATCACCCATCTTGAGTCGCCAAATACATGGTACAAAATTCAAATACAACTTAATAATACAACTGTCGTGTATAATACGACAAAACATAAACTGTGAGTTTGAATACAAATATTGTCTACTAGAGAGTATACAAACTCAAAAGGAGTTCTCATTACAATTATTATCACACTATTTTACAGAATAGTGAGGACTACTAATGCACCATCTAGGACCATCACTCCGTTCTCCGACTCGTTCCAACTATATTCTCATTTCTGAAGAGAACAGTGAAAGAAAGGGTGAGCTCAACTAGCCCAGTAAGAAATATTATGACTAAGATAATGCAGAATAAATTATCATTAGCCTTAAGCAATGTTAAAGCGATACAATATAACAAACATCAAGTTTAAGCTGCGGTGAACAAGCAATCCATTAAAAAGTCAAGTAGAGAATAAAATCTACTACCTTTTATGATTTAAAATATTTTTCATCACTTTTATCATTTGGGACTCGATTTTTAATAAATAATCCACATCATCGAATCACCCCGCACTACGGCCGAGGATATTCTTTAAGTATCACGACCACAAATTATCCATGCACTTTATGGGCCAAGAATATTTTGTGTATTCATTAATGGTCATGATCATGCCAACAATCATCCATCAATGCACTACGGGCCAATGAGGACTTTTACCACATCACTTGTAACATTACGGTCATGATTACACCGAATAATCCCTGGTCATAATCATACCAAGTCCATCTATGCACTACAGGCCACAGATGACTTTAAAAAAAATATAAACATGAGGATGATGACAATGATATAAGCATTCAATAAAACAATTTCAAGAATTAATTTATCCAGGAACTAATAATGTCCAAATTGTCAACATGATACTTCTTTGTAGAGTAAAATTCAAGAATGCTCAAAAGAATATTTCCATAAAAAGATACTGGATGAAGCGCAAATATCAAGGATAATATTCCACTAATTTCATGGAGTATAGAAAGTCAAAACTTTAACCAACTGAGTATAATAAAGAATGGAATAACAAAAGAAATCACCATGCATGCGGTCTTAGCATAGGTAAAGTTATTCCAATGAATACTAAATAACGAAACCAAAGTTAGGTGAAATTCATGACAAGCGAGGATGTTCCAAACATAATAATAAAGAATGGAATAACAATGAAAATCACCGTGCATGCAGATGCTTGCATGGATAAAAGTTATTCCAATGTAGAACTAATAAGGATGGAATCAGTCCGGCGTAAAAGCATGCATGTACAGGATATTCCAATAGAATAATAAAAAAGGCGAAACCAGTCCAACAGAAACGCACATACATGAGGATATTTCAACGTAATAATAATAATAAAGGCGGAATCAGTCCCACAAAAGCGCATTGACGAGGATATTCCAGCGGAATAGTAAAGGCGGAATAATAGAAGAATGTCACCAAGTATAGGGTAAATACAGATATCTGAGTTATTCCAATGAATAATAAAGAATGAAATAACATAAGTTCTCTTTATGAATACAAAAGAATAACACCCCTTACGAGTACAACAAATAATATTTCCTACCTTAAGAAGAAAATACTAGATATATATGTAGTGAAGTAGCGAGAATACTTTCTTCTTTCTCTCTATAGTTTTATCTCTAGAGTTTTAGTGAATTCGTAAGAAAATAATGAAGGAATGAGCTTCTATTTATAGAAAAATGGACTGCATAGTAACTAACTCATGAATGGTCCAGATTGATTTACTTTTTAAACGACCGGTCAGATTGTTTTAATAAAATATTCTAATAAAACAAAAACTTTTAAATAAAATATAATATATATTATATATATTATATAAATATATAACATATGCTTATATTGTACAATCACGGAATGGAGATTTTGAAGAAACACGGACGCTTCATCTAACAAAACAAAATAAAATAAAATAATACAACACCTTTATATATATAAATAATACAAGTTGGCCACTCATATATATAAATATATATATTACATATAAATATCCTGTTAGATTTCCCCCCCGGTGACTATCTCTGCCATTCCTTTTTTAACACATGTGGCCCCCACACGTGGCCCCACTTTTATTATATTAAATAATTTTCTATCGATTATTTTGAAAAATGGGTAAATGGGGGTCCAATTAATAAGCCACATTCTACAACAAATACTGTAGCAATAATTGAACAAAACGGAGTGACTTATCACATAAGCATCAATAATCAATACCTGCAAGTGTGCTACTTATGCAACCACACGACATCGTCTTTTACTACTACCAAGTAGTTCAACAAGATAATTCGGTAAAACTTCCGCCGTTATTTTTAATAAAATATTTTTGTCATTTTCTCAATCCGACATATAATTCCGTTGTAGGGTCCACCAATGATTGTGCCGTTGTCTGAATATTCCCCGTTAAAAGCGAATATTCCCAACCAATCGAATATTATATAACAACTTGCGTACTTTGCAAAATTTATAAATATTACCCACAACTATAACATTATCAATTTCACTCCAAAATAATATTTATAGAAAATTCATCTTTATTCAAAAAGTTGGGGTTTTACAATCTCCAATTCTTATGAAATTTCGTCCTCGAAATTAGGGTACGTACCTGATATATTGAAGAGGTAAGGATACCTTGATTTTATTTCAGATTCTAACTCCCAAGTCATTTCCTCAACATTGTGGTTTTTCCACAAAATTTTGACTTGAGGTATAACCTTGGAGCGTAGAATATGTTCCTTCTTATCCAAGATTTGAACAGGAACCTCTTCATACGTTGAATCTTCCGCTATTTCGTCCGGTTCCAACTCAATAATATGGTTCGAGTCTTCCACATATTTACGTAACATGGATATGTAAAAAATGTTATGAACACGAGACATACTTGGCGGTAAAGCGAGTCTATAGGCCATAGTTCCTACTCGATCAAGGATTAAAAATGGGCCGATGAATAGAGGATTGAGCTTTCCTCTCTTTCCAAATCTCGTAACTTCTTTCCATGGAGCAACACGTAACAACATATGATCTCCTATATCGAATTCCACGTCCTTTCGATGAAGATCAGCATAACTCTTTTGTCGATCTTGTGAGGTTTTTATACGTTGTCGGATCGTTTGAATCTTTTTCGTAGTCATACACGCATTCAACTCCGGTCCCAACAACGTTGCTTCACCCACCTCATCCCAAAGATCTTTGGAGAAGCGACACTTTCTTCCATACAACGCTCGAATGGAGCCATGCCAATACTTTAACGATAAGCATTGTTGTTGTAGGAAAACTCCACCAATGGTAAGAACTTGTCCCAACTTCCCTTGAAGTCAAGGACACATAGTCTTAATAGATCTTCAAGAGTTTGAATCGTCCTCTCCGACCGCTCGTCCGTTCGAGGATGATATGCCGAAAGCTAAATCGTAAATTCGCGCTTTTCATAGCTTTTTTGCAAACTAACCCAAAATCTTGAAGTGAATCTTGGGTCTCGATCGGAAACTATGGATCTTGGCATACCATACAATCTTACAACCTCGTTTATGCATACATCTGAGCAAGACGTTCAAGTGTATAAGTTTCTCGTATCGGTAAGAAATGAGCAGACTTGGTCAATCTATCAACAATGACCCAAATCGTATCTATGCCTTGAGAAACTTTGGGAAGACCGGTAACGAAATCCATGGTAATGTGCTCCCACTTCCATTCGGAATTTCAAGCGGTTGCAATGGACCTTTTGGTACTTGATGCTCGCCTTGACTCGTTGACACGTTAGACACCTTGAGATAAAATAATGTTATCTCTCTCTTCATATTGCTCCACCAAAATGTATGACGAATATCATGATACATTTTGGTACTCCCAGATGGATTGCAAACGATGTGTTATGGCGCCTCCATCATGATTTTATACTTTAAAATCAGGGTCGTTAGGAACACAAAGTCTGGAGTTGACTCGAAGTATTCCTTCTTCATCGATTCTTACTTCCGGCATAGCACCTTCTTGCACTTTCTTCCTCATACGCATCAGCTCCAGGTCTGTAGCTTGAACAACTTTAACTTTATCAATTAAAGTCGATTCTACTCGTTATTCACCATCATCACATGGGTCCCTGGAGTCTTTAACTCTATCTCCATTCTTTGCAAGTCACACAAAATGGGCCTTTGCGTTGACAATATCGCATTCGCACTTGCATATGATCTTCTACTCAATGCGTCAGTTACCACATTCACTTTTCCAGGATGGTATTGGATGGTATGATCATAATCTTTCAACAGTTCAAGCCAACGTCGTTGTCGCATGTTGAGTTCCTTTTGAGTGAAGAAATATTTGAGGCTTTTATGATCCGTAAAGATCTCCACTTTCTCCCCATACAAGTAATGCCTCCAAATCTTTAGTGCGAAGACAACAGCTGCCAACTCTAGATCATGAGTAGGATAATTCCTCTCATATTCTTTGAGTTGTCGTGAGGCATAGGCTATGACTTTCCCATGTTGCATGAGAACACATCCTAACCCTTTGCCCGAAGCATCACTGTAGATGACAAATCCCTCCGAACCAGATGGTATTGTCAGAACAGGTGCTGAAATGAGTCTCCTCTTGAGTTCTTGAAAACTCTTCTCACATTCCTCGCTCCAACCGAACTTTGTATCTTTTCGAGTCAGCTGAGTTAGTGGAGTAGCGATTCGAGAAAACCCTTCTACGAATCTCCGATAATAACCAGATAAGCCGAGAAAACTACGTACTTTGGTCACTGATTTAGGTTGCTCCTAGATTTGAATAGCTTCAATCTTTGCTGGGTCAACAGATATTCCATGACTTGATACCACGTGCCCAAGGAATGCTACTTTCTCAAGCCAGAACTCGCATTTCTTCAACTTGGAATAAAGCTTATATTCACGAAGCTTTTGGAGTATTAGCCTCAAGTGTTGCTCATGATCTTCACGGCTTTTGGAATAAATAAGGATGTCATCAATAAAAATGACCACAAAGTGATCCAAATATTCTTGAATACTCGGTTCATCATATCCATGAAGGCAAAGAGAGCATTAGTCAATCCAAAGGACATGACTAGGAATTCATAATGCCCATATCGAGTTCTGAAAGCCGTCTTTGGAATGTCATCGGTTCTAATCTTCAATTAGTGATATCCGGGACGAAGATCAATCTTTGAAAAGAATTAGGCTCCTTGCAACTGGTTAAACAGGTCATCAATACGTGGCAATGGGTACCTATTTTTGATGGTGACATGATTCAACTCCCGATAATCAATAAAAAGTCGATACTCCCATCTTTCTTCTTCACGAATAGAGCAGGAGCACCCCAATGAGAAGTACTTAGGACGAATAAAGCCAATGTCTAACAATTCCTGAGATTGAGTCTTTAACTCCACGAAGTTCAATAGAGCCATTCGATATGGGCTTTGGAAATGGGTTTTGTATCGGGTTCAAGGTCGATACAAAATTCAATTTCACGCCTGGGGTAGGCCAGGGAAGTTCTTTCGTGGAATACGTCGGAAATTCATTAACAATAGAAATATCATTCAAAAGCGACGTATTTTTATTTAGATCCGTGACATGAGCTAAGAAAGTTTGACATCCGTTTTTCAATAAACGAGTAGCTTTATGGCTTGAGATGACAGTGATTGATTTTAATGGTTTGGTTGCTTGAATTCGCATAATAGGTTGGTTAGGAATATAAAAGCTAACAACCTTACGAAAACAATCAATTTTTGCATGATGAGTAGTTAAATAATCAATCCCTAGAATCACATCAAATGCAAGTATTTTTAATGAAATAAGATCGACAGGTAATGTAAGGGTACCAATTTAACCAAACAAGACTTATAAACAGTGGATGTAATGAAGATTTCTCCCAACGGAGTTTCTACAGATAAGTCAAAGTCTAATTTCTCCAGAGTCAAATTTAATCGTTGAGCGCAAGTAGGAGAAATAAAAGAATGGGTAGAACCGGTATCAAATAAGGTATAGACTTCACTAGAGTTTATGATAAGCTTACCCGTGATGACCTCGTTCGGGTTCTTTACTTTTTGGGAGGTAACTACAAACGCCTCTCTCGCACACCCGGCTTTGACTTTTTCGGGATGACTTTTGGTGCCTCCATCCTAGCTAAACTTGTCTTCGGTGAACGACAAAATCGGGTTAGGTGACCTTCTCTTCCACAATTATAACACGCTTTGGATGGCATCGCGCAGTTTGGTCTGATATGTCCTTCCCTCCGCATTTGAAGCATATGATGATAGGTGGTCGTTCTCCTTCCTTAACCACAGTTCTTTGGTCTTTGACGTCTTTCCATCATTCTTGAATCTCTTTTTCTTGAAATGTCCATTTTCTTGTCTTGGTCATGATTACCACCGAAGTGGTTACCATTTCGGCATGTTGATTCCTCCAAGTTTGTTGTCATAGTTTGATGGTGATACCACCGGTATTTTCATGCCGTTTGCTTTCTCTTGGTTCGTTGACTCAATATCTGCTGGCCCAATAAGCGAGCCCTATTTACAACATCCGGAGTACAAATACGGTTTATGAGAAATAAGATATTGGCGTATCTCCGGTTTCAAATCTCTTAAAAATATTCACGTCATTCGCCTCCTCATTATCGACCAAATGGGATGCAAACGGGATAACTCGCAAATTTAGCCTCGTATCATTGCGACACGGTCATATTATTTTATTCCAATTTGATAAACTCCACTTCTTTCATGTGACGAATACTCTCGGGAAAGTACTTGTCGTTGAATAGCTCTTGGAACTTCTCTAAGACATCTTGAGTCGTCCAGTTGGAGTGCTTTTCTGATTCCCACCGATGTCGCCTCTTCACATAACATGAAGGTGGCGAAGGAACCTTTGCTCCTCGGAGCATCCCAAGACATCAAATATCTTGGTGATCCGCTTTATCCATGCTTCCGCCTTAAGTGGTTTTGGCTCTCCAATAAACTCCGGTGGTCCCAGCTCCTTGAACTGTTTAGCAGTGACCGTCCGAGAGTTTCCAGTGTTTCCACCTATATTTTGGGCAGAGGCGCTCTGCTTTGATGTTGCATGAATTGCATAAAGCCTCTGAACAATCCATTATTCATCATTTGGTCCGTGTTGTTGTTTGCATGAGGATTGTCGCCTTCCTGATGCACATTGTCCTGATTATTGATATGTGGAGACTCAAACGATCTCTTGTGCTCCATTGCTATTCTCAACATTCTCGGATGTCATTTTCAGATACTTCCACAAAACAATGGTTAATTAACATATAACATATTATCCCTATACTTTGAATGAAACCAATTAAATACCAAATAAACTTAAGTAGGTCATACTAAGCGAAGAATTCCTAAATCTCTCTCCTTCCTAGTTCTAGTCTCGCATCTTAGCCGAGGATCGTATCCTAAGCTTTGATACTTATGTGACGCCCCCAAAATTAGGTATACATCACCCATCTTGAGTCGCCAGATACATGGTACAAAATTCAAATACAACTTAATAATACAACTATTGTGTATAATACGACAAAACATAAACTGTGAGTTTAAATACAAATATTATCTACTAGAGAGTATACAAACTCAGAAGGAGTCCTCATTACAATTAGTATCACACTATTTCACAGAATAGTGAGGACTACTAATGCACCATTTAGGACCATCACTCCGTTTCAGAGCTCGTTCGACTATATTCTCATTTCAAGAAAAGCGGTGTGAAAGAAAAGGTGAGCTCAACTAGCCTAGTAAAAAATATTATGACTAAGATAATGCAAAAGAAATTATCGTTAGCCTTAAACAGTGTTAAACTGATACAATATAACAAACATCAAGTTTAACTGCAATGGAACAAGCAACCCATTAAAAGAGTCAAGTAGAGAATAAAATCTACTATCTTTTATGATTTAAAAGGTTTTCATCACTTTTATCATTTGGGACTCGACAATAAATAATCCACATCATTGAATCACCCCCTAGCACTACGGCCGAGGATATTCTTTAGTATCACGACCACAAATTATCCATGCACTACGGGTCAAGAATATTTGTGTATGGTCATGATCATGCCAACAACTGTCCATCAATGCACTACGGGCCAATGAGGACTTTTACCACATCACTTGTAACATTACGGTCATGATTACACCGAATAATTCCTGGTCATAATCATACCAAGTCCATCTATGCACTACAGGTCACATATGACTTTAAAAAAAATATAAACATGAGGATGATGACAATGATATAAGAATTCAATAAAATAAGTTCAAGAATTAATTTATCTAGGAACTAATAATGTCCAAATTGTCAACATGATACTGTTTTGTAGAGTAAAATTCAAGAATGCTCAAAAGAATATTTCCATGAAAAGATATTGGATGAAGCGCAAATATCAAGGATATTCCACTAATTTTATGGAGTATATAAGTCAAAACTTTAACTATTTGAGTATAATAAAGAATGGAATAACAAAAGAAATCACCGTGCATGCATGCTTAGCATAGACGGAGTTATTCCAATAGAATACTAAATAACGGAACCAGGTCAGGCGAAATTTGCACCGACAGGATGTTCCAACAGAATAATAAAGAATGGAATAACAACAGAAATCACCATGCATGCGGTACTTCGCATAGACAAGTTATTCCAACAGAATACTAATAAGGACGGAATCAGGTCCGGCGTAAAACGCACAGACAGGATATTCCAACAGAATAATAATAAAGAGCGGAACCGGGATCGGCGTAAAGCGCATGAAGATGGGATATTCTACGAATAATAATAAAGAGCGAAATCGGTCGGCGTAAAACACACACAGTATGAGGATATTCCAACGAGAATAGTAAAAGGCGAAATAATGAAGAATGTCACCAAGTATAGGTAGTGCTAGGTGTATCTGAGTTATTCCAACGAATAATAAAGAATGGAATAACATAAGTTCTCTTTATGAATGAAAAAAATAATAACACCCCTTACGAGTACAATAAATAATATTTCCTACCTTAAGAAGAAAATCTTTGGATATATATGTAGTGAAGTAGCGAGAATACTTTCTTCTTTCTCTCTATAGTTTATCTCTCTAGAGTTTCAGTGAATTCATAAGAAAATAATGAAGGAATGAGCTTTTATTTATAGAAAAATGGACTGCATAGTAACTAACTCATGAACGGTCCAGATTGATTTACTTTTAAACGAACGGTCCAGATTGTTTTAATAAAATATTCTAATAAAACAAAAACTTTTAAATAAAATATAATATATATTATATATATTATATAAATATATAACATATGCTTATATTGTACAATCAAGGAATGGAGATTTTGAAGAAACACGGATGCTTCATCTAACAAAACAAAATAAAATAAAATAATACAACACCTTTATATATATAAATAATACAAGTTGGCCACTTATATATATAAATATATATATTACATATAAACATCCTGCTAGATTTCTCCCCCCCCGTGACTATCTCTGCCATTCCTTTTTCAACACATGTGGCCCCCACATGTGTCCCCACTTTTATTATATTAAATAATTTTCTACCGATTATTTTGAAAAATGGGTAAATGGGGGTCCAATTAATAAGCCACATTTTACAACAAATACTGTAGCAATAATTGAACAAAACTGAGTGACTTATCACGTAAGCATCAATAATCAATACCGTGTGCTACTATGTAACCACACGTATTCGCATCTTTTACTACTGAAAGTAGTTCAACGAAGATAACTGGTAAAACTTCCGCAATTATTTTCAATAAAATATTTTTGTCATTTTCTCAATCCGACAATAATTCTTTTGTGGGGTCCCCCAATGATTGTGCCGTTGTACGAATATTCTCTGTTAAAATGAATATTCCCCGACCAATCGAATATTATGTTGGGAGAATGCATATTATGATTTGATGTTTTAAATGTATATGTTCATGATTATTTGTAAGGTCCTTAAATGAATATATGTACCAGGACTTAGTGATAGATCAAAATTGTTAGGTTGATCTAATCTTTCAACGTGTACCATTCTTATAAAGAATGTATAGATAGAAAGATCAAAACTGTTAGGTTGATCTTAAGATGTAATAGATTAGTCTTGAAGAAATCGCGGTACATCCATCTGATCAACATTACAGGAGTCAAGGCAGAAAACGTAGAGCCTGAAGATCGTAGTGTGCCTGCCTTGAAGGGGAGTCTTCGGAAATCGTAGAGTGATCCCAACGTTTGCCGAGCCAACTCCACGATCGTAGTGTGCTCACGGGAACGTAGAGTCAACAACACGAGCAAAAGAAGATCGTAGTGTGCGAAGGTTTAAGGAAATCGTAGTTTCTTGAATCGATAACTTTGTAGTATGCAAAGATGTCAAAGACACTACGATCTAAATCATAGAACACCACGATCCAAATCGTAGAAAGCATCATCATCTTATGTCGTAAAAGCGTCGAGCCTCATGATCTGTGTTTTCAATAAGTGAGGAATGGATCCCAGATGCTGCAGTGCTCATCAGTCCCAGAATATATGAAATATCCTTAGTATGCAAAAAAGAAGCGTATTGAAGAAGCTAAGGATAGTACCATGGGTAAGAGTGACAAAACACCTTTTCAGGTGGTAGGTGAGAAAGCAGCCTGCAGTGTCAGTGGGCCAGAATGCAGAATTCAGAAGATGTGCAGAAATGTCTCCATCACAGTACATAAAGTTCAGATGCATTTAATGCCACAACGGATGGATCCAACGGATCGTTTTCAACATCACATATATACAGATCAGACAGATGAGAGAGAAATAAGCAAGCATTAAACAAACAACGTGAACATCTCTCTCAAGCTCAACTCTATGATCTGAGATATTGCAAAGCTTGCTCAGCTACTCAGTTCTTTAGAACAAGTGCTTACACAGCGACTGAGTAACAACCATCAAGAACTCAACAACTATCAATCAACTGAAGAAGAGTACCAAGTCTGCTTTGGACTTGAAGAGTTCAGAGTGAAGCGTAAAGAAAGCCAAGTCTACTGGACTTAAAGAGTTCAAGAGTGAACTAGAGAAGTTCTGAGGCTGGCTTTGGTCTAGAAAGAATCTGTGTGATTCAGAAGATTGTAAAAGACATCCTTAGTGGATATCCTACTCGTTGAGTAGAAGAGTGGACTAGGAGCTTTGAGTGCTCTGAACCACTTAAAAACAACTGTGTCGTTTACATTCTTGCTATATCTGCTATAACTGCCTTACTCGCTCATAACTCTATTGCTTGGTAAAGAAGATTAAAACAAATACTAATTCCGCTAAGTTTTAATCATTATCTAAGAACAAGTTTAAAAAGGGAAAGAATTTCAAATATCTATTCAACCCCCCCTTCTAGATAACTTGTGCCTATTAGGAACTAACAATAGGTATCAAAGCAGGTTCTATTTTACAACTTATACGCTTTAGTAGATCCAAATGGCACTCGTACCAAGCGAATCCAGGACCGTGGGAGGTAGCAAGCCACTAATGTGCAACAAGGATAAATTTGCTAACTGGAAAGTCAGGATGTAAGCTTACATGGACTCAATAGATGAAGATCTATTTGAGACTGTTCTTAATGGGCCCTATATACCAACGGAGCTTGCACCAACCATTGACGATCCAAGCAGTACAAATCAAAGTTAAAGAAGAATGGATGGCCGCAGAGAGAGGCATCAACTTGATAAAAAGCGAAGAACATCCTGTTCCAATCCTTAGAGGACGATCTGTTTGAAAATGTTGTAAGCAAAGAAAAAGCAATAAGGAAGTTTAAAAGCTTAACTTGATTATGCACGAAGGAAGGCCGAAGAAGTCGAGAGAACAAAAGTCTCTCTCGACACAACAATATGAAATGTTCATTTCGTATGCGAGGAGAAAGCGTGATCGCAACCTATGAAAGATTCAACGTTCGCTTTCAACTCTCTACGAGCGTATGGGAAGATCTATCTAACAAGGATCTAACCATAAAAGTTCATGAGCCATACCGAAAGCGGTGGGATGCAAAGACCACAACAATAAGAGAATCAAAGAATCTTAATAAGATGGCGAGTTCAACAATGTGTATGGAAATCTCTCGACCTCTAACCTGAGTCGACCCAACGCGTCGAAACCTTATCGGAAGGAAGAAGAAAGGATAAAGGGTGTTTCTCTCAAGGCAAATGAAGGTGTATCAAAAGTCATCACTTTGAGATTGACTCGATGATGATGAAGAAGATGACGATGACTTTCTTTATCTTTGGTAAAAAGACTAAGAAGGTTCATGCGACAAAGCGAGCCGTGAAAAAAGAAAGTCAAGACTTACGTCGACCAGAACAAATGAATGATTTATGCTACAACTGCAAGAAACCTGGTCATTTCATTGCCAACTGCAACAAGCCTATCAAAGAAGAACTAAAGAAGAAATCTCATGCAAAGAAAGAATACAAAGGAACCAAGAGGCCTCAGAAAAGAAACAAAGGCCTGGTTGCCGGAGGATCGTGGAGTGATTCAGATAATGACTCAAATGCAGACTCCGGAGATGAGGAAGAACCACACATGGCCAATTTGTGCTTGATGGCCAAACATGCAAAGGACAAACAAAGCCTAAACATACATGATGTAAGTCTCGATGATGTATTTGATTTTAATTCTCCTGATGTAGATATAAGTGACTTAAGAACTGCTTTGCATGGCATAACCACTGATCTACATCAATACATGAAGTGGTTCAGAGTCTTGTCTAAAGATCATTCACTTCTTCAAGAGGAAAAGAAGAGAGTTCAAGAAGAGCTTGAAGCAATTTCTTCTAAGTACCAATCTTCTGTCCAAGCTTGAGGCTGAGAATGAAACTTTAAAACAGATAAACACACTCAATGCACAAAGAGAGTCTAAGTTAACCTCTAAAATTGAGGATCTTGAGAAGACTATCTATGCATGGAACAAATCCTCATCATCCATGGACTGCATGCTCTCTAGTCAGAGAAGCATATTCGACAGAACAAGTTTAGGCTTTGGGGAATTCATCTCAGAACCTAGTGTGGAAAAGACAATGGAAACTAGCACTAGTAATGCTTCAAGTTTTGGTAGAGGCATTACCTTTGTGAAATCCTCACAGTTGGAAGAGCTAGTCCAACCTTGCTCTACTGTTTCTAGTTATACTCAGAGAAGTAAAGGATCTCACGCTGGACTAGGTTTCATCAAGGAGAAGAGTAACCCAACCTCTACTTACCAACCTCAAAGAATCGTAGATTCAAGCAAAACCAACTCTACGAATCAATTGGGAAGGTATAGTAGAGGTAAGGCACACTCATCACTATTTATGAAACCTAAGAACACGTGGAAGAAAGAGAATCAGTTTAATAGAAGGTTAACTAAGGAACCATACAAGTCCAAGTGGAAGATGAATCACTACACACACACAGGCATGCATCACAATAGATGTTTCATATGCAATAAATTTGGTCATAGGGCAACAAAGTGTTATTATAACTCCATGCATGTGAGACCCAAGATTAGACAAATTTGGGTCCCCAAAGGCACTAACAATGAAGGACCCATGCAAATATGGGTACCAAAATGAAGGTTCAAATGTTTTGACAGGAAAAGAGCTCCACGACCTCAACATGGTATCTGGACAGTGGATGCTCAAGGCATATGACAGGGAACAAAGCTCTTCTATCTAACTATATAGAAAAGGAGGGTCCCTCAGTCATCTTTAGAGATAACGGCTCAGACAAGACAAGAGGATTTGGCTCTGCTGGCAATGGTGCAGTATCTTTCAGCAAAGTAGCTTATGTGGAAGGACTCCAATACAACCTTCTAAGTATCAGCCAACTCTGCGACAAGGGTCACCAAGTAACCTTTCTCAACAACCAATGTCTAGTCAGAGATTTGAATACATCTGCCATAAAGCTGACCGGAATAAGAGAAGGAAATGTCTACACAGTAGATCTTGGTCAACTAAGCTCTGATGAGATAATATGTTTTACGGCAAAAGCGTCTCGAGGAAATGGTGGCTATGGCATAGAAAGGCACATCTCACTTAAACTTCAAAAGCATGTCCAAAGCGGCATCAAAAGACCTCGAAATTGGTCTACCCAAGTTCAACTTTGTGAAGAAAAGGCCATGTGATGCCCGCCGACTTGAAAGCAAACCCGAAGCTCATTCAAGAAGCAAGACCGCTAACTCCATTGACAAACCCTGCATCTGCTCCACATGAATCTCTTTGGGCCAATCCCAACAACTAGTCTTGGAGGAAAAAGATACTCTCTAGTCATAATGCATTTACTACTTTTGATTCATATGGGTATTTTTCTTAACCTCAAAGGATGAGACAAACTCCGAATTAATCAAGATGTTGTTGGTGATGAGCGAGAAAGGAGAGAAAATCAAGGCCATAAGGAGTGATCATGGAAAAGAATTCAATTTCTCGAAATAGACAAGTTACGCTTTCAGAACAATAGCATCGATCATAACTTCCGACTCCACGAACTCCTCAACAAAATGGAGTTCTTTGAAAGAAAAAACGAACCACGATAGAGGGTGGAAGGACTCTCTTAGCGAAGCAAATGTCTGCTGAATACTACAAGCGTAAGTATCAACTTTGCGTTACACACAAAAGCAGATAATTAATTCACTCTATGATCAAGAAGACACCTACGAATGTGGAAAGGAAGGAAGCCGAGTGTCATTTATTTCCATGTCTTTGGGCGTGCATCTATATTCTCAACAATGGAAAAGCGATGTCGACAAAATTCCATTGAAGTCGAGACGAAGGAATTTTTTGGATATGCCACAGACAATGAAAGCTTACGGGATGTTTAACAAGAAGACCTTTGAATGTCGAAGTCTCAATACACATCATCTTTGATGAAACTGACATAGACAAAGCAGTATGTAAGACCCCAACTTATTATTAATGAAATTTAATTTTCTCTATTTATTATTTTGAAATAGTAAGGGTTGATTTGAGTAATGTGGATAGTTATGGGTAAAATACGCAAATATTTCAAAATAAGTAAGTGGTTATAAAATATTCATTATTGTCGAGGAATATTCGTTTGGTCGTGGAATATTAAATGCTTGTCAGAATATTCTTACGACGGTAGCGACCATGTGTGGGCCCCATAACTGAGCGATTGGAGGAAGAAAAGCGACAAGAATATCGTTGGTTATATAAATAGTAGGCGTGAATTCTTCAGATTATCTTGTGAGAATACCCGGTGGTTAAAAAAAAGAGTGGTACGCGGTATTGCACCAATTATTGATTCTTACGTAAGAAGGCACTACTCAATAATTGTTATAGTAATTACTGTTCAATATTATATTTTATTGATTCAATAATTGCTACGTTGATATTATTGTTGTTTTAATAATTGTCACTGCACAATATTTTTTATTATCGGAGCAATAATTCATATTATCTGAATAATATTATTAGATAACATTATTGACAATGTCTAGAAAGTTCTGTCTAAGGAGAGGTTTGGTCATCTAATTGCGCGCCAGTAAGGAGAGATCCTTATTGGAAAGCCCCCTCTATCTTGGGAACTGCCTGGTTGTCAATAATGTGATTCTGTAATATTATTTATGAATAATTAATTATTGATTTATATGATGAGGAAAATATTGATTTTATGAGGATATAGATGGAGAAAATTTTTAATGTGACAATTGTTGAAAATTAATCTTTTTCTGATAAAATAATTCATTTAAATATATTATTTTAATAATATATTAATGATGATATTTTTACAATGAATGTGGGATATATGAGTATATGAGGAGGATGAGTATTTTTGTGGCATTAAATGTTTAACACATGTTTTGTACACAATTATTGACCGAAATTTGATTATAGCTTGTAAAATCGTCCGTTTGTGGATTTCGGTCAATTTCTATTTGGAATTTGGAAAAACTTTCTTCTGTAAAGTTGTAGAGAATTGAATTTCCTATAAAAATTCGGGAGATTCAAATTTTCTGATAAAAGGTCTATTTATTATGAATTATTGAAGTTCCGAAGTTCTGAAATAATTAATTTTTGGGAGTTTTAGTTAATTATTTTGAGAAAAACGTTTTTTGTACAATTAGTGGGCTCACATATGTTATCAATGTGCTGAATTCAGATCATCAAAGGTGGGCTAAAGATATTTATAATATATATTAATATTTTATTAAATTTTCTACTTTGGTGTTCTAAGCATTTTCCTATAAATAGGGTGCTTAGGTTAGAATTGAAAATCATACCAGAAACTGAAAACTTCTCTCTCTTTCTCTCTCAATATATTGAGCGTATTCTTGTGGGTATACTTTTGAGTGTTCTTTATACGGTCTGCAAGTCATAGCCTTTATATACGGTGTTTCAATTTAGAAATCTTGTCTTTCGAGGTAAGGGATATTATTTTTCAGTAATGATATTATTTCTTCAATATCATTATCTTTGAAATATTGATCTGAAAGTTTTATCAAATTTGGAACTTTTGGTGTCTGAGAGTTCTTATTCACGATATCGACACTATTCACGAATCACTCAAGATTATTCATCGAAAAATAAAATTTTTCCTTTTCGCCTCAAAATATATATTGTGGATACTAAGCTTTGATTGTATCCATGTTTTGATCATTCTTGAATTTTACACCACTATGATTATTTTTGAGGTATTTTTTGGACATGGATAAAACAAAGTACGAATCCTTAATCCTTAATCCTTGTCATTTTGTTTCTTTGGATTCGTTTCTTTTAAAAATATTTTCATCATCCTCAATCTTAAATGATGATATTATGGAATATCTTTGGCACGTAGTGCAAAGATGAATGATTTCGATGAATATCTTTGGCCCGTAGTGCAAAGATGAACAGTTGTTTAGATGAACATGACCAACTGATGAATATCTTTGGCCTGTAGTGCAAAGATGAATATTTGATTCCACATATATATTGATTGATGTTATAGGGATAAAAGATAGTCGATGAACTTTTAAATTCATACATAGAAGATAGTAGTTTGCATTCTCTACTTAACTCTTCTAATGAATTATTATTTCCGCTGCGAATATTGATTTAAAACTTGTTGTCTATTGTATTCTATTAGATTTTTCCCTGTTGAAGACTAACGATAATTTGTTGTATATTATCTTAGTCATAATATTCTTTATTGGGCTAGTTGAGCTCACCCTTTTCCTTTTTGTTCCATTTTTCTTCTCGAGGAGGCGAGAATATAAGCGAGTGCAGTGGGGTATGGAATGAAGGTTCTAGAGAGAGTTGTTTTAGTAGTCCTCACCATTTTTGTAAAATAATGTATCAATAAATGTGATGAGGATTTATTTGAGTATAGATATTGTCTAGAAGATAATATTTGTATTCAAACTCACAGTTTTACTGTTGTAATAATAAAGTTGTAGTTGTTTCTGTACCATGTATTGACAACTCAGAATGGGTGATGTATACCTATTTTGGGGGCGTCACAGAGTACCTCAAGACACTACGACCGATAGTATAGTCACTACGAATGAAATTATCTAGCTCAACACTACGATCGTAGTGCCAGATAATGAAATCGTAGAGCATGATAATGAAATCGTAGAGAGGTCCATCCAAGACAGCGAGCCTCCACTCCAAGAAGAAGAGATAGACCTTGAAGACCTAAGACAGGAAGGCATCAGGACAGATGTCCCAACCGGGAACAGATGGGCAAGAGATCACATTCAGGATCTAATCATTGGAGATCCTAGTGCATGAGTCAAAACAAGAACTGCTACTCAGAATGAATGCTTTTATCTAAGCTTCCTGTCACAAATAGAGCCAAAGAAGATAGAGGATGCTATGGAAGACTCCAGCTGGATAGAAGCAATGCAGGAAGAGCTCAACCAATTTGAACGAAGTAAAGTATGGAGATTGGTACCAAGACCAAAGAGCCATCCTGTGATAGGAACTAAGTGGGTTTTCAAAAATAAAATAGATGAAGATGGGGCTGTGGTATCCCTAAAGATTAGTGGCAAAAGGTTATTCTCAAGAAGAAGGTATCGACTACGATGAGACATTTGCACTTGTTGCCAGACTAGAAGCCATCAAAATCTTTCTTGCCTTTGCTGCCCACATGAAGTTCAAAGTCTTTCAGATGGATGTCAAGAGTGCATTCCTAAATGGAGAGCTTCAAGAAGAAGTCTACGTAGAACAACCTCCAGGTTTCATCAATCCATCTCTTTCCAATTATGTCTATAGATTAGATAAAGCCTTATATGGTCTTAAACAAGCACCTAGAGCATGGTATGAAACACTGACTAACTTCTTAATCGAAAATGGGTTCACTAGAAGTAGATTAGATACCATACTGTTTCTTAGAAAGCATAAAGACAAAGTCTTATTAGTTCAAATCTATGTTGATGACATTATCTTTGGTTCTACTGACAAAAAGTTATACAAGAGATTCTCTAAGCTAATGCGAGCAAGTTTGAAATGAGCATGATGGTGAAGTGAACTTCTTCCTTGGGCATCGCAAGTAAAAGCATCTTGAAGAAGGAATTTTCATAAACCAAGCCAAGTACATCAAAGACCTACTAAAGAAGTATGGCATGGAATCGGCCTCTCCATGAAAACACTAATTGCTCCTGCAACCAAGCTTCGACAAGGATGAGAAAGCGTAAAAGTATTGATATCACTCAATCTGAGAGGTATGATAGGTCTCTTTTATACCTAAGCGCCAAGAGAGACCGGATATAATGTTTGCAACATGCATATATGTGTTAAATTTTAGGCTAACCCTAAAGAGTCACATTTATGCTGTAAAGAGGATCTTGGTATCTCAAGGATACACCTACTTGGGGTGTGGTATCCCAAGGAATCCTCATTTGAACTAATAGGATACAGATTACGATTTTCTGAGGATGCAAAATATATAAAAAAAGTACCAGTGGCACCTGTTAACTTCTTGGAAACAGACTTGTGTCCTGGTTTAGCAAAAAGCAAAACTCAGTGTTTGCTTCAACCGCAGGTTGAATATATTCTTTGTTGGCAATTCGTGCTCGAGATCCTATGGATGAGAAATCAGCTAGCTGACTATGGGTTCGATTTCAAATCTATTCCCATACATTGTGATAACACAAGTGCCATAGCAATAACTCATAATCCTGTTATGCATTCTAGGACCAATCATATAGAAATAAGGTATCACTTCATTAGGGATCATGTGCAAAATGGAACTATATCTTTACAATATATCCCTACTGAAAATCAACTTGCTGATGTTTTTACAAAACCATTAGATGAATCCAGATAAGTGAGCTAGGAATGCTAAATCTTCAACCATGACATGTATGCTCTAGATTATACTAACCATGACAGATATAAAGGCTGAACTCAAAATCGTAGACATGATCAAGGAAAGTCCATGATCGTAGAGCTGAAAGGACATCTACCTCAACGATCGTAGCAAAGACTCAACTATCATAGTGCAGACTCGATAATGACAAAAGCCCTTTCAACAAGCAAAGTGCATCCTATGATGACAAGCTTCATAACAAAGCAATCTCTCTAAGAGGTGCCTCAGGGACAAACCTAACCCTTGAATCACACCAGGAGGTTGGCCCTTCCTGAGCTACCTTAAAAAGAATGCTTTATCAAAAACTCATCACAAGGATTCGGACAGACTCGACGATCGTAGGACAGACTCGACGATCGTAGGACAAACTCAACGAATGGTGATCAGACTCAACGACTGCCAGACAGACTCGACGATCGTAGGACAAACTCGATGATTGTAGGACAGACTCAACGAATGCTGATCAGACTCAACGACTGCTAGACAGACTCGACGATCGCAGGACAGACTCAACGAACATAAGACTACCTCAATGATCGTAGTCTTCCTAAGGACACCTAAGCTCTGGAAAGGCCAAGGGAAAATCAGTACATTCCTGCATACCAAAATCGTAGAGAGCCAAACAAAAGCGACACATCCGTCCACTAAGACAAAAAGAGAGAGGAAAATTACAAGTACAAATTGAAACAGTGTTTTTGAAATCTGAAGTTCAAAAAATTATCTCTCCCATTCTATCTCTCTCAAAGCAAAACCCCTAAATCAGTAGAAGGCTCAGTCATATCTCACTTCTCAAACTACAGAATCAATGGCTGCTTCAAATGTAATTTCAGGCTACAGACTCTGTTTTGACGAGTTCAAAGCTGCTCCACCAAAATTTCACAAGACCTTGGCCTCTTGAAGGAGGAGGGTCTCAAGAAGGCGAGCACCTTGACACCCTCATCTATCCCAAGCTAGTGAAGGAGTTCTACAAGAATGGTGTGTACGAACACAACACCATCACTACACGAGTAAAAGGAGTAGAAATGAGACTAAGGGAAGAAGACTTCAATCTAGCCCTAGGTTTCAAGAATGTAGGGTACCCATTTTTAGACAGCATAAGCTTCCAAGAGGGATTAAAGAAAATGCACCACAAGAAGAATCCCTCTATGAAAGGCTACAAAAAGAAGGAGTTCCCTCAAAGGTATGAATTTTTGGCTGACATTATTGGGAAATGCATCTGCTACAAGAGCTCAGGTCATGACTCGGTAAATGAGACTCAGCTTAAGCTCATGACGGCCATGGTTCATGGTACACAACTCAACTATGGGGCTGTATTGCTCGAGTGGATCGGCAAATAGATCGTCAACTCGAAGAAATCAAAGAGCACTCCGAAGATGCTGTATGGGAGATTCATAAGCATCATTCTGCAATCTGCACTGGGTGACAAAATTGGGGATGATGAATGAGAAGCCATCAACCCTAATCGAAGAATGACCCAACAGTTGTTTAAGAACTGGGAAAGGAACCCTACTGAGTATGTTCGAATGATGACAGAGTCTAGTGGGAGAACTGGGGAACTAAAGGAGGCAGGCTTTCTAGGAGACATGTCTATTGTCAGGGAAGTTGAAGAAAAAGAAGAAGCAGACAAGGGAGAACCCTCTGCTCTTGCCAGAAAAAGCAAGGGCAAGAGAAAGCTAAGGGCAAGACAAATTGAAGAGCCTCAAGGATCTACAACTGACATTCCTGTAGAGTCCTCTGATATAGAGACTCTAAGGAGGCTAATAAAGAAGCAACAACAAGAAGAAGCTGAAGAGGATCAAGCCACCATATCACAGATCCTAAAGAAGAACAAAAGCGGC
Source organism: Panax ginseng (assembly GCA_020205605.1). Taxonomy (NCBI): domain Eukaryota; kingdom Viridiplantae; phylum Streptophyta; class Magnoliopsida; order Apiales; family Araliaceae; genus Panax; species Panax ginseng. Next base: position 19,046,758 of record CM035136.1, on the reverse strand, counting down.
CATAAGTCCAAAAAAGACCAGCAGTTTTTTCTATCGTAGAGTCTTTTTGCGTTTCAAAACTAGGCCAAGTGTGGCAGAAATGGAAGAAGCTGCTTCAAGAAGAGTGGCTGCTCAACATGATAAAGCTAAGACTCAAGGGAGTCCAGAAGTTGTGGCTAAACCCAGTAAAGCAAAAAGAAAGTTGGTCAAGAAGTATATTCTTGAGAATGAAAAGTCTTTGAAAAAGGAAGCCAAGAGTGTGGTACGCAAAAAGAGAACAACTCCAAGCAAATAAAGAGGGCGATGCTCCAAATTGGTGGGGAGATTCCTGAAATTCTCATGATTGAGTACACACCGGCTGAGGGGGAGAAGTCTACAACTCAAAAAGATGTTCCAGTTGAGGGGGATTTTCTGATCTCTCAAGAAGATGTTCATGCTGAGGGGGAGCCTCTTGATATCCCAATGGCAGAAGAAGAGGTTCTTGCCCAAGATAAAGATGAATCAATGCCAAACTTTTTAGAGACCATTGAGATAATGGAATCTTCAGAAGAGACCAAAGAAGAGGAAGAAAATGATAATGATGAGCTTGAAATCACTGGTGTAGGGAAAGATGGATTTAGGAGCTATATGTACACTCAACTATTTTTTTACCTACCCATGATGGCATATCATCAAGCTCAAATCTTGAACTCATGGGATCACATGTTACGGAGCTTGAGGAATATCCAAGAATCTCGATTAAAAGCTAATGGATTTCGAGGAAAGTCATCTTTGCCAAGAAGTAACTTACCAACCATTCCTCATCAAAAGACAAATATGAGGTATTATCTATTCCTATCAAATTTAGAGCTAGTCACTTACCATCATCTTCATTTAGCTATTTTTATGAATTCCCTCGATGGTTGAAAGTGACTCTCAATCCAGTAAATTAGTTTCCAGTTTCAGAATCTCAAAATTCTGTAACTGAAGAACCAAAAGAAGTCAACCTCACCCTGCTTCCACAAATCACCAACTCTACGATTCAAGACTCCAGCCACATCGTAGAATCCAACATTGAAATTGTAGAGTCTCCTATCTCAGACATCCAAACCCAAGCCCCTCCAGCTGATATACCATCCTCCTCATCACATGACTACTTTAGTCTTGATCTCGCTCTTTACAATCTGCAAGATCAATCTCAACCGAGAACCCCTCCACTGAACAATCCTCAAGCAAGTGATACTCTCCCAAGCACGCCTACCAAGGATGACTTGAAAGACACCTCTGAGAAAATGGTCAGTCTCTAGAAGCCCGACTTGAAACTCTCTCTCGATCTCATCAATATCCCAATTTGAATCAAATGATCACAATTTGCAAATAATTTCCACGCACTATGAATAACCGAGCTTCTAAAGAGGCTAAAAGAAATTATCAAAGAGATTCTGAAGAGTATGTCGGACAGAGATGAGATCCACTTCCAGAGAACTGCCCAACAAAGAGAGGCTGTACTCAAAATGCAGAAACACCAAGACCTTCAACATAAAATTATGCTGAACAACATCCTCAACCTGAAGGCTTCTGTCTACGACTTCCAGAAATCTTATGTAAATCAGGAGAAACATAACGATATGATTCTGACAGTTCTCCAAAATAAAGAAGCTAAATCTGAAAAACAGATCAAGGAAAATAGAGAGGACATCGCTCAAACCCAAAGCCAACTGAACGAGCTTGTCCAAGGAGTTAATCGAATGTCTGTAGATATTCGAACCCTTGATGCTGACATAAAGGGGGAGAATATAAGGAAAGGAGATCAAGGAGGTCAGGGAGGTCATGGAACTCAAGAAAGGGGAAGACGACAATTTCATGCTCAAGCATCATGAAGTCCCCCTGCAAGACAATTCCACAGTGAAACTCAACGATCCGATTAACAGGGAATTGTAATGGCTATACCATTAAGCCGTCAGGAGTCAACTCCCAGCTCACAAGATGTGTTTAATGTACGCATAAGAATGCCAATTGGAGATCCTGCATTCATGCACATGCATGAGAAGAATCCAATACTAAGTCTAAGCGAGCTGGAAGAGTTAGCCAGAAACGAAGAAGCTCAAAGAAAAAGAAGGGCTGAGGAGTACGCCAACCCACCTCCACTAAAGAGGTCAAGGAAACAGAGATAAGTTAAAACTTAAATTTCTATTGATGTAATCTTTGAATTGTAATATCTTCTCGATCATCAATAAATTCATGCTTATTCTCTAGAAATTTCACCGCTTCATTTGAAATACTAAGTCATGTTTTAAATTTCCGCAAATGCATCTAGTCACTAATAATTATGACAACAAATCTCCTTGGTTATGTCAACATCAAATAGGGGAGATTGTTGGGAGAATGCATATTATGATTTGATGTTTTAAATGTATATGTTCATGATTATTTGTAAGGTCCTTAAATGAATATATATAAAAGGACTTAGTGATAGATCAAAATTGTTAGGTTGATCTAATCTTTCAACGTGTACCATTCTGATAAAGAATGTATAGATAGAAAGATCAAAACTGTTAGGTTGATCTTAAGATGTAATAGATTAGTCTTGAAGAAATCGTAGTACATCCATCATCGATCAACATTCAGCGAGTCAAGCGCGAAAAAACGAGAGCCTGAAGATCGTAATGTGCCTGCCTTGAAGGGGACTCTTCAAAAATCGTAGAGTGGTCCCAACGTTTGTCGAGCCAACTCCATGATCGCAGTAAACTGAAGGAAACATGAAGTTTTATAAGTCAACGATCGTAGTGTGCTCTCGGGAATGTAGAGTCAATAACACGAGCAAGAGAAGATCGTAGTGTGCGAAGGTTTAAGGGAAATCTTAGTGCTCTTGAACTGTTAACTTCTTAGTATGCAAAGATGTCAAAGACACTACGATCTAAATCATAGAACACCACGATCCAAATTGTATAGCATCATCTGTCTCATGTCAGAAAATATCGAGCCTCATGATCTGTGTTTTCAATAAGTGAGGAATGGATCCCAGATGCTGCAGTGCTCATCAGTCCCAGAATATATGAAATATCCTTAGTATGCAACAAAGAAGCGTATTGAAGAAGCTAAGGATAGTACCATGGGTAAGAGGGATAAAACACCTTTTCAGGTGGTAGGTGAGGAAGTAGTCTGTAGTGTCAGTGGGCCAGAATGCAGAATTCAGAAGATGTGCAGAAATGTCTCCATCACAGTACATAAAGTTCAGATGCATTTAATGCCACAACGGATGGATCCAACGGATAGTTTTCAACATCACTTATACTCTGGATCGAGACGGATGAGAGAGAAATAAGCAAGCATTAAACAAACAACGTGAACATCTCTCTCAAGCTCAACTCTACGATCTGAGATATTGTAAAGCTTGCTCAGCTACTCAGTTCTTTAGAACAAGTGCTTACACAGCGACCGAGTAACAACCATCAAGAACTCAACAACTATCAATCAACTGAAGAAGAGTACCAAGTCTGCTGGACTTGAAGAGTTCGTAGTGAACTGTAAGAAAGCCAAGTCTACTGGACTTGAAGAGTTCAATAGTGAACTAGAGAAGTTCCAGATCTATTTGGGTGCAGAAAGAATCGTGTGATTCGAGGAAGATTGTAAAAGACATCCTTAGTGGATATCCTACTCGTTGAGTAGAAGAGTGGACTAGGAGCTTTGAGTGCTCTGAACCACTTAAAAACAACTGTGTCGTTTACATTCTTGCTATATCTGCTATAACTGCCTTACTCGCTCATAACTCTATTGCTTGGTAAAGAAGATTAAAACAAATACTAATTCCGCTAAGTTTTAATCATTATCTAAGAACAAGTTTAAAAAGGGAAAGAATTTTAAATATCTATTCAACCCCCCCTTCTAGAAAACTTGTGCCTACTAGGAACTAACATATTATATAACAACTTGCGTACTTTGCAAAATTTATAAATATTACCCACAACTATAACATTATATCAATTTCACTCCAAAATAATATTTATAGAAAATTCATCTTTATTCAAAATGTTGGGGTTTTACACCCAAACACACACATGAGAAAATAAACACTACTTTTCTTATTTTCCTTTTCATTTTGGTCATTCAAATAGAGTCCAGGAGAATTAAGGTCGTAAACGAGCCAAACAGTTCGCGCTCGACTCGAAAAATACGAGCGAGACTCATATTCGTTAATAATATGATCCAAATTTGAGTATAAAAAATAGTTCGAATAAAAATATGAGTAGAATCCGAGCAAGATTATACTCGAACGATTCAAACTACTCAAATTCTCAATTGTGATTCGATACATACTCGATTGATACAGATTCGATTAGATACTCGATATATTCTCTTATAATATATATAAAATAAAATCAGATTAAGTTAATTAATTATTATTATTATTGTTTATATTTAATTTTAATTGTAATTTTATATTTGTAAAGTGTAATAGTAAAACTAGTTATTATGTAGGTACTCGATCGAATTCGAGCTTGAATTTGAAGCTGGCGAGTAGTTTGAATATAATTCGATCCGAGTCTGATCGAATTCGAGTAATAAATATTCTAGTCGAGTAGAATCTGAGTAGAACTTATGATTTAAATCTGAGTAATTCAATACTCAACTCGATTCGATTCATTTTCACCCCTATCTGCAAGGATAACATTTGTGATTGAACTATTAATCTTAGGCCTCTTGTTTGTTTTTTAAAATAGACTTGGGACTATTAATTTTGAGATAATAAAATGACTTGAAAGGAGGGGGATTATTTAATACAAAATAGACAAGATTTTATAATCCTACCACTTGGACTAAAAATTTATGGACAAAATTAACCTTATGTTTGTTTAAAGTGGTCGATTTATCATATCAATCTACACTCAAACTTATAAGAATATGATATATTTGTTATTAGTGATAAGGGTATAATAGTCTAAACGGTAAGTTTTTATCCAAATCCTTTAAATAATTATAGACAAAACAAACACAACATGAAATTATTTTAAGTTATCATATGAATAATCTCATAAAAATCAAACATGTGACTATGACTATTTAATTTTAGAATTAATAGTCTTGAGATTATAATCCAAAAAAACATAGTCCCAGAATTATAATCATTACAAATAAACATCAAATAAACATGAACTTAAGGTATTATAGGATTTTTTTAATATTAAAAATAGATTATTTAAAGTAAGTGAACATTTAACTAATTATTTGAACTACCGAAAAAAATAATAAAGATTTTTATACTCAAACAGATGGAATACTTTAATAGTATATTTAAGGTTGTAAACTAGTGCTGATAAGGTCTAGGCTATGGGTTAAGACTAATATATTGTGACCTTTACTGTGACGCCCCCAAAATTAGGTATACGTCACCCATCTTGGGTCGCCACTTACATGGTACATAAATTCAAATACAACTTAATAATACAACTGTCGTGTACAATACGACAAAACATAAACTGTGAGTTTGAATACAAATATTATCTACTAGAGATTATACAAACTCAAAAGGAGTCCTTATTAAAATTATTATTACATTATTTCACAGAATAGTAAGGATTACTAATGCTATCATCTAGTCCGTCACTCCGTTCCCTAACTAGTCCCTGCTACATTCTCATTTCCTGAAGAAAACAATAAAAGTAAAAGGGTGAGCTCAACTAGCCCAGTAGGAAATATTATGACTAAGATAATGCAGAATATATTATCGTTAGCCTTCAACAGTGTTAAACTGATACAATATAACAACCATCATGTTTAACTGCAGCGGAACAAGCAATCCATTAAAAGAGTTAGAGAATAAAATCTACTATCTTTTATGATTTAAAAGATTTTTCATCACTTTTATCGCTGGGACTCAGCTTAATAAATAATCCACATCATCGAATCACCCCTGCACTACGGCTAAGGATATTCTTTAGTATCACGACCACAATTATCCATGCACTACGGGCCAAGAATATTTGTGTATTCAATAATGGTCATGATCATGCCAAGAACTGTCCATCAATGCTCTACGGTCCAATGAGGACTTTCTCCATATCATTTTTGTAACATTACGGTCATGATTACACCGAATAATTCCTGGTCATAATCATACCAAGTCCATCTATGCAGTATAGGCCACAGATGACTTTCAACAAAATATAAACATGAGGATGATGACAATGATATAAGAATTCAATAAAACAAGTTCAAGAATTAATTTATTTGAGGAACTAATAACGTCCAAATTGTCAACATGATCTTTGCTTTGTAGAGTAAAATTCAAGAATGCTCGGAAGAATATTTCCATGAAAAGATCTTTGGATGAAGCGCAAATATCAAGGATATTCCACTAATTTCATGGAGTATAGAAGTCAAAACTTCAACCAACCGAGTATAATAAGGAATGGAATAACAAAAGAAATCACCAAGCATGCGATGAAGCCGCATGCACGAGTTATTCCAATAGAATAATAAATAACGGAATCGGTCCGGCGTAAAATGCACAAACAGGATATTCCAGCGAGAATAATAATAAAGACGGAATCAGTGCGGCGTAGAACGCATGAGACGTGATATTGCAATGTAATAATAAAGGCGGAATCAGTGCGGCGTAGAACGCATGCATGAGGATATTCAACCGAGTAATAATAAAAACGAGAACCGGTCCTAAGTAGAACGCACAAATAGGATGTTCCAAATGAGAATGATAAAGAATGGAACAATGTAAGAATTTCACCAAGTATAGGGTAGCCCAGCGTATCTGAGTTAGTCCAGCAGAATAATAAGAATGGAATAATGAAGTTCTCTTCATAGATAAGAAAGAAATAATACTCCCTACCTTAGAAAAACTGGATACTGGAATAGTGAGTAGCATATTTCTCTTCTTCTTTCTCTCTATAATTTCTCTCTATAATAATCGCTCTAAAGCTTTTGTGAATTGGTGAGAAATGAAGGAAGAATGAGCTTCTATTTATAGAAAAATATAGTTTCGATAATTGCACGTTTTGGGGCTCGAAAATTACAGTACAATACCTCCAACTTTTCTTTCATATTTAATTTAGTCCTGCAAGTATTATCAATCTTGCACCAACTCCCCTAATAGTAAATAATGTGAATCAATAGTTCAATCATGTGAATCAAGAGTATAATCATGTGAAAAAATACGAATTACAGTATAGTACCTCCATCTATACCTCAATTTTTAACTTAGTCATGCAAGTATTATCAATCTTGCACCAACTCCCCTAATAGTAAATAATGTGATTCAATAGTACACATATGTGAACAAATAGTTATATAAGCATGTGAATTAGTAGCAATTAATTGCTCATTTATCTGATAAATTACCCGATTTATCAATATAACCACTAAACATCAATTATCATTGGAATAAATGTCGATTTTCACTAACACAAACAATTCCAACATAATGAAACTATTTTTATCAAAAATATAAATTTTGAAATTTTAAAGTTTGACTTTTCTCGAAAAAGTCAACTATTGACTTTTTGACCAAATAGTGAATCCCGGAAAATTTTGTGTTTATAGACTATTTTTACTAATTTCGTAGATTCAGGACTCTAATATCACGTTCAAGATCTCCAAATTCAACTCGAACAACATTCATCATTAATATTATAACTTAAAATATTTATCAACCGTGTCGTTCCTGGGAAGAGGGGCTTTCCAATAAGGATTTCTCCTATTGGCGCTGCAATTAGGTGACCAAACCTCTCCTGGAGAACTTCTAGACATTGTAAATATTGCGGTTTATAATATGAATAACTTTATAAATCTCAAGTATTGATTTAATAAAAAACATTTTATCACGGATGATCTTTGTGACAATAATTGAATCCATAATATGATAGATATGATCGCAAGAATTCATGTAGCAATAATTGAGTATAATTGAGTGACTTCTCACGTAAGCATCAATAATCAATCTGGTGTGCTACTATGCAACCACGCGATATTACTTTACTTTTAACACGGGTGTTTCAACGATTAACGGTAAAACTTCCATGCCGTTATTTTCGTAAAGTATATTTTGTCGTTTTCTCAATCCGGCTAATAATTTCGTTGTGGGGTCCACCAATGATTGTCTTGAGTTATACGAATATTCTCTCGTTAAAATGAATATTCCCAGACCAATCGAATATTATATAACAAAACTTGCGTACTTTGTAAAATTTGTAAATATTACCCACAACTATAACATTATTTCAAATCCACACCATAATATTCAAAAATATATTTCGAGAAAATTTAATCTTTATTCAAAAAGTTGGGGTCTTACAACCTCCCCTTCTTATGAAATTTCATCCTCGAAATTAGGGTGCGTACCTGGTATGTCAAAGAGGTGAGGATACCTTGATTTCATTTCAGATTCTAATTCCCAAGTCATTTCCTCAACATCGTGGTTTCTCCACAAAACTTTGACTTAAGGTATAACCTTGGAGCGTAGGATATGTTCCTTCTTATCCAAGATTTTAACAGGAACCTCTTCATACGTTAAATCTTCCTCTATTTTGTCGGTTCTAACTCAATAATGTGGTTCGGGTCTTTCACATATTTACGTAACATGGATATGTGAAAAACGTTATGAACACGAGACATACTTGGCCGGTAAAGCGAGTCTATACGCCACAGTTCCTACTCGATCGAGGATTAAAAATGGGCCAATGAATCGAGGGTTGAGCTTTCCTCTCTTTTCAAATCTCTTAACTCCCTTCCATGGAGCAACATGTAATAACACATAATCTCTAATATCGAATTCCACGTCCTTTCGATGAAGATCAGCATAACTCTTTTGTCGATCTTGTGAGGTTTTTATACGTTGTCGGATCGTTTGAATCTTTTTCGTAGTCATACGTACCAACTCCGATGCCAACAACGTTGCTTCACCCACCTCATCCCAAAGATCTTGGAGAAGCGACACTTTCTTCCATACAACGCCTCAAATGGAGCCATGCCAATACTTGGCGATAAGCTGTTGTTGTAGGAAAACTCCACCAATGGTAGGAACTTATCCCAACTTCCCTTGAAGTCAAGGACACAGAGTCTTAATAGATCTTCAAGAATTTGAATGGTTCTCTCCGACTGCCCGTCCGGTTGAGGATGATATGCCGAGCTAAATCGTAAATCCGTGCCCATAGCTTTTTGCAAACTAACCCAAAATCTTGAAGTGAATCTTGGGTCTCGATCGAAACTAATGGATATGGCATACCATGCCATCCTTACAATCTCGTTTATGTACATACAAGCAAGACGTTCAAGTATATAAGTTTCTCGTATAGGTAAGAAATGAGCAGACTTGGTCAATCTATCAACAATGACCCAAATTGCATCTATGCCTTGAGAAACCTTGGGAAGACCAGTAATGAAATCCATAGTAATGTGTTCCCACTTCCATTCTGGAATTTCAAGTGGTTGCAATGGACCTTTTGGTACTTGATGCTCCGCCTTGACTCGTTGACAAGTTAAACACCTTGAGATAATCTCTGCTATCTCTCTCTTCATATTGCTCCACCAAAATGTCTGTCGAAGATCACGATACATTTTGGTACTCCGAGGATGGATTGCAAACGGTGTGTTGTACGCCTCTATCATGATTTTATACTTTAAATCAGGGTCGTTAGGAACACAAAGTCTGGAGTTGACTCGAAGTATTCCTTCTTCATCGATTCTTGCTTCCGGCATAGCACCTTCTTGCACTTTCTTCCTCATACGCATCAGTTTCGGATTTGTAATTTGAGCAACTTTAACTTTATCAATTAAAGTCAGTTCTACTCGTATATTCGCCATCATCACATGGGTCCCTGAAGTCTTTAACTCTATCTCCATCCTTTGCAAGCCACACAAAATGGGCTTTTGTGTTGTGAATATTGCACTCGTACCCGCATATGATCTTCTACTCAATGCGTCGCCTACCACGTTCGCTTTTCGGGATGGTATTGGATGGTATGATCATAATCTTTCAGCAGTTCAAGCCAACGTCGTTGTCGCATGTTGAGTTCCTTTTGAGTGAAAAAATATTTGAGGCTTTTATGATCCGTAAAGATCTCCACTTTCTCTCCATACAAGTAATGCCTCCAAATTTTAAGTGCAAAAACAATAGCTGCCAACTCTAGATCATGAGTAGGATAATTTCTCTCATATTCTTTGAGTTGTCTTGAGGTATAGGCTATGACTTTCCCATGTTGCATGAGAACACATCCTAACCCTTTGCCCGAAGCATCACTGTAGATGACAAATCCCTTCGAACCAGATGATATTGTCAGAACAGGTGCTGAAATGAGTCTCCTTTTGAGTTCTTAAAAACTCTTCTCACATTCCTTGCTCCAACCGAACTTTGTATCTTTTCGAGTCAGCTGAGTTAATGGAGTAGCGATTCGAGAAAATCCTTCCACGAATCTCCGATAATAACCAAATTTAAGCGAGAAAGCTATGTCACTTGGTCATCGATTTGGGTTGCTCCCGACTTTGAATAGCTTCAATGTTTGCGGGTCAGCGGATATTCCATGACTTGATACTACGTGCCCAAGGAATGCTACTTCTCAAGCCGAACTCGCATTTATTTAACTTGGCATAAAGCTTATATTCACGAAGCTTTTGGAGTATCGACCTCGAAGTGTTGCTTTCATGATCTTCACGGATTTTGGAATAAATAAGGATGTCATAAATAAAGACGACCACAAAGTGATCCAAATATCCTCGTTTTAACCTTGGTGATGATATCCGAGCTAAGATCGATCTTGAAAAAAATTGTGCTCCTTGTGGCGATCAAACAGGTCATCAATTCGTGGCAATGGGTACCTATTTTGATGGTGACATGATTCAACTCCCGATAATAATCAATACAAAGTCGCATACTCCTATCTTTCTTCTTCACGAATAGAGCAGAGAGCACCCCAAAGAGACATACTAGGGACGAATGAAACCAATGTCTAACAATTCTGCAATTGGGTCTTTAAATCACGAAGTTCAATAGAGCCATTCGATATGGGGCTTTGGAAATGGGTTTTGTCTTAGGGTTCATGGTTGATACAAAATTCAACTTCACGCTCTGGGGTAGGCGGGGAAGTTATTAGGGGAATACGTCGGGAAATTTATTAACAATAGAAATATCCTTCAAATTTGACGTATTTTTGTTTAAATCTGTGACATGAGCTAAGAAAACTTGACATCCGTTTTTTAATAAACGAATAGCTTTGTGGCTTGAGATGACCGTGATTGATTTCAATGGTTTGGTCGCTTGAATTGGCATAATAGGTTTATTAGGAATATGAAAGCTAACAACCTTACGAAAATAATCAATTTTAGCATGATGAGTAGTTAACCAATCAATCCCTAGAATCACGTCAAATGCAAGTATTTTTAAGGAGATAAAATCGATGAGTAACGTCTGATGCTACCGATTTGAATCAAACAAGACTTATAAGCAGTGGATGTAATGAAGGTTTCTCTAATGGAGTTTCAATGAGATAAGTCAAAGTCTAATTTCTCCGGAGTCAAATTTAATCGTTGGCGCAAGTAGGAGAAATAAAAGAATGGGTAGGCGGTATCAAATAAGGTATAGACTTATTTAGAGTTTATGATAAGCTTACCCGTGATGACCTCGTTCGGGTTCTTTGCTTTTACGGGGAGGTCACAACAAACGCTCTCCCTTGCACTACCGGCTTTGGCTTTTCTGGGACGGCCTTTGGTGCCTCAATCCTAGTGAACTTGTCTTCGGTGAACCACAAAATCGGGCTAGATGACCTTCTCTTCCACAATTATAGCACGCTTTGGATGGCATCGTGCAGTTTGGACTGATATGTCCCTCCCCTCCGCATTTGAAGCATGTGATAGGTGGTCGATCTCATTCCTTAACCACGGTTGCTGGTGCTGACGTCTTTCCATCATTGTTGAATCTCCTTTTCTTGAAATGTCCATTTTCTTGTCTTGGCTATGATTACCACTTTGAAGTGGTTACCATTTTGGCATGTTGATTCCTCCACGTTTGTTGTCACCGCTTTCGATCATTTATTACCATCGGTATTTTCATCTTTGCCAATTGCTTTCCCTTGGTTGCGTTGACTCGTTACCGCGCTCCAATAACTGAGCCTTATTTACAACATCTGATTACAATCACAATTTATGAGAAATAAGATATTGACGTATCTCCGGTTTCAAACCTCTTAAAAACATTCGTGTCATTCGCTCCTCATTATCGACCAAATGGGATGCAAACCGGGACAACTCTTCAAATTTAGCCTCGTATTGCGACACGGTCATATTATTTTGTTCCAACTTGATAAACTCCACCTCTTTCATGTGACGAATACTTTCAGGAAAGTACTTGTCGTTGAATAGCTCTTGGAACTTCTCCCAAGACATCTTGAGTGTGTCAGGCTGGGTACATTTTCTGATTCCCACCGATGAATCGCCTCTTCACGCAATATGAAGGTGGCGAAGGGAACCTTTTGCTCCTTGGAGCATCCCAAGACATCAAATATCTTGGTGATCTGCTTTATCCATGCTTCCGCCTTAAGTGGTTTAGGCTCTCCAATAAACTCGGGTGGTCCCGGCTCCTTGAAGCTTTTTAGCGGTGATCGTCCGAGAGTTTCGTGTTTACACTGTATTTTGAGCAGAGCCCTCTACCTTTGATGTTGCATGAATTGCATGAAGCCTCGGAACATTCCATTGTTCATCATTTGGTTAGTGTTGTTGTTTGCATGAGGATTGTCGCCTTCCTGATGCACGTTGTCCTGGTTATTGATCTGTGGAGACTCAATGGTCTCCTGTGCTCCATTGATGTTCTCAATATTCTCGGATGCCATTTTCAAACACTGCCACAAAACAAGGGTTAATTGACATGCAACATATTATCACTATATTCTGACTGACCAATCAAATACCAAATAAACTTAGGTAGGTCATACTAGCGAAGGAATTCCCCGTCTCTCCCCTCCTAGTTCTAGTCTCACATCTTAGCCAGGGATTATATCCCTAAGCTTTGATACCAACTGTGACGCCCCCAAAATTAGGTATACGTCACCCATCTTGGGTCGCCACTTATATGGTACATAAATTCAAATACAACTTAATAATACAACTGTCGTGTACAATACGACAAAACATAAATTGTGAGTTTGAATACAAATATTGTCTACTAGAGATTATACAAACTCAAAAGGAGTCCTTATTACAATTATTATTACACTATTTCACAGAATAGTGAGGACTACTAATGCTATCATCTAGTCCATAACTCTGTTCCCCGACTAGTCCCTGCTACGTTCTCATTTGCTGAAGAGAACAATAAAAGTAAAAGGGTGAGCTCAACTAGCCCAGTAGGAAATATTATGACTAAGATAATGCGAGAATATATTATCGTTAGCCTTCAACAAAGTGTTAAAGTGATACAATATAATAACCATCATGTTTAGCTGCTTGGTGAACAAGCAATCCATTAAAAGAGTCAAGTAGAGAATAAAATCTACTATTTTTTATGATTTAAAAGGTTTTTCATCACATTTATCATTTGGGACTCGACTTAATAAATAATCCACATCATCGAATCACCCCTAGCACTACGCCCAAGGATATTCTTTAGTATCACGACCACAATTATCCATGCACTACGGCCAAGAATATTTGTGTATTCAATAATGGTCATGATCATGCCAACAATCGTCCATCAATGCTCTACAGCCAATGAGGACTTTTTCCACATCATTTGTAACATTACGGTCATGATTACACCGAATAATCCCTGGTCATAATCATACCAAGTCCATCTATGCACTATAGGCCACAGATGACTTTCAACAAAATATAAACATGAGGATGATGACAATGATATAAGAATTCAATAAAACAAGTTCAAGAATTAATTTATCCAGGAACTAATAACGTCCAAATTGTCAACATGATACTGCTTTGTAGAGTAAAATTCAAGAATGCTCAGAAGAATATTTCCATGAAAAGATACTGGATGAAGCGCAAATATCAAGGATATTCCACTAATTTCATAGAGTATAGAAGTCAAAACTTTAACCAACTGAGTATAATAAGGAATGGAATAACAAAAGAAATCACCAAGCATGCGATAGACCGCACAGACAGGTTATTCCAATAGAATAATAAATAACGGAATCAGTCCCACAGTAAAATGCACAAACAGGATATTCCAATGAATAATAAAGGCGGAATCAGTGCAGGCGTAGAACGCATGCGAGACGAGGATATTGCAATGTAGAATAATAAAGGCGGAATCGAAGTCCGGCGTAGAACGCATGCAGACGAGGATATTCAACGAGAATAATAAAGAGCGAGATCCGGTCCCGTAGAACGCACAAATAGGATGTTCCAACAGAATGATAAAGAATGGAAAAATAGAAGAATTTCACCAAGTATAGGGTAGCCCGCGTATACAGGTTATTCCAACAGAATAATAAGAATGGAATAACAGAAGTTCTCTTCATAGATAAGAAAGAAATAATACTCCCTACCTTGGAAAAAGCGGATTTGGAATAGTGAGTAGCAGATTTCTTCTTCTTTCTCTCTATAATTTCTCTCTATAATAATCGCTCTAAAGCTTTTTGTGAATTGGTGAGAAATGAAGGAAGAATGAGCTTTATTTATAGGAAAATATAGTTTCGATAATTAGACGTTTTGGGGCTCGAAAATTACAAAGACAATACCTCCAACTTTTCTTTCATATTTAATTTAGTCCTGCAAGTATTATCAATCTTGCACCAACTCCCCTAATAGTAAATAATGTGAATCAATAGTTCAATCATGTGAATCAATAGTATAATCATGTGAAAAAATACGAATTACAGTATAGTACCTCCATCTATACCTCAATTTTTAACTTAGTCAAGCAAGTATTATCAATCTTGCACCAACTCCCCTAATAGTAAATAATGTGATTCAATAGTACATATATGTGAACAAATAGTTATATAAGCATGTGAATTAGTAGCAATTAATTGCTCATTTATCCGATAATTTACCCGATTTATCAATATAACCACTAAACATCAATTATCATCGGAATAAATGTCGATTTTCACTAACACAAACAATTCCAACATAATGAAACTATTTTTATCACAAATATAAATTTTGAAATTTTGAATTTTTACTTTTCTCGAAAAAGCAACTGTTGACTTTTTGACCAAATAGTGAATCCCAGAAAATTTTGTGTTTATAGATTATTCAACTCCGAACAACATTCATCATTAATATTATAACTTAAAATATTTATCAACCAGGTCGTTCCCAGGAAAGAGGGGGCTTTCCAATAAGGATTTCTCCCTATTGGCGCACAATTAGGTGACCAAACCTCTCCTTGACAGAACTTCTAGACATTGTAAATATTGCGGTTTATAATATGAATAACTTTAATAAATCTCAAGTATTGATTTAATAAAAAACATTTTATGCAGATGATACTGACAATAATTGAATCCATAATATGATAGATATGATGCAGCAATTACTGTAGTAATAATTGAGTATAATTGAGTGACTTCTCACGTAAGCATCAATAATCAATACTGGTAGTGCTATTACTTATGCAACCACACACATACTTTACTTTTAACACAAGGGTGTTTCAGCGATTAACGGTAAAACTTTCGTAGTTATTTTCATAAAAAATATTTTTATCGTTTTCTCAATCCGACAATAATTCCGTTGTGGGGGTCCACCAATGATTGTGCCATTGTACGAATATTCTCTATTAAAACGAATATTCCCCGACTAATCGAATATTATATAACAACTTACGTACTTTGCAAAATTTATAAATATTACCCACAACTATAACATTATATCAAATCCACACCATAATATTCAAAAATATATTTCGAGAAAATTTAATCTTTATTCAAAAAGTTGGGGTCTTACATTTACGTCTCAGGTTCTCATAGTAGGCGAGTTTATTTTCTTTATTATTAAAGTTTATTTTCTCTTTATGTGAGACTTGTTTGAAGATTGTTTCTTCATCCTATATGATGTTTGATTTATTATTGGTATTGTAATAGTAATGATGTACTTGATTATGAAATTATATTGTATTTCCCAAAATAGAGCTTAAAAAATGATTGTTGTGAGACACCGAATTTTATGAAATAAAAGTATTCAATTTTTCTATTTTGGTAAATAGTTAAATTGATAAAAGTTAAGGGTAATATGTGATTTTTTTTTTTGCAAAGTAAGCAAGTTGATATAAAATATTCGTTGTGTCGGGGAATATTCGATTAGTCGGGGAATATTCTTTTTGTCGGGGAATATTCGTACTACGGTACAATCATTGGTGGACTCCACAACGGAATTATTGTCGGATTGAGAAAACGACAAAATATTTTATTGAAAATAACGGCGAAAGTTTTACTATTAATACTGTTGAACTACCACCTAGTAGTAAAAAAAATGCGATGTCTGGCGTGGGTTACATATATAGTAGACTGCGGTATTGATTATTGATGCTTATGTGATAAGTCTTTCGGTTTTGTTTTATTGGTATTATTAATGTAATAAAACAGAAAACTTTTTATATAAAAGCAGAATACTTGTATAAAGTTATTCGTTTTATTAGGCTAATAGTAAAATCTTTTTATATAAAATGTAATACTTTTATAAAGTTATACATTTTATTTAGACAATAATTAGAATATATTATATTTTATTATGCATATTGTTTTGCATAGTGCTGCATAGTATTTGCATAGTAAAATCTTTTATAAAGTTATTCGTTTTATTAGATTATAAATAGAATATATTATATTTATTTAAAAATTTTGCTTTAAATATGGATGAAGTCGATTAAAAAGTAAATCAATCTGGACCGTTCATGAGTTAGTTACTATGTAGTCCATTTTTCTATAAATAGAAGCTCATTCCTTCATTATTTCTTACTTAATTCTTTGAAACTCAGAGAGAGAAACTATAGAGAGTTCTTCTTCTATAATCTTGGCGTATTTCTTTAGAGTTTAAGAAAACTTTGAAGCGTTGTGTGCAAGTTTTCTTCAAGTATATTTTCGCCCTACTAAATTCGGAATACTTTTCTTTTTAAGGTAGGGGATATAATTGTCGTATAAGTAAATGATATTATTATTATTATTATTATTAGAGTAAGGGTATTATTTCTTTTGTATTCATGAAGAGAACTTTCATTATTCCATTTTTATTATCTGTTGGAATAACTTTGATATCTGTGGCTACCCTATACTTGGTGAAAATTTTTCATTATTCTATTCTTTATTATTACATTGGAATATCACATGCATGCAATTTTTTCTGTGGGACACAGTTCCATCTTTATTATTCTCTTTGGAATATCGACATTTATGCTTTTTCTGTGGGACTGGTTCCGTATTTATTATTAATACATTGGGAATAATCATCTGCATGCGGTCTCTATCGCATGCATGGTGAATTCTTCGTTATTCCATTCTTTATTATTACATTGGAATAACTTTTGCATCATGTGGATTACCACATGCATAGTGAAACGATCCTTTGTATTTCATTCCTTGTTAAATTGTGGAAATGATCTGTTTACGTGGATTATGATGAAAGTCATAATAAAAGCATTGGACTAATGAAAATCATGGGTATATTTTGTATTAGTAAGTGTTATGATGAGTTATGTTGGTTATTATGTGAAAACATGAAAGTTTCTTAGAAATCACAAAGGGTTTAAAAATCAGATTTTGGTGAAAATGGAACATGAAATTCAATTGAGCATATCTCCTATTATATTTTGAATTTTTAAGTGTGGTCAAGTTCTAGAGTTAGGTCTATGAGTTTTGTAACTTATCCAAGTGGAATCTTTGGAAAATGTGTTTGTAGATTTTCGTGTGTGGTGGTGATTTTTAGCAAAGTACTGAAAAACTACAAAATATGAAAAAAAGCGTCACGCCACGATTTTAAAAAAGGCTTTTTCGGCCACTTAATTTGTGAGAAAAATTCTGGCCTTTTGGAACATGAAAGTATATGGTATAAAGTACCTCCTGTCCAAAAATGAGCTCATTCTGACTTAAAATGAGCAAGTTATGACCATTTCAATATTTATGTTTTTCAGACAAAAAATGCTATAACCGGAGTTCTATAACTCCGATGACCATGAAATTTAAACTGGAAGCTCACGTTAACATGTGTAAGATCCTGCCAAGATTTGGGAATTTCTGGAGTTAACCGTGAGGTAGCTAATTTCTTAAGAAATTAATTAGAAATTAATTTTTTAAAAATAGTAAATGAATTTGAAAAAATGTCAAGAAAAATATATGTTCAATATGAGACTATATTATGCTAAATCCCAGAAAAGAATAATTTTTAGGACTGATTTGGTATTTTTCATGAAAATAGTTTAGCTACGAACATATGAGTTAAATATGTTATGTGGAGTTGAAGAATTGGTAAATAGGATTTTATGGCTTGAAAATCCTATATAAGGTATATCTTGATTTTTATGAGTAATTTGATTATTGGTGATGAAATCTTATGAGTATGACATTTTTGAATGATTAAATGCATTATTTGGAAAAGTGTAAACAATTAAATGTAATTGTTTATAAGTTTAAGTGATTAAAATATTGTTATAGTATTAATATGTATTGGATTATGATTTTATTAAGTGATTGATAATGTCCGGATAAATTTAAAGTCTTTAATATTTATCATTGATTTAGTTTGATTAATGCTTATAATATTGTCATCATCCTCATATTTATATTATGTTGAAAGTCATCTGTGGTGGCTGTGGTGCATAGATGGACTTGGTATGATTATGAATTGAGGATTATTCGGTATAATCATGACCGTAATGTTGCAAATGATGTGGAAAAAGTCCTCATTGTCTGCAGTAGTGCATTGATGGATAATTTTTGGTATGATTATGGCTATGGATTCTCTTGATGGAGGGTGCAAAGATGAATTATTTTATAGCATGATCAGGACCGTTGATAAAAACACGATTATCTTTGGCCCGTAGTGCATGAATAATTTGTGGTTGTGATACTAATGAAAAAGTCCTCATTGGCCCGTAATGCATTGATGGACAGTTTTTGGTATGATTATGGCTATGGATTCTCTTCGGCCAAGGGTGCAAAGATGAATTGTTTTATGGCATGATCGGGACCAGTTGATGAAAACACGATTATCTTTGGCCGTGTAGTGCATGGATAATTCGTGGTCGTGATACTAAAGAATATCCTTGGCCTGTAGTGCAGGGATGATTTGATGATGTGGATTATTTATTGAGTTGAGTCTCAGCAATGAAATATTAATTCATGGATGTATAATAATGAATATCTTTGGCCGTAGTGCAAATATGATTTAATGATTACGAGCAGGAATTATGATTTGGTATAACCATGATTTTTGATGTTTCAGGTGAAGACAGGTGATGAAAATTATCTTTGTCCTGGGTGCGATGAGGAATTTAGAATCATAATTGTGATTATGAGTTATTCATATGGTCGTGGACGGGAATTGTTGATTGATGTTACAGGGATAAAATATTATTAGTGGACTTTTAACATAGAGAAGATAATAGACCTTATGGTCTATTTGACTCTTCTAATGGATTGCTCGTTCCGCTGCAACTATGGTTGAAAAGTTTTATCATCTACCATATGTTCTAAATCTCTGATTTATTATTGATGAAAGCTATTGATAATTTAATTATCTTTAGTCATGATATTTTTTATTGGGCTAGTTGTGCTCACCCTTTCTGCTTCACAATTCCTTTCAGGTAATAAGAGTGTTGCCGTAAGAGTGTTGCCGGGTCGAGCGGGGATAATAGGGGAATAGAACATTGGTCTTTAGCTGTGGAGGTTCTCCATAAACAGTATAGAAAAGTGTGTTGTATTCTATACAACATTTAGTAGTTATATTTGGTGAATCAAATAGGGTGAGGTGAACCCAACTTTGGAAGGGTGTTTGGCCACTATCATACAAGATGTCTAATGACATACAACCTCGTGTTATCATAAGATAGGGTTGTGCGCATCCACTTGTTGAGTATATCTACGGGCACTACCTATATGATCTTGGAGTTTATTTGAAATATAATATTCACTTGGAAACAGTGGAGATAGTTATATGTCAAGAGAAGACTCACCATTGGAAAGAAGATGATAGTAATCTTCTCATTTTTTTTTGGGGTCTATTAGATCAACCAGGATAATTCTATGGCCATATGATATCTATTATAACCTGACGCATGGCCTCCCATATACGAAGGTTTCTTGAGCACTTCCCAAAGATTTTAATTTCTAAAATAGTTTTTGACTATACTTTTATGTAAAAGTACCATTGTAAGGTTGTGATCGAGGCACCATGAGAGTTACATACATTTGTATTAAAACCCACGATTAAGCGTGGTCGTATTCTATCTGACGACTCAACAGTTTGTATAAATGAAGTTGTATTTGAATTTTGTACCATGTATCTGGCGACTCAGAATGGGTGATGTATACCTAATTTTGGGGGCGTCACAATTGTAAACTGGTTCGAGCTACTTGATGTTCAATTCAAATTCGATCTGATCTATCTCATTTCTGATCATACTATAAAAGCAAGTTTGAGTAGTCATGTGCTAACTCATTTTAAGGTTCGAACACGCCGTTCTTATCTGATTTATACTAAATTCTTACTCGATAACCCTACTTGTTCAGAGGTTCGTATATATTTTTATCAATTCAATTTTGTACATATAATTATAGGGAAGCGAAAAAGATTTTTCAGTTATTGTTTAGATAGATAGAGGGAGGGAGGGAGGGAGGGGGAGGGGGAGGAGATGGAGATTGAGAGAGTATTTAAAATTTTATTTGAATTGAAGTATTTAGAAGTATAGTATTGTATATAATACAAATTATTAATTATTTTTTTTTATTAATAGTTTTTGTTATATACTACTATATAATTATAATAATTGCATCAACTTAAATTAAATAAATTCACATTAATTTGAAATTTAATATACCATTGTTGGATCTCAAAAGTCAAATTGTATCTCTAATTTTGAAATAGAAAGAGTAATAATTACACTTTTATTTATCCGCGTTATCTATCTTACTACAAGTTATATGATATTGACACTCCCCACACTTATAAAAACATATAGAATACATCAAGATCAAATTAATTGTGAAGCTAAAAAGATAAGAAATTAATTTACAATTAATGTGAGTTAACTACCAAAAAAATCCTATCTGCGACTGATTATCAATGACCGTACTCGATCGTAGATATACATCAGCGACCGACTGAGGTCGCTGATAATAGTCACACATTATCTGGTTACTAGGTGGACTCAGGCAACCGATAGTAGCGATCGATGTGTTAGCGACCGCTAATAGCGACCGATTCTATCGCTAAGCTGAGTCACATTGAGTCAGGTCTAAGGGTTGACGTGGAACCACGTACCAACGACCACTATTAGCAACCGCTAATATGCTAAGGCCTATAACGGTCGCTGATAGGTATTAAATAACGACCGCATGCAGTCGCTGATACTAATATTTTTTATTTAAATTTTTGTTTGTTTTGTGGATTTTCCAAAAAAGCTGTACTTGTTTTGTACATGCTTTATATCCCAACACACATCAGTATATATAAACATCCATATAAATAACCATCCATACTTTATATTCCAACACATAACAGTATATATAAACATCCATCCATGCAAACAAATAAACCAACACAATATAAACTATATAAACATAAACAAACCAATATGAACCAAAAATGTTATATATAAGTGTCATTTTTAAGTAACATAAAGTCGTAAAAGAATGAATACAAAAGTACAAGGCTTTAAATCTCTAGAATACAAGCCTCTTCATGTATCATCGTCCAAATTAGTATGTGCTTGGAACAAAAGAATAAAACATGTTACATATATAATATATATGTTGATACTGTAATGACTTATGCAAAGCAAAGTGAGGGAAATCTCATATATTATTGAATGTAAAAGTGATTATATATAACCTTACAATAACAGAAAGCTAAACAATAGAAATTATTTAAATAGAAGTAAGACTAAGTCTACCACAATAATACACACACACACACACACACACACATATATATATATATATATATATATATATATATATATATATATATATAAAAGTGATTAATTTGATTGTAATAAGTACTAAAATTACCTCTTCGTCATCCTGATGATGTACTGTTGTCGCCACCGCATCCGTTAACTTATCAGCACTCAGAGACTGTAGATTCCTTCCCAGTATAAGAAGAAGATCATAATCTCGACAGATCGCTCTCATACAGTGAGTGGGTGTATGATAACTCGGATGACCCGATGACTGTGTAGACTTGGTGTGACACCCCCAAAATAGGTATACATCACCCATTCTGAGTCGCCAAATACATGGTATATAAATAACTACAACTTCATTATTACAATTGTCGTGCAAAATACGACAACACATATACTGTGAGTTTAAATACAAATATTGTTTTCTAGACAGTATTCAAACTCAAATAAGTCCTCATTACAATTATTGATACACTATTTTAAAAAAATAGTGAGGACTGCTAAACAACTATCTTGATCCATCATTCCATACCCCGTCTATTTTCCGCTATATTCTCTCCCCCTGAGAAAGAAAAATGGAACAAAAAGGAAAAGGGTGAGCTCAACTAGCCCAATAAAGAATATTATGACTAAGATAATGAACAATAAATTATCGTTAGCCTTCAACAAATTAGATAAAATATAATGGACAACAAGTTTTAGATCAATATTCGTAACAGAAATAATAATTCATTAGAAGAGTTAAGTAGAGAATGAAATCTACTATCATCTATGAATTTAAAAGTCCATCATCAATGTTTTATCTCTGTAATATCAATCAATATACATCTTGAATCAAATATTCATCTTTGCACTATGGGCCAAAGATATTCATTTGTATCACCAGTTGGTCATGTTCATCTCAACACCTGTTCATCTTTACACTACGAGCCAAAGATATTCATCAGGTAATCATTCATCTTTGTACTACAGGCCAAATATATTCAGTTATATCATCATTTAGGACTGAGGATGATGAAACATATTTTAAAGAAACAAATCCAGTGAGATAAAAGGACAAAGAGATTAGGGATTTATACTTTAGATAATCCAAGTTCAAAAATACTCCATAATAAACCATAGTGGAGTAAAATTCAAGAATGAAGATCAAAACATGGATACAATCAAAGATAGTAACCATAATAGACATCTTGGACAAAGAAGAGATAATTTTATTTTTCTGTGAATAGTTTCGTATTAGTGAATAGTGCTGTATATGTGAATAGTAATTTCGACACGAAAAGGTAGATATTCCACAAGAAAACTCATACTTCGTGAATAGTACTCGTGAATAGTGTCGTATACGTGAATAGTAACCTCGACATAAAAAGGTAAAAATTTCACAATAAAATTCATACCAATATTTCAGCATAATGATATTGAACGAAATAACATCATTCATGAAGGAAATAACATCCCTTACCTCAAAAGAATAGTACTTCCGGCTGAAATATCAGGTATAAGGCTGAAGGAAAATTGTACTGAATAGTAACTCTCAAAGTATCTAAATACTCATAAAATACGCTCGATAATATAAAGAGAGAAAGCTTATGATTCTAGTGTGATTTTCAATTATAACTAAGCACCCTATTTATAGGAAAATGCTTAGAACGCCAAAGCAGACTAACCTGTTACTTGATGGCTTTACATGCTACTATTCACGCCCACCACTTTTAAAATAAAATTTCAACACATTTCTCACCAACCAAAAGTGGGGCCCACACATTCTAGAAATTTTCAAAATATTGTAAATTTAAACAATAATCAGTAACTTCAATAATTCATAATAAATTGTCCTTTTATCATAAAAATACGAATCTCATGTCTATTCCATAAAAAATTTAATTATCTACAACTTTGTAGAAGAAAGATTTTCCAAATTCCAAACAGAAAATGTCCGAAATCCACATACAAATGATTTTTAATATCTTCATTCCGATAAAATACTGATAAAACACCTCAACATTAATTCCTTCATTTATATCCACATAAAAATAAATATTTCCTTATCATATAAAGTAATAATTAATTATTCACAAATAATATTACAGAATCACAATTATGACAACCAGGTCGTTCCCAGGAAAGAGATGGCATTCTGATAAGGATTCCTCCTTACTGGCGCGCAATTAGGTGACCAAACCCCTTTCTTAGACAGAACTTCCTTAGACATTGCCAATAATGCTATCTAATAATATTATTCAAATAATATAAATTATTGATCTGATAATGGGAAATACTGTGCAGTGACAATTATTGAAACAACAATAATATAAAATATCAACGTAGCAATTATTGAATCAATACAAAAAAATATTGAACAGTAATAACTGTAACAATTATTGAGTAGTGCCTTCTTACGTAAGAATCAATAATTCAAAAAACATGCGCAATCTGTGTCTTTCATCGTATAACCACGCGTATTATTGTATTTTAACCACCGGATATTTCAACAGTGTTAACGGTAACAACTACGCCGTTATTTGTAAAAACTCAAACTTGTCGTTTTCTTCATCCAACCATTTTCTGTTATATATGGGGCCCACAAATGGCTGCGCCGTCGTACGAATATTACTCAACAACAAGAATATTCCACGACCAAATGAATATTCTCCGACAACAATGATTATTTTATAACCACTTACTTGTTTTGCAAAATTTGCACATTTCAACCATAACCAAATCATTATATCAAATTAACACCTTATTATTCAAAATAATAATTAGAGGAAATTCGATTTTATTTATAAAAAGTTTGGGTCTTACACTGGGTAGCAGAGTTGCCTGTACCACTATGTGATCGGTTGATCCACACACGAAGCATCCATGGTTCTTCTTTGGACTTGGACAGTTAGGCAAAATGTGCCCCTCCTGTCCACAATTGTAGCATACTGCCTTTCCTTTGAGACAGACTCCTAAGTGAGTCTTTCCACAGTTCTTACACGCCTTCATCCTCATCTTAGGATCTCCTTGCTTTACTCCAGTATTCCCAGAGTTAAAATCCTTCCTCTTCTAGCCGTTGCCACTCCCACTAGCTCCTTCCATTTTCACTCCCCCGTCTACCTTATTCTTCTTCTTCTTCTCCTTGTGGTATTGGCTTAGAGCCTCATTACCACCTTCAATAATTATTGCCTTCTCCAGTATGATTCCAAAAGAATTACTTTGGAACACAAATATCCGTCTATAGAGCTAGGGTTTCAAGCCCTGCTCAAATCTCCTAGCCTTCCTCACCTCCGTGTCCACCTGATGTGGAGCAAACCTCACCAGTTCATTGAACTTGGCAGCATATTGGGGAACTGTCATTTTCCCTTGTTTCAGTTCCAAGAACCGCATCTCCATCCTCCACTGCATACTCGTGGGAAAGTAGTTTTCAAAGAAAATTTCCTTGAACCACATCCACGTTAGGTTTTTTATACCGGCCCTGGCTTGGTTTGCCTCCCACCAGAAGTTAGCATCTCATTTCATCATGTAGGTAACAAAAACAACCTTTAATTTGCCCCTATTCGACATTTGCAATAACAAATGCCTTATCTATTTCTTTTACCCAAGTTTGGGCTTCTATGGGGTCCGTAGTTCCTTTGAACTCCGGCGGACCGGCCGACACTTTTAAAATCCTTAAACGTAGTAGCTCGTACTACTGCATGATTTATGGGTATATTAGCCCATTCCTATTAAATGCAGCCATTAATAAATTAACAAACTCCTACATCGGGTTAATCGGTCCTCCCTCCGGTTGATTCACGTTGTCTTCTTGATTTCTTTGTCTTCTTCTTGGCGGTATTTTTCTGTTAAGATAAATAACACGTCAGTATTACTTTCTTTTTGTTAGTTAGTTATTATTCATTATTAAACAATAACTTCAACTCATTGCACAATATGTTCTATAAAAAGGCTTATATATATTGATTTACTTTCTGGTAGTATAATACCACAACATTCGTCATTACACAGTCTTAGCTGATTACATTACTATCCCGCAATTATTTTTCAAAAATTAGGATTTACAAAAGACTACCCTTTGATATACAAAAGAGGGTTTTACGTCACTACTAGATACATCATATTTACATATCTAACTCTACTTTATTCTAGTTAATAACTAGATTACATCTGCCTAATGACATTCTCATCATCCGCATTGGCAAGACCGACTATAATATCTCGGCTGATAGTATGCCGAGTCTTCCCCTCCTGCACAGGATACTCAACCACTTGTTGCTAAAAATCAGCATGTGAACTCTTATATATATAGGACATTCTTCCAATCTTCTGCTTCTTGACCTTTAGCTCCTGCCTGAGCTCAAAGGTCTCATGGTTTAGCTCATGGACCTTGTCCTTCGCCATAACTCGCTCATCATACTCCTCCTCCCACATTGTTTCTATACTTTTCTTATCCTCCAGGATTTCTTGAACCTCCTCCTTCAGCTCCCTTACCTCTTTCCCCAACTAGATATTTCTATCCAATAATGCCATGAACAATGTCTTCATTGACTCTCCTGGAGTCATCTCTTCTGCAGGTGCTACGGTGTTAAAATACACCACCTCCACCTCTTCCTCTAATATGCCATCAAACAAAGACATGAGGTCTAAGTTTTCCGAGTCTCTAGACTCGATTATAACCACTTCTGGCTCTTCTGCTATAAGGGTCGGTAAGATCTCTACTTGATTTATGGACTCCTCGCTAACAACATGTATATCCCTATACATCTCATTATTTCCTGACATCTACAATAAAACAATTTAGTTTGATTAGTACACGTCAGTAGAATAGTAAAAACACATATCACAGGGTTAAATTCATCTTTTACTTCTTTAACTTTTCTTAAGGTTATAGCTTAAGGTTCTTTTCTCCCCTTAAGTTTTATAACCTACAACTTTGATACCAACCTGTGACGCTAATGGTACTTTTAACCATAGCACCTCACAAGGGTACCTATCAATATGCCACCGACTTGCTCGGCGCCCCTATGGAAAGTCTGGCTGCGGTGCATTCCCATTTAGGGACGTCACCAGCAAAAGGCTCGGGGTTCTTAACGCATTGCGCTTATAGCTTTGATACCAACTTGTGGCACCCCCAACTCTGGGTATCTTCAAACTCGACAGATGGTGTTACACGGTGCTACAGTTCACACATTTATTCAATTAAAATATCTCAAAAGAGTGAAAATGTCTTCTATATATTCCAAAACAATATTACCATACCCAGGTTCTTTATAACCATTACATATATTCTTTGTCATAATATCAAATAATAACAACATTCATCCTATACTATTACAAAGGCAACCCATTGGTTCGCCTTAGCATTCCCTTTATCTTTACCAGATCCTTTAATCCGTTTGGTCTTAGCTGCATTCATATGGTTCAAGCAAGAGTGAGCATAACTAGCTCAGCAAGTATGAAAATTTTATTTAAACAAGAGGGTTGAAAAATATAAATCGTATATCTTCAATAACTGAATCAATAGTTATGAAGTACTATCGATAATTCAAAATAGCACTTCTTTTTTCTTTAAAATGTTTCACAATGAACAACATTCATTAAACATAAATTTTGGTCCAAGACCTTGAGCATTTCATTATTTCTTTGAAAAGGACAACCCGACACCAAGTCCGTAAGTCCGGCATATCTTACGAGCACGTCTAGGTGATCAGCCTATAATACTCTATGTTGTACAACACTACTTACTTTAAACGTATGTACGTTAAAGTTTTGGCAACCTCACGTGCCTGTCGTTTGACGACAAAACATTTGTTTATTATATACTCAGTCTTTCTTTGAAATCAATACCAAAATAGGTTGGCAAAAGATAGCAACATTGACAATAGTTTGATAGATTGTAAAGAAATCCATAAAACACTTTAAGCCTAGCAGAAGGAATTGGCTTTGACTTCATTATACATCAATTCATGTGTAAGGTACATGAATTACAAAGCTTGTCCAAAAGAACTTTAGACAAGGGTCAGAATACTTGCCTTCAGCGTCTTCTACAGTAATTATACTTTTCCTTTGAGTCTTTAAGGGTTATACAACACATGATCACATAACATACCATATTAGGTCATAAACAATCATGTATGGTCACTACTGTATCTTACCCTTCTTCTCAATCTAATCATTCCTTAGATTGTGTTAGAATGATATACATTGTTGGTCCCTCCATCTAACAGCTTAAGCTTTTAGATGAGTTGGTTACTTAACATGGTATCAGAGCTCTGGGTGTGTAAGGTCTCGGGTTCAAATCTTTCCAGCTGCACAATTATCTTTCTATTAATTTAATAGTGCAAATGCACTTTAATTTCTCCCTTCTCTATAACAAAACAAAAAGTTGCATTTGAGGGGAAGTGTTAGAATGATATACATTGTTGGTCCCTCTATCTAACAGCTTAAGCTTTTAGATGAGTTGGTTACTTAACAGATTGGTTAATATTTGTTACGGTTTATCGTATTTACTTTGTATTTATGTTCAAGAAATCTTTCGTCAACCTTTAGTTATAATTCTTAAGGTTTTAATCATCTTTAAGGATGTTATTTCAAGTTAATTAAAGTTATAATTTCTCTTTAATCAACTACCATTTCCTTTACATGCTTTTTATTATTTCTCGCCTCTTTCTTCTAGTGTTGGCCACTAACGGCCACGGCTTCCTATCTGACTCGTCTTTGTCATGCATTGAGTTCACTGAGACTCTTGCCCTAACTCTAAGCTGCTGACGCGAGTCCTTTTCTAACAAACATACCTAAAGACACCACTTCGCAGATGGTTTGGTTTGACTTTTATGTTGCGACGCTAACTATAACGCATGGGGCGTATTTGTGGAGCCGACCACGCCTCGAGAGAAAATTTTGACAGTTTGATTTCTGGTGTGAATTTTCCGGGCTCATAACTTCCATCCGAAGTCCAAATTGGCTCGTTCAAAAGCCGTTAGCTCACAAATCATGTGAACTATGATGTCATTAGAAAATATTTCATTTTCGAATCTTTTAACTCAGAATTCACCGATTAAGTTTGTTATGAAGAAAACGTTAAACGTTCGTGAATGTTCAAAGCTCGTTTCTTCGTTCTAAGTCAGAATTTGGTCATTTTCGAGTTCGCACATCTAGAATGCAAATTTAGACTATTCTCCATCGAAAACTAACGTTTCTGAGTTCAATGGTAACTTTTGACTTCCATTCCGAGAATTTAACGATTTCGACGATTATTGTCTAATCTCATAAATTTCAGCATAACTTCGTTACTTGTGATTTTTACACCGTTCAAAATGGATTCATTCTAACATCCTAACCAAACATATTTCATTAAATCATAAACATTATAAATTCTTCAATGTTCTTCATTAGTTTATAACTTACACTACTAGAATACTGGGCAGCTGAAACCAATTTTTAGAGACGGACTAAGTTTTGTCTCTAATTCTAGTAATTTGAGACGGACTTAGAAACCAAAATTTTGCTATGTCTCGACATGATTTGGAAGTAAAAAACCGAGACGGATTCTGAAACCACAAGCATCGTCTCAAATTTTAGAAACGGGATTAGAGACGGATTTAACTGTCTCAAAAAGTAAGTATTATTTAGAAAATTATAAACTCGTTTTAGAAACGGATTTGAGACCAACTGTGCTCGTCTCAGATTAATAATTAAAAAAAAATTAAATATTTATGTTTGAAACGGATTAGAGACCGAAATGTCCGTCTCTGACTTTTATTTTCCCTCTAAATATTAGTCTCCAATTCACTCCTTATTGTTAGAGACGGATTCGAGACGGATATAGTCCGTCTCAGAATTTTAGTTTCCCACCAAAAATTCCCTCCAACTATATCAACCAAAAAAAAAAGAAGAAAAGAAATAAGACTAAATTGAGGTTAAAACAAATATAATCCCCAAAATCGTTGCATCCCTGTTCGTTCTTTCTATCAAATTGAAAATCCCCAAAATCCATCTTCTCAATCGCAACCATAGCTCCCGATTTTGCTTCTCAATTTCCATCCAAAGCCCATCTCTTCTCAAATGCAACCATGAATTTCGATTTTGCTTCTCAATCAATTGTCGTCTTGTGGATCTTAGTTTAGGGCTAAAGGAAAACTTCAGGCGATCGTCAAGAAAAAACAATCATGCACCTCCTTGAAGGCGTGGTCATCCCTCTCGATTTGATAATCAAGACAAAGTCTAGGAGAGAAAGAATTGGTGGAATGTTTGGGAGCTGACGGTTTGGGCTTGAGTCTCATCCCTGACAGGTAAAACTTTGCTTAAGTTAGAATTTAGTTCTGTATATTTAGTTCTGTATAAGCTTTACGGGTTCATAAAATTTGATGTCCTTTTAGTAAATAGCATCTCAGATTTTATGTTGTTCAAGTGTAAAATTTTATACAGATCTTATTCTTGTGTTTTTTTCGGTGTGGTCGGCGCCACGTTTAGTGTCCTCCGTCTGAGAATCTAGCGATTTACTTCAAAAATTTCATCATCTGAGGTTATAGTACTTCAATCCTTTTATTTTCTTTCTCAACTGTGGCGCCACTCTTCTCTTCCTCCATATGCTGCTTCTCATTTTTCTTCTCATCATTTTCGCCTGCAAGCCATGGCGCTTCGTCCATCGCTTAACTCGCAACTCCCGCACGATCATCAAGGTTATCCTCTCTACATTTATATTTACATCTATTATTTTATTTTAATTTAGAGTTTTTGGTTTTGTGCCCACTACTGATCAAGTATGAAGAAATATATATAAAAGCATATACTTTTCATGTTACATTTTTGGAAATGTTTAGTTGTTTTTGCGTTCTAATTTGGGTGTAATTGATGTTTAATATTGGTAATTTCTTAGAAGTTAATGGTGCGAAGTTAGGTGATCAAATTTTGGGCTTAATTGTTATCCATCTTTTATCGATTGTTGCAGATGTTTTTTATTCAAATTTGAGTGTTAAACTCTTGATCGGATGCAAAAAAAGATAATATGTGAAAGTGAGGAATCAATTTCTTAACTATCTCAAGTTTTGTCTCTTTTTTTGAACTCTTACCCAAAGTGTTTGGTGGAGAGGTAAAATGTTGATGACTAAAGATGTCTCGCGTGGTGCAAGCGAGGTTTAGTAATCTTTGAAGGTTTTCTTCTTAATTTCAGTATTACATTTTCCGAGCCACTAATTTGTTTAATTCTTTGACATTTTAGTTTGGAATGTTTGGCATATGCGATGGACACGGAGGAGCAAAGAATTGCCATATCTCTATAGCAAGTTAGTGTTCATTTCTGTATTTTGGCTAACTTACTTCTTGTACTACCAAAAAGAAGTGATTACAAACTATAGATTTATATTATATGGCAATCTATATTTCCAATTCACATTAAGGATGTTGGTAATAAATTCAAATGCATGCTTCGTTTGGGCATGAATAAATATATTTCCAATGCATGCTTCATTTGCGTGTTCGTTGATGTTCAGTTGTTAATGCACCTGAATGTTCAAAATCAGGTACCATATCCTTTTTCACTGTTTTACATTTTTTGTTGTTTACGCTCTTAGCAGAGAATATATTAGATTTACTTGAAATTGGTGGCTTTTACATGTTTGAATATGTTATCAACAAATGCTTATGGACACGCTAGAATTTTAGAGAATAAAACCCTTGGTTCTCCCCAAAGAGTATCTATCTTGATTTTGTGGTGTTATCATTATACGTTTGAATTATTAATTAACTTAGAATAATATAGGATCTCGGTCTTCTCGAGAGGTTACAACAATTTTTTTTACTTCACTTTTTGTCTTTTTAACTTTAGTTGCTTAAACATGTATGAACCGGATTTTTATTGTTCGAACTTGCATAATCCATAGTTATGATTTGAGACTACGACGTAAATTGCTTCGCCATACTTACGCCCATTTAACATGTTGTTGGTGCGAGGAAGTTTTACGTGGATCAAATCGTGGTTCAGTGATTGCTTTTTCTTGCTATCACCCGCTTTTAGGAAAGTTGAATCATTAAATATCCGGTTTTTTTTTTGCGGTGGAGTTTAATTTGTACAACCTGTCACATTTTAGTTTTTCTTTGTGGGATGCTTCTGTAATTAGAGTTCAAAGCTAATGTACCAAATTTTATTACATTTTGGTAAATTACAATATTCTTAACTACTACATTTTGGTAATTGAGTTTAATTTGTAGTAATGAAGAAAATAAAAGTGACGGTCTGAAAAATATTTGGTATTGTTTGAATAAAGTATAACTATGTATTATGCAAGTGTGTTTTACTATATTAAAATAACATGTGCCAGTGTTAGGAGGTAGGTATCATAGTATAGTGATTTTATGTGGAATTGTTAGTAAAGGGCTTTTCCTTTTTTGGATTCATAATTTTTTACGTGATATTCGTTTCTTCAAAAAGTCGAGTCCACTTTTAAAAGTTATGAAGTCTATAAAAATGTGACTTTAATATAATCCATGACCACTTCAATGAGATCTAACATTAATTTTGAAAGTGGACTCTGTTCTAAAAAGAGAACTTATTTTCTTATTTTGTGATAGTAAATGCATATTGGTGCTTGTTGATTTGTTTGGTGGATTTTGATCTTGTATGTTAGGTTATTAGTGAGTCGCCCGTTCAATTAGTACTATCGCGAAGTTAGAGGTGTTGGTTATGGTGGGGTGTGGACTAGTTGATGATGTTGGATTGCATTATCTTGAGAATGGGTGCCCCTTCACTTCGTGTACAACAAATTATTTTTCCTCACGATATACTTGTATGATATTTGTTTGCAAATTAAATTCTAAACTGTTCTTAAAGTAACTCTTCCTTGGTTGACAATATTTTATTTCCCTATTATTTATAGCATTTGTTTTTGTAATTGAGAAAACTTCTTGATGAAGAAGTAAAAACAGAGCAAACAACTAAATTTGGTTTAGGTGATTTATAAACTTCTTCAAAGCTTGGTCCCATCTTGTATATAATTGCATATATTTGCATAGACTTGCATATTATCATCTGCATATATGTACGTATAGATATGTTTATGTTTTGATTGTGTCTAATAGGGTCATACCACATAGCCAAGATGTCATTCATAAAGTCACAGTGAAAATTTGTATCCACTATTAGATGATATTTTATTTTTGTGACTTTGTTTAAATTTATATTTAATCCCTTGGCATGTGACATTAATCATGTGCAGTCTCACCAGGTCTCTGTTGGTTCTTTTTGTCATGCTTGAGATATTTTTTGCACTTCATTTTCTTTTTCTTTGTTCTTTGTATTCAAACTTTTTTCTTTATGATCAAGTATCATTGCTAAGTCATGGGAACTTGGATTCTTACAATTCTTTGCTTGAACTCATAAGGTATTTTAAGTGTTCATTTCCTCGCATGTATGGTACTATGATGAACCAGTTTCTTGTCATACTTGATATCATCCATTAAGTAGTAGTAGATTTTGCACCAACTCTGTACTATGTGTGGAACTTCGTTATATATAAGCTAAAAGTCCCTGGTTGTTGGTTGGAATTACCTTGGTTCTTAATGGTTTGGTTGGAGGATTTAGACTATGGAATCTGATATAGTTAAAACTTTAATCAAAATAGATGTATAAAAAATTCTAGATGGCTATTAGCTAATCAATCAGTATTGCTTAAAAAGTTACACCATACACCAATGCAAGGCTTCACTTCTAGAAAGGAGTTGTATCCTGTCAGAAAGATGTTAATCTAGTGTTTCTTCATTAGTATTGCGTGTTAAAAGTATTTACAATGGATCTTGTTAGTTCCCTGTTGAATTCTGCCTTCTTCAGATAGGCATCCCCAATGGATATTGAAATCTGAAACAAAACATAAAACCTAGTGGATTAACTATTCTTTTAATCAAACTTTTAAGGAATTTCGGAAATTATGAGTTCTTGTGGAAGTTTTGAGTAAAAGCCGTTATGTCTTTCTTTTCTTAAAATTATAACTTTAGAAAAGTGATGTGAATTTCCTTCTTGTTGTTAAAAGATTAATTTTTATTTATTTTTAACTTGTGGTATATATTTGTGTTGTAGAACTTGCTTATTTTGAGGTTTCGATGTTACATATGATTACGGTCGGTTTTGTTTTGGTAATGTACAAGGATAAAACATGAGTTAAATTTTCTTTCTTCTATAAGTTGTTTGGGCTAAACCCAAATGTGATTGCAGATTTACATGTTACATGCTTTAGGTTTTATTACCTACATATATATGGTTTCTCATTTCGTTGGTGTAGTACTATTTGTTGCACCTTATGCATAAACTTGTGTTGGGATTATTGCTTAAAATAGGTGCAATCTGCAAGTTGCTCATGTTTGTTCATAGACCATAGTATGTAATCAGTTTTCTTAGTCTTATGTTTAGAATGCATGCATTCATTTCATATATTTGACATGCATTCCATGTACTACTACTTGTAGGATGTTGATGTCGAGGATGAGCATGATGAAGATTGAAGCGATATGCTTGAGGATGGAGACTCGTGATTATATATGCATGTTGATCTTTTAGGTAGTATTTTTTAGAAGTTACTTTTGTTTACCATCGAGGATGAGATATGATGGTGTGATTATGCCTATTTTTTGAGCTTTAAAGCAATAATTTTTAGAAGTTACTTTTGTTGTATTTGGTGAGACTTGTAGTACGTTGATATTTGTAATAGTACTCATCGATAGATGTCTTGTCTAGTATTGTCTATAAATAACAGTTTAGTAATTATCATTATTATTTTGAACATATTTATTTTTAGATTTTGTAATTAAATTTTGAAAATATTTATAATTTGCGATGTTGGCGTCAAAGTTGACACGAATTTTGAGAGGGGCATAAGCCTATCTCAAAATATGCGCGCTAAAAAGATATTGGCGTCAAAGTTGAAACGGGATTGAGACGGATGGTATTCGTCTCAAAATGTGTAAAATAAATAGTTGCTGCCTATTTTGAGACGGATTTGAAATGACTTTTTCCGTCTCAACTTACATGAACTAAAATAAAGCGCCAAATCTGAAACCGGCAAAATTGGTTTCAAAATTCAGCTCCCAATGGGTTAGCTTTGAGTCGGATTTGAAACGGACTATGTCTGTCTCAGATGGTTTGAGTCGGATTTGAGACGGCAATTTTCCGTATCTAAATTCCTGTTTTGAGACGGATTTTGAGACGGGCATAATTAGCGACGCGACCAACTGACACGGCCAAATTCCGTCTCAAAATTCGTCTCAAAATCAATTTTGAGACGGATTTTGCTGTATTTGAGACGGATTTTGTCTGTCTCAGATGCCTAGATTTTTGGTAGTGTTATATGATTATGTTTATCTTATAACATAGTTTATCTTACAACCATCCTTGTTTCTTCTTATCATACACGCTCCATCAATCATCACTTCTCTATCAAACTACAATTGAAGAGATGAAGATTAATGGACAAAGATTTCTTACCCTTGATGTTATAGCTTGGTTCTTCTTCTTTTCTTCTTGATATAGCAAGTCTAGCTCTTACTTTTCTCTCTTAATATATGATAAGGTGTTGGTGGAAATTAACAAGGCACAAATGAAAATCCAAAGCCTCTTATTTATAGGATTGGCAAAGTTAGGGCATTCTAGTCATTTAGGCCATCCACCTCCTTAATTCCACCTCCTTACTATTCCTTACTTGGGCAACACAAAACTTATCCTTTGCTTGGCCAGTACCACACATGGCCAACCATGACTCATCTATAGGGCCCATATGGGTTTCCCCATGAGTTTTACTAACCCAGTTACCCATCGGTTCGATCCACGGGTCCGGTTCTTGGTTTGGGCTTTAGGTTTTAATTACCTTGGGCCTAACATTGGGCTTGTATTTTATATCATTGGGCTTGTATTTTATATCATTGGGCTTTAACATAATTCCAATTGGGCTTGCATAATTCTTATACAAATCCTACAAGTGCACTATAATTGGCTTAATGCTTATAACGTATAATCTATGTATTCTTCTCATATACTAAGTCGTATAATCATTCGTTAAATACGTTATACTACCATTCATATATACTAGTACGATACTTCGTATCATATTCGTTTTCATTGCCTCGTATAATACTTGCTATTATACAAACATCATTTATTCAACTCTTTACGTTCTTTAACATTCTCAAACTTAGTACGCAGGCGAAAAACTGCGTTTGTCATAATTGAAATATTATTACATAATTCATCCTTCCTTATTATTCTACCATTACGTATTTCTCGGAAGTTCAAAAATAATTCCCGAACAGAAATTGATGAATAGTATTTTTTGAAAAATTTCTCGGAAAGCTTTTATTTTTGTCTTGAAAATTCAAGCACTTTAATTCTACCACGTAGCCAGAATACTACGATATTCCGACACATTTAGGTTATAGAACAACCTTCATCTTACTAACACATAATAATAACATATAATATAATTTTATTCATTATTTAATCAAATAAAATTATTTTACTAATTATTTGATTTTCTCGGTCGTTACATAGGCTGACCCTGAGATTATCTCCTACAAAACTCGAGATCCATACATATGTATATATATTAATCACATAGACATAAGTACTAATACCATGACTGTAAACATAATTTTTTTTTGCAAAATACATACCATGGCAGCAACATGCTACAACTCATGTGATATACTGCCGCCCCTATAGGTGTCTTTTGCTTTGTCGCCTTCAGGTGCACCTGATGCTCTATTTAGGGAGGCAGTCTTACATCTCTTCACCCAGCTCTCAGCCTTTCATTACTCACACATCTAAGCTCGTATGGGTTGCGTGCACCACTAGGGGCAATGCTCGTGCATGTACTGCAACGACCCGACTCATTTGGGCTAGGCCAAAAAATGTGTCAAAATTTGGTCATAAATCAGTCAAGAACCACGGTATTATCCTTCTTCTGGATTAAAAAAAGCAGGCTTTGGGCTTCACTTTTTCAACCCACCAAAACTTGAGCCATTTTGGCCCGGTCCGACAATGGCCCGGCCAGTTTGGGCCAACCCGACCCATTTTCCAAGTCTAGTTATGACCAATTAATAATATATTAATGGTTTTAAAAACCTAAGTTCATGAAAAATAGTACTCGCTCTGTACCACAAAAGGATTTCATTTGGTAAACGGGAGAATATATATACATTTATGTTAATATTGACCATTTTATTGCCAATGTTGCTACCTCCCTATCCCTAAGACCAGCACTGAACCACTACAAAACTTTAGATGATCAACAAAATCTAGAACTTTATACAGTACGGTGAAATCATGTACACCAAACACCATATTTAAAGGAAATTACATAGATGTCCAGAGAAACAAAAATGATAAATAATTAGCACACTATAGTAACTTTATACTGTTAAAAAAGGTCAAACCAAGTCAGAGTATAAAATAGCAAATCAAGAGAACAAGAAATACATACATATATGTGATTAACCAATGAATATAAATCATCAACGCATTAGTCATGATATCGAACCAAAACAAACCTAATTAACAGTATAATATACCTGTAAGGCTGTAATGGGGCCGTCATTTGTTGTAGTGAAGATCGAATATTTGGATAATCTTTCAACGGTATGTGATATATGTATTAGCTTTTATGTTAATATATTTTAGGGTATACCATCACAATTTAGAAAGCAATATGGGCATACCATTCAACAACTTTGGCAAATGTAAGCTCAAACAATGTGATCAGAGAATACATAACCCAGTACAGAAGCCATTTAATCACAAAATCATAATATCAGCCGTTCATCACAACCACTGAAGAAATACATATTCATTTAGCCCTTCATTAATTGGCTTAATAAAAAAAGCACATGTTCTATGAGCTAAGAATTATTTATGTGGACAACTTATAGAGGATAACCAAGAGTAATCAGAGTCCTAAAAAGGGAAAAAAATACAAAAATAATCTCATAAGTTCCAAAACAGTAAAGAGAAAAAAAAGAGACAAATTATTAACTATAAGTTCCATATATAATTGAGGATCACCGGGCGACGACGGCGTGGGCGACGACTCTCTCTTCCCACTTCTCTTTTTTCTTCTTCTTATTTTCTTTTTCTTTTCTGCCCGTCTGGTTCCTAATAGATTAAAAAAGATCAGCGACAACTTTCTGCGACTGCATACAGTTGTTGATATGTAAATGTGTCTGTATTAGCGACTGTTATGCTGTTGTTATTATGATCTGGTCGCAATAAGGCTTTCCGCCTCACTTTTGCGCCAAATTTGGCAAATATTGTCAGCGATCGATCAGTGACCGCAAAAGCGTCTAAATTAACATGCAATCGCTAATACCGGTCGGTGTTACTAGTATTAGTGACCGAAAATTGCGGTCACAGATAGTCTTGGTCGCTGTTGAGCTTTTTCTTGTTGTTTGTAACATAGACATTACATTTGCTGCAAGAATTTTTGTTTTTAGCTTTTTCCTTTTCTGCAAAAAATGCAAGAGGTATTGTTAGAGAGTACATGCATTAAGCAAATAGTAAACGAAGAAAATGAAACATGGTTGGTAAGAAAATGATTAATTAGGTCATTAATTCTAAATTAACGAAGACATGACAATGATCAAGTCAATGCACCCATATGTGAAAACTTGTGATGGATGGAGAGCAAATGAAAGAATGGTTGGTGATTCTGTCATAGTCAAATTTCAACATCTTTAAACACTTCTTCATTTATGGAAGTTCTTCAATATTGTTCAAATAGAATTAGTTCTTTAAAATTAGTTCTTCATTTATGCGCATTAAGATTATAATATTAATTTTATATGTAATTATCAAGTAGCTAGACAACTCATTTAAAAGTAATTAAGTAGTTAGAGAGAGGGCTCAAAAATGTGTGCTAACAATAATACTAGCATTTTTCGACTAGTAAAAAGTTAATACAAAATTAATTGTGATACCACTACTTAATTTGGAAGCTGATATATATACTCCAATTAGAAATCTGATAGATCACCAGGGATTTTTTTTTTGGAGTTTTGAGTTTGCTGAGTAAATTAATGACAATATATATATATATATATATATATATATATATATATATAAATAAATAAATGCAAATTAAAGATGCAAATTAAAGAGAAGCAACCTGGCTGGTTATATTATTTTGTAAAGCAAATTAATGGCCTGTTCATTGGAAACATAATCAAAATAATTTGAAGTCAACTTCTGGAGGAACAAGAACAATATGAGATTGATTTAATCAGCATAAAATAAAAGGACAATATTGAAATGGTCTCTCATTGACATTCCATTAATCATAATAATCGTCAATTATAATTTATCTGTACGTAATTATATTTAGATGCTCATAATTTCTAATTAAACTCCTCGGTACCAACATGCAGGGGTACTATTTAATAAAGGGAATGGAATATTATCGAGTTCTTAAGAGAAAGAAACGTATCATCCCAATTTTTTAGTTCAACTCTTAATATAATATAGGGAATGAAGAACCTCAGTATATATTTAATTGATGTCTCCTACTTCAACTTATAACATATATATAACTATTGAAAAGAAATTTGTATTTTTGGGAGGAACAACTGTATCATTTGAATTTCATATATATTTTCTTTGTTTTTCTTCAAAAAACCATTGACTTTGAGAATGCCATTGCAATATATATATATATATATATATATATATATATATATATATATATATATATATATATATATATATTGTTCTTCATGCCATCTTCTATAACATGTATGCCACTTAGCTTGAAATTAAAGAAAACAGTACAGTACCAACCCAATTACCCTAGCTCAAAGGTACGTTTCTGAAAAAAAGAGCTCTCAGATGATAAGAAAAATCTCATTTATGTCACGGCTTCTTCTACTTAGCCTCTATCTCTATTGTACGATGATTATTAGCTTCACCGGAGCTTTTGATGATGATCAGAAGGTAATAATTAATTAATCTCTATATATCTACAACTCACATTTATGCATGGCATGCAAACGCTTGTTGATTTCATTAGTAGACCACCTAAATTGTGCCTAAACTAGCTAGTTAAGTTCATCAAAATTATGTATATATAGATATACGGTTAATTCATGTGCACGCTAATATATACTGCACCCCAATTATAATAACTCTAGCTCTCCCTTTGATAATTAAGTATCTTCTTGGCAATGCAGGCCTATATAGTATATATGGGTGACCGTCTCAACGCTCCCCTCTCCGCACCATCTCTTCATAGAAGCTTGCTAGAACAAGTTCTTGGAAGGTTACTTATTTGAGACGTGTGTATATATATATATATATATATATATATATATATATATATATATATATATATATATATATATATATATATATATTCCATTCCATGAACAACAGAACTTGGGTTTGTGGAACACTTTTTAGCCTGTGAATTTTTTTTTTTTTGCTCCGGCGAAATTTCACGGGCTAAAAAAGGGGTTCTTCCCATGACAAAGGGTTCTTGTGGATGGAACCCTATATATATATAGCTATAAAATTAATGTCGAAACAAATAAAGAAAAACTAACTTTTTTAGTACAAATCTGTTTTTGCAGCAATGCATCGACATCTCTACTCTATAGTTATACGAGGAGTTTTAATGGATTTGTTGTGAAGCTTACTAACGAAGAGATGCTTCGAGTGGCTGGTGAGTTCTTGAATATTGAACTTTTCATTAAATTAAAAGGATATATATATAAGAAATACAATTATTTCATGTTATAGAATGTAATCAGTTCTTGGACGAAAGTTGTCAAAACCACATCATAATTAGTTTCTGATGTGACATTTTAAATGAATCAAAATGGAAAAAATTAACAGATTAATGCCTTAATTGAAAAAATTAAAAGCCTGATCATTGAAGTAAAAAAAAGTCAATAGTTTAGAATAGTAATTTATATTTAAGACATTAAATATTATATTTAGCGACATAATAATATTTGTCGCAAATAATTATGTTCCTGTTACAATTGCTAAAAATAATACTTGTGTTAATGTTAAATGTGTATTGTGAGAAATTTAATGAAATGTTTTATTGACGAGATCCCAATCCACAGTTTTGATATAAAAATGGCAAGTCTAGGGATAATACTTGGATCATTAAGTGAGTCGCATCATTCGGTTTGTATATAACTACTCTTTGAATTGTAAAAGTTAATCTAAAAACTAAGTACTCTTTGTACCTTTGCATTTTCAGCTATGAATGGCGTGGTTTCTGTGTTCCCAAATGGAAAAAAACAGCTCCACACCACAAGAAGTTGGGACTTCATGGGCTTTCCCCAACAAGTTAACAGAACCGTCGTTGAAAGTGATGTTATCATCGGAGTTCTTGATACTGGTATTTGGCCGGACTCTGATAGTTTCAATGACACAGGATTTGGTCCACCGCCAAGCAAATGGAAGGGAATTTGTCAAACCTCCTCCAATTTGACCTGCAACAAGTAATTAATTTTCCCATACACCAAATCTCATATACGTTTTAAAAGTAGAGATACATTTTTTTTTTCATAGTTCGTTTTAATATTAAAAATATATTTCTAATTTTAGACTATAAAGTAATATAAAATTTCTAACATGCCATCACTTATATTCTAGGTAGATTGAATATTAGAATATGGAAATTGATATTTTCACAATATTTTTTGATATTTTCACATGAAAAGTGTCGCTATAGATGTATAGTAACGGTGAAAACCGTCGCTATAGGATCTATAACGACGATTTTCATGTCAATATCATTTTCTATTTTTTGTTGTGAATATATCAGTTTCCTTAGTATATATACCACCACTTAGCACTACGGTCCCCTTCTCCAACGAATCAAAAGCGAACCGGTTATAACGAATATTTTTTCGGTTACTATAGCATACAAAGTCGGCGACATAACTATGACAACGGTTCGAACCGTCGCTATACCCAGTTCACTTTTGATTCGCTCTTTAAGGTTTGATGGAGAAGAGTACAACTACTATACATTTTTAGTAAGTATTAGGGATAAAATTGATTTTTTTTAAAATAATAATTGTTTCATAAATATACCCCTAATTTGGGAATCATGTAAATACTAAATTCCAGCTAGTAATATTTGTAATCCGTTTGCAGTAAAATTGTTGGAGCACGATATTATAAGAGTGATGGAATTTTTGAGGCAGAAGAATTTATTTCTCCAAGAGACTCAGACGGGCATGGGACACACACTGCATCCACAGCAGCCGGAGGTCTAGTTAACATGGCAAGCTTAATAGGGCTTGCTAGTGGAACCGCTAGAGGCGCGGTTCCATCAGCGCGCGTTGCTACTTATAAAGTATGCTGGTCTGGTGGTTGCGATGATGCTGAT
Source organism: Panax ginseng (assembly GCA_020205605.1). Lineage (NCBI taxonomy): Eukaryota > Viridiplantae > Streptophyta > Magnoliopsida > Apiales > Araliaceae > Panax > Panax ginseng. The sequence continues at coordinate 19,004,365 of CM035136.1, read as the reverse complement.
ATTCTTGCGGCATTTGATGATGCAATTGCTGATGGTGTCGATATAATCTCCATTTCAGTTGGGGGATAATTGGATCTTTTCATGCCATGAAAAATGGGATACTGACCTCAACTTCGGTTGGTAATACTGGTCCTGATTTCGGAACTATCAACAATTATTCACCATGGCATTTATCGGTTGCTGCTAGCACCATAGACAGGAAGTTCTTTACAAAGTTGAAACTAGGCAACAATATGGTTTACCAGGTAAAAACTTTTTGTCCCCTCCTATTATTTTTCTTTTTAATATTTTTTCTTTGGAGGAATAACTCAACCACAGCCTTTTTTTTTTGGAATTGGGATTCCAATTGGTTAAAATTTGGCAGTCCAATTGAACAATCTTATTGAAACACAAATCTGGATTCCAAACAATTATATCGGGCAGTTCATTAGGACAGATAAGTTGCATATAACAAAGATCAACTTAAATGCAACTTTATGCTATATCAATATAACTCATTTCTATAAACTGCTCAAATGAACACTGGCTGGGAATCCTTGGCGCATAACTTATCAAGATACTTATCACGATATTCACTACTACTAGAGTAATCCTTTGGATTTATTTTCCCCCTCCACATACTTCATAAGTTTAAAAAGAAAAGTTAATTTATCATCAATATTCTAAAACTATGGTAAGGATAATTACTTTTGTTCTCATTCTAGGAAATTTCAATAAACACATTTGATTTGAAGAATATAACCTTTCCCATGATATATGGCGGCGATGCCCCTAATGTCACCGGAGGTTTTTCTAGCTCCTAATCCAGGTAAGTCGAAATTAATTGACAATGAGTGAAGTGCTTGACATGGTTTATATTTAGGATTGCGAGGATTTACAATTCTCACACTAATTCAATGATTGTGAAAAATTAGGCATTGCACCGAAAACTCATTGGACCCAACTTTAGTGAAAGGTAAAATTCTTCTATGTGATACCTTAAATGATGCGGAACCAGCCCTTCTTGCCGGTGCAGCTGGGATTGTAATGCAAGAGGAACGCGCCATGGATTTTGCGGTCTCCTTTCCTTTACCTGCAACGTTTATTGGGGTGGACGATGGTGACAGTGTCTTCGATTACATTAAAAAGACAAGGTACAAACTAACATATCTTAATGTAAGAAAAAAACACAATCATTTAAATTAATAATAATCTCTATTTATAACTGATATTCCTACGTACAATGAAATATATATAGCAACCCGACTGCAACTATACTGAAGAGCAATGAGGGTAATGACAAATTTGCACCATATGTGGTCTCTTTCTCATCAAGAGGACTAAACCCTGTTACTCTTGATATTCTCAAGGTAACCAATGTGACCAACCTTAATTAATTCCTTATTGAAATGTTTTTTCTAGCTAGTTAAAATGAGTCATATAAATTTTCACTTCTTGACTTATTTTTACGCATATTAAAGTTTGTCTTGAAATAACTTTTTTATTGAGTTTTTCTTTCCAAGTTTCCTAGGCAAACCTGAATTTGCCTTAAAATTAAGAAGAGTCAACAAGTCAAATATGATTCTAATTTTTAGATGAGAAAGTATTGCATAGTGTAATTATAACTGTGGAGTTCATTCTTCACCGAAACCATCTTGGTATGTTTTTGCAGCCAGATATATCTGCCCCAGGAGTTGATATATTAGCAGCATGGTCTTTAGCCTCTCCAGTTTCCCGCGTAAAAAGAGACAACCGAAGAGTACCATACAACATAATATCTGGAACATCTATGGCTTGTCCACACGCTACCGGAGTCGCTGCCTATATCAAATCCTTTCATCCGTCCTGGTCTCCAGCTGCTATTAAGTCCGCTATTATGACTACCGGTAATTAATCCCACTAGTTTTTGAATTTTTTTAATAACTTTTTTATATTGTTATAATGATTGACCAGCCTCAACTCTTATGTAAAAGACTAGACTAATTAATATATATATATATATATATATATATATATATATATATATATATATATATATATCCTATTTGAATCCAATTATTGATATACGTAATAGATAGTATTATTTAATATATATAGATATGATAAAAAGAAAATATTAATAAATAAATTGAATCTTTTGAATTCAAAGTCTCCTTAAAGTAAATTTATTCCCCACGATGCTAAGGGTTAATTGAATAATTGCTCCCCAAGATAAAAGCGGATTTCAATTCTTAATTAGTAGCATTACAAAATTAAGAATTCATCGAACCGTAATTTATGTTATGTCTTGAACTTACATGAATAATAATAATGATGACGATGTAAAAAATAAATTGAAAAGAAGAAAATTCTTACTTTTGTTTGTCGTCAAAAAATAAATTAGGAGCAATAAGTTTGTTCATCAAAAGTGTGCCTATGTAGTCTGTCAAAAGGTGAGCCTATGTTGTCTGTCAAAAGTCATAGGAAACACAAGGCATATAACTTGGAAAAATAAGGACAAGAACGGCGGGAAGGAAAAACAGGTATTTTTTCATACACGCCCATCTTCTTTAATTTATAGAAAAATTATTCAAGTTATTACTGGTTGGGCGCATTAAACTATTTTGACGGGCAAATACAAACTGTTTTTTTGACCGGGCAGGCAAGTCAATTTTTCTCATTCAATTCTATTTCCAACAATCCCCCACATGAATGTAAAATTGGCTTTACAATATGCAAAATATGATATGAATATGCAGACACTAGTTCGAGTACATGAGAAAAGATATTTCATCAGGTTAAGTAGCCTAGTGGCTTTGAACTTGCCCTAGTAAAATCTATCGGATTTACTTGGCTAATCAGTAGACTTGATGTCTTTGAACTATCAGCTTTTTGTGTAAACCAAGATAATAGAATTCACAAAATATCTCTTCAGACATAATTGGTTCTCACGTTTGTGTTCATTTTGGCCTTGAAAACACCTCTTGGTTAGTAAGTATATTAGAGAATTGACCTTCAAAATTCTCGTAAGTGGCCCTTCTTACTCACGTAGGTGACTTCTATCGAAAGTATCCTGCAATACCCCACTTGAACATATTTCAAGATATAAAAGTCATTAAAAGCGTAACTTATCCTTGATTCTCGCGGCGGATGTACCTTTGTCTCATAATAGGAATGGTTAGGAGTAAATATCTCCTCAGGGCTTTACTGAGTACTACATAGTTCGGTTTGCCCATTGAACCTAGATCTTGGGATCTCCAGTTAGCTAGGTTGGGTTGCCACTATGACGACTCTTATTTAAACAGTAGGCTTTAAACCCATTCCCTTCGATGATTTTTCCACTTTCTCTCTTGTTAAACCTTTTCGTAAGCGGATCCGCATAATATTATCTTTTGACTTTACATAGTCAATTGAGATAATTCCATTTGAGAGAAATTGTCTAACGGTGATTATATCTTCGTCAGTATATGACGTGACTTTAGATTATATAAATGACTCTGTCTTTCTTCCAATCACCGATTGGCTATCACAAAGTATATACATATATTGCACAGTCTTGACCAATTTGGAATATCCTCTAAAAAATTACGAAGCCACTCAGCTTCTTCTCCAGCTTTGTCTAAAGCAATGAATTCTGATTCCATTGTAGACCTAGAAATACACATTTGTTTTGAGGATTTCCTGCTGCACCTCCAAGGTTAATGACATATCCACTTGTGGATTTCGAGTCTTTATTATCAGATATCCAATTAGCATCACTGTATCCTTCCAATACTGCTGGATATCTTGTATAGTTCAGTCCATATTTTTGAGTATGTTTTAAATATCCTAAAACTCTCAAAATTGCTTTCTAGTGATCTTTACCTAGATTACTCGTATACCTACTTAGCTTACTTACCGAATAAGCTATATCTGGTCTAGTACAGTTCATGACATACATTAAAATGCCTATTATACGAGAATACTCTAGTTGAGATATGATATCACCTTCATTTTTAGCTAGATGAAGATTTATATCAACTGGGGTCTTATTTAGAATTATATTATACTTGTTAAATTTTTTAAGTATTTTCTCAATGTAATGAGATTGAGATAATATAATTCCATCAGAGGTTCTAGAAATCTTGATTCCTAATATTATATCAGCAACCCCCAAGTCTTTCATGTCAAACTTATTTGACAACATACGTTTAGTAGAGTTGATAACTTCATTGTTACTACCCATGATTAACATATCATCCACATAAAGACAAACAATGACATATTCCTTTTGAGTGCTTTTGACATACACACATTTGTCACACTCATTAATTTTAAATCCATTTGATAACATAACATTATCAAATTTATCATGCCATTGTTTTGGTGCTTGTTTTAATCCATATAAGGATTTAACAAGTTTGCATACTTTCCTCTCTTGTCCAGGAGCAATAAAACCTTCAGGTTATTCCATATATATTTCTTCATCTAATTCACCATTTAAGAATGCAGTCTTTACATCCATTTGATGTATTTCAAGTCTATTTAAAGATGTTATTGCTATTAGCATCTGAATAGATGTAATTCTTGTAACAGGTGAATAAGTGTCGAAATAATCCAATCCTTCCTTTTGTATATAGCCTTTAACAACAAGCCTTGCTTTATATTTATCAATTGAGCCATCAGATTTCATCTTCTATTTGAAGATCCATTTATACCCTAAGGGTTTTGAACCAGGTGGAAGGTCCACTAATTCCCATGTATGATTTTGCATAATGGACTCAATTTATTATTTATTGTTTCTTTTCAATGAGAAGCATCACGGAGAGAAACTACTTTCTTGTAGGTTCGAGGATCGTTTTCTAACAAAAATGTTAGAAAATCCGGACCAAAAGACGTTGAAGTCCTTGCCCTTTTGCTATGTCTAGGTTCATCCACTACAGACTCTTTGTCTATATTTTCAGGATTATCACTAGTAGCATCCAAAGGTCTTTTGTTTGAATTTGAATCATTATTTTCATTATATGGAAAAATATTCTCAAAAAATGATGCATCTCTTGATTCAATAAATGTATTAACATGAATATCGTTAATTTCAGATTTATGAACAAGAAAGCGATAAGCACTGCTGTTATTTGCATAACCAATGAAAACACAGTCAATTATTTTTGGTCCTATCTTCGTCGTATATGACGTGACTTACCGTTATATAAATGACTCTGTGCTCTTCCAATCGCTGATTGGCTATCACAGTGTATACATATAGCTGGCACAGGTCTTGACCAATTTGGAATATCCTCTAAAAAATTACGAAGCCACTCAGCTTCTTCTCCAGCTTTGTCTAAAGCAATGAATTCTGATTCCATTGTAGACCTAGAAATACACATTTGTTTTGAGGATTTCCTGCTGCACCTCCAAGGTTAATGACATATCCACTTGTGGATTTCGAGTCTTTATTATCAGATATCCAATTAGCATCACTGTATCCTTCCAATACTGCTGGATATCTTGTATAGTTCAGTCCATATTTTTGAGTATGTTTTAAATATCCTAAAACTCTCAAAATTGCTTTCTAGTGATCTTTACCTAGATTACTCGTATACTTACTTAGCTTACTTACCTAATAAGCTATATATCCGGTCTAGATATCTGATTCATGACATACATTAAAATGCCTATTATATTGAGAATACTCTAGTTGAGATATGATATCACCTTCATTTTTAGCTAGATGAAGATTTATATCAACTTGGGTCTTATTTAGAATTATATTATACTTGTTAAATTTTTTAAGTATTTTCTCAATGTAATGAGATTGAGATAATATAATTCCATCGTGAGGTTCTAGAAATCTTGATTCCTAATATTATATCAGCAACCCCCAAGTCTTTCATGTCAAACTTATTTGACAACATACGTTTAGTAGAGTTGATAACTTCATTGTTACTACCCATGATTAACATATCATCCACATAAAGACAAACAATGACATATTCCTTTTTGAGTGCTTTTGACATACACACATTTGTCACACTCATTAATTTTAAATCCATTTGATAACATAACATTATCAAATTTATCATGCCATTGTTTTGGTGCTTGTTTTAATCCATATAAGGATTTAACAAGTTTGCATACTTTCCTCTCTTGTCCAGGAGCAATAAAACCTTCAGGTTATTCCATATATATTTCTTCATCTAATTCACCATTTAAGAATGCAGTCTTTACATCCATTTGATGTATTTCAAGTCTATTTAAAGATGCTATTGCTATTAGCATCTGAATAGATGTAATTCTTGTAACAGGTGAATAAGTGTCGAAATAATCCAATCCTTCCTTTTGTCTATAGCCTTTAACAACAAGCCTTGCTTTATATTTATCAATTGAGCCATCAGATTTCATCTTCTATTTGAAGATCCATTTATACCCTAAGGGTTTTGAACCAGGTGGAAGGTCCACTAATTCCCATGTATGATTTTGCATAATGGACTCAATTTCGCTATTTATTGTTTCTTTTCAATGAGAAGCATCTGGAGAGGAAACTACTTTCTTGTAGGTTCGAGGATCGTTTTCTAACAAAAATGTTAGAAAATCCGGACCAAAAGACGTTGAAGTCCTTGCCCTTTTGCTATGTCTAGGTTCATCCACTACAGACTCTTTGTCTATATTTTCAGGATTATCACTAGTAGCATCCAAAGGTCTTTTGTTTGAATTTGAATCATTATTTCCATTATATGGAAAAATATTCTCAAAAAATGATGCATCTCTTGATTCAATAAATGTATTAACATGAATATCGTTAATTTTGATTTATGAACAAGAAAGCGATAAGCTTCTATTTGTTATTTGCATAACCAATGAAAACACATATCAATTATTTTTGGTCCTATCTTAACCTTTTTAGGTTTAGGAACCATTACCTTTCTAGACACCCCACACTCGTGAAGAATTTATAGCAAGGTCTATGACCTTTCCATAATTCATAAGGTGTTTTATTAGTTTTCTTATGAGGCACTTTATTAAGAATATAATTGGCGTAAAGCAAAGCTTCCCCCACAAATTCTGGGGTGCTCGTAATCTGCTTAACATAGCATTCAACATTTCTTTCAATGTTCGGTTCTTGCGTCAAAGAATACAGTTAGATTGAGGTGAATAAGGAGCGATAGTTTGGTGAATAATACCATGAGTAGAGCAAATCTCTTTAAATGGTGATTCATATTTACCACCTCTATCGCTTCTTATTGCTTTAATCTTTTGTTAAGTTGATTTTCAACTTCATTTTATAAAGTTGAAACATTTCTCTGATTTCATCTCTTTGCTTCTTAGCAAATATAATAACAATATCTTGTGAAATCATCAATAAAGGTTATGAAATATTTTTTCCCACCTCTAGTTTGCACAAACTTTAAGTCACACTATTAAATCTAGAGGTTCAGTTTTTCTTTCAACAGAATGAAAGGGTAATCTTGTCATTTTTGATTCCACACAAATTTCACATTTATGTTTCTGATTAATATCAAATTTAGGCAAGAATTCTAAATTAATTAATCTTCGCAAAGTATTATAATTAACATGTCCTAATCTAGCATGCCATATATTTGAAGATTCCAACAAGTAAATAGAAGAATTAATTTTATTATTATTAATTGACTTCGGTACAACAGTCATAACATTCATCTTAAAGAGCCCATCATTCATGTAGCCCTTTTCTACAAACATATAATTCTTAGTAAGTACAAACTTATCAGACACAAACACCAACTTAAAGCCATTATTGCTAAGTAGTGACCCAGAAACTAGATTCTTGCGAATATCTGGCACATGAAGTACTTCATTCAAAGTTAGTTCTTTGCCAGATGTCATTTTCAGTATAATCTTTCCACGTCCTTCAACCTTTGAACTTGAGGAGTTGCCCATAAAGAGTTGATCATCATTTTTTACTGGTTTGTAAGTAGAAAACATCCATTTGTTGGAACAAATGTGGCGAGTAGCCCCAGTGTCCACGTACCACTCTTTAGGGTTTCCTACCAAGTTACATTCAGATATAACTGCACAAAGATTCATGTCTGAAACATCTTCAGAAAGTTTTTTCAGTTTTGTCACATTTGCTTGAGGCTTTTGTTCTTTCTTCAACTTCTTTGGCTTTCGAGATTCATTAGATTTATGTCATGGAATGCCACAGTTAAAGCATTTGCCTTTGAATTTCTTCTTGGCCTTGAAAGTCTCTTTGCCATCACGCTTCCTTTTGTTGTTGTTTGGCCTTTGTTCTACAACATTTGCCTTGGCTTCAATGAAATTCTTCCCACTTTTCTTCTCAGATCCTCGATTGTCCTCTTCAATCCTTAGTCGCACGATCAGTTCTTCAAGATTCATCTCTTTGCGTTTATGCTTCAGATAATTCTTGAAGTCTTTCCACGATGGTGGAAGCTTCTCAATCATTGCTGCAACTTGGAATGAATCACTTAATGACATTCCTTCAGAATGAATGTCATGCAGAATTACTTGTAATTCTTGAACCTGAGTGATTACTGCTTTAGAATCTATCATTTTATAATCTAGAAATCTACCGACTATGAATTTTTCCATGTCAGCATCTTCAGTTTTATATTTCTTGTCTAAAGATTTTCACAATTCTTTTGCAGTTTGGATTGTACAATACACATTATACAAAGTATTATCTAATCCATTCATCACATAGTTCTCAAGAAAGAAAATCAAGATGTTTCCATGCATCAACAGCAGCCACTTTCTCCTTGTTAGTTTCCCCTTCAACAAGAGTAGGACAGTCCTCTTGTAGAAACCGAGTCAAATTCAATGTTGTGAGATAGAATAGCATTTTTTGTTGCCAACGCTTGAAATCAGTTCTATTGAACCTTTCAGGCTTTTCTCCATGAGACATACTCACGAAAGGAATAGTGCTTGTAGAAGCCATTTCTGTTATACAAATAAAGACTATTGTCAATAGACAGAAATAAATTTCTGTTTGTACAAGATGTAACAAATTTTATTTACAAATTTGTTTTTTGTAGAATAATTATATATTAACACAATAATATATATTAGTAATAAAAATAAACTGTTATCTAAATTTAAAACCAATAACAGAATAATGATATTAATATGCAAACAATTTTTTGTTTACATAAAACACTATTTCAATTACCGAATACATATAAACAGAATTTTATATATCTATTAACATGCAATATTTATAAACATATAAACATGCAATTTATTAACATGTAATATAATAACAGAATTAATTAACATGTAATATATACTGTTAATATTATAGAATACTATATACACAAAAATCGAACAACAGAAGTTGTAGAAAATTTGTTTACAAATTATATGCAAAAAAAAAAAAACTCTGTTTATAACTTCTTTATAGTTGGACAGGATATTCTATAAGCCTTAAAGGATATAAGAACTACCGAAATTATAAAGTCAGGTTGTCTTGGAATGCATGTGTATAAAATATACTAAGGAGACTTGAAATTATAAAGTCAGTTAACATTTAATTTTTCATGCACCATGCATTTTAAACATACTGTACTTATACTAACATATGAAACCATGCATTTTGCATAAGGAGCAGTACGTACAAGGAAGCGGCCAAGAACACTTGCTTTTAGGACTACGAGAACTTTTCAAGAATGTTGGACACTTGCTTTAATAAGGAATATAGAAAAGGCATAAATTATTAATGTAAAGATATCAACATTGAGTTACATGCAGAAATTGTCTTAAGACATTCTGAAAAAATTCTAGTAATATGCATGCAACAAGTAATATACAACATATATAGATCCTTACACTTAAACATTTAAAACAATTATCATGCATGGCATGGAAAAAAAAATGACGTTGCACCAAAAATTGAATCACAGTAATGCACAGTAATAATAAAATAGAAACATTCCAGAAATGCAGTTTTTTACAAAATAAAAACTTGTTTTAAAAAAAAATTTCTTATTCACATAAAACAATTTTCTGTTAACATAAAAAAATACTATAATTACAGAAAATATAAATTTGCTTTAAGATTGATATCTGTAATAGATAGTATTATTTAATATATATATATATATATATATATATAGATATGATAAAACAGAAAATATTAATAAATAAATCTGAGTCCTTTGAATTCACAAAGTCTCCTTAAAACAAATTTATTCCCACACAGATGCTAAGGGTTAATTGAATAATTGCTCCCCAAGATAAAACGGATTTCAATTCTTAATTAGTAGCATTACAAAATTAAGAATTCATCGAACCAAAATTTATGTTATGTACTGAACTTACATGAATAATAATAATGATGACGCATGCAAAAAATAAATTGAAAAAGAAGAAAATTCTTACTTTTGTTTGTCTGTCAAAAAATAAATTAGGAGCAATAAGTTGTCTGTCAAAAGTGTGCCTATGTAGTCTGTCAAAAGGTGAGCCTATGTTGTCTGTCAAAAGTCACAGGAAACACAAGGCATATAACTTGGAAAAAAATAAGTACAGGAACGGCGGGAAGGAAAAACAGGTATTTTTTCATACGCGCCCATCTTCTTTAATTTATAGAAAAATTAACGGTTTATTACCGTTGGCGCACAAACTGTTTTGACCCGACCCGCGCACAAACTATTTTGACCCGACCCGATCCGAGTCAATTTTTCTCATTCAATTCTATTTCCAACAATTATAATGTCACATTCCTCTCTCTCATTTGTATAGTCTCATTCTTATGTATTATTGACACTAAAATACAAATTTAAATTTGAATATTCATCTTTTTGATTAATAGAAATATTCATTAGGACTAACTTTAAACTTATATATGCATCTTTATATGATCAGCTTTTCCCATGAATGCTACAACTAGCCCACATGTTGAATTTGGATATGGGTCAGGCCATATAAATCCTATGAAAGCTGTAAATCCTGGTTTAGTATATGATGCTGGTGAAGTTGACTATGTAAAGTTTTTGTGTGGCCAAGGATATAATACCTCTTATCTACAAATTGTTACCGGAGATAATAGCACTTGTTCAGAAGCTAATATTGGAACTGTTTGGGATCTTAACTTGCCTTCATTTGCTCTCTCCACCGTATTACCTGCTCGATATGTTAATCAAACATTTAGTAGGACATTAACAAATGTTGGATGGCCGATATCTACATATGAAGCTACATTAATTACGGATCAAATACACTTAATAAGAAGTTGAGCCAACTCGTTTCTATCGTTTACATCTTTAGGCCAAAAGCTTCCATTTGTAGTGAAAATTGATTGACGATTGTGGAGAACTATAGTGTCCGCTTCTTTGGTGTGGGATGATGGAGTGCATCAGTGAGGAGTCCCATTGTGGTGTATGCTGTCTCATAATATATTTTTTGTATAATATTGTGAAGAAATTAAAGCATGCCTGAAACTATTTAGAGAAAAAGAATAAGTTGAAAGTATTATGTAAATTATGTGTAATTAAGAAATCAATGAAATTTACATGAATTCTTTTCAACTGATAATGCATTTTCAATTTTTCCCCCTATTTAATTATATTTTTTGTGATGTTTGAACTGAAAGTGTATCCTGGTTTATGAGCAGCTGGGTTTAGGGTTTAGTATGTATATGATTTTTTTTATTATCATGTTATCAGGGTTTATTAATTACAATGCGTAGTTTTTTATTTTAGGATGAATCATGTTACACTATGGATTAATATTTTTCGAATAGTAAAAGATTGAATTGCCATTATTAGCCGGGCATTCATGTAGATTGTAGGTGATAGCGGAAGACGATAAACAGAATAAAAATATTTTGTAAAAAAAATAAATTTTGAAATTTAATTTGCATAAATCTTTAATTTGCTGAGATACTGGTCATAACACTTTGGAACAATTACATATTATAGTACATTTTTAAAAGTAATTACAAAAATCATACATTCATAAAATAATTACAAAAATATGGCACTTCATCATATATATTTACAATACTAATACAATTAAGAGTCCTTAAATTAAGGGATTAATATTAATGGGCTGACATAGCAAATTAGTTTTCATCTTCCTTCGGTCTCTCTCTACGCCCTTACTATTTCTCTTTCTTTTCCCTTACTACTTCTCTCTCTCCTCTCGAAGCCACTCGTCGTCGTCCTCTTCCGCCGCCGCAACACCATAGTCTCTCAACTCTGACAGAAAATTGAATACGTGACTTTCAGGCTATGTTTTCAGGCTAATACGTGATTTTCTCTCTCCAACTCTCTCACAAGTGAAAGGATTCTGGTTTCTCTCTAAGGTCTGCTTCTAATTTCTGTTAATTCTCATTCTACTAAATAATTGTTAATATGATCATATATATACGCTACGTTTTCAACAGAATGGGGTATTGATTGATTGGGTTTGTGTTGTTTTTATGTTTTGTATAGAATGATTGATACAAGGAAGAAGGATGGAAAGAGGAAAAGAATCACTGAGAGTGATTCTATTAAGGACTTGAAGAAATTTGTTTGGGTTTGTGCAGTTGGATTATGATTTTGATGTTCCCGTAGTTAAGACAGAAGCTCAAGTTCATAGCCAGAAGATATTTCGAACTCAAAATTTTTTAAAGGTTTGCTAATTTAAATTTTTTATTATTATTCTTATCATATAACCTGTTTGGTTACTTCGCATTATGTTTTTGTTCTTTGTTAGCTTGTGATTCGGATACCATTTTTGTTACCTTGATTTGGTATTTTTGTTACTTTTTTATGTTGTTATGGTTATCATGTATTTGCTTAGTATACATGGTTGACTAAACTGGTTTTGGTGTACATGTTGTCTATGTATTGGTTACAATTAAAACATGTTTTGGTTACTATCATATAAATATTTGGTTACTTCTTTAGTATGTTTTTGGTTATTGTTAATTTCTAATTTGGATTCTATTTTTGTTTCCTTGAGTTGGGATTTTGGTTACTGTTTTTTGTTGTTCTGGTTTCCATGTATTTGTTTAGTATATATGGGTTGACTAAACTGTGTTTGGTCTATATGTTGTTTATGTATTGGTTACCATTAATATATGTTTTGGTTACTATATATATAAGCTGTTTTAGTTACTTCATTAGTATATTTTTTGTTGTTGTTGGCTTATGATTTGGATACCATTTTTTTTTCCTCAATTGGGATTTTGGTTACTTTTATATGTTATTTTGGTTCCAATGTATTTGCTTAGTATACATTGGTTGACTAAACTGAGTTTGGTATACTTGTTGTTTATGTGTTGGTTACCATTAAAACATGGTTTCGTTCTTATCATATAAGCTGTTTGGTTACTTCTTTAGTATATTTTTTGGTATACATGTTTTTTTGTTTTGGTGACCTTTAAATTATGTTCGTTAATATTATATATAACTATTTGTTTATCGCATAAAATGGTTTTTGTACTACATGTTGTTTATATTTTGGTCACCATTAGATTATATAATATAACTTTTTGGTTCTTCGCTTTATTATGGTATGATTAATGTTATATTATGATATAATAACTATTATTCAGGCAATCGAATGGGATGTCAGTTATTTGTTATAGTCTGTTTTGGCCTCTTGTGTAATTGTTATATTATGTTTTGGTTAGTATGCTTTTTATTTATTTGGTCACTACGTGAATCGTTTATGTTATAAATATTGTTTATATCTGGTTACTAATGACTGTGTAAATCTGATTTTGTTTATTTCCAGTTATGGGATCTTTACTATGAGGAATGCAATAGAAAATTCACTGCAAAAGTTATATATTGGTGTGACATGGAAGTCTCCAGCATTATTACCAAGAAATTGAACCCAAGTCAGTTGGAGAAGTTTAAGGCATCATTAGTTTGTGGATGATTTATTTTTGTAAATAATAAATCCAAGTCATAATAAATCATGTATTTGCTTAGTATACATTGATGTATTATTTTTGTAAATTTCTTCAAATACATTCTACAAGGGTTATGCTCTTCTAGAAAATTCATTGGAAAAGTTATGGTTACATGTACATGTGAGAGTATACATGGGTTGCCTAAACTTGGTTGGACATACAGGTTGTTTTTGTTTTGGTTACCATTAAAACATGTTCTGGTTACTTTCATATAACTATTTGGTTACTTCTTTATTATGTTTTGGTTACTGTTAATTATGGTTTGGCTATTATTATTGTGTCCTCAATGTGGGATTTCAGATACTTTTATTTTTTATTCTGGTTAATATGTAATTGTTTAGTATACATGGATTGTCTAAATTGGGTTTCATTACATGATGTTTCGCTTTTGGTTACCATTAAAACCCGCTTAAAGCTACTATCATATAATTATGTGGTTACTGTTTTATTATGTTACATTATGGTTACTGTTATTAGTAATCAGATAGTTACAAGCTTGTATCAGGACAAACATCAATTGTTAAATGTACATGTGTGAGTGTCCTATTTATCTACAAGCTTGTTAGTAACCAGATAATTATCATAGATATAGTTACAAGCTTATTAGTAACCAAATAATTATAAGCTTGTATCAAGACTGTTATAAAGTGTTAAATGTATATATTTTATTTATACCCTGTCATCATGATAGAATAAGAAACTCCAATTAAAAGTTATCATTTATATATATGATGGTCACTTATAGATCTCATATGAAAATAAAAATAGTTTAAGAGGTGCAGTTGGTAACCAACCCTGCATATAAGGGTAACCATTTTAGTTTTTGTTAGTAACCAAATAATTAAAAACTTATATCAGAATAATTATCAAGTGCTTAATGTACATGTGAGAGTTCCCATTTATCTAGCTGATGGATACTTTTAAATTACGTAGTTATAAAAGTTATTTGAAAATGGTCCATGCCAGTTGGTAACTAAATATGAATATAGAGGTAACCATTTTATTTTAGATGGGTAACCAAATTTACATAAAATATTTGAGAAACGATTACCAATTGTTCAATGTATATGTTTACTTTATATTGATAACTCATGATGGAATAAAAATTAAAATATTAATCAACATCAATTTTAGTTATCAGTACACCATCAAAAATGTTATCAACCATGTGGTTAATGGTTCTTAACAAGAAACAATTATATATTCCTCGTAAACAATTAAATTTGTTGTATTGTTTACCGGAGTCTCCATTGTATAACAACTGAATAAACATTGTAAAGTAACCAAATCAATATTAGATAAAGAACTAAATTACATAATCTTAGTAACCAGAATATAAACCACATTTTTATATACAAATTGAAGGCCTAAATGATGGAATTTGACCAAAAAGCCCTGCAGTTCACCAGCAAAACTGGTGACTTAGTTTCGTTGACCCGTTTTTAATGAAATTAGACTCCGAAAATGCCCAAATCTGACACTCCAAACTTGACAGAGATTGTCAAATTGTCACTGCAACCAAATAAACATTATTTTGTAACCAATTAAATAGTATACAACAACTAATATATATAATCAGATTAACAGTTGTATGAAGGTAACCAATGTAGTCAATAAGTAACCACCAATATAAAAGAAACAATTATAAAACACAATAACATAATAGAGTAACCAAATAAACACCTTACAGTATCTAAATACATATTATACAGTAACCAAGATATATGTAATTAGTAGCCAATATTATAAAAAATATTTTTACATTCATTTTACAACCAAAACAATCAGTAATGACTTTGTTACAAATTAAAGACTAACATGTGTATGAAGGTAACCAATATAGTTAATCAGTAACCATCAATATAAAAAAATCAGTATAAAACACAGTAATATTATGTAGTAACCATGGTAATATTACACAGTAAACAAGTCAGAATTATATACTAACCAAATCCAGATTAGACAGTAACCAAAATATATTTACTTAGTATCCATAACATAAAAGATATTTGACATGCATTTTACAGCAAAAACAAACAATATAAAAAATATCAATATGTACTTAAAGATCCAACAGTTGTAGGAAGGTAACCAATGTATTTAATAAGTAACCATCAATATAAAAAACATCAGTAGAATATACATTTAAAGTATATAGCAACCAAATAAACATTATACGAAGAACCAAATCAATAATAAATAAAGAACTCAATTTCTATGTTTTTAGTAACTGAGGATATAAAACATATTTTTACATTCATTTTGCAATCAAAACAACAAGAAATTATACTAAGCGTGGTGACCAATCAAAGAGCGAAAAATTTAAGAAAGGTAACCAATATACGAGTATATAAAGTAACTACAGGGGTAACAAATAAACATTAATTTAAAGTATACATCAACCAAATAAACATTATACAAAGAACCAAATCAATAATAAATAGTAACCGGTTTTATGTACTTAGTTACGTAATATAAAACATATTTTCATGCATTTTTAATCAAAGCAACAAGATAATCGACTTTGTGACCAATTAAAGAGCGAAAAACTTAAGAAAGGTAACCAATATACGAGTATATAGTAACCACGGGGTAACCAAATAAACATTTAAAGTATACAACAATCAAATAAATATTATACAGTAACCAAATTAATAATAAACAGTAACCAATTTATATGTACTTAGTAACCATAATATAAAACATATTTTTACATGCATTTTGAAATCAAAACAGTCAGTATACTGAAGAGAATTTGTAGAAAAAGAAGTTTGGGCGGCTTTCTGAAGAGAATTTGTAGAAAAAGAAGTTGGGTATCGAGTCATCTTTTGTAATCATTCACGTTCTATATATATATAATCCAAGAAGTTGTATACTTCAATTCTGATCATTGAATGTATTATTCTAATCTTCTGTTGATCTTGAAGTTGTTGTTGATCTTGGAGTTATTGTTGATCTTGAAGTTGTTGTTGATCTTCTCCTCTATTATCCTATCTCAGAGTTGCATCTCGTCTTCTCCGATCTTTCGTTGCTCTGTTTTTTCTGATCTCAAAGTTGCCTTTTTTCTTCATTAGCGTGATTTTTGGGAATGATTGGGTTGGAAAATTGAAAGTCAGAATCGACGCGTGTATGGAGTTAATAACGCGTAATTTTAGCAAGTTAATATTGTATTGCGTTATTTTTGTAATTATTTTGTGGATGTTATATTTTTGTAATTACTTTCTAATTGTTGTATATTAGTGTTAAGGACCCTTAACACTTTCTTGAAAAATTCAATTAATTTGATCCTTATTTTAGGCGTCAAAACGTACCTCAGGTATATATCATATGCCTTCCATCCGGTTTACAAAAATGTCGCATTTGATTTATTTTTCTTCCAGCCAATTTGCAAAATTCAAAATTTATGTATATATTATTAATTATGATTATTACAACAATTAGTATTGTAAAATACTGTTAAGTATCACACGTTCACAAAGTTATTAGTTTGAAAATTAATTAAAATAAACTTGCATTACAATTTGAATTGTTTCGCAAAGTGATCATGATCAAAATTATATTGGTTTAATTTGTTTTAATTATTAATTTTAAAATTAGTCAATTAGGACAAATAATCTTTTTGAGGAATGTAAGTGTAATACTCCACTCCTACAACGAAAGATATGTGAAAAATTTGCATGTATATAAGAAATAAAAAGTATTATTTATTGGGCAAAAAATAGTGAGAGAATCAAAGTTATATTTAATACTTAGGGTAATATTGAAAACTAAACAATTAATGATTACTTGAAATTCTCAAACGACTTATATTAAGGGACAAAAATACTTTTCTAAAATGAGTTATATGAAACAACGGAGAGACTATATTATGAGAGGGAGGGAGTAATTTATTAAGAACGCTCATGATTAGAGAATTAATAATATAAAGGACAAATTCGAAGACAAATTAATTAACGAGATGATTGTTGGGTTAAATCCATTTATTTGAACTTTTATGTTCCCAACTATAGTATACGACACCCGCCACACATATATTGTGTACAAAACTCCAAGAAAGGGCATAATTGCTCCCTATTTAATTTAAGCACATTTTGATTACTCTTTAATTAGTTCTTCACCGGCTTGGAATCATATAAAGATACTGCGTTGAATAATTAAATTAAAAGAAAGGGTTAAGAGTTTACAAAATTTTAAACCAGGTGTTTGTGCAACAAATAACCAGTAATTTTATATATTTCATATTGATACTCCCAATCTTGTTTCTTGTTATTTTTTTTGAAGCCCTGCACTTGGAAGATGACACTACAAGTAAAATAAATTCTCATAATCAACAATAAGTACATAATTATAATTACAATATCAATCAATTCATGCTAAATATTACAATAATCAATCACAGTATAACCTTACATGAAAAAGCAAACAATATTAGCCTCAAATAAATGATGAAATAACATCATACAAAAGTGGGAATCAAATTTGAAACCTAAATATTTGAGGGCCAAAATTTAAGAAAGTTATTATTCCTGCTGTGGAATGGTGAACCTACACGCCTTCTTTTTGACAGGAGATCGAGAGCAAACTATATACGTAGACTTGGACTGTCCTAACTCATACAGTCATACTTCATGAAATGCTTTATGGTTTGTTGCCAGTGGACATGATTAAATTTGTAAGAATTTAATTATCCCTTCATTTCATTACTATGATCTTTGATCAATAATGATCATAAAACCCCCCTTTATCACTTACTCTGTATAAATTTTAACCATGGGTTAATATCTCATTGGCCTTTGTTCTACTTAATTTCGTGTTGCCTTTTTCCATTTTGTATGATATAAATATTGATAATCATTAATCAAACTTTTATACTACTTTTGGATTCTAAGAATCAAGGTGAGAATGGAATGAGTACTTATTCCAATGGAATGAAAATAATTGTGTTTGGTTTTTCCATTGGAATAAATGAAAATAAATGTGTATGATTGTTCTATTGGAATAGAATGATCCATTCTCATCCCTACCAAATTTATGAATTTTATTTCTTAGATGAGGGTATGTGATGACTCGATCATTTCAATCAAGAATAAAATGAATCATTTCACTCACCATTTCATTCCCTTCTTCGCTATTCGTTCGCCAATTTCATTCACTCAATTCAAACGTAACATTAACAACTAACAACTTATTTTATGTCATTTATATCCGTGAGACAGAGAGGATTAAATTAAACATGCATGCAACCCCGAAGAACATTTTTAAAGCCGGCTTTGAACCGTTTCTTTTTGGAGACGGGTATACCGATATTAAATATTTTTGAGAAACCAATGGACATGGTAATGTGTTACTAAAAAAGTAGATATATATATATATATTATCCCTCCCTAGCTTGTTAGCTGCACCAAATACACAAGGAAAGCTGAAGCTCATTTTTAGATCATTCCAATTATGGCGTCTCAAGTTTCTTCTCTACTATGGCTTCTCACCATTAGCTTCACATATACGGCTCTTATCGGCTGCAATGGAGCCTCTGATGGGGATCAAAAGGCATAGATTTATTATGGGGACTTAGTTTTTTGATTTTTTGGTTTTCAGAACTACTCATAATAATAACATTTCTGAAGCTTCATTGCACTTATTTAATCATTGAGAAAATATAAAAGCTAATATGCATGCATGGGGTTGTTTGGTTTTACTAATAATGATCATTTTTTTTCCGGCTTGCAGGTATACATTGTCTACATGGGTGACGTTCCAAAAGCAGCTGGTTTCTCTGCAACAGCTTTTCACACTAACATGCTACGACAAGTTATGGGCAGGTTGTTTATGCATAAATCATAATCATGCAGATTCTTAAAGAGTCTCATTTATCATTTTTTTTGCCTTCAAAAAGTTTTCTTGTTTTATTGAAGTAATACAAAATGACAAGATATTCTCAAGTACCATCACAATTTCATTATCATGTCAGTCCAACTAAAAATTAACTAATTATTTTTCGGGGTAAATATGGAAAAAAAATGCAACAATTAATATTTGCAATTTTTTTTTACAAATAAGAATTTTTTGTGAAACAGCATAGGGTATATACATATATTGTTGTTTTGCATGCGAAATTAAACTCCCTCCGTCCCCAAATTAAATGATGACTTAAGTGGTAAAAAAATGTGTCCTCAAAAGTCAAAAGGATGACAAAAGTACTACATAAATTTTTATTTAGACAAAATTATCATTGACTTACTATCATAATTTACTTATCTTAATAGTCAACCAGTCACATCACTAATTTTCTCTACCAAAAATTCAATTAAATATATTAACTCTTACAAATATAAACTTATCACACTACTTGAGGACAAAGTAGATTGAGAAAAAATATACGTTCTTTCCTAATTTTTTTAATATCTTAATTTGTGTGAAATTGTACTTATGTCAATATCACATTATTTCAAACTCACGACATTAATCAATTTGCAATTAAGCCCATTCTTGCACAAAAAACAAATACCAAAATTTAGAATAAAAAAAAAAGTGAGTCAAATACATTAAACTTCGAAAAAAACGTAGAGATTATAAGGTGGCCGGTATTCATCATCTGATCACTTCTTCATTGACATGCAAAAAGCAGTAGGGCATCCGACTCTTTACTCCACAGCTACAAGAGGAGCTTCAATGGGTTTGTGGCAAAACTGACAGAGGAAGAGAGGAGGAGAATATCTAGTGAGTACTTAATTATGTATATAACTCCAAAAATGATGACATATATGAAGAAATGTGTTGTGCTTCTAGTCTGATGTTTTTGACTTTGATTCTTCAGCCATGGAAGGGGTAGTATCGGTGTTTCCTAGCACGAAGAAGCAACTCCATACAACAAGGTCATGGGATTTCATTGGCTTCCCACAAGAAGTTACACGATCAAACATCGAAAGCGACATTATTGTAGGAATGCTTGACACCGGTATCTGGCCTGAATCAAAAAGTTTCAGTGATGAAGGATTTGGTCCACCTCCAAGCAAATGGAAGGGCACTTGCCAAGCCTCAACCAATTTCACTTGCAACAAGTAAATTCCATTCTCTCACTAATATACAATTAATTACTTGCCTATGAGCAAGACTCTCCCTTTTTGGTTGAGTTGAGTACTGAACACATTTATGTGAAAAACGTGACTGTAGTTGTTAGAGCTAGTTAATTGTGGTAAACAGTCTAAAAATGATGTAGTTTTGATTATGAAGATGATGAAAAGACAATATTATCATCAGAAATATGCACCTAGCACAATGATCAGTCGGTTGTTATTAGTATGTATACATTGTTGTGTGCCTCTTTCTAACGACTTAAAACTTTTAGATGAATTGATTATTTAACAATTTTTTATATAAGGTTCTCAACACTTTGTCCCATAGGCCTTAAGTAGTTGTTTATTTTCTCGATTTTTTTTTTCTTTTTGACCTTTAATCTTTTGTGGACTTGAAATTACCAAAAGTCACTTGAAGACTATTCTTCTAATGAGAATTGGAATAATTTGTGCAGCAAAATTATAGGAGCCAAGTTCTACAGAAGTGAAGGAAATGTAGGCGCAGAAGATTTTGATTCGCCTAGGGATTCCGAAGGACATGGAACACACACCGCATCCACAGCAGCCGGAGCCTTAGTAAGCCAAGCGAGCTTATTAGGCCTTGGCTTGGGAACAGCTCGAGGAGGAGTTCCCTCTTCACGCATTGCTGTATATAAGATTTGTTGGTCTGATGGTTGTTCCGATGCTGATATTCTTGCAGCATTTGATGATGCAATTGCTGATGGAGTTGACATTATATCTCTTTCGGTAGGGGGCTCATTTCCTTCGGATTACTTTGATGATCCAATTGCCATTGGAGCTTTCCATTCCATGAAAAATGGGATCCTCACATCCAATTCTGCTGGAAATTCCGGTCCTGGCCCTGAAACAATTACAAATTTTTCGCCTTGGTCTCTCTCAGTGGCTGCTAGCACCATAGATAGAAAGTTCATTGCAAAGGTGCAGTTGAGTAACAATCAAGTTTATGAGGTGAGAAAGTCTATCCTTATTTCTAATATATTTATTTATCGGGTTTAGAGTTTGTTCGGATATCAGCATATTTAGACGCGGTAGCATTTGCTGTGTTTGAAGCTCCAAATGAAGCGTTTGCAAGTTAAATAAGTTGTATTTGAAATAAGTTGTACATACACGAATAAGATTCTGAAGACTACATTTGGATCTCTAAACACTCCATAAGCTGGTAAACGAACAAGCACTTAATTTGTGTATTTCCTTAATTATTTACCCAAACTCTTTTTACATGCATGTAGGGTGCCTCGGTAAACACTTTTGATCTCAAAGAACTTTACCCATTAGTTTATGGTGGAGATGTTCCAAATAGTGCAGCAGGCTTCACTGGAGAGGACTCTAGGTAATACTCCCTCGGTTCTAATATATATATAAGACCATTTTTTTCGTTTTGCATTTTGCATATCATTGTGTTCTTACCAGAAAATAATTGCTAAATGCAGGTACTGCTCACCAGACTCGTTGGACAAAACTTTGGTTAACGGGAAAATTGTTCTTTGTGATACATTGAATGATGGGGAGGGCGCACTTGATTCAGGTGCAATTGGTACAATAATGCAAGATGGAGGCTTCAAAGATGTTGCCTTTTCTTTCCCTTTGCCTGCATCCTATCTAAGTATAAATGATGGCCAACGAGTTTCAGTCTTCATAAATTCAACTAGGTAAAATTATGTAGTGTTATATTTATTTTTACATGAATTTGATTCAACTTTATTGATTAATCATTAACAATCTTAATGATATATACATCTAATTATTTATTTATGAAGTAAACCAACTGCGACCATTTCAAAGAGTGTTGGTGTTAAAGATACACTTGCCCCATTTGTAGTTTCCTTTTCATCAAGAGGGCCCAATCCCATTACAAGAGATATACTCAAGGTAATTAATTTATACATAATCAATTTATTGTTCATCTATAAATTCCACTTTTTTCTCTTCATAATCCGAGTTTTTTTGGGTTGTGCAGCCTGACTTGACTGCCCCTGGAGTGGACATTGTCGCGGCATGGTCAGAAGCTACCACCGTAACAGGATTACCTGGAGACAAAAGGGTAGTTCCGTACAATATAATATCCGGTACATCTATGTCTTGCCCACATGCTACTGGTGCAGCTGCTTATGTTAAATCATTTCACCCGGCATGGTCACCTGCCGCAATTAAATCTGCTCTCATGACAACTGGTAATTATCTAGCTAGCTCATCATTTCAGGGAGAACATATATAATTAGTCAAGTTAGTTTCCTGGGATTAAATGTATAATACTCCGTTATCCCTTTCTCTGTCTTATCCGGATCCACTATCCCATCCTATGCATTAATTGGTGTCAGTAATTACTATAATACTCCGTATGTGACAGATCGAGACATAGGATGAGACAGATGATTTGGACTTATAGTACAATGTGCATGCTTGCATAGATGTATTCAAGAATTAATGACTTGAAAATATAAATAAATAAAAACAATGCACCTTTTTTTTTCTCCTTTGCAGCCTCATCTTTAGGTGTAGATAAAAACACTGATGGTGAGTTCGCATACGGATCCGGTCAAATTGATCCTGCAAAAGCTGCAAACCCTGGCATAATATACGACGCAGGAGAGGCTGATTATGTGAAATTTCTATGCGGCCAAGGTTATAGCACTAAAAATTTGCAACTTGTCACTGGAGATAACACGACCACTTGTTCTGCAGCCACCAACGGAACCGTTTGGGATCTAAATTATCCCTCATTTGCTTTGTCTGCGGCGGCAACAACTTCAGTTACCCGTGTATTCCACAGGACTGTCACAAATGTTGGATCGCCGGTGTCGACTTACAAGGCCTTTGTAACTGCCCCTTCAGGACTTACGATCGCAGTGGAGCCTAGTGTTCTTTCTTTCAAATCGTTAGGGCAGAAGCAATCTTTTACCGTGACGGTTGGAGCAACTGTTGGTAGCAATGTATTGTCTGGTTCTTTAGTGTGGGATGATGGGGTGCATCAAGTGAGGAGTCCCATTGTTGCACCTGCTACTTCCTCCTAATTATCCATGCTAGGCTGTTGAATTTCAACATTTATTTTTCAAGCACCCTGCAAAATTTGATAAATGATGTGATTTAGATTAAATCTAACACATTTTTACCTTTTAATTTGTTTCTATGTAATTTTTGAATAAAACATGGTGCGCTTTGAATCAAAAATATGTTTGTATCTTCTATTAATACAATTAAATGGGGCATAACTATTGTTACATTGAATTAATCACCCAAAAAAAACCCTTAAACTTGTTAATTTTTTCCAATTTAACCATGAACTCTTTTTTTTTTTAATTAAAAACCTTCCAACTCTAATAATTAGACAAAAAAATACCCTTAAAAACTTTCCTTGTGGTTTCAACATTTTCGTATTTTGCTACTTAAGGTGTGTAGGACTGAGTGTTGTGTGGAATTAGGACAACGAAGTTGTGCTTAGGCCCAAGTTTTGAAAATTTTGTAAGTCCAACTTGTTCATTCATTATGTATTCTATTGGTGGAGGCACTGGCCCAGTAGGAATAGGTTAACTTTTTATCTATTTATGTTCATTATTTCAGTACACAACGAGGACAAGGTTTAAAGGTTAGTAGACCCCGAATCCCACTATCTCAGACTCTTCCAGTTTCTACTGCAATTACAGAACGTGCATTTTCAACTATGAGTCATGTTAAATCTGAACTTCGAAACAAGATGGAGGATGAATATCTTACAAATTCTCTTATTGTCTATATTGAAAAAGAAATTGTGAAACAGTTCAGTACAAAAATAATTATAAATAGATTTCGTGATTTGAAAGAACGTCGGGTGCAATTCTGACGAAGCTTTGATATGTTCTAAAAGACTTTTTTTGCTATGTTTTGTTGTTTTTGTCAAAGTAAATTCTATTACTATATTATGTGAACCCCCAAAATAAGTCCACACAACCCATTCTGAATCGCCAAATATACGGTACATGTAAGACCCCAACTTATTATTAATGAAATTTAATTTTCTCTATTTATTATTTTTGAAATAGTAAGGGTTGATTTGATTAATGTGGATAGTTATGGGTAAAATACGCAAATATTTCAAAATAAGTGGTTATAAAATATTCATTGTTGTCGGGGAATATTCGTTTAGTGTGGAATATTAAATCGCTTGGGAATATTAAATGCGGCCGGTAGCGACCGTATGTGGGCCCCATAACGGAAAACGATTGGATGAAGAAAACGACAAATATAAGTTGTTTAAAAATAAGCAGTAGCGTAGTCATCAATTAATCTTGTTAAAATACTAAATTGGTTAAAAACACGAAGGCGGTATTTTGCGACCAATTATTGATTCTTACGTAAAAGGCACTACTCAATAATGGTTCTGATAATTATTATTTAGTATTTTATTTTATTGATTTAATAATTCTTCGCGTTGATATTTTATATTCTTTGTTGTTTCAATAATTGTCATTACACAAGTATTTTTCATTATCGAAGCAATAATTCATATTATCTGAATAATATTATTAGATAACATTATTGGCAATGTCTAGAAAGTTCGTCTAAAAGAGATTTGGTCACCTAATCTTGGCGCCAAGAAGGAAAAATTCTTATTGGAAAGCCCCATCTTCAGGGAACCGTCAGTTTGTCGATATTGTGATTATTCAGAATATTATTTATGAATAATTAATTAATGATTCATTTGATGAGGAAAATATTAATTTTATGTGGATATAGATGGAGAAAATTTTTAATGTGACAATTGTTGAAAATTGAAATTTTATCTTTTTCTGATAAAATAATTCATTTAAATATATTATTATATTTTAATAATATAATAATGATGATATTTTTACGATAAATGTGGGATATATGAGTATATGTGGAGGAGTATTTTTTTTACCAAAAATATTTAAAGCATGTTTTATGTGTCGGTGGACCCCATTTCTTGACTAAAATTTGATTATAGCCTGTAAAATCGTCCGTTTGTGGATTTCGGTCAATTTCATTTGGAATTTGGAAAAACTTTCTTCTCAAAAGTTGTAGAGAATTGAATTTCCTATAAAAATTAGCGAGATTCGAATTTTCTCGATAAAAGGGCTATTTATTATGAATTATTGAAGTTCAAGCTTCAAATAATTGATTTTTGGAAGTTTAAAATAATTTAAATAACAAAAAACGTTTTTTTGTGCAAGTCTTGTGAGGTGGGCTGTTTGGTGGCTGAGGTTTTGAAGCAAAATAAGTGTGCGTTGGAATAAACATTATATATATTAATATTTTATTAAATTTTTCGCTTTGGTGTTGTTAAGCATTTTCTATAAATAGGGTCTTAGGTTAGAATTGAAAATCACACTTTAAATCAAGTTTTCTCTCTATATTATAGGCGTATTCTTGTGAGTATTTTGAGTATACTTTGAGTCTTCGTTGCTATCTGGTGCAAGTTCAAGTCATAGCTTATATCCGGTGTTTCAACTTAGAAATCTTGTCTTTCGAGGTAAAGGATATTTTTTTTTCAGTAATGATATTATTTCTTCAATATCATTATTTGAAATATTGATCCAAGTTTTATCAAATTTGGAACTTTTGGTGTTTGAGTTCTTATTCACGTATACTAAGACTATTCACGATATCGACAATTATTCACGAATATCACTAAGACTATTCATCGAAAAATAAAAAATTTTTTTTCGTCTAAAATATCTATTGTGGATACTAGCTTTGATTGTATCCATGTTTTGATCATTCTTGAATTTTACACCACTATGATTATATTTTGAGGTATTTTTGGACATGGATAAAACAAAGTACGAATCCTTAATCCTTGTCATTTTGTTTCATTGGATTCGTTTATTTAAAATATTTTTCATCATCCTCGGTCTTAAATGATGATATTATTGAATATCTTTGGCCCAGTAGTGCAAAGATGAATGATTTCGATGAATATCTTTGGCCGTGTAGTGTAAAGATGAGCAGTGTTTAGATGAACATGACTTAATCGATGAATATCTTCTTTCTGTAGTGCAAAGATAAATATTTGATTCCAGATATATATTGATTGATGTTACAGGGGATAAAAGATAGGCGATGAAATTTTAAATTCATACATGTAAGATAGTAGTTTGCATTCTCTCTTAACTCTTCTAATGAATTATTATTTCTATCGCAAGATATTGATTTAAAACTTGTTATCTATTGTATTCTATTAGATTTTTCCTGTTGAAGACTAATGATAATTTGTTGTATATTATCTTAGTCATAATATTCTTTCTTGGGCTAGTTGACCTCACTCTTTTCCTTTTTGTTCCATTTTTCTTCTCGTGAGGCTAAAATATAAGCGAGTCTGAAGCCGGGGTATGGAATGAAGGTTCTAGAGAGAGTTGTTTAGTAGTCCTCACCATTTTTGTAAAACAATGTATCAATAAATGTGATGAGGATTTATTTGAGTATAGATATTGTCTAGAAGATAATATTTGTATTCAAACTCACAGTTTTACTGTTGTAATAATAAAGTTGTAGTTATTTCTGTACCATGTATTGACAACTCGGAATGGGTGATGTATACCTATTTTGGGGGCGTCACAGTACAGAAATCAAATACAACTTCATTAATACAATTATTAATTGTTGTGTAAAATAAGACAAAACATTCGTTGTGAGTTTCAATACAAATAATATCATGTAGACAATATTCAAACTCAAATAAAATCCTCATTATAATTATTGTTACACTATTTTATAAAATAGTGAGGACTACTATAATAACCATCTTGGACACTTCACTCCCCGACTAGTCCCAGCTACATTCTTGCCTCCTGAGAAGAACAATGTAACTAAAAGAAAAAGGGTGAGCTCAACTAGCCCAGTAAAGAATATTATGACTAAGATAACAAATTATTCTTAGTCCTCAACAGAGAAAAATCTGATAGAATACAATAGACAACAAGTTTTAGATCAACAACTGCAGCGAAAATAATAATCCATTAGAAGAGTCAAGTAGAGAATGATGTCTACTATCTTCTATGATTTAAAAATTCATCATCAATATTTTATCCCTATAATACCAATCAATAAACATTTCACATCAACGAATTATCCATGCACTATGGGCCAAGGATATTCGTTAGTATCACCAGTGGTCATGATCATGTCAAACAACCATCCATCTATGCACTACGGGTCAAAGAGGACTTTCACCATGTAAGACCCCACCTTTTATAAATAAAGATGAATTTTCTATAAATATTATTTTTGAATATTATAAAATAAATTTGATATAATGTTATAGTTGTGGGTAATATTTATAAATTTTGCAAAGTACGCAAGTTGTTATATAATATTCGATTGGTCGGGGAATATTCGCTTTTAACAGGAATATTAGACAACGGCACAATCATTGGTGGACCCCCTAACGAAATTATTGTCGGATTGAGAAAACGACAAAAATACTTTTATGAAAATAATAATGGAAGTTTTTACTGTTAACTGTTGAAACACCCAAAGTGTTAAAAGTACGATGAATGGCTGTGGTTGCATAGTAGCACTACAGTATTGATTATTGATACTTTATATGAGAAGTCACTCGGTTTTGTTCAATTATTACTACGAAGAATTCTTTGATAGTATCTCACGTTATTTGATTCAATTATTGTCGATATTTTATATATTATTAAATCAACAATTGAGACGACGAAGTTATTAATATTATTATTTGTAATATTAACGATGTCTAGAAGTTCTGCCAAAGAGAGGTTTGGTCACCTAATTGCGCGCCAATAGGGAAAAATCCTTATTGGAAAGCCCCTCTTTCCAGGAGCGACACCGGTCGATTAATAGTGTGAATAATAATAATGATGATGAATTTTGTTTTATTAGTATTATTAATGTGATAAAATAGAAAAGCTTTTTATATAAAATAGAATACTTTTATAAAGTTATTCGTTTTATTAGACTATAAATAGAATATATCATATTCTATTATGCATAGTGTTTGCATAGTGTCTCGCATAGTGTTTGTATAGTAAAATCTTTTTATATAAAGCGTAATACTTTTATAAAGTTATTTGTTTTATTAGAAAATAATTAGAATATATTATATTTTATTATGTATAGTATTGTATAGTACTGCGTGATAGTGTTTTGCAGATAGTAAAATCTTTTTATATAAAACAAAATACTTTTATAAAGTTATTCGTTTTATTAGATTATAAATAGAATATATTATATTTTATTTAAAAGATTTTGTTTTAAATCTAGACCAAATCTGTTTAAAGTAAATCAATCCGGACCGTTCATTCATGAATTAGTTCTTATGCGGTCCATTCTTCTATAAATAGAAGTTCATTCCTTCATTATTCTTACTTAATTCTTTGAAACTCAGAGGCGTAAACTATAGAGAGAAAGAAGAAAAGTGTTCTCACATTTCACTACTTCTATATCCAAGACTCTTCTTTCTAAGGTAAGGGATATTATTTGTTGTATTCGTAAGGGTATTATTTCTTTCAGATTCATGAAGAGAAATTTCATTATTCCATTCTTTATTATTCCGTTGGAATAACATGTATACGTGCTACCCTATACTTGGTGAAATTCTTACATTATTCCATTCGTTATCATTATGTTGGAATAACTTATACATCAAGTACCGCATGCATGGTGATTTACATTATTATTCCGTTCTTTATCATTCTGTTGGAACATCCCGTCATGCGGCTTTTACGCATGACCGGTTCCATTATTTATCATTCTCGTGGAAACATCCTATACGTGCGTTTTCTGCGTGACCGTTAGATTATTTATTATTACATTGGAATAACACGTCTGCATGTGATCTCATCGCATGCCCGGTGATTTCTTTTGTTATTCCATTCGTTATTATACTCAGTTGGTTAAAGTTTTGATTTCTATACTCCATGAAATTAGTGGAATATCCTTGATATTTGCGCTTCATCCAGTATCTTTCGTGGAAATATTCTTCTAAGCATTCTTAAATTTTACTCCACAAAGAAGTATCATGTTGATAATTTAGACGCTATTGATTCTTGGAGCAAATAATTCTTGAACTTGTTTAATTGAATTCTTATATCATTGTCAATATCATCCTCATGTTTATATTTTGTTGAAAGTCATCTGTGGCCTGTAATGCATAGATGGACTTGGTATGATTATGACCAGGGATTATTCGGTATAATCATGACTGTAATGTTACAAAAGATGTGGTAAAGGTCCTCATTGGCCCGTAGTGAATTGATGGACAGTTGTTGGTATGATCATGACCATTGATGAATACACGAATATCCTTGGCCCGTAGTGCATGGATAATATGTATTTGTGATACTAATGAATATCATTGGCCGTAGTGCGAGGATGATGTGGATTATTTATTAAGCTGAGTCTCAGCGATAAAAGTGATGAAAAACCTTTTAAATCATAAAAGATAGTAGATTTTATTTTCTACTTGACTCTTCTAATGGATTGCTTGTTCCTCTGCAGTTAAACTTGATGTTTGTTATATTTTTTCAGTTTAACACTATTGAAGGCTAACGATAATTTATTCTGCATTATCTTAGTCATAATATTTCTTACTGGGCTAGTTGAGCTCACCCCTTTCTTTCAATGTTCTCTTCAAGAAATGAGAACGTAGCCGGGACGAGTCGGGGAAAGGAGTGATGGTCCGAGATGGTGTCATAGTAGTTTTCACTATTCTATAAAATAGCGTGATAATAACTGTAATGAGGACTCCATTGAGTGTGGATATTGTCTAGATGACAATATTTGTATTAAAACTCATAGCTTATATTTTGTCGTATTTTACACGACAGTTGTATAATTAAGTTTTTATTTGTATTTTATACCATGTATTTGGCGACTCAGAATAGGTGATGTATACCTATTTTGGGGGCGTCACACACCACATCATTTGTCTGTAACATTACAGGTCATGATTATACAAATACACAATTTCCGGTTATAATCATACCAATCAACAGTCCATCTATGCATGCACTATGGGCCAAAGATGACTTACCACAATATAAGCATGATGATGATGACAATGATATAAAGAAATCAATCAAGTGAGATCAAGGATAAATATTAGAGATTTATAATTCAATTTATCCAGAGTTCAAGAATGTTCAAATTGTCAACATGATAATTAATTGTGGAGTAAAATTCAAGAATGATATTCATGTATCAAAAATAATTTGGACAGAAAAGAAACCATTTTTATCGTGAATATACCATGTGAATAGTACCCGAATAAATAGTACCAAATGAATAGTACCCAAATGCAAAGTACCCCCGAATAAATAGTATCCGATTGAATAGTACCCGAATGAATAGTATCCCGTCATGCAAAGTACCCCGAATAAATAGTACCCGAGTGAATAGTACCAAATGAATAGTACCCTATCATGCAAAGTACCCCAAATAAATAGTACCCGAGTGAATAGTACCCCGAATGAAAATATTAAAATTTAATAAAAAAGTTCAGATCAATATTCCGATGAAACGATACTAGATGAAGTGTAAAATTAAACTCAAAGATATTCTACTTATTTCATGAATTATAGAAGCAATACGTACTTAATTACCATAGTAAGTTTAGATTTAGGAATATGAAAAGAAATAATATATGAAACATTAATAGATTTTCATCTGTCATGCGGTAATCCGCGTAGACAGATCTTTTCCACAAATAAAGAATGAGTTCGAAGGGTTATTCACCATGCATGCGGTAATCCGTGTAGACAGGTTATTCTCACAGATTAAAGAATGAATACGAAGGGTTATTCATAATGCATGCGGTAATCCACGTATACAGGTTACCCCCGTAGATTAATAAAGAATGAATACGAAGGGTTATTCACCATGCATGCGGTAATCCGCGTAGACAGGTTACTCGCGCAGATTAATAAAGAATGAATACGAAGGGTTATTCATCATGTATGTGGTAATCCGTATAGACAGGTTACTCCCGTAGATTATTAAAGAATGAATACAAAAAATAATATCCCTTACGAATATTGAACAAAAATAATATCCCTTACGAGTACAAAAGAAATGATATCTCATATAAGTATGAAAGAATATACGAAACTACAAATGGATTTTTACCCGTCATGAGGTAATCAGCGTAGACAGATCTTTTTCACAAATAAAGAATGAATACGAAGGGTTATTCACCATGCATGCGGTAATTCGTGTAGACATGTTATTCCCACAAATTAAAGAATGAATACAAAGGGTTATTCACCATGCATGCGGTAATCCGCATAAACAGGTTACTCCCGCGGATTAATAAAGAATGAATACGAAGGGTTATTCACTATATATGCATGCGGTAATCCGCGTAGACAGGTTGTAAAACCCCAATTTTTTATTAATAAAGATTTAATTTTCTCTAAATGTTATTTTGAATAATAAGGTGTGAATTTAATATAATGCTATAGTTATGGGTGATATGTGCAAATTTTGCAAAGTAAATAAGTTATCATAAAATATTCATTTGGTCCGGGAATATTTTTTTTGTCGGAGAATATTCATATGACGACACAATCATTGGTGGACCCCACAACGGAATTATTGTCGGATATAGAAAGCAACATAAATAACCTTTTTATAAA
Organism: Panax ginseng; assembly: GCA_020205605.1. Lineage (NCBI taxonomy): Eukaryota > Viridiplantae > Streptophyta > Magnoliopsida > Apiales > Araliaceae > Panax > Panax ginseng. The sequence goes on along the minus strand of CM035136.1, from coordinate 18,971,840 downwards.
AATAACGGCAAAACTTTTACCATTAAACTATTGAAATACCCGGTGATAAAAGTACAGTAATACGCGTGGTTGCACAGTAGCACACTGTATTGCACAGTATCTCTGATTATTGATACTTACTTAAGAAGTCACTCAGTTTTATTCAATTATTACCATAGTAGTTGCTACATAGTATCTCATATTATTAATTCAATTATTGTTATAGTATCATATGCACAATATTTTATATTATTAAATCAATAATTGAGACGACACAGTTATTCATATTATTATTTGCATTATTGATAATGTTTAGAAATTTCTATCGATGAAAGGAGTTAGGTTATTTAATTGCGCGCTAATAAGGAGAAGTCCTTATCGAAAAGCCCCCTTTTCTCGGAATGATCTGGTTGTCAATATTATGAGTTATAATATTGATGATGAATAATTGTTGAAAGATTAAAAAATATGTTTATTGAAGATAAGTGATTTGTGGTAAATATTTATTCAATTTTTGATATAATTGAAAATAGAGGGGTTGTCATGAAGTATTTGTTGTAAGTTTGGCTTATTACATGGACCACCACTTATTTATTTTTCAAAATCGCCGGTAGAAAGTTGTCTCAGTTTTGTTTTATTATTATTATAATAGTAATAAAATAAAAAACTTTTTATATAAAATAGAATAATTTTTATATTATATATAAAGTTATTTATTTTATTAGATTATAAATAGAATATATTATATTTTATTTAAATTTTTTATTTTATTAGAATATTTTATTGCACGGTAATGAATAGTAAAATCAAATTTTCTACGAATTCGCCGAATTTGTCCGCCCGTGAATTCCTTTACTGTGCGTCCATGATTATATTTAAATAGTGATTTACCATCAGAGAATTCTTCTTCTATAATATTGTGCGTATTTCTTTCTAGTATAAGGATACTTTGAATGTAATAAATAGTGCAAATTTTCTTCAAGAATATCTCCGCTATACTAGTCAGATTTACTCTCCTACTAAGGTAAGGGGTATTATTTATTTCATATTCGTAAGAGATATTATCTTTCGTATTCGTAAGAAATATTATTTTCGTTCAATATTCGTAAGAAATATTATTTTCGTTCAATATTCGTAAGGGATATTAATATTCGTAAGGAATATTATTTTCATTCAATATTCGTAAGGGATATTATTTTCGTTTAATATTCGTAAGAAATATTATTTTCTTCCATACTCTATAGTATATAAGTAATATTATTTCGTTTAATATTCTTAAATCTACACTTATTTTGATAAGTATTGCTTCTGTAATCCCTGAAATTAGTAGAATATCCTTGAATTTTGAGCTTCATCTAATATCGTTTCATTGGATTAATATTGGTCTGAACTTTCTATTAAATTTTAATATTTTCATTTGGGGTACTATTCACGGGGTACTATTCACTCGGGTTCTATTCATTCAGATACTATTCACGGAGTATTATTCATGAGTACTATTCATACGGTACTATTCATGAGTACTATTCACAATAGAATTTAATTTTTAATTCTGTCCAAATTATTTTTGATACATGAATATCATTCTTAAATTTTACTCCACAATTAGTTATCATGTTGACAATTTGGACATTTTTGAAATCTGGAAAAATTAAATTATAAATCTCTAATATTTATCCTAGATCTTACTTAATTGATTCTTTATATCATTGTCATCATCCTCATGCTTATATTTTGATGAAAGTCGTCTTTGGCCCGTAGTGCATAGATAGAATGTTGATTGGTATACTTATGACCATGAATTGTATATTGGTATAATCATGACCTGTAATATTACAGACAAATGATGTGGTGAAAGTCCTCTTTGGCCCGTAGTGCATATATGGACAGTTGTTTGGCATGATCATGACCATTGGTGATACTAACGAATATCCTTGACCCGTAGTGCATGGATAATTTGATGATGTGAAATATTTATTGAGTTGTGTTAAGGATAAAATATTGATGATGAACTAAAAAAATCATAGAAGATAGTAGACATCATGATCTACTTAACTCTTCTAATGGATTGTTTATTCCGTTGTAGTTGTTGATCTAAAATTTGTTGTCTATTGTATTCTATCAGATTTTTCTCTGTTGAAGACTAAGGATAATTTCTTTGTTGAAGACTAAGGATAACTTATTGTCTATGGAGTGATGGTCCAAGATGGTTGCTATAGTAGTCATCACTATTCTATAAAATAGTGTGATAATAATTGTAATGAGAATTTTACTTTAATTTGGATATTGTCTATGAGATAATATTTGTATATTAAAACTCACTGCTTATGTTATGTCGTATTTTTCACTACAATTAATAGTTGTATTTGATTTTTGTAACATGTATTTGGCGACTCAGAATTTGTTGTGTGGACCTATTTTGGAAGTGTCACAGTTGGTATCAGAGCTTAGGGATATATCTCTGGTGGAGATCTAGGATTAGAACTAGGAGGGGAGAGACGAGTAAAACATTTGCTAGTGTGTCCTACCTAAGCTTATTTGTTATATAATTGGTCAATCATAATATAAAGATAATATGTGGCCTTTCAATTTCTTAACCCTTGTTTTATAGCAGTGTTTGAGAATGACATCTAAAAATTTTGAGATAAGCAATGGAGCACATGCGACCATTGAGTCATCGCCAATATCAATAACTAGGATAATGTGCAACAGGAAGGCAATAATCCTCATGAGAACAACAACACCGGCCAAATGACGAACGATGGTATATATGTTTAGGATCTTTCTATAATTCATGTAACACCAAATGAGAGAGACTCCTGTTCAAAATACAAGTGGAAACAATGGCAACTCACGGCTGGTCACTGCTAAGAAATTAAAGGAGTTAGGACCGCCGTAGTTTTTGGGAAAGCCAGAGCCACTTAAGACAGAGGCATGGATTAAGCAGATCACCAAGATATTTGATATCTTGGGATGCACAGAAGAACAAAATATTCCCTTTGCCACCTTTATGGTGCGTGGAGAAGCAGATTACTGGTGGGAATCAATAAAACGTACTCATATTTCCGCACTGAAGATGTCTTGGGAGAAGTTCCAGGAATTGTTCAATGACAAGTATTTTCCAAAAAGAATTCGTCACATGAAGGAGGTGGAATTCATCAAACTAGAACAGAACAACATGACTGTATCGCAATACGAGGCAAAATTTTTAGAGTTATCTTGGTTTGCATCCCATTTGGTAGATAATGAGGAGCTAATGACACGAATTTTTCTGCAATGTTTGAAGCCTGAAATTCATCAATACCTCATTTCTCATAAACTTTGTTTGTATTCAGATGTTGTGAATAAGGCTCAGTTATTGGAGCGCGATAATGAGATAGTTCAACCAAAAGAAAATGACCAATAACATGATAATAATCGTACCAGTGGCAACGGCCATAGGAATAATGATAACCATCGTGGAGGAAATTATCATGCCAGAAATGATAACCACTTCGGTGGTTATCATGGCCAAGATAATAGGAGTGGTGAACTAAGTGGGAACAACTTTAAGAAGAGAAGATTCAACAATGACGGAAAAACATCGGCAGCAGCACCAGCACCCATTTCTAAGGAAGGAGAACGACCACCGGTCGTATGCTACAAATACGGACATGAGGGACACATCAATTCAAACTGTACGCAACAACCCAAAGTGTGTTTCAATTGCGGAAAGGAATGTCACTTAGCTCGATTTTGTCATGCAGCGAAGTTAGACTTTGTGACAAAAGAGGTACTTTTTTCTAAAAACGTTACGTGATTCCTCTCAGAAAAAGTAACTCTTTTGTGAGAACTTCCCATCTGAGGAATTCAGAGTAGTGAAAAACTGTCTATTTCATAGATTGGACCCATATCAGTCGATGATTCACTCTTAAAAGAGAAGTGGTCGCTCGTTCATATAGAAGGTTTGCTGAACCTGGAACTTTATTCAACAGCTTAATGGTCATCCTTCGAGATGTTGTCATCTGTTATGATTGAACAATGATGAATGTCTGAAGTAATTCAATTACTCAATTCGAGTATGAGACACAAACAGGAACTACGACCAATACTTTTTTATTTATGTCGAGGAACCAATTAATTGAAGTATTAGTTGCATGCGACTGCTATGTCAAATCCGGCGTACAAGGAAGTCCTTGACTTTTCTTCCAGTAGTCATTATTCTTGGGCGATGATTAAGGTATATGTTTTACATTATAACATGAAGTTAATTTCCATCTAATTGTGATAAGTTATCTTTTAGTAAGCTAGTGCACACTTCATATTTTTCCAATTTCACTACTACAAAACAGTAAATAGACAACGCGGAAAAAACGTTGTGATTTCAGTCAGAAAAACGTCGTGGTTAAGGGTGTTGTCTATTTGACACCCTTACACAACGTTTTTAAAACGTTGTAGTTAAGCCAATACACAACGTTTTTTAGGGAAAAAATGTTGTAGATTTATTTTTCAAAAATTAGCAAATGCTTAAAAACGTTGTAGAAGGTATGATTTCATAACGTTTTTTTGGATAAAAACGTTGTTGTTTAGTATATCAGACAACGTTTAGACACATTTACACAACGTTTTAAAAATGTTGTAGATTAAAAAAAAAATTTGTGGTTCACCTATATTACCAATGCACCTGCAATATGCTAATGCCATGATATATAGCTAAAATTACAAAGAATATTAATACCATACAAAACGTTTACATCCCAATAATTCTTTGTAAAGCCAATTACAAAAAATATTAATACCATATAATACATTTACATCTCAATAATATCAAACTATCCATACATCTCAAATTCACTTTTGAGATAAACAATAGTAATCCTGTTAATTTATAGCTGAAAAGTGGGGAAATACAATTGAACTTTGTCAACAACAAAAAAGGAAGCATTACAGTTTCATGCCCTAAGAGTCCACACACCTTTAGAGAGATATTATCTTCAAATGCAGTATAACTTAAAAAGAGAGCTGCAAAATACAATGTAGTAAAGGCTTAGGAAAGGACAAGTTGAGCTTAAAGCACCACTACTGAAAAGCTTATTAGCATGGACAGGATGTTTGAATTCCACTTCGTTTTCTCTAGAGAAAAAAAGGAGATAAGAGATCCTAATCAAAATCAACACCCAGGCAGCTTTTAGTTTATTTATTACTGCAAATATTTCCAATGTTGCCTTTCTTAAGTTTCAGTAATTCATACCCCAATTAATTTTTTCCTTGCAAGCATTTCTACTGATGTCTAATAAAGAGAGTTTTAAATTGATAAAAGTCTGGTAGTTAGAATCCTCCGCCATTTTCTATTTATCAAACAGGAAGAAAGGATTTTATGATACAAGTCCAACTTTAATCTCTGTAAATTCCTAATGATTTTATTCACACATGATATTATGATAACAATGTTAGAAACAAAAAAAATTTACCAGTAGTCTTCCTGTCAGCTCTTATCATTGCTTCCACATTAGAAACTAAAGCTGAGATCACCTCCTCTTTCCCTGCATCATCAGATGGAATGGGCACAACACCTACAATTCCTTGCACCACATCTTCCTCTACCTACAAGAAGAACATTGAAATATTATATGTTCTGTGTTTGGACTTCAGTTAACACACAAAATTAGAACACATTCTGCACCACGAACCATTAGTGTTGTAAGTAGTCTAATCTTGTTTGCACAAATTCTCAACTATTGCTTGTGAGATGAATAGAAAAATTAAGTAATGCACAACAGGACAACATTTCAGTAATGAAACATCACAACATGAAAATTGCATAAACTACTAAACTAGTGAATCCATGGAGGAGGGAAATGTCTATTATACTGTGTAGTGAAGCACCAGAAAGTGCACTACGGACATCAAGTTCCAAAGAAAATATAAAGCACCATATAGAAGGATAGCTTACACTGTGAACTCTGAACCTAATCTGCAGTCAAACACCTGAATTAACATTCCTTTCAACATCAAAAATGTTAATTAATTTTCGAGGCCAAAAGCATAACTTTAACCTCATCTGTTCCATCTATGGGATAGTTTTCATCATTAAACTCCCATATCCAGCTGACTTGATTCCTGAGAGAAATTCGAACACAAAGGTCATGATACATAAATATTAACAAAGGATTTGAACGGGTCTCCTATAAAAATAATTCTATTTGCAAAAATTTTAGATGATGTGAATAAAAAACTCACTTGTTTCCTGGGTCTGGCTCAGAATGGGAAGGGTACTCACTTCCCTGTCAAACAAGAGAATGGAGATTAGTAATAGAAGAAATCATGTCCAGAATTTTAAAGGAAGAAAAACCTGATTCCAGCTTTACCTCGTGATCCTGGACCATACAAAGGGTCAACTCATGTAGTATAAAGATAAATTGAAGGCATCAAAGTTAAATTAATCAAACAAATGAGGCTACAGCTGTATTTACCATTGTAAAAGCACCATGATCTTGTCCCACTGATCTTTCTAAAGTTAAATCTGCACCAAAACAAGTAAATAAGTTGCTTAAACTATTGAAGGAGGGCGAGATGAAAAACAGCATAAGTCATAAATAGTACCCATAAAGGATGCATGGACAAAATCATTTTGAAGGCTGCATTGGCATCTCATATTACCACATGAATGGCATTTGGAAGCAGCCGTGCTCAACGGAGGTATTGTACTGGCTGAGCCACAAATACTTCTGTTACCACTAACTGTGCTTATAAGACACATTGTCAATTAGCTCCTATAAAGAGCCATAAAGCAGAAAAGTACCTGTGACTCAACTCCATACCTTTATGAGAAACCTTCCCTAGCGGGCACCTGCTATTTTGCATAAGTTTTGCAGGCTCCACCTGTGACCAAATAATATACATGTGAACAAGACCATAAAAAGTAATAAGTATACCAGGAGAAAGCAGTAGGGTGGTAATACCTTCTAGAAGGACCGCTTGGTCTGAGATTTGATGAGCCAGGACACAAGGAGTTAACGTAATCAGACCTTTAAGAATTGAGATTAAAAATTAATTAAAACAACATTAATCGATTCAAACAATGCACAGTCAAATGTTTACGAACATTTTCATAAGCGACTTGAGTGAACAAAATTGAGTGAATAAAATCTTAAAGGAATACGAGCTCATTAAAAATTGCATATTAGAGCCTTCTTCTGCCACCATTTTATGTAGATATCTGCTGGAAGCATCACTCTTTGCAGCCAAATCAAGTATCAGTTCAATATTATGACTATAGAATAGAACTGGGCTAGTTGAGCATCACTATTTTCTTATAAGTTCAATATCATATATGTTACTCAGGTAACAACTCATATAAGAAAATAGAACTGGTTATAAAACACAGCAGCCAAATCAAGTATCAACAGTTTTTAAATCGATCATCTTTGAGCTCAATTTCTCATTGTAATTCACTTAATTACTGGATCAATGAATATATTTCAAAAATGAGCATTTTATGGAAATGATTGCAACAGATGGCAAACAAAATAATTATTACACAGATTCATCTATGTAAGACAAAAAATTCTCATCACATCAAATTTTTAGGATATCAAGTCTCCAGATTTCAGATTATTCTACTAATTAAAAAACTTTTAATCCAATAGTCATTCCAGAGATGGCCATCCATGATCCATCAACTATAACTATATATAAGAACATAAGAAAATATCTAACACAACCTGTAATTGTCCTATATTATCAAAGAGATGGTCAATATGAAAGAATAGCATGGTCAATATTCTCTGGCACTGCCTGCTACCAAGAAGAAGGAATAGCATGAGATCAGAAAAGTGTCAGTTCTACACTTGTATCATCTGTGGGCCAAATGCAGGGAAAACAAACAAACAACTTGCTAGAAGACTGATAAAATGCAGCAATAGTACCACTTTGACAACAATATTGACAATATAAATAACTTCTGAAGCGAACCAACAAATGTTGAATTTTGACCCAAACAAAGACCAAATGCATCCAAAAATCCTCCTACACATTACCATTTGTTGCACACACTAATTTTTCTTTTGTAAAAAACGTATTATCATAAGTTACCAAATGTCTTTAAACATTATTAGCTTAATTCACAGCTTACCAAAAGCATTAAGCTGCTCTCCTTCAGTGTATAACAACATTTTGATAAGAGTCCCTCGATAGCAGCCAAAAGTCCCTGTCTCACCTTTTTGGTTGGATGAACACAAAGCTATAAAAATATGAATATTAGCAATTGGAGATTATCAAGCGGGGGGAGGATTTAGCAATTGAATTATAAGACTAATAAGAGGAACAGTTGTAATGAAAATTATACTCCTTCGTCTAGTGTAAAAATCTTTTTGTGAACTGAAAGTGTATAAATGTATAATACAGATACATAATATAGATTGAGAGATGGGAAGTGAAATTAATAAACCTGAACTCAACATAACGGTGGAAGGAGTCAAGAGCCCAACCCTTATTCCGGTCAGCAGCCATCACCAAGAACGAAATCAAACAGAAGGCAAATCCAAAAACCCTAAACCCTAACGCCGCCTTCTTCACCGCTCTTTCACTTCTCGTTCTCCCGATAGTCGAAGAAAGCGACCTCAGTGGCCTCGTCCCAGTAGTACTTACTCCTCCGCCCCGACCTTCCACCGCACCGCTGAAGTCGTCTCCGGTAGCAAGAACCGATATATTCACCGCCGCCACTAATTCAACCGGAGGAAGAGAAGGAACGAAAAACTCACTTGGAGAAGGAAACTGAAGCTCTGCAAACTGACGAGCACAAAGATAAAAGAACGAAACTAACGAGCCTTGGAGAGAAAAAGATTGTCTTTTTAATTTTAAGCATTCAGTAGCTCCGTGTTTTATATGATAGACAACGTTTTTTTTTAAAAAAAGTTATCTAATTAAAATCAAAAAAATGCCCTTTTAAATAGACAACGTTTTTGCATATATATCTACAACGTTTTTTTAAAAAACGTTGTAAAAAAAAAATACCACAACGTTTACAACGTTTTTATAAAAAATGTTGTGATTTAAGTGTTATCTATTTAGTATTTTGTAGTAGTGTTTGTTATATATATTTTGAGGATACTTCTTTCTGGATTCAAATTTAAGACAATGATAGTTAATCACAGATCCATAGTATACTTTCATGATAGAGATTGTGATATAAACTATTTGCCAAGAATTAAAATGCTGATATTTGGTTACAAAACATTCATTCAAAAAAAGTCGGTCTTAAGGATGCTATAGTTGAGTTATTGATAGAGTATGTTCTCTCTTTTATTTATTTTAATTAAATCATTGTCATTATATTTTTTTAATACATTTATTTTGTTTATTTAATTATTAATTAATTTTTTATTATATTTTATGATATTATATTATTTAAATTAATAAATTTAAGGAATGTAAATAAGTTAATGAATTTATTTCATTTTATGTTATATAATGTTATGTTATGATATGTTATGATATATTATTTTATTTTATATTATATTATATTATACAAAGTAATATAAATTTATGTTATTATATTATTTTTGTTTTTATTTAATAGCGTAAAACTAAGTAAATTAATGCTACTTAATTTATTTTAATTAGTATTGGGAAACTAAGTAATATTAACTAAGTAAATACTACTTAGTTGATATAAATTTAGTAGTGAAAACTAAGTAAATGCTACTTAATTAGTTGATTTTAGTAGGGAAAATTAAGTAAACTAAGGAAATTTATTTTTTTATTTTCTTTACTTTACTTTGTATTATTTTTTGTTATATTATTTATTTTATTTATATGTTATTATATTTAATTTAATTTAGTTTAATATTTAAGTTATTTATTTTAGTAATATTATATAATAATTGACATTATATTATTTTAATTATAATTTATATCTAACCACTATAATCAACTTACAAATTATACCATAAGTTTATACACTAGGATAAAAAAAACTCAAATTGAAGCAATTATCTCATTCAATACACTAAGATAAACCTCAATATCAAATTATGAACATGCATGCCCTGAAATTGCACAAATTAAAGCCAAATTAAAACTAAATATCACATTTTTATTATATAATCAACATGCTAGCTATCATTTCATAAATCAAACACAAATTCAAACTAAATAATCAAATCAAACTCATATAAACACATAAGTATGCAATATATGTAATTCAAAATCAAACCCAAATTGAACACTATATATAAATGGAAGACATAGATCGATACATACCTACATTAGGTAATTGGCGGCGACAGGCGTCTGGCAAACGAGCAGCGGCGGTCGGCGGTGACATGGGCGTGGTGCTTCTCCTTCTTCCCTCTTTCTCTACTTCTTTTCCTTTCTTTCTGCAGCTTCTGGTAGACGATCAAGAGTTGATCTATTTTAAAACGATTAGCGACCGCGTTGTGCGACCGCATGCGATCGCTGATTTTAATTGACTTGACGGTCAGACTACCGAGAAAGTCAAAAAGATCTACGACCACAATAAGCGACCGAAAGCGGTCGTTGATTAAAGACGGCAAATATGCGCCAAAATTAAAGGCGACAAATTCAAATTAGCGATCATGTAGCGAAGGCATGGCGGTCGCTAATATCAAATAGCGACTAATTTGGATACCCGTCGCTAATAGCGGTCGCTAATACTATCATTAGCGACCGAATGTGGCACTTGCAGAAACTTTTGGTCGCTGATAGACCACTTTCTTGTAGTGACAATTCTAAAATATTATATATTATGGAACGAAAAAAATAGATATTGTACGTTTTATTTTGAATCTTAGAGAAAGAATGTTGAATTACTTAATTTGCGCGCGATAAAAACGCATGCAAGCATTTTTCTCCATGAAAGTTGTCACTGTAATTTTGAGAATATAAGAAATAGAATATGGCATCTACTTTTGATTAAATATATAAATTTTGGAATCTTGAATCAATTGAAATAATCGCCTTACTTTTTTGTATTTGACATGTGAAATGAGTGGGAATTGAAATAATATTCTAAATCCGGAAATCTCCATAGAACTAATCCCTGAGCTGGTGGCCGTATTAATCAAGTTCTTGATTATATTAGGAATTAATTGGACCTGATAATCTTCATTCAAAGTATATAGAAAGAATATATGAAGATTTGATCCAACTTGTTTTAGTCCACCACTCTAGAATCTTGAACATTTCTGTCGGTCCCTTATTCTTTTAGGTTCTTAATTAATTTCCTGCAAGAAAAATGCCATTTCAAGGAATCGAAATCTACGTTCCTTGACTATCTAACAAGCTAACCCTAGCCTTCAATCATTCTTCCTTATCTTAAAATGCTTACTCCCTCTGCATGCATGTGTATCTTTTGAAAAACGTTACCAAATCATTTTTATAATTTATAGTGCGGATTTATCATATAAAGAAAAGAGAAAACTATTTAAATATATACTACCTCCGTTTTATATTATAATATTATTATTAACTTTTGAAAGTTAATTTGAGACGTGATTTACAAATTTAAAATTGAGATATTGATTCATCGAAAATTAAGAAATATTAAATATTACAACGAGTAATATTTTTTAAATAATTTACAATATTCATCTTTACATGGGACTAAAATTAATAAAAAAATTGTCAATTTTGAATTTCAAAATTTCTTAAATTGACTTTAAACTGTCAATAAATAAAGATCTTATAATTTAAAATGGAGAGAGTATTCTTTTTGAAACCCTATTTTTAAAAGGATATCCTTAATTAATTAATTAGTGCATGAATAATAACTTTGTTAACAAGTATCACAACTTCGACCTGAAGATCATATATATAAGGTCTCATTAGATACAAACTCGCGCGTTGCGGCGGGATTATTTAATTTTTTAATAATAAATATAATAAATGTGTACGTATAATTAATAAATTAAAATATAATAAAAAGATTGTAGATTGTTGTGTGATGATCAAATTTTACACAAAAAAACAAATGAATACGGGTAGTAGTGAGAGTTTACCGGTCTGTGCATTACACTCTAAGTATGTGACTATTGCTTTTATGCTAGTCGCAAAGTAAGTGATCTCGACTTGTGGACAAATCTCACTAAAGTGAAAGTTTCTCCTATCCATTGCAATCCCATACGGTCTGTGCCTAGTATCTTTAATCTTATGGCCCATCTTAAGGCCATATACAGCAGGGGTTGAGAGGGAACATAAATTACTGCCGTGGTTTAACATCTTCCCACGAACTTCAAATTTTCATCACAAAGCTTCAGCATGAAAATCATCTTGGACATCATCAATGTCATAAAGGACATCCTTAAGTTTTTCTAACCAATCTCTCACCTCATGATTATTTAAACTTGCTTTTCTGCGTCAAAAGAATTCGCTTTGATTGTGGACAGTGTGTTCTTCAATGTTGTTAGGTCACTTTCAACTCCCCATGCCTATTTGTAATATTTAAATTATTAAAAGACTCCCTCCATTTTTAAAAAGGTGACTAAGGTACACTTTTTTTATTATTTCAAAATAATGAAATAAAGTATATAAACTAAGGATAAATATGTCATTTAATAGGGTCTATTACTATAAAAAAAAATTATAAATACTCATTGTTTTATATTATTTTGTGGGGCCACTAAGAATAAATTTGAATTTTATATATATATATATATATATATATAAATTTATATTCAAGTTATTTTTCTTGTTTTTATGCAGCTTTTGCCGAACTTTCCAATTCAGATCAATGGAGATCATACAGTCAATAGGTGCAGGAAATGGGGATCTTTTGAGATCAAGTACTTGGTTGGATTGATTGAACATACTAATGTTTACAAAGATAACGGATTGTGGTAGGCAAATATCTTAAGTCAATTGAAATCTACATAACCATCGTGATGTACCAGTGTAGATTCTGTCCAAAGGACGTCGCCATTAAATACTAAGCCCATTACCACGAACATAGTAAAAATGGCTGAAAAACATAATAACCTACACAAGCCCGATATCATATTCATATGAGATTTTAATCAATTTTTGTATCCATAGAAAATGGAAAAATAACACTCAAAGATAACCACCACATCACTTAAAATCATACAAATATGTTTCATTTGAGAATTAAAAAAAACACAACTGAATTCAGAAAAAAAAAATCATAGCCATCGCCTTTAAAGCACCAATCACTGCCACTACCAGTAATGCTACACACCTTCGAATTGCCTAAACTGCTCAAAGTAATACTGACGATACCATTCTTAGTCCCAATATCACGATCATGCCTAGCATCATCTTTCTCAATTTCAACTGGTGGGAAGGTACTCTCTGGCATCTCATCACCAATATGTTAACATCCTCATCCCCATCTCCTTTTCTAATTTTCTTCGCCCCATCATTTTTGTCATTAACTGGAGCCTGCGTAGCAATTCCAAAATCATAATTAGCAAAACAATCTAGTACCTATAAATGTAGCCAATTTGAAGAATAAGCGACTAACAATACCTCATCAGTGTCGGTTGTGGCCATGGGAGCTGCTGAATTATTCCCCATAAGAGCTTGTCTTTTTGTTTTGCTCACCAACTTCTTCCAATTTGTCACGAATCTATCGAGCTCCCAAAGAGTCTCAGTGTCCAGTGCTTCAATATCGAGCTCAATTTCATCACTTTCCTGTGTCAATTGCAAGTTCATCTTCCTTAATATTAAACACATTAGAGGAGTAAATAGTCCAAACCCCAATAGTACTCGCAAACAAACATAACGTCTAAACCTTATAATTTAAACCAAAAACATGAGTGAACCATCAATTGAAAGGAAGTACATGAAAACATTAGGTAAAAAAGAAGAACGTATATTCCAACAATTAGGATTAGATATATTAGCCATTAACTAATAACTGTATTAGGATGCAAGTTCACTAAATAATTGAACTCACTAAAAGAAGCCAAGAAGCTGAAGAAGTGCTGAGTAGTAAAGGAATTCAAGCACAGTTAGGGATCCAATAAGTGTGGTTTTCCTTTCAACAAATCCCTGTGAAGTTTCAAGAGAATACAATGTCAATTTTGTAATCCACAAAATAATACTCTAATAACAATTAAATCAACAAACTGTATCCCCACTGTGAAAACCAAGCGTTGAGTGTCGAGCACAATCTTCCATCCAGAAATTTAAAATAAGTAAAATGTGACTTTTATTTATTGGAAAGAGCCACTCAAAACATAGCAGTAAAAGAATGCATCTTAGTGTCATAAAGAAACATAGCAGTTTTCTATCAACTACGTACCAATTTTTCTGTTTAAAATGTTGGAATCTGGTAGGAATACAACCATAATGAGCCTTAACATAAGTATCAACCTCATAGCAAGTAAAATAAAGAACAATGTTATAGAAATGATGCATCTGCAAAAATAACAGTTATTCAATTATGTAGCAAATGTGGACGCAAAAGTGAATGTGGCCAAATAACAAACTGGGGCCAACCAAATTCCTTACCATGTATACCGCTTGAAGCATTTGAACAAACATCATGGCTCTTACATGTTTCCACAATCTTTGGTCCCTTGGCAGCAGAATCATTGTCTACAGTCAAGTATCATTTTAATAAGAAATATCAATTCTTATATGTTGCATGTTGGATTCTGTAAACTTTCCCCATACAACATGAAAATTTCCCACTAAACTTTCCCCACACTAAACTTACCAGACATATAGGGTTATTGCACCGCCTATTCAGCACACGTGATTTAATTTCATCACTAGTTCAAAATAAACTAATTTTTTAACGTAGAATACGTATATTGTAATGAGTTCTAACGTAAGGATTATATGATATATTTTCTTGTATAAATGAGATTCCAAACCACAATACATCACAAAATAGTTGCCAGCACTATTAAGCCTTATTTAAGGAGTCCATAAAGTATTAGACCAATATTTGGATCACAACTGTTAAGGCTAGAAGTTAAAAATGTGATTTTCGCAGTGCTAGAGGTATCAAGTGAGATGTATTAATATATTGGTGAATAGCTCGCTTAGAAGAGATATAGATGTGTTTCAAAATATTTGACGTTTACGGATAATAAATTCTGCAATCATTCAGTTTTCATTGAAGCTAGTCTCATAATTGATTTTACTTTAAGCTTACAGAGTGTCTCATCCCTTTATAAGAATGAATTCTTCCAAATTTGATCATGTTTCACTCAAGATATCATTCTCAAATTCTAGCAAAAATATCTAACAAATTGCCATAAGGTCTGCTTCTGATGAAAAGAATGTAAAACATTAGCAAATCCATTAACAGATATATATTTGGTATAATAGATTTTCATATACATCAACAATGCAAAAAATCATGGATAAAAATAACTTAAACAAAATAAGGTATAAGGACTAACAAATTTTAATAAAATCACATACCTCATGAATAAGTTTCTTTCTTCTACCTTTGGACTCGATAGGAAAGTGTCTAAGCATAAAGAATAACCTGAGAGCATCCAAAATGAGAATCCATACACTATTCATCCCTCCACCAGCCACAAAAACTACAATGAGATTGAAAACCCTAGCTTTTTATCAAAATCTAGTAAAAAAAACGATCTTGAAAGCCCACAGCTCAACTCAAGTCAATAAATAATATTGTATAGCCATAATACATATATCTATATAAAAAATAAATAAAAACAATGCGATTAGCCGATTACAATATGCATTTGTTTAAGATGTATAGGTAAAGTTTGTAGTTTAATGTAAGCAATTTGAAAGTACTATCAGGTTTTCACGACAACCTTCGTTTAGTTATTCAAATAAAATTTTTTTATAGCTTATTCCATTCACATGGAGGCAATAGAAGTACTTAAACGAAATGCTAACGAATTGACATAAATTAATTTAAATTGAATTAGTTTCTAAGAACATAATACAAAAGTTCCACTTACAATTACATAATCCCAAGTAGTGACTGTAATATATAAGATAATAATTCTCTAAGAAAGTCCCCCAAAATAAGAAAATACAATGGTGTAGTAATCCAATTTAAAATAAGATTAATGATAACCTTTTTGCTGGTAGAGGACACACTCAAACAAAAAAAACACACTTACTTCTTGCAATCAATCTACCTTAGTTGATTTCAAGTTAATCTTCTAGTGGGTTTTGCATTTTGCAACAGCCTAACTTTTTTTACAAACCAAAAGAGGTACTTACTTCTTTCCCTCATAAGTTCATAAGTGAACCCACTGAATATTAACTCCTAATTCAACAAATATATGTGGGTACATATCCACATAAATCATTAAAAATCAGCCAGACAAATTAAAAAATTAAAATAAAATTTAGCCAAACAAATTAAAATCAATCAGTTCAACACCAAACAGAATAAAACTAAAAGGGGTATCATATCATAGCCAAAACATGAGAGAGAGAGAGAGAAATCAAAGGGTATATATACAAAATGTCGAAAGCTTAAACCCTACAAAATCACGTATCACTTATCAAAGAAAGTTGAGAGCTTTGTGGTTTTGCAGCCTGCTCTGTGTTGAAAACACAGAAAAATTGTTCGGCATAGCGAACTACAAGCCCTAGAAATGGCAATCGACGCTGATAGAAAATCCAAGAAGAAGAATAAGAATACAAAGAATGAAGGCTAAGCACAAGCGGAGGCTTGAAGAGACTTAGTTTGAGGCTGTTATAGAGACCAAAAGGAGAAGAAAATAAGAGGAAAGAGGAAAAGAAGAAACCTTTAATGCGCCTCGGCGCAGATAAATAATAAAGATCTACTACTGAAGAAGAATAAGCAAAAGTTAGGGAGGATTTTATCCTTTGGGGCCGTTTGAAAGAATTTGAACGAATATGGAATTAATTTAGTTGCGATATTTGAATATATAATCCCAGATTTAGGGGAATTAGGGGGAATGAAATTAGATTTTTTACGATCTCAGATGTTATGTTAGATGAGCATTTTTGTAAAGGTAGTTAGGAGCATTTTTGCATTTGTTATATATATATAAAATATTATATTGATCAATTGTATAGTATTTTATTAGATTAGTTAATATAATATTTTTATAATTAATATAATAAAAATTATATAAACTTATTATGGTGATTCTTCGTTATAACTGGATTCTTCATTGTTCAAGTTATATGAAGATCATGACAATTTATTATGAAGCTATTAGATATCATTATACTTGTTTTATTGACATATCATTATCCTAATATCGTTCATGTATATATTATCAATACATCAACTTTAACTTGGTAAAATTTGATATATTTATTTATAAAATGACAAATTTTAAATTTTGTATATATACTTATTACAAATGTATATTGGTGATATTATAGAGAGTAAAGTAACTATATCTAAAGAACATCGTGTCACTTTTTGATTTAAAAATAATTAATAATGTATTTTTAACTTAAACAGTAAGTCAAAAAAATCAATTATGTCTACGATCGTAGAGTCTCAAAACCTTACTATTGAAACCCAAACTGTAAATACATATATTCTTTCTACTTCAAATACTTGTACAAATTTACCTTCAACTTCTTATACACATACGTACCACTTATCAAAGAAAGTTGAGGGCTTTGTGGTTTTGCAGCCTGCTCTGTGTTGAAAACACAGTAAACTTATTCGGCATAGCGAACTACAAGCCCTAGAAATGGCAATCGACGCTGATAGAAAATCCAAGAAGAAGAATAAGAATACAGCAGCTGAAGGCGAGCACAAGCGGAGGCTTGAAGAGACTTAGTTTGAGGCTATTGTAGAGACCAAAAAGGAGAAGAAAAATAAGAGGAAAGAGGAAAAAGAAAGAAACCTTTAATGCGTCTGAGCAGATAAGTTACAGTACTAAGAAGAAGAATAAGCAAAAGTTAGGGAGGATTTTATTCTTTGGGGCCGTTTGAAAGAATTTGAACGAATATGGAATGAATTTAGTTGCGATATTTGAATATATAATCCCAGATTTAGGGGAATTAGGGGAATGAAATTAGATTTTTTACGATCTCAGATGTTATGTTAGATGAGCATTTTTGTAAAGGTAGTTAGGAGCATTAAATAAGATAGACAGATGTTGAATTTGTAGAAAGACAGATGTCAAAATATTATGTTATGTACTGTGATTTAGTATATATAGATTCTTAATTATCACATCTTCTACGCGACATTTAAATAAACACGTTAGACATAAATAATAAAATTATATATTCAAAATTAACGAGAGGAGTGTATATGTTTGTGTTTGTTTTATTCGTACCCTTATAGAGTTATAGTGAAGAATAAGAACTTCATTTATCAATAGATAATGGTAAATACATAAAAATTATAGTTAAAAAAACCAAGAGAAAACACAGCAAGGCATTACTCAGCCCACAATATATACTCCAACTTCGAAAACTGCCAATATAGGCTAAACCTAAGTCCTAACCGCTACCAATAAGACACTAAAAGAGACATATTTAAAGATTAAATGACAAAATTATACTTGAATTTATCATTTTGTCGAGATATAATAACTGATTTTATAATAATATCGCGAAAGGAATTTACTAAATTGTCAAATTTAAAATGAAAACATCATACACACAAATGCAAACTAGAGTTTTGCATTTTAGTCGTAATTAAAATACTAAGATTTGTACTACAAACATACAACCACTAACACTGTACCTAGCCCAAACATTAGATTATGTATTGTAGATTTCTTTAGTTAATTACTAGATACAAACCTGCGCGTTGCGGCGAGATTATTTAAATTTTTAATAATAAATGTGTGCGTACAATTAATATATTAAAATATAATAAGAAGATAGTACATTATTGTGTGATGATCAAATTTGACACAAAAAAATAAATGAATATACATTATAGGGGGTAGTGGTGAGAGTTTACCGGTTTGTGCATTACATTCTAAGTATGTGACTATTGCTTTTAAGCTAGTCGCAAATTAAGTGACCTCAATTTGTGGATAAATCATTTTTTCTACTCTTCCTTTTTTTCTATTTCAGTCCCATCTTTGCTTGATTAGTGCCAACAATATATCATCAGCTCATAGATTTCTAAATAGTTATATTGTGGAGTTGAGGGAAGAAAGACTAATTCTACAACATGGTGTTTATGGAGTTGAGGCTAGAAATAAGTAAGGTGGCACTAAGACTGTATTTAGGTGCTAACTTTTCAACTTGTGAAATATAGAGATTAATGTCCAAATCTCCTCCTACGTATGACTGTTTAAAACCAAGAGGCCTGAATTCATACAGGTCAATATCTCACATGGCACTTATGATAAAAATGAAGATCATAAAAAACTTGGATGCTCATACCCTGTCTTGCATCTCTTGCTTGATCTCCTCCAATTTTGGCCTCATAAGCTGCACAAGGTAAGAAACTCACTAAAGACATACTAATCTTCAAATGAAAAAAATATTAAACCAAAAGAAGCAGGGCCAAGCAATGAATAATGATGGAGCATAAATATCAAAGCATATGAAACAATAACTGAGTAAATATCCACAGAAAATGTAGCTCGACGGAATTCATATAACGACTTAAACAAAATGAAGTGAAATATTTTCTAAACTAAAAAATCAACCCTATGAAGCTAAATAACTAAATCATAATGAACATCTTGAAAACAAAACCTAATTTTACTATCTGATCCATTTTAGGCTCAAGTTATCCCAAGTCGCTATAAACTCTTCAGTTTCTGAAATTATAACTTAATCCCCAACACAATTAATGGAAATTCGGAATTATACATGTCTGTATCCATTTTCTATTCGTCCTGTATCGAAAGAGTAATCATCCCGAGGTCCCAACATTATACAATTTAGCTTTGATCATATTTTCTATACTTATAAATA
Organism: Panax ginseng; assembly: GCA_020205605.1. NCBI lineage: Eukaryota > Viridiplantae > Streptophyta > Magnoliopsida > Apiales > Araliaceae > Panax > Panax ginseng. The sequence goes on along the minus strand of CM035136.1, from coordinate 18,952,016 downwards.
TAACAGATAAGTATCCAAGCTATCCATGCTTCATTGTCCATACGAACTTCTTTAAAGGGAATTTCCATTGCAACTGCTATGATGTAATTAATTGAGAAGAAGCAGGTGGATCTTTTATTCTTTTTGGTGTTTTAAATTCAAATAACAATGATAAGTAATGTTGGTCCCAAGTATGGAGATTGGAACTAAAGACCAACAAAATCAAGTAGTTAAATGAAAATGGAATATAAAAAAAGAGACACATTGTGCCTAATTTGGGTTTTGTTCAGTTATCCATATAGGAGTATTTGTTTTCCTTTTTCAGTCTCATCAAGGATTTAGAGAGAGTGACGTTTGAGTCTGTTTTCCAAGCTGGTTTTTAGAGCAACACAAGCAAGTCTTCTCTATTTGTAGTTTAGTTGTCCTCCTCAGCAGTCTGCACAAGCAGTTTGATGTGGGTAAGGAGGCAGTACTCCTCTGGTGGATCAGTTTGCTCTGTGTGAGGATATGCATCAGGTTCGGTGTGCAGTAAATTTTACTTCAACAACAATTATTTAGAGAATGGTGTACTTTAATGAAGTTCTGATAAATCCGTCCACAATCCACATTGTGATTGACTGCTTAAAGTTGTCAACAAATGGTGCTAACCAAGAAACATAATTTGCAATAAAGAACAGCAGATGCTAAAATAAGAAAAAAACAGAAGAAGTTACCGTCAGCTTTGTCGTAGCTTTGAGCTGATATATCTATGTAGTTTTAATTTTCGTTACTTGGGATATATTGATAATACACAAAACTCCAGTACCCTAGTGAGAGCGAGAAGTTACTTTTGATTTACAACAACACAAGTGGTAATTTCTTTGACGGACTCATATCACGTAGTTGATTAACAACATAATTGAGCTACAACAAAAGAGGACCCATTAAAAACCGTGGCTGGGGATAGCAATCTACAGGATGTTGGGGATAGCAATCTACAGGAAGTGTTTGAAATAATTTGAATGAATAATTTGCAGAAATAATTTGAATAATTTGTACCAATCTCCTTTGGGTTGAGTTTGAAATAATTTGAATGAATATGGAATTAAATTAGTTGCCATTTTTGAATTTTAAAAATATTATCCCAGATTTAGGGGATTTGAGAAACAAATTTAGGTTTTTTACTGTATCATACGTATCTGTATAAAATTAATAGGAACATTAATTAGGATTGACAGGTGTTTAATTTGTAGAAGGACATATGTCAAAATAACATGTCATGTATTGTGTTTTAGTATATATAAATTATAAGAAACAATTAAATTTATTGCAAATTTATTTGGTTAAAGATTATTTGGTTAAATTATTAGGATGCCAAACTGAATATGGTGTATTAATTATTCGGTTAAGACTATGAAAAATAATGTCTGAAGTATTAAAGTTAAAAATTAATTTATATCAGGAGTGAAAGTGGGTGTAGACTATTTTTATTGATTGATATATACAATCTAAGCCAAAGTTGACTTGACGCCAAAATTATTCACTTTTAACTATTTAATTATACTAGCTTAAGCTCTCGAAGTGTATATATATATATATATATATATATATATATATATATATATATATATATATATATATACAGATTTTCTATGCGGATGGTCTGCATGCGGACCATTTTTAACGACAGATAAAATTGTCGCACTACTACAAAACAGTAAATAGATAACGTGAAAAAAACGTTGTGGTTTCAATCAGAAAAACGTCGTGGTTAAGGGTGTCATCTATTTGACATCCTGACACAACGTTTTTAAAACGTTGTAGTTAGACACATTATACAACGTTTTTTGACTAAAAATGTTGTAGTTTAATATATCAAATAATGTTTAGGCACATTTACACAACGTTTATAATGTGTCATCTATTTAGACAAATTTATATAACGTTTTTAAAACGTTGTAGTGTGACTTAAAAATGTTGTAATACATGCACATAACATTTATTTTTAAATATCGACCATAGAAAGCAACAACAAACAACGTTTAAACCAATTTATACAATGTTTAGAAGGTGTCATTTATAATTATACAAATATACAATATTTTTAAAATATTATAGATAAAAAAAAAAGATTGTGGTTCACCTACATTACCAATGCACCTGCAATATGCTAATGTCATTATATATAGCTAAAAGGTCTAAATTCTCATTTAAATTTAAAGCCAAAATATATCAACCATTTAAAATACATCCCAATAATATCATTTGTTTACAGTTTCAAATTACTACATCCACAAAATATATACCAAACTATCCATATATGCATCTCAAATTCACTTTTCAATATAAATATAAATGAACATGTTACATAGCACTGTAGAAACTAGAAATGAATCTGATCATGAAAAGAAACATTTATGTCAATGTAAAAACAAAAAAAATAATCAAATTTTGAGAAGACAAAACAACTCTGCATTAAGAAATCAAATTGCTCCAGGAAACACCTGTCCATCTTGTTCACAGTCAAGACAGGTTGAATCCTTTCTCCAAGGGCTTATCTGAGAAATGTTTCTGTTTGGACACATACACCTTCAATGCAATCAACCAGGACAAGTGCTCCATCAATAATACGCAAAGCTGCTGTAACCTCTGAATCATAGCATATACCAAAAATAATTGATTCACTACAAATAAAAGATACCAACAGTGAAATGATTTACCAGCAGCAAGGAGGATTTAAGGATTACCTCAATTTCTTTGTAAATTTGCTGCAAAAGACCCCAAACAACAGACCCTAAACAACAAGGAGGATTTAAAGATTTCTGCATTTGTGAAATTTGGTGTTTCCAGCAGCAAGTAGGATTTAAAGATTTCTGCATTTGTGAAATTTGTAAATCTTACCATAGAGGAGCTCTATCAGTTCAAAACCAGAGGTGCATATATAAAAAGAAAGTAAAAGCCTGGCAACTAAGAAAAGTCAATGACTATAAGATCTTTGACAGAAGAATAAACCACTGAAAATCTGAAGAGAATAGTATTACTGCAATGAGTGAGGAACAGATACTGATAGTAAGATTTACTACTCCACTTCCAAGAAAAATATGAAGGTTTTAAAATAACAAAAAGAAGTATGATTCTTAACTTTGTACATGGAAAGTGTAAGACCTTGAATTTTATGAAATGAAAGTATTCAATTTTCTTATAATTATTATGTTATTTAGTAAATGGTTAAATTGATAAAGGTTAAAGTTAAGGGTGATATTTGAAAATTTTGCAAAGTAAGTAAGTTGATATAAAATATTCGTTGTGTCGGGGAATATTCGATTGGTCGGGGAATATTCGTTTTAACAGGAAATATTCGTACGACGACACAATCATTGGTGGACCCCACAACGGAAGTATTGTCGTAGTTAGAAAATGACAGAAATATCTTTTTATAAAATAACGGCGAAAGTTTTACCATTAAACTGTTGAACTACCCGGTAGTAAAGGTAAAGTAATACGCGTGGTTGCATAATAGCACACGATATTGATTATTTATGCTTACGTGAGAAGTCACTCAGTTATACTCAATTATTACAACGAGAATTGCTTTGATAATATCTCTCATATTATTGATTCAATTATTGTCACAAAGATCATCTGATAATATTTTATATTATTAAATCAATAATTGAGACGAAAAAGTTATTCATATTATTATTTGCAATATTGACAATGTCTAGAAAGTTCTATCAAGGAGAGGTTTGGTCACCTAATTGCGCGTCAATAGGGAGAAATCCTTATCGGAAAGCCTCCTTTTTCCTGGGAATGATCTGGTTGTTAAATATTGTGAGTTATAATATTAATAATGAATAAGTTTATGTTGATTACAGATGAAATTGATAGTTCTATTGTGTTGGGATTATTAGTGTTGGTGGAAATCGACATTTATTTCGATAATAATTGATGTCTTGAGGTTATATTGACCAATCGGGTAATTAATCGGATAAATGAGCAATTAATTGCTATTAATTCACATGCTTATAACTATTTGTTCACATGTGTATACTATTGATTCACATGAATGTACTATTAGGGGAGATGGTGCAAGATTGATAATACTTGTATGACTAAATTAAAAATGGAGGTATAGATGAAGGTACTATACTGTAATTATTTTTTTCACATGTATAGAACTATTGATTCACATGATTGTACTATTGATTCACATGATGTACTATTAGGGGAGGTGGTGCAAGTTTGATAATACTTGCAGGACTAAATTAAAAATGAAGGAAAAGATGAAGGTATTATACTGTAATATTTCAAGCCCCAAAACGTGGAATTATCGAAACTATATTTTCCTATAAATAGAAGCTCATTCTTCCTTCATTCTCACCAATTCACTAAGACTCACAAGAGCAATTATAGAGAGAAGTTATAGAGAAAAAGAAGAAGAAGTTTGCTACTTCTTTATTACATTAAAGATCCAAATTTCTTACGAGGTAAGGAGTATTATTTATTTCATATTCAAGAGAAATTATTTTTCGTATTCAGTATGAATATTATTTTCGTTTAATATTAAGTAAAGGGTATTATTTCTTTTCGTATTCACGAAGAGAGTTATTTTCTTTCAATACTCGTAAGAGTTGTTATTCCATTCTTTATTATTACGTTGGAATAACTCCGTCTCACGTGGACTACCGTATCCATGGTGAAATTCTTTCATTATTACATTCTTTATTATTCATTGAATAACATTTATACTGCAGCATCACCGTATTATGGTGAAATTCTTCTGTTATTCCATTCTTTATTATTCTGTTGGAATAACCTGTCTACGCGGACTACCGCATGCACAATGACCCTTCGTATTCATTCTTTATTAAATTGTGGAAATGATCTGTCTACGTGGATTAACGCATGGCGGGTGAAAATCCATTTGGAGTTTCGTATATTCTATTATACTCGTATGAGATATCATTTCTTTTGTACTCGTCATGGAATATTGTTTTCTTTTTTATTTTCCTTTTATGAGTACTATTCATCGAGTAATGAGTTACTATTTACGAGTTACTATTTACCCGATTACTATTCACTCGAATATTATTCACTCGGGTATTCAGAACACTTTTTGTGCTAGAGTACTATTCACGGGTTACTATTCACCCCGTTATTATTTACTAGAATATTATTCACTCGGGTATTTGGGGCACTTTTCATGCCAGGGTACTATTCACGAGCTATTATTCTCGAAGTACTATTCACCCAAAAAATATATTTCTTTTCTGTCCAAATTATTTTTGATACATGAATATTATTCTTGAATTTTACTCCACAAAGCAGTATCATGTTGACAATTTGGATATTCTTAAACTCTGGATAAATTTAAAGTTTTTAATATTTATCCTTGATTTCGTTTGATTAATGCTTATATCATTGTCATCATTCTCATGCTTATATTGTGATGAAAGTCATCTTTGGCTTACATGCATAGATGGACTGTTGATTGGTATGATTATGACCAGGGATCATTCGGTATAATCATGATCGTAATGTTGCAAATGATGTGGTAAAAGTTCATATTGGCCCGTTGTGCATTGATGGATAGTTTTTGGTATGATCATGACTATGGGTTCTCTTCGGCCAAGTGTGCAAAGATGAATTATTTTATGGCGTGATCATGACCGTTGATGAAAACACGATTATCCTTGGCCCGTAGTGCATGGATAATTCGTGGTCGTAATACTAATTAATGAATATCATTGGCCTGTAGTGCATGGATAATTTGGTGATGTGGATTATTTATTGTGCTGAGTCTCAACGATATAATATTGATAATAAACTTTTAATTCGTAGAAGATAGTAGATATCATGCTCTACTTGACTCTTCTAAAATACAGTTGCATGTCTTTGGCATGTAGTGCAAGGATGAACTGTTAATGAATATCTTTGGCCCATAGTGCAAAGATGAATTTATTAGTATGATTATGAACATGAACTGTGATTTGGTATAACCATGATCTTTGATATTTCAGGTAAAGACAGGTGATGAAAATTATCTTCGTCCTGGGTGCGAAGAGGAATTTTGAACCACAATTATGATTATGAGTTATTAACATGATTATGGACAGTAATTTTTGATTGATGTTACAGTGATAAAATATTGTTGGTGGACTTTTAACATGGAGAAGATAATAGACGTTATGGTCTATTTGACTCTTCTAATGGATTGCTCGTTCACCGCAACTGACTATGGTTGAAAAGTTTTATCATCTACCATATGTTCTAAATCTCTCGATTTATTATCGATGAAGGCTATTGATAATTTAATTATCTTTAGTCATGATATTCTTTACTGGGCTAGTTGTGCTCACCCTTTTGCTTCACAATTCCTTTCAGGTAATAAGAGTGTGGCTGGGTCAAGAGCGGAGGTAATGAGGGATTAATCGGTGGTCTATAATGTTGAGGTTCTCCTTAAACAAAGATGGAAATAATTTTATTGAGAACTTTAGATAAGTGTGTTGTATTTTTATACGACATTTAATAATTATATTTGGTGAATCAAATAGGCTGAGGCGAACCCAACTTTGGAAGGGTGTTTTGCCACTATCATACGAGATGTCTAATGACATACGACTTCGTGTTATTATAAGACAGGATTGTGCACATCCACTTTCTGAGTATATCTACGAGCACTACCTATATAATCTTGGAGTTTGGTTGAAGTATAATTCTCAAATAGAGACAATGGAGATAATTATATGTCAAGAGAAGACTCACCATTAGAAAGAACATGATAGTAATCTGCTCTTTTTTTTGGGGACTATTGGGTCAACCAAAGATAATTCTCGAGTCATATGATATTTATCATAACTTAGATGCATGGCCTCCCATGTACGAAGGTTTCCTTGAGCATTTTCCAAAGATTTTAATTTCTAAAACAATTATTGATTGTACTTTTATGTAAAGTACCATTGTAAGGTGTTGTGGTCGAGGCACCATGAGAGTTACATATATTTTTATTAAAACTCATAGCTTATGTGTTGTTGTACTCTGCACGATAGTTCAACAGTTATATAAATGAAGTTTGTATTTCATTTCTGTAGTGTGATATCTGGCGACTTAGAATGGGTCGTGTGAACCTATTTTGGGGGCGTCACAGAAAGACTCTGCAGCAGTAAATAAATTAGTGTGTCCCCGTGTTTATATTAGTAATGGACATTCTAAATTCAACACAGAAGCTAAATTAGTTAATCCATCAGTCTGCATAGACAACCAAAAGTTACCAAGTCAGAAACTGATGAATTATAAGGTGCTTGAAGCAGTGACATGTGTAATTCTTCATAAAGTTTCAACATTAATACATAACAAACATGATGCATATAATAGATGTATAAACCCACATAGATAAAAGTAATTCTACATCAATCCAAAAAGAGGAAATACTGGATGAAGAATCTAACCCCAAATACATCCAAAGAGTCAACAATTGCCTTTGATGGCTTTCCTTGTCCTGCAATAAATCATATATGACGCCCCAAAAATTTGGTTCAACATCACCTATTTTGGGTCGCCAGATACATGGTACAGAATACAAATACAATCTTAAATATACAACTGTCGTGTATAATACGACAAGACATATGCTGTGAGTTTTAATAAGAATATTGTCATCTAGACAATATCCACACTCAATGGGTCCTCATTACATTTATTGTCAGACTATTTCACAGAATAGTGAGGACTACTAATGCTATCATCTGGACCATCACTCCGCTCTCCCACTAGTCCCAACCACGTTCTCATTTCTGAAGAGAGCAATGAAAGAAAAGGGTGAGCTCAACTAGCCCAAAGAAGAAATATTATGACTAAGATAATGCGAGAATAAATTATCGTTAGCCTTCAACGATGTTAAAGCGATACAATATAACAAACATCAAGTTTAACTGCAGAGGAACAAGCAATCCATTAGAAGAGTCAAGTAGAACATAATGTCTACTATCTCCTCTAGATCAAAAGTCCATCGTTGATATTTTATTCCTGTAATACTCATCAACAGTTCTTTGTTATACTCAAGAAAAATAGAACTTTCATCACTTGTCTTCACCTGAACCACCAAAGATGTTAGTTAAATTCACAATTTATATTTATAATAATGTGAATTAACAGTTCTTTCTTGCCACAAAGGCTTAATAAAATATTTACTCAATATCTTTACCCCAAAGGCTGAAGATATTCAAATGTAATAACAATGATCATACCAATCAGTTGTCTATCTTTGCACTACGGGCCAAAGATATTCAACTATAAAACCAATGGTCATGATTATACCAATCAATTGTTTGTCAGTGCACTACGGCCAAAGACATTCAACTGTTAACTAATGATCATGCTAATCACATCATTGAATTATCCATGCACTACGGCCAAGGATATTCGTTAGTATCACTAGTGGTCATGATCATGTCATACACATGTTCATCTTCGCACTACGGATCAAAGCTATCAAACAACAGATCATCTTTGCACTACAGGCCAAAGACATACAACTGTAAAACCAATAACCAACAATATAATAAAGAATGAAATAATAAAAGAATTTCACCATGTATGCAAGATTGCATGTAGATAAAAGTTATTCCAACATAATAATAAAGAATGGAATAATGGAAGAATTTCACCATGCGTGCGTAATCCGCGTATAAAAGTTATTCCCAATGTAATAATAAATAATGGAACTAGGTCCCATTAAAAACGCATACATATGATATATTCGGCGTAATAATAAATAATGGAACCAGTCCCACAAGACGCGCTTACGTATATGATATTCGGCGAATAATAAAGAATGGAATAACAATGAAATCACCATGCATGTGATAGATCGCTGAGTACATGTTATTCCAATGTAATAATTAAAGAATGTAATAATGAGAAGAATTCACCAAATGCGGCGAATCAGATTAACAAAGTTATTCCAACAAAATAATAAGAAATGGAATAACAACCCTTACGAAAGTATTGAAAGAAAATAACTCTCTTCATGAATACGAAAGAATAATACCCCTTACGAAAGTACAACAAATAATATCCCTTACGAGTACAACAAATAATATCCCTTACGAAAGTACAACAAGTAATATCCCTTACTTAGTACAACAAGTAATATCCCTTACCTTGTAAGAAACCGGATATTGGAGTAAGTGAAGTAACATAATACTTTTCTCTTTCTCTCTATAGTTTCTCTCTAGAGTTTCAATGAATTCGTAAGAAATAATGAAGGAATGAGCTTCTATTTATAGGATAATGGATCGCATAAGAACTAATTCATGAACAGTCAAGATTGATTTACTTTTAATCTGGACTATCCATATTTAAAGCAAAATCTTTTAAATAAAATATAATATATTCTATTTATAATCTAATAAAATGAATAACTTTATAAAAGTATTCGCTTTTATATAAAAGATTTTACTACGCAAAACACTATGCAAAGACTACGCAACACTACGCATAATAAAATATAATATATTCTATTTATAAAATAACTTTTTAAAATATTCTGCTTTTATATAAAAGATTTTATTATGCAAAATACTATGCGATAATAGAATATAATATATTCTATTTATGAATAACTTTATAAAAGTATTATGTTTTATATAAAAAATTTTACTATTAAAACTTTAAACCAACGATCCATACCGATTTATTATTATAATTTCAACCAACTTTGAAAAATTAAGATATCTCCTCATGGAATAATATTGTACCCAAAAATGATTTAGAATCAAAAAAGAAATATATTTTTAAAGTGAATAAGACTTCAAGTGAATAAGACTTGGGAATAAGACCGTGAATAAGACTCGACACAAAAAGTGTCCCAAATACCCGAGTGAACAATATTAGAGTGAATAATAATCCGGTGAATGAAAGATCCCGTGAATAAGAACTCGTGAATAAGACTCAATACCTAAAAAATACCCCAAATAATTCGAAGTGAATAATATTCGGTGTGAATAGTAATTTAGGTGAATAAGAACTAGTGAAATATAAGAACTCGTGAATAGTACTCTGACACAAAAAGTGCCCCAAATACTCGAGTGAACAATAATAGAGTAAATTGTGAGACCCCAGATTTTATAAATAAAGATTTAAATTTCCCGAAATATTTTTTTTATATTATGGTGTGGATTTGATATAATGTTATAGTTGTAGGTAGTATTTATAAATTTTGCAAAGTATGCAAGTTGTCATATTATATTCGATTGGTCGTGGAATATTCTTTGGTCGAAAAATATCCGCACGACTAAGACAATCATTGGTGGACCCCACAATGTAAATTATTATTTGATTGAAAATGACAAAAATATGTTATTGAAAATAACTACGGAAGTTTTACCGAATTGATCATTGTTGAATTACTCAGTAGTAAAGTACAAGAATACGCCATGTTAGCGTTGATAAGAAAGCACACCAGATTGATTATTGATATTTATGTGAGAAGTCACCCGCTTTTTATTCAATTATTGTTACTGATAGTTCAATACGATAAGATCTCACATTATTTGATTCCATTATTGTTGATTTATAAGTTTTGTTTTATTCAGATTATTAACGTAATAAAATGAAACATCTTTTATATAAAACAAAATACTTTATTAAAGTTATTCTATAAATGTAATATATTATATTCTATTATGCATAGTATTTTGCATAGTAAAATCTTTTTATATAAAATGTAATACTTTATTAAAGTTATTCTATAAATAGAATATACTATATTTTATTACGCATAGTATTTGCATAAGTGCTCAGATAAGTGTTTGATATAGTAAAAGTCTTTTATATAAAATAGAATATATTTTATTTTATTTAAAAGATTTTGCTTTAAATATGGGACCGCCGATTAAAGTAAATCAATCAACTGCTCATGGATTAGTTACTTATGCATTCCATTTTCCTATAAAATAAGCTCATTCCTTCATTATTTTCATTTAATTCAATCGAACTCTAGAGAGAGACTATGAGAGATAGAAGAAAAGTTTTTTCGCTACTTCACTACTCTTATATCAAGTATTATTTTACTACAGTAAGGGATATTATTATTTTGTATTCAAGAAGAGAACTATCGTTATTCCATTTCTTTATTGTTTCGTTGGAATAACTCAGTATACGCTGATCTACCATATACTTGGTGACATTCTTCTATTATTCATCTTTACTATTCGTTGAAATATCCACATCATGCGCTTTTACTTAGGACCGATTCCGCTTTTATTATTCTCGCTGGAATATCTTGTTCATGCGTTTACGACTGGATCGATTCCGCCTTTTATTATTCTCGTTGGAATATCCCGTCTGTATATATACTGACCTGGTTCCATTTTTATTATTCCGTCTTTTATTATTCGCCGGAATATCCTCGTCTCGTATATACGGACCGGTTCCATCATTTATTATTCCGCATTTATTATTCTGTTGGAACATCCGTCGATGTGAATTTCACCGACCGGTTCGTATTATTATTATCTCGTTGAATAATCGCCTATGGCAAGTACCGCATGCATGGTGATATCTTTTGTTATTCCATTCGGCAGATTATACTCATTGATTAAAATTTTGACTTTATACTCCATGAAATTAGTGGAATATCCTCGATATTTGCGCTTCATCCAAAGATTTTCATGGAAATATTCTTCCGAGCATTCTTGAATTTTACTCTACAAAGCAAAGATCATGTCGACAATTTGGACGTTATTGGTTCATGGATAAATTAATTCTTGAACTTGTTTTATTGAATTCTTATATCATTGTCATCATCCTCATGTTTATATTATTTTGAAAGTCATCTCGTATTCTGTAGTGCATAGATGGACTTGGTATGATTATTACCGAGGATTATGCGCGGTGTAATCATGACCGTAATGTTACAAATGATGTGAAAATTAGAAGTCCTCATTGGTTCAAGTGCATTGATGGGACGCTTTTTGGTATGATTATGGCTATGGATTCTCTTCGCCAAGTGGAGCAAAGATGAATTGTTTTATGTCACGATCGTGGACCGTTGATGATGAAAACAAGATTATCTTTGGCGTAGTAAGGCATGGATAATTCGTGGTCGTCGGATACTAAAGAATATCCTTGGCTTCAAAGCAGGATGATTTAATGATGTGGATTATTTATCGAATCGAGTCTTAGCGATAAAAGTGATGAAAACTTTTTAAATCATAAAAGATAGTAGATTTCATTCTCTACTTGACTCTTTTAATGGATTGCTTGTTCATTGCAGCTTAAACTTGATGTCTATTGTATTTTATCGGTTTAACATTGTTGGAGGCTAATGATAATTTATTCGCATTATCTTAGTCATAATATTTCTTCGGGCTAGTTGAGCTCACCCTTTCTTTCACCGTCTTCTTCGTGAAATGAGAATATAAATTGGACGAAGTCTGGGAACTGAGTGATGGTCCCGAGGATAAGATTAGTAGTCCTCACTATTTTGTGAAATAGTGTGATAATAATTGTATTGAGGACTCCTTTTGAGTTTGTATAATCTCTAGTAGACAATAATTGTATTCAAACTCACGTTTTATGTTTTGTCGTATTGCATACTGCCATGCTTGTATTAGTAAGTTGTATTTGAATTACGTACTATGTATATCATGCACCCAAGATGGGTGATGTATACCTAATTTTGGGGGCGCTATATAAATAAGAATTGGGTATTTTATGATAACTTGTCTACTTTGAAAAATTTTCACATATCACCCTTAACTTTAAACTTTTATCAATTTAACTATTTACCAAAATAGAAAAATTGAATACTTTTATTTCATAAAAATTCGGTCTCACATCATAGTTCGATTTTTTGTCATTGGCGGCGGCATATGAAATGACAATATCGAATTTAGCAAAAGCAAATACTAGAGCTAAGAATAACAAAGATATGGAAGTCCTAACACTCAAGCTACTTACTCAATACTAATGGCAATATAATCAGTAACATAAAGCCAAGCTCACCAACAAAGGAGCGATTCTATCGCATGAATCCAAAGACCTAGTAATCGCACCAAAAGAAAGGGTGAATAAGAGACCTCCCTCAACTGTCCGACTCAGATTTGTAAATAATGTATTTTTGATGGCTCGTAAGTGATAATTCAGACTTAACCTGCAGATCACGCCAAAGCTTGGGTTTGCAGATAGTAAAAAGATGAAAACCCCAAGAAGTGAGAGATGTACTACTAAAAAGAAAGACAAATAGCCAACATTGTATCAAGAGGAAATAATAAGCAAAGCAAGTGCAGTATATAACGAAACCAAGACTATACTTTTGGTGACCGCACGTCCCACAAATCCCATCCATTAAACAAAAAGAACCTAGTATTATGTGTTCATTATGGATCTAAAGAGAAATTGTCCATGAAAGCATTCCCATATTTCTTTTTCGCTCACTTATTGCTTCGCTTATTTCGGGTCCTTTTTCTTTTAAATAAAACATAACACTAGAAATACATGTATCGCTAGAAATGAATCAATGATTCGTGAATAAACTATGCCTGAATACAAACATATTTGTTATTAAGATATTTTATTACTATTTTCGCATATGTAATTCAAGTCAAAAGCACTTCTTCTAGAGGTTGTGTTCATTAAAGAGTATCTGACTAGTCGCTTTCATACACATAATGTATGGGTGAAATCAGACTCCTCACCTTCAGTTTCCCATTTTCAACAGCAAGCTTTATCTCCACTGTCTCTAATTGAGAACTATACTTCAACCAAACTCCAAGATTATATATGTAGTGCTCGTAGATATACTCAGTAAGTGGATGTGCACAACTCTGTCTAATGATAACATGAGGTTGTATGTCATTAAACATCTTGTATGATAGTGTCAAAACACCCTTCCAACGTTGGGTTCACCTAACCCTATTTGATTTACCAAATATAACTACTAAATGATGTATAAAATACAACACACTTTTCTATACTGTTTAGGGAGAATCTCCACAGCTAGAGACCACCGTTCTATTCCCTTGTTATCCCCGTTCGACCCAACTACACCTTTATTACCTAAAAAGAATTGTGAAGCAAAAGGGTGAGCACAACTAGCCTAGTAAAGAATATCATGACTAAAGATAAATAAATTATCAATAGTCTTCGTCAGTAATAAATCAGATATTTAGAACATATGGTAGATGATAAAACTTTTCAACCATAATTGCAGCGGAACAAGCAATCCATTAGAAGAGTCAAATAGACCATAAAGTCTATTATCTTCTTTATATTAAAAGTAGACCAACAATGTTTTATCCCTGTAACATCAATCAACAGTTCCTGACCAAAATCATGTGAATAACTCATAATCATAATTATGGTTCTAAATTCCTCTTCGCACCCAGGACGAAGATAATTTTCATCACACGTCTTTACTTGAAACATCAAAGATCATGGTTATACCAAATCACAATTCATGTTCATACTTATACTAATAAATTCATCTTTGCACTACGGGCCCAAAGATATTCATTAACAGTTCTTCTTTTCACTACAGGCCAAAGACATGCAACTGTATTTTAGAAGAGTCAAGTAGAGCATGATATATACTATCTTATACGAATTAAAAGTTTATTATCAATATTTTATCGCCGAGACTCATCACAATAAATAATCCACATCACCGAATTCTATGCACTACAGGCCAAGGATATTCGTTAGTATCACATCCATGAATTATCCATGCACTACGGCCAAGGATATTCATTATTATCACATCCATGAATTAATATTTCATCGCTGAGACTCAGCTCAATAATTAATCCACATCATCGAATCGTCCCTGCACTACGGGGCAAGGATAATCGTGTTTTCATCAACGGTCATGATCATGTCATAAAATAATTCATCTTTGCACCCTTAGCTGAAGAGAATCCATGGCCATAATCATACCAAAAACTGTCCATCAATGCACTACGGGACAATGAGGACTTTTACCACATCATTTGTAACATTACTACCATGATTATACCGAATAATCCCTGGTCATAATCATACCAACTCCATCTCTACACTACATGGTGCCATGTATGACTTTCAATGTAATATAAACATGAGGATGATGACAATGATATAAGAATTCAATAAAATAAGTTCAAGGATAAATTTTAATGATTTATAATTTAATTTATCCGTAAATTAATAACGCCCAAATTGTCAACATGATATTACTTTGTGGAGTAAAATTCAAGAATAATATTATATCAAAAATAATTTGAAGTAGAAAATAACATTTCAACGAATAGTTAACTAAGATAATAACATTAATCATTATATTATAAACTCCATTTAATATTATTCATTATATAATAACATTAAATTCATTTACTAATACTATTAATCATTAAATAATATTTTAAATCAATGATTTCATAACAACTTTAATCCAAATGTTATAAATCACTTAATAATCTAATATTATTAATATTACCACAATATTTTAATCACTTCTTAAATTTATAAACAATTTATTTTAATTGTTTACACTTTACTAATTAATGCATTTAATCATCCTAAAATACCAAACTCATAAGATTTCATCACCAATAACCAAAACTCTCATCAAAAATTTGCATATACCTTATATAGGATTCTCTAAGCCATAAAATCCTATTTTCCAATTTTCTTACTTCACATAACATATTTAATTCATTTATTCAAAATTAGTCTATTTTCATGAAAAATACCAAATCAGTCTCAAAAAATTTTCTTTCCTGGGATTTAACAGAATATAGTCCCATGTTGAACATATATTTTTTTCGGAATTTTTAAAATTCATTCACTAGTTTTTATATGGCCAAAACTGCCGAATATTTAGAAATTTATCATAAACTGTACTTTTGTCCAAATATTCCAAAATTTACAGAGTATACTTCTGTTATATACATGTACTCCCAATAAATATTTCATCAATTTTGGAGTTAGCCACAAGGAGTTATAAGTGTTTATTTTTAAAATAGTCTTTTCCCATAAAATTCATAACTCCTTACAATCCCTTACCTCAAAAGAAAACTCATCAAATTATTATTTCAAATTTTTCCAAAATTTTTGAGGGTCAGAAAAACTACGAAACTGAAAAACATTATAACCCTTACAATCCCTTACCTTAAAAGAGTAGTATTTCTAACTGAAAAATCAGATGTAAAGACGAAGGAAACTTGCACTGAATAGCATCTCAAAGTATCAAAATACTCACAAAAATACGCTCGATAATATAGAGAGAGAAAACTTATGTTTCTGGTGTGATTTTTAATTCTAACATAAGCACCCTATTTATAGAAAAATGCTTAGAACACCAAAGCAAAAATTTAATAAAATATTAATATAATTATTTTGAATTCCTACGCCCACTTTGAATAACTGAACTCAGCACATTTGCAATACTAGTGGGGCCCACCAAAATAATAAAAATGTTTTTCTTAAAAAAAATAATTAAAACTTCAAAAATCAATTATTTCGGAACTTCAGAACTTCAATAATTCATAATAAATAGCTCTTTTATCAGAAAAATTCAAATCTTATGTCCATTCCATAAAAAATTCAATTCTCTACAACTTTATAAGTTTAAATTTTTCCAAATTCCAAGTAGAAATTGACTTAAATCTACATACGGACGATTTTGCAAGCTATAATCAAATTTCTGTCAAGAAATGGGGTCCACCAACACACAAAACATGTGTTAAACATTTTTTTGTAACAAAAATACTCTTCCTCCTCATTTATTCATATACCACACATTCATTATAAAAATATCATCATTATTATGTTATTAAAATATAATAATATATTTAAATGAATTATTTTATCAGAAAAGATAAAATATCAATTTTCAACAATTGTCGCATTAAAAATTTTCTCCATCTATATCCACATAAAATGAATATTTTCCTTATCATATAAATCAATAATTAATTATTCACAAATAATATTATGTAATCACAATATTGACAACCAGTCGTTCCTGTGAGAAAGTGGGGCTTTCCAATAAGGAT
Source organism: Panax ginseng (assembly GCA_020205605.1). Lineage (NCBI taxonomy): Eukaryota > Viridiplantae > Streptophyta > Magnoliopsida > Apiales > Araliaceae > Panax > Panax ginseng. The sequence continues at coordinate 18,935,022 of CM035136.1, read as the reverse complement.
TTTCCTCATCTTGGCAAGTTAATTAGGTGACCAAACATCTCTTTGGACATAACTTTCTAGACATTGCCAATAATATTATCTAGTAATATTATTAAAATAATATGAAATATTGATCTGATAATGGGAAATACTGTGCAGTGACAATTATTGAAACAACAATAATATAAAATATCAACGTAGCAATTTTTGAATCAATAAAATAAAATATTGAACAGTAATTACTGTAACAATTATTGAGTAGTGACTTCTTACGTAAGAATCAATAATTCAAAAATACTATGCAATACCGTGTTCTACTATGCAACAACGCGTATTACTTTACTTTACCCACCGGGTATTACAACAGTGTTAACGGAAACGATTACGCCGTTATTTATAAAAACTTAAATTTGTCGTTTTCTTTATCCGAAAGTTATTCTTGTTATGGGGCCCATAAATGGTTGCGCCGTCGTACGAATATTCCACGACCAAATGAATATTCCCCGACAACAATGAATATTTTATAACCATTTGTTTATTTTAAAAAAAATAATTTCACCCATAACTTTAAAATTTTATCAATTTAACTATTTGCTACACAAAAAAATTGAATACTTTCATTTTATAAAATTCGGGGTTTTACAATTGTCATCATCCTCATGCTTATATTGTGGTGAAATTCATCTTTGGCTCGTAGTGTATAAATGGACTGTTGATTGGTATGATTATGACTAGGAATTAATTGTGTATTGGTATAATCATGACCTGTAATGTTACAGACAAATGATGTGGTAAAAGTCCTCTTTGGCCTGTAGTGCATAGATGGACAGATGTTTGGCAGAATAATGACCACTGGTGATACTAACGAATATCCTTAGCCTGTAGTGCATGGATAATTCGTGGATGTGAAATATTTATTGAGTTGTGTTACAGAGATAAAATATTGACGATGAACTTTTAAATCGTGGAAGATAGTAGACATCATGCTCTATTTGACTCTTCTAATGGATTGCTTGTTACGCTGCAATTGTTGATCTAAACTTGTTTTCTATTGTATTCTATCAGATTTTACACTGTTGAAAACTATGGATAATTTATTCTACATTATTTTAATCATAATATTTTTTACTGGGCTAGTTGAGCTCACCATTTTCTTTCATTGTTCTCTTCAGAAAATGAGAATATAGTTGTGACTAGTCGGGGAATGAAGTGATGGTCCAAGATGGTGGCTATAGTAGTCCTCACTATTCTACAAAATAGTGTGATAATAATTGTAATGAGGACTTATTTTGAGTTTGGATATTATCTACGAGATAATATTTATATTAAAACTCACAACTTACATTTTGTCGTATTTTACACGACAGTTGATAATTGTATAAATTAAGTTTGTATTTGAATTATGTACCATACATTTGGCGACTCAAAATGGGTTATATGGACCTATTTTGGGGGCATCACATTATCCCTTAAGGTTACTTACGTGTTTCATTTTGAGTTTTATTAAAAAACAATCTTCAATTATAAATCTTATATAAAACTATGTTTTATTAAGTAGCCTTAGTCAAACTTAGCTAAACATTCTTTAAATTATCTTTCCCCATATATGTATATAATCTATAATACAAAAAATCTAAAATATGTACTAAAGGCAAAAAGGAGTAATACTCCACTATGGTTATCCAAGTTTAAGCATTACCCCCACTAAACTTTAACCCAAAATACAGATGCCTAAATTTAATTATCCCAAATTGAAACGCTATATATATATTCCCCAAATGTATTACAGTTTCTTTTTGTTTCTCTCTTCTCTTCTGGGAGCTGTCGTTGACACTCCTAAATTAACCTCATTTTCACTTCACAAATTATAATAATTAGCACAGTAGCAAGTAAGGATCGATCCCACAGAGAGTAAAGTTGTTTTATATTTATTCTATTATTTCAACAGAAAATAAAGATGGGGGTTTTTAAAAATTATTTTTAAACTAAGAGAACAAGAATTAATGATGAAATTAACCAAATATGTAAAAACTTCAGTTATGCAGTTCAGTTTCACCAAGTACAACAATCAATTAATCAAGTTATTATTATTTTCCCTTCAATGAAACTATTAGCCCTAGATAACAATAAGCTCTGCTATCCGAAATTCCCCTTAGATTATCATTGTATGAAACAAGCTCGCCACCAGATTCTAACTAGCATACAACCTAGAATAAGCTCTCTAGATTTAATATGATAGGAGCATTAAGAAATAGAGAATTAGGCTAATCCAAGCAACAAACACATAAACTCGATTTGTTTAACTTGTTTTCTGATAATCTTAGCAATAAACAAAAGTTTGTCCACGGTTATTATTACCAAGTTGCTACTTATGATGGAGACAAATATCGATTACATGTAATACCAATCTTAATCTAGCATATGATAATGATCAAACTAATTCAATTGGCCATATCAAATCAGTTAGATCAATTAGCATGCAATCAATGAAAACAGATTATCAGAAGAAATTTCACACAAGAAGAAATAAATAATAATACTCAATTAATCAATTACTTGTAACAAGGATTCACCTCCCTTTAAACCGAATAAAAGAACTAAATTCGACATGTTCTTGAGTCTGCACTCCAATAGATGATAGTTGATAATTGAATGAATAAAACCCTGACTAGCATCCTCAATTTATAGTGCTAGACAGAGTCCTAAATCCTATGGGAATTAGAAATCCAAATCCTAAAAGAAATTACAAATCATAACTAGTTTTCATAAATAAATATGATTCAATTTGGAAATAAATCTTAATCTAAAGGAAATCCTAAAGCTAATAGAAATATTAATCCAATTCCATGTAGAAGTCTGCCAAAAAAATGCATTTAAAAACTTTCTTAAAATCCAAGATTTCCCAATTTTCCCGTTCAAATTCGTTGGGGCGAATTTCCATTTCCTGCTGTGACGTCCTTTGGTAAAACGAGCATAACTTTTTATCCGGGAGGTGTTACGGGGTCTGATACCTATCAAAACGAAGATATCGACGAGATCTACAACTTTCATTCTTTGAAATTTGACAGATTCTGGCTGGATCAGGGTCGAAATCGGTCTCTAAGTGACTGTTGTGTAAATTGCAACTTCCAAACTTTGAGGTTCAACATCTGTTTAGTAAAAAGATCATAACATTTTCATATGAACTCCGATTGGTATGATTCAAGATGTTCCGAAAAGCTAAGGAAGAGATCTACAATAAAATCCAAGTCCCAAGCCTAGACCATGCATCCAACTTAATGCTAAAAACCCTGCAATTTTCTCTTTTTCCTTATTTCAGCTCCAATTCTTTCTAAAATCATTAAACACCTTAATAAGCTTATATACGCATGAAACATGCAATAAAACTAAATATAATGGAATCAAAATAAATGAATATAATGGAATCAAAATAAATGAAACAGCAGATACATTTTCCCCAACAATTACTTTTTCATTATTTTGCAATTTTGTTTTATTAATGCATAATTCTTTCAAAAACTTTGCATACCGTGGCACTTGTTTAATTACATCAAGGAGAGGGATGTTCACTTCTACTTTTCTAAAAGTTTCCAAAATTTCTTTTTTTTGTTCTTCTTTTTTTGTAGTTTTAGAATTTCTAGGGGGGAAATGGTAGAGGAATATTTTTAAGTTGACAAGGAGAGTGAGATTTTACCTTGGATTTTTCGGTTTCCTTATTAGCTGCTTCCTTTTCAAAATCAATAGTGGCCGATGGTGTATCCATTTGTTTTCCACTCTGCAAAGTTATGGCACTGAAATTCTCCCTTGGATTCACTACTGTTTGAGATGGTAATATTCCTGAGCCTCTGGATTCCAAAATCCCTACAGTTGTAGCCAGCTGTCCTACTTGGTTCCTCAAATCTTAAACCAAAGTTTTTGTCTCTTGCTGGAACTGCTGTGTCTGATTCATGAACTATTGTGTTTGTCCCATGAATTGTTGTGTATGTCCCATGAATTCTTTTAACATATCCTCCAATGATGTTCCAGAAAAGTGTGGACCGTCATTTTATTGATATTGAGGTTGGGCTGGTTGGAAGCCTTGCTGCCTAGGTGGAAATGCAGGTGGTGTCGCTTGCTTGCTCCCATAATTCAGATTTGGATGATCCCTCCATCCTGGGTTATACGTGTTTGAGTATGGATCATACTTTCTTTGAGGTTGTGATTGATAATTTCTCATTGCATTAGCTTGTTGCACAGCCTCATCATCTTGTAATGTTGGGCATTCATCTGTATTTTGATTTGGTTGTAGACATATTCCACAAACCTTTCCAATTGGCTTTTGACCTGTAGCTAATTGTCTAACCATAGCAGTTAATTCAGAAATTTGTTGACCATAATCACAAGTGTTTACCTCGCTTACCCTTCTTTGGTGCATGATTTGTTCTAGTGCCATATTGTCATGAGTTTCACGCCATGTTTGTAATTAAATTCCTTCCCACCCTCCGGGGTCTTGTCAACTAGTGCTCCTCCGCTAGCTGCATCGATCATGCTTCTATCCATCGATACCAACCCTTCATAGAAATACTGGATCAGGTGTTGTTCATCTATTTGATGCGGTGGACAGCCGGAACAAAGCTTTTTGAATCTTTCATAATACTCGTTTAGTGTCTCCCCACTGAATTGTCTAATCCCACAGATTTCCTTCCTTATGTTGGCTACTATTGAGGCTGGAAAGTATCTCTCCAAGAACAACTGCTTCATGTCATTCCAAGACTGGATTGAACCTGAGGGTAGGTAGTACAGCCTATCCTTTGCCAAATCTACTAGGGAAAATGGGAATGCTCTCAGCTTGATTTGTTCATCGGTGATTCCGTGTGGTTTCATAGTGGAGCACACCACATGAAATTCCTTCAGATGTTTGTAGGGGTCCTCACCTGAGACCATGAAAAGTAGGCAGTAAATGGATTAGTCCGGATTTAAGTTCAAATGCAGCATCTAAATTAGGATATTCAATGCACAGAGGTTGTTGATTTAAATTAGGAGTTGCCAACTCCCTAAGAGTTCTATTGTTGTTTTGAACCGCCATATCTTCTTCTTTATCGAATTCGGTGGATGATTTGTTGGATAATAATTCCAAAACTAAATTGAGGCCTGGTGATGATGCAGAAGCCTCGTCTATATCTGCAGAAAACTGTTGAACTTTAAATTTTTCCTTCCTTAGCCTCCTTGCAGTTTTCTCAATCTCTGGATCAAAATCTAATATAGTAGCCTGAGAAGATCGAGTCATAAAACAAGAATAAAAATAATAATAGAATAAAAACAAAACTCCAAATTACTCCCCGGCTACGGCGCCAAAATTTAGGAGCTGTCGTTGACACTCTTAAATTAACCTCACTTTCACTTCACAATTTATAATAATTAGCACAGTAGCAAGTAAGGATCGATCCCAAAGAGAGTAAAGTTGTTTTATATTTATTCTATTATTTCAACAGAAAATAATGATTGGGGTTTTTGAAAATTATTTTTAAACTAAGAGAACAAGAATTAATGATGAAATTAACCAAATATGTAAAACTTGGATTCAGCAGATTGGGATTTCACCAAGTACAACAATCAATTAATCAAGTTATTATTATTTTCCTTCAATGAAACTATTAGCCCTAGATAACAATAAGCTCGCTATCCCAAATTCCCTTAGATTATCCTTTGTATGAAACAAGCGCGCCACCGATTCTAACTCAAGCATACAACCTAGAATAAGCTCTCTCTAGATTTAATATGATAGGAGCATTAAGAAATAGAGAATTAGGCTAATCCAAGCAACAAACACATAAGATCGATTTGTTTAACTTGTTTTCTGATAATCTTATCAATAAACAAAAGTTTATCCACGATTATTATTACCAAGTTGCTACTTATGATGGAGACAAATATCGATTACATGTAATACCAATCTTAATCTAGCATATGATAATGATCAAACTAATTCAATTGGCCATATCAAATCAGTTAGATAATTTAGCATGCAATCAATGAAAATAGATTATCAGAAGAAATTTTACACAAGAAGAAATAAATAATAATACTCAATTAATCAATTACTTGTAACAAGGATTTACCTCCCTTTAGAACTGAATAAAAAGAATTAGCCTGACATGTTCTTGAGTCTGCACTCCAATAGATGATAGTTGATAATTGAATGAATAAAACCCTGACTAGCATCCTCAATTTATAGTGCTAGACAAAGTCCTAAATCCTATGGGAATTAGAAATCCAAATCCTAAAAGAAATTACAAATCATAACTAGTTTCCATAAATAAATATAATTCAATTTGGAAATAAATCTTAATCTAAAGGAAATCATAAAGCTAATATAAATATCAATCCAATTCCATGTAGAAGTCTGCCAAAATATGCATTTAGAAACTTTCTTAAAATCCAAGATTTTCCAATTTTCGTGCTCAAATTCGTTGGGGCGAATTTCCATTTCTGCTGCGACGTCCTTTGGTAAAACGAGCATAACTTTTTATCCGGGAGGCGTTACGGGGTCTGATACCTATCAAAACGAAGATATCGACGAGATCTACAACTTTCATTCTTTGAAATTTGACAGATTCTGGCTGGATCAGGGTCGAAATCGGTCTCTAAGTGACTGTTGTGTAAATTGCAACTTCCAAACTTTGAGGTTCAACGTCTGTTTAGTAAAAAGATCATAACATTTTCATATGAACTCCGATTGGGACAATTTAAGATGTTCCGAAAAGCTAAGGAAGAGCTCTACAATAAAATCGAAGTCCCAAGCCTAGACCATGCATCCAACTAAATGCTAAAAATCCTGCAATTTTCTCTTTTTCCTCATTTCAGCTCCAATTCTTCCTGAAATCATTAAACACCTTAATAAGCTCATATATGCATGAAACATGCAATAAAACTAAATATAATGGAATCAAAATAAATGAATAATATGCATTCATCACTTCATCTTCAACACTAGATATATTCCCAAAATTGATTATATAGAAACAGGAGCAAAAAGATGATCATAGAAGAACTAAGGTTTCAAAAATTGAGATTGATTGATTTGCTGTGAAAAATTAGGATTTTGTTGGGTAATTAATTCTCACGCCACTGCACACCAATCATGTTTCTCATATGGTTGCATTGTCGACAATTGCACCAGGTTGGTGCTATGAATTTTAGTGTTGGCCTAAGTCAACCAAGTGAATCCAACAAACATAACATCGTTCACATGCTAATCGAAATTGAGAGAGTGAAGGATAAAAGGGGTTCTTTGGGCTTGAGATTAGATTAAGATAATGATATGTTGAAGACTTGAGTTGAACCGAAGTAATCGATTCACGAGTTGACAATGTTGCAGCTTCTGAGATCAACTTCGATGGTCTAAATCACCCACTTGTTTTGATACTCATGATGTTTGTTGATCATTTGAATGTGCATGCTGATATGGTTCATTTGTGGCTTGGGATTTTGTAAAAGGACAGCTCTACGATCTCAAAGAAGATAGTTATACGATTGTAGATGACCTCTACGATCTCAAAGTAGAAAGCTCTACGATCGTAGATGATCTCTATGAACTCAGAGTAGACAGCTCTACAATAGTAGACTAGTTCATAGAGTCGAATACCAGTTCACTCTAAGAACTGGTCTACAATCGTTAAATGGAATACCAGTTCGTACAGTGAACTCTAAGATCTGAAAGAGCACTTCACTTCTTTACTCTACGACAATAGAGTGACTTTAGCCTTAACTCAACGATGTTAGAGTTCTCTTTGAGCACTTCGTACTTCTTTACTCTGCGATAGTAGAGTGAGTTCAACCTTTACTCAACGATCTCAGATAGTAGAGTGACTTCAGTCTCTGTTTTTATTCAGTTCTTACATGAATCCATGGATTCAAGTGAAAAGAGGATTCTAAGATAACAACATTTTCAAATTATAGTAATTTTCTTCATTTCAAACATATTACAACCTAATTGATGAATGACATCATAGCTATGAAACTACATTTCATCCAGTACAATCATTATTTAACTACAATTACATCATAGCAATGTCAATACATAACAAAATTATAACTAAAGTGACCAACCTTGACAATACATTGCACAACATTAGTGTTTGACGTTGCCTCTTTAAGTGTATCAACCTCCATCACTTATTTAAATGCTAGCTTCATATTTTTCAACTTGTCCTTTAGCTTCGTGTTTTCTCTATCAATAAGCTCATATCTTCAATTTTGTTATTTATTACATTCATTGTTTCATCTTCATTAGGAGACAATTTCAACTATTCAAAATAGCCACAATATCTCCCGCATTCCTATCAAAAATGAATAAAGGAAAAAAAAGTCAAAATAGAGGAGGGAGATGACTGAGTTCACAACAATAAGGGAAGAACACTTACTTTATAGTTGCGGTTACCATAAAATCTTCTTCCTCTTGATCCATCCTTCCTGGAAACATAAATTCGAGCTGAAACATCACATGCAAAAACACATGTTGTTCTGGAGCAATTGATGCATACCTTGAACGTGATGCAACCACGTAAGTCGACGCTTAGTTCGCACAAACCTGGAAATCGAAAAACTCAGCAAAAGCCCTAATTTTATTCCCATAATCAATACCAATTTCTGTAAGTTTTTGAAACCCTAGCTCTTCTTCTTTCTCAAGTGTTGCAAATGAGGATTATATAAAGACCCAGCTTGGATTCTCCCGCTCAATCCGCATAGGATGCAACTGATTAACCAAATAATCCTAATAAGTACTTACATGTTATTCCTTTTTTTTCTTTTTAAAGCCACGTAAGAAAATAAACCACCAAATTAGACGTCCGTCCAAAAAATTAGACAAAATGAGGCAATTAATAATTTTTTTAAGAGTTCAATTTGTCAATTATATTTTTTTTAAAGTTTAGTAGAGTAATAATTAAAACTTGAGAACGAGATTGGGGGGGCAATCCCCATTTTGTCATATACTAAACTTTGAGAGACTGCGAGAGTTTAAATACTTGGAAAGATTAATAAATTTATTGAATTAGAATTTAGAAATTTGGAACCTCTCTATGTATTTACTTTTTAATTAGGATCCTTTCTCATTCTTGTACAAAATACTCCTTCATTCTATTAGTCGTCCTCTCTTTCCTAGGATAAAAATTATATACATTAATTCTTATTATATCCTTAATTTCTCTCCTCTTTTTAATGACATTTATTCTCATGAAAACATTATTATTCTCTTTCCTCGATCTTATAAAGTTTTCCAATAAAGATATAAAGGGGAAAATATGGAAATTGAGACTTGTATTAATTATGAAGTAATGAGATTCTTAATATGTGTGTTTTATGTTATAACAATTAATAAATTGGAATTTAGAATATTCAATAATAATAATATTATACTGACAAAAGAATAAGGATGCAGTTTTAACGTAAATTAGAAAGCAAAATTTCACAAGTTAAATCGATAAGAATTTATTAATTTTAATCAATACAATTATAAATATCAAAAATTCTTTAAAAAGTACCACTATTTACAAGTTTTAATGTTTTAAAAACTTACATAATTAAATCACATCAATTTCGTTAAATTTTGAAAATATTTTAAATTAATTTTTGAAATTCTATGTATGTGCACACCTAGAGGGGGGTGAATAGGTGTTTAAGCTAAAAGTGATAAACGGTAAAAACTTTTTAAAATTTTCTTCAGCATGAGTATAATTCTGACATTAATACCATGCGCTTTAAGGTTCCGCTTTAGCTTATGTTCTTCGTTTTTATTATCGCATACTAGACACATGCGCTCGCTTTTAGTGTCTGGATAGTGGCGTGAATAATAAAAAAGTACGAGAACATGAATGACAGTAAAAGAGATAAACAAAAGTAAAAATCACACCAAGATTTTTACGTGGTTCAACCCCTATCCTCTAATCTAGTGGCCTAATCCACGTCCAATCCCAACTAGGATTGGAGACTCTTTTTATTAAACTTAATATTCAATTAAATACAATAAAAAGAACTCCCTGTTACAAAGAAGCTTCAATTCTGATGTTGGACACCAATGCCTTCTTTGCACCTCTGCAACTTGTACACCTCTCGCACTGTTCTCACCTCCGAGACCTTTCAAGCTTCCTTTGATGCAGGACCCACTAAACTCTAAAAACTCTAGACCACCAAAGCTACTAGCTTTCTTGTTTTTCAGACTACAATGATGGTGATTCCAATGGAATATCAACTTTCTAGCCTAAGAATAACAAGACATTGATTGCTAGAAAGACTATTTAAAAGCTATAAGAATTAAGAAGAATGAGTTGCTGCTTTCCAATTGTTGGGCTCACTTCATAACCGAGCATGATGAAGCTTTATATAACATGAAGGCCAAACGGCTATATTTGTTAAGAAGAAATCGATAATTTAAATCCCATAATTAAAGCTACAATATTCGACCAACCAAAGTTATGAACAAGAGATAGAATAAGAAACTCATATCAAAGTTGGTATATCCCATGATATTAGCAATTAAAGAGTCCAACAGATTTGGTAAATCAAGGATATATTTTCAAGTCAAACTAAAACACCTTATAAATAAAGAACAAGGAGATATTTGATAAAGTTTGTTATTAGCCAATCACTAGATAATGTGTAATTTTATTTAGTTTCCTTTTCAAATTGAATTGCATATCATTACTAAATTATATTAAAGATCTTTTCAGTAACATGCAACATGCAAACTTAAATATAGAAGGAATATACTAATGGACCATAATTCCAATCTTGGGCCAACAAGAAATCAACATATAATAAATTTAAATCAAATTTCAAACAATTTAAATCAAATTCATAAACCCAATAATATTGTCATCATTAAAATCATAAAATATATAACCAACATTCTCCCCCTTTTTAATGATGACAATACATAATGCGATTTAATTAATATGCTCCCCTTAAGTGTAAGACCCCAACTTTTTGAATAAAGATTAAATTTTCTCGAAATATATTTTTGAATATTATGGTGTAGATTTGATATAATGTTATAGTTGTGGGTAATATTTATAAATTTTGCAAAATACGTAAGTTGTTATATAATATTCGATTGGTCGAAAAATATTCGTTTTAACAGGAATATTCAGACTGGCAAGACACGATCATTGGTGGACCCCATTAATGGAATTATTGTCGGATCGAGAAAACGACAAAAATATTTTTTATGAAAATAACGGCGGAAGTTTTACCGTTAAGCGTTGAAACACCCAGATTTTAAAAGTAAAGAATGTCTGGCGTGGTTGCATAGTAAGACTGCAGTATTGATTATTGATGCTTACGTGAGAAGTCACTTCGATTTATACACAATTATTGCTATAGTAATTTTTGATCATATCTCTCTTATTATTGATTCAATTATTGTCACAAATTATCATTTGCATAATATTTTATATTATTAAATCAATAATTGAGACGACAAAGTTATTCATATTATTATTTACAATATCGACAATGTCTCAGAAGTTCATCGAGGAGAGGTTTGGTCACCTAATTGCGGCGCCAATAAAGAGAAATCCTTATCGGAAAGCCCCTCTTTCCGGGAACGATTCGGTTGTTAAATATTGTGAGTTATAATATTAATGATGAATAAGTTGTGTTAATTAAAAATGAATTTTGATAGTTCCATTGTGTTGGGATTATTAGTGTTAGTGGAAATCGACATCTATTCCGATGATAATTGATGTCTAGGGGTTATATTGATAAATCGGGTAATTTATCGGATAAATGAGCAATTAATTGCTACTAATTCACATGCTTATATAACTATTTGTTCACATGTGTGTACTATTGAATCACATTATTTACTATTAGGGGAGTTGGTGCAAGATTTATAATACTTGCACGACTAAGTTAAAAATGGAGGTATAGATGGAGGTACTATACTGTAATTCATATTTTTCACATGATTATACTATTGATTCACATGATTGAACTATTGATTCACATTATTTACTATTAGGGGAGGTGGTGCAAGTTTGATAATACTTGCAGGACTAAATTAAAAATGAAAGAAAAGTTGGAGGTATCAGATCGTAATTTTTCGAGCCCCAAAACGTGCAATTATCGAAACTATATTTTCCTATAAATAGAAGCTCATTCTTCCTTCATTTCTCACCAATTCACAAAAGCTTTAGAGCGATTATTATAGAGAGAAATTATAGAGAGAAAGAAGAAGAGAAGTCTGCTACCTCACTATTCCAGTATCCAGATTTTCCAAAGTAGGGAGTATTATTTCTTTCTTATCCATGAAGAGAACTTCTGTTATTCCATTCTTTATTATTCTATTGGAATAACTCAGATACGCTGTGGCTACCCTATACTTGGTGAAATTCTTCATTATTCCATTCTTTATCATTCTCGTTGGAACATCCCGGTCCGCATGCTTACGCCGGATCGACTGGTTCCATTATTTATCATTCTGTTGGAACATCCTGTCTGTGCGTTCTACGCCGGACTGGTTTAAATCTTTATTATTACATTGGAATATCATGTCTCGTATGCTTTTACGCGAATTCGATTCGTTATTTATTATTCGTTGGAATAACCGCCATGTCTTGCTTCTATCGCATGCCTCGGTGATTTCTTTTGTTATTCCATTCCTTGTTATATTCAGGTTGGTTAAAGTTTTAACTTCTATACTCCATGAAATTAGTGGAATATCCTTGATATTCAAGCGCTTCATCCAAAGATCTTTTCATTGAAATATTCTTCTGAGCATTCTTGAATTTTACTCTACAAAGAAGTATCATGTTGACAATTTGGACATTATTAGTTCCTGGATAAATTAATTCATGAAATTGTTTTATTGAATTCTTATATCATTGTCATCATCCTCATGTTTATATTTTTTTAAAGTCATCGTGGGCTGTGTAGTACATAGATGGACTTGGTATGATTATGACTGTGGATTATTCAATTGTAATCATGGACCGTAATGTTACAAGTGATGTGGTAAAAGTCCTCATTGGTCCGTGAGTGCATTGATGGATGAGTTGTTGGCATGATCATGAACATTAATGAATACACAAATATTCTTGGCCCAGTAGTGTATGGATAATTGTGGTCGTGATACTAAAAAGAATATCTTTCGTAGCCAGTAGTGTAGGGTGATTCGATGATGTGGATTATTTATTTGTCGAGTCCCAATGATAAAAGTGATGAAAAACCTTTTAAATCATAAAAGATAGTAGATTTTATTCTTTACTTGACTCTTTTAATGGATTGCTTGTTCACCGCAGCTTAAACTTGATGGTTGTTATATTATATCGGTTTAACATCATTAAAGGCTAACGATAATATATTCTCGCATTATCTTAGTCATAATATTTTCATTGGGCTAGTTGAGCTTACTTTTTACTTTCATTGTTCTCTTCAGAAATGAGAACGTAGCGAGGACTAGTCGAGGAGCGGGTGACGGACGTGATGATAGCATTAGTAGTCCTCACTATTCGGTGAAGGAAATAGTGGGAAAATAAATGTAATAATATTGAATTTGAGTTTGTATATTGTCTAGACGATAATATTTGTATTCAAACTCACAGCTTATGTTTTGTCGTACTTTGCACGACAGTTGTATAATTAAGTTGTATTTGTATTCTGTACCATGTATTTGGTGACTCAGAATAGGTAATGTATACCTATTTTGGGGGCGTCACAGTTGGTACCAAAGCTTAGGGATATGATCCCTAGATAAGATGTGAGACTAGAACTAGGAGGGGAGAGACGGGGAATTCCTTCGCTAGTATGACCTACCTAATTTTTTTGGTATTTAATTGGTTGGTCAGAGTGTAGAGATAATATGTTGCATGTCAATTAACCCTTGTTTTGTGGCAGTATTTGAAAATGGCATCCGAGAATATTGAGAATAGCAATGGGGCACAAGAGACCGTTGAGTCTCCACAGATCAACAATCAGAATAATGTGCATCAAGAAGGCGACAATCCTCATGCAAACAACAACACTGACCAAATGATGAACGATGGAATGTTCAGAGGCTTTATGCAATTCATGCAACATCAGGCGAGAGCGGCTCCTGTTCAAAATACAGGTGGAAACACTGGAAACTCTCGAACGGTCACCACTAAACAGTTCAAAAAGCTGGGACCACCCGAGTTTATTGGAGAGCCAAAACCACTTAAGGTGGAAGCGTTGATAAAGCAGATCACCAAGATATTTGATGTCTTGGGATGCTCCGAGGAGCAAAAGGTTCCCTTCGCCACCTTCATGTTGTGTGAAGAGGCGGACATCGGTGGGAATTTGTAAAAACGACCGTACTGACCGACGACTCAAGATGTCTTCGGAAAAGTTCCAAGAGCTATTCAACAACAAGTACTTTCCCGAAAGTATTCATCACATGAAAGATGTAGAGTTTATCAAGTTGGAGTAAAATAATATGACTGTGTCGCAATACGAGGCTAAATTTGCGGAGTTATCCCAGTTTGCATCCCATTTGGTCGATAATGAGGAACGAATGACACGAATGTTTTTAAGAGGTTTGAAACCGGAGATACGTCAATATCTTATTTCTCATAAACTGTGTTTGTACTCAGATGTTGTAAATAGGGCTCGATTATTGGAGGCAGAACGATAGTCAACGCAACTAAGAGAAAGCGTACCAAAGAACATGAAAATACCAGTGGTATCAGTCATCGAAGCGGTTGTAAGACCCCGAATTTTATGAAATAAAAGTATTCAATTTTTCTTATAATTACTATTCAGTAAATGGTTAAATTGATAAAAGTTAAAGTTAAGGGTGATATATGAAATTTTTTTTCAAAATACGCAAGTGGTTATAAAATATTCATTGTTGTCGAGGAATATTCGTTTAGTCGTGGAATATTCTTTCTGTCGGGGAATATTCGTACGACGGCACAACAATTTATGGGCCCCATAACAGAATAACTGTCGGATGAAGAAAACGACAAATTTGAGTTTTTATAAATAATGGTAGTTGTTACCAATTAATAATCGTTGAATACCCGGTGGTTAAAAAATACAAGAATACGCTGTAGTTGCATTAATAAATACACGATATTGCACAAAGATTTTTTCAATTATTGATTCTTACGTGAGAAGGCACTACTCAATAATTATTACGGTAATTATCGCTCAATATTTTATTTTATTGAATCAATAATTGTTGCGTTGATATTTTATATTATTGTTGTTTCAATAATTGTCATCAAGACAAGATTCCATTATCGATCAATAATTCATATTATTTGAATAATATTATTAGATAGCATTATTGGCAATGTCTAGAAAGTTCATCAAGGAGAGGTTTGGTCACCTAATTGCGTGCCAAGAAGGAAAAATCCTTATCGAAAAGCCCCTCTTCCGGAACCGCACGGTTGTCATTATTGTGATTCTCGTAATATTATTTGTGAATAATTAATTATTGATTTATATGATAATGAAATATTTATTTGATGTGGATATAAATGATGGATTTATTTATGTGGTTATAAATGAAGGAATTAATGTTGAGGTATTTTATCAAGATTTTGTCTGATTGGAGGTATTAAAAGATCAAATCGATTGTTCTTACAAACTTTATTGTGTGAGTTATAATTTTTAATCTGACCGTTGGATCGTTGTAATTTTTGGATATGTTATACATATATAAGTTGAGTATATGTTCACAAATTTTGAACCGTTAAAAATGAACGAATGATTTGTTATGAATTTTAAGAGGTGATCGATTCGTAAATTAGGTTTATAAATAATTTTGTGGAAAATTCTAGAAATGGGTGAGCCCCACTTTTGGTTGTTGGGAAGATGGCTGATTTTTGTGGGGGGAATAAGTAGCAGGTAAAGCCATCAGTAGTAGGTCAAGTCCGCTTGCAGGCTTAACATTTTCCTATAAATAGAGGCTAAGTTAGAATTGAAAAACACACCGTAATTCATAAGTTTTCTATTTTTTCTCTAGATTATCGAGTGTATTTTGTGAGTATTTAGATACTTGGTGAGTTGATATTCATCATTGCAAGTTTTCTTCAAACGTCATATCCGATATCCAAATGTAAGGTCTTTCTTTTTGAGGTAAGGGATAGTAAGGGATTTTAAGGGTGGTTATGTTTTTTATGTTTCGTAACTTTTCAGACCTTCAAAAATTCTGAAAAATTTTGAAATGATAAATTGATGAGTTTTATTGATTGTGTCCAAAAATGACGATTTTTGGATGTATAGATTAAGAGTTGTGAATTTTACGGAAAAAGACTGTTTTAAAAGAAAACCCTTATAACTCCTTGTGGTTAACTCCAAAATTGGTGAAATTTTTATTGGGAGTACATATATATGATAGAAGTATACTCTGTAAATTTTGGAATTTTTGGATAAAAGTACAATTTTTGATAAATATCTAAATATTCGGCTGTTTTGGCCATATGAAAAATAGTAAATGATTTTTAAAAATTCTGAAAAAAATATATGTTCAATATGGGACTATATTCTACTAAATCTCATAAAAGAAAATTTGTTTGTACTGATTTGATATTTTTCATGAAAATGGACTAGTTGTGAATAAATGAATTAAATATGTTATGTGAAGTAAGAAAATTGAAAATAGGATTTTATGACTTGAGAATCCTATATGAGGTATATGCAAATTTTGGATGAGGGTTTTGATTATTGGTGATGCAATCTTATGAGGTTGGCATTTTAGAATGATTAAATGCATTATTTAGTAAAGTGTAAACAATTAAAATAAATTATTTATAAGTTTAAGAAATGTTATTTCAATATCATTATACCAAAATATTGGTATGGATTTTATTGTGGAATTTCTACCTTTTTGTGTCGGGTTTACTATTTATGAGTTACTATTCACGAAGTTACTATTCATGGGTTACTATTCACGAGTTACTATTCATGACAAAATTGGTTTCTTTTTTTTCTAACCAAATTATAGTTGAGTTATGAATATTACTTTTGAGATTAAATCTATATGTTGATTATATTATTTTTATTATCATATATAACATTTTTATAACCCTAATGATGATATTAATTTCTCTTTGACTTGAGTGTAAAGATGGGTAGATTATTGGTATGATCATGACTATGGGTTTTCTTTGGCCAGTAGTGCAAAGTTGAATTGTTGACTGGTATGATCATAACCATTGAATTTATAATTGAATATATTTAGCTTAAGTGCAAAGGTGAATTGATCAACATGGTTATAATTATTGTTTATATAAATTCTGAAATGATTATATATTCTTTGAGATATTAATATATTTGGCCTGTAGTGCAAATATGAACTGTTGATGAATATATTTGGCATATAGTGCAAATATGAACTGTTGAGGAATATCTTTGGCATGTAGTTCAAAGATGAATTGTTGATGAATATCTTTGGCCCGTAGTGCAAAGATGACCTGTTGTTGAATATCTTTGGCCAGTAGTGCAAAGATGAACTGTTGATGAATATCTTTGGCCTGCAGTGCAAAGATGAATTTATTAGTATGATTATGAACAGGAACTGTGATTTGGTATAACCATGATCTTTGATGTTTCAGGTAAAGACATGTGATGAAAATTATCTTCGTCATGGATGCGAAGAAAAATTTAGAATCACAATTATGATTATGAGTTATTCATATGATTGTGGACCAGAACTGTTGATTGATGTTACAGGGATAAAACATTGTGGGTGGATTTTTAACATAGAGAAGATAATAGAATTTATGGTCTATTTGACTCTTCTAATGGATTGCTCGTTCCTCTGCAACTATGGTTGAAATTTTTATTATTTACCATATGTTCTAAATCTCTGATTTATTATTGATGAAGGCTATTGATAATTTAATTATCTTTAGTCATGATATTCTTTATCGAAGTTAGTTGTGTTTCACCCTTTTGCTTCACAATTCCTTTCGTGTAATAAGAGTGTATTGGGTCGAGCTGGGGTAATGAGGAATAGAATCGGTGGTCATCATTTAGTAGTTATATTTGGTGAATCAAATAGGGTGAAAGCGTAACCCAACGTTGGAAGGGTGTTTTGCCACTATCATACAAGATGTCTAAAGACATACAACCTCGTGTCATCATAAAGATGTGGTTGTGTACATCCATTTATCGAGTATATCTACGCCAAGCACTACCTATATGATCTTGGTGTTTGTTTGAAGTATAATTCTCAATTAGAGACAGTGGAGATAATGATATGTCAAGAGAAGACTCACCATTGGAAAGAATATGATAGTAATCTTCTCGTTTTTCTTTGGGGTCTATTGGGTCAACCAAGGATAATTATGTGGCCATGTGATATCTATCATAACCTGGAAGCATGGCCTCCCATGTACGATGGTTTCTTGGAGCACTTCCCAAATATTCTAATTTCTAAAGCAGTTTTTGACTATACCTTTATGTAGGTATCACTGTGAGGTGTTTTTCACTGATGGGACATTTGCCACATTACAGTTGGGACACGAGTCACAGTTGGTATATATTTGTATCCAAACTCATAGCATATGTGTTGTTGTATTTTGTATGACAATTGTTGTAATAAAGTTGTAGTTGTTTTCTGTGCCATGTATTTGGCGACTCAGAATAGGTTGGACCTATTTTGGGGCTATCACAGCGGTGACAACAAACGTGGAGGGAATCAACATGTTAGAAATGGTAACCACTTCGGTGGTAATCATGGCCAAGATAGTAAAAATGGACATTTCAAGAAAAGGAGATTCAACAATGATGGAAAGACGTCAGCACCAGCAACCGTGGTTAAGGAAGGAGAACGACCACCTATCATATGCTTCAAATGCGGAGGGGGGGATATATCAGTCCAAACTGCGCGATGCCATCCAAAGCGTGTTATAATTGTGGAAGAGAAGGTCACCTAGCCCAATTTTGTCGTTCACTGAAGACAAGTTCAGCTAGGATGGAGGCACCAAAGGCCGTCCCAGAAATGTCAAAGTCGGTGGTGCAAGAGAGAGCATTTGTTATGACCTCCCAGAAAGCAAGGAACCCGAACGAAGTCATCACGGGTAAGCTTATCATAAACTCTAGCGAAGTCTATACCTTATTTGATACCGGTTCTACCCATTCTTTTATTTCTCCTACTTGCGCTCAACGATTAAATTTGACTACGGAGAAATTAGACTTTGACTTATCTGTTGAAACTCCGTTGGGAGAAACCTTCATTACATCCACTATTTATAAGTCTTGTTTGGTTCAAATTGGTACCCTCACATTACCTGTCGATCTTATTTCATTGAAAATACTTGCATTTGACGTGATTTTAGGGATTGATTGGTTAACTACTCATCATGCAAAAATTAATTGTTTTCGTAAGGTTGTTAGCTTTCATATTCCTAACCAACCTATTATGCGAATTCAAACAACTAAACCATTAAAATCAATCAATGTCATTTCAAGCCATAAAACTATTCGTTTATTGAAAAACGGATGTCAAGCTTTCTTAGCTCATGTCACGGATCTAAACAAAAACACGTCAGTTTTGAATGATATTTCTGTTGTTAATAAATTTCCTGAAGTATTCCCCGAAGAACTTCTTGGCCTACCCCCAGAGCGTGAAATTGAATTTTGTATCGACCTTGAACCCGGTACAAAACCCATTTCCAAAGTCCCATATCGAATGGCTCCTATTGAACTTCAGGGTTAAAGACCCAGTTGCAGGAATTGTTAGACATTGGTTTCATTCGTCCTAGTACGTCTCCTTGGTGTGCTCATGTTCTATTCGTGAAGAAGAAAGATGGGAGTATGCAACTTTGTATTGATTATCGGGAGTTGAATCATGTCACCATCAAAAATAGGTACCCATTGCCACGTATTGATGACCTTTGACCAACAGTAAGGCAACAAATTCTTTTCAAAGATTGATCTTCGCTCAGATATCATCAATTGAAGATTAGAACCGATGACATTCCAAAGACGGCCGTAACTCCTGCAGACGGCATTATGAATTCCTAGTCATGTCCTTTGGATTGACTAATGCTCCTATTTGCGCCGCTTTCATGGATATGATGAACCGAGTATTCAAGGAATATTTGGATCATTTTGTGGTCGTCTTTATTGATGACATCCTCATATATTCCAAAAGCCGTGAAGATCATGAGCAACACTTGAGGTCGATACTCCAAAAGCTTCGTGAAAATAAGCTATATGCCAAGTTGAAGAAATGCAAGTTTCGCCGAGGAAGTTGCGTTCCTTGGGCACGTGATATCAAATCATGGGATATATGTTGACCCGGTAAAGATTGAAGCAATTCAAAGTCTGGAGCAACCTAAATCTGCGGACCGAAATACGTAGCTTTCTCGGCTTAAATTGGTTATTATCGGAGATTCGTAGAAGGTTTTTCTAATCGCTACTCCATTAACTCAAATTGACCGAAAAGATACAAAATTCGATTGGAGCGTGGAACGTGAGAAGAGTTTTCAAGAACTCAAGAGGAGACTCATTTCAAAGACTGCTCGACAATACCACCTGCTCGGAGGGATTTGTCATCTACAGTGATGCTTCGGGCAAAGGGTTAGGATGTGTTCTCATGCAACATAAGAAAGTCATAGCCTTTATGCCTCACGGCAAGAACTAAAAGAATATGAGAGGAATTATCCTACTCATGATCTAGAGTTAGCAAATCGCTGCTTTTAACGCTTAAAATTTGGAGGCATTACCTGTATGGGGAGAAAGTGGAGATCTATATGGATCATAAAAGCCTCAAATATTTCTTTACTCAAAAGGAACTCAACATGCAGCAACGACGTTGGCTCGAATTGTTGAAAGATTATGATCATATTATTCAATACCATCCTGGAAAAGCGAACGTAGTAATGGTGATCTACCAGTAGAAGATCATATGCGGGTACGAGTGTAATATTGTCAACGCAAAGGCCCATTTTGTATGACTTGAAAAGGATGGAGTTAGAGATAAAGACTCTAGGGACCCATGTGATGATGGCGAATATATGAGTAGAACCAATTTTAATCGATAAAGTTAAAGCTACTCAAGCTACAGACCTGGAGCTGATGCGTATGAGGAAGAAAGTACAAAAAGGTGCTATGCCGAAAGAAAGAATCGATGAAGAAGGAATACTTCGAGTCAACTCCAGACTTTGTGTTCCTAACAACCCTGATTTAAAGTATAAAATCATGATGGAGGCTCACAACACACTGTTTGCAATCCATCCTCGGAGTACCAAAATGTATCGTGATCTTTGACATACATTTTGGCGGAGCAATATGAAGAGAGAGAGATAGCAGAATTTATCTCAAGGTGTTTAACTTATCAACGAAAGTCGGGCGCGAGCATCAAGTACCAAAAGGTCCATCAGAACCACTTGAAATTCCAGAATGGAAGTGGGAACACATTACCATGGATTTCAGTATCGTTTCTTCCCAAGGTTTCTCAAGGCATGATGCAATTTGGGTCATTGTTGATAGATTGACAAAGTCCGCTTCATTTCTACCTACCTATCGAGAAACTTATACACTTGAACGCCTTACTCGTATGTACATAAACGAGATTGTAAGATCGCATGGTATGCCAAGATCCATAGTTTCGATCGAGACCCAAGATTCACTTTAAGATTTTGGGTTAGTTTGCAAAAAAGCTATGGGCACGAATTTATGATTTAGTTTTTAAGATATCATCCTCGCATTTGGACGGCAAATGGAGAGGACCATTCAAACTCTTCAAGATCTATTAAGACTCGTGTCCTTGACTTCAAGGGAAATTGGGATAAGTTCTACTATTGGTGGAGTTTTCCTACAACAACAGATTATCAAGCAAGTATTGGCATGGCTCCATTTGAGGCGTTGTATGGAAGAAAGTGTCGTTTCAAAGATAATCTTTGGGATGACAGGGTGAAACAACGTTTTTGGGACTGGAGTTGGTACGTATGACTACGGAAAAGATTCAAACGATCCGACAACGTATAAAAACCTCACAAGATCGACAAAAGAGTTATGCTAATCTTCATCGAAAGGACGTGGAATTCGATATTGGAGATCATGTGTTATTATGTGTTGCTCCATGGAAGGGAGTTATGAGATTTGGAAAGAGAGGAAAGCTCAACCCTCGATTCATTGGCCCATTTCTAATCCTCGATCGAGTAGGAACTTTGGCGTATAGACTCACTTTACAGCCATGTATGTCTCGTGTTCATAACGCTTTTCACATATCTATGTTATGTAAATATGTGAAAGACCCGAACCACATTATTGAATTAGAACCAGACGATATAGAGGAATATTTAACGTATGAAGAGTTACCTGTTAAAATCTTGGATAAAAAGGATCATATTCTACGCTACAAGGTTATACCTCAACTCAAAGTTTTGTGGAGAAACCACGATGTGGAAGAAATGACCTGGGAGTTAGAATCTGAGATGAAATCAAGATATCCTTACCTCTTCGACATACTGTGTATCGCACCCTAATTTCGAGGACTAAATTTCATAAGAAGGGAGGTGTAAGACCCCAACTTTTTGAATAAAGATTAAATTTTCTTGAAATATATTTTGAATATTATGGTATGGATTTGATATAATATTATAGTTGTGGGTAATATTTACAAATTTTGCAAAGTATGCAAGTTGTTATATAATATTTGATTGGTCGGGGAATATTCGTTTTAATAGGAATATTCAGATAATCCAAGACAATCATTGGTGGACCTCATTAATGGAATTATCATTTGATCGAAAAAACGATAAAAATACTTTTTTATGAAAATAATGGCGGAAGTTTTACCGTTAATCTGTTGAAACATTACACGAATACAAGAACGGCGTGGTTGCATAGTAGCTACCAGATTGATTATTGATGCTTACATGAGAAGTCACTCGGCTTATACTCAATTATTGCTACAAGAATCACGTGATCATATCTCTCATATTATTGATTCAATTATTGTCACAAAGATTATTTTCATAATATATTATATTATTAAATCAATAATTGAGACGACAAAGTTATTCATATTATTATTTGCAATATTGACAATGTCTAGAAGTTCTCATGAGAGGTTTAGTCACCTAATCATGCGCTACCAATAAGGAGAAATCCTTATCGTAAAGCCCCTCTTTCTGAGGAACGATTCGTTGTTAAATATTGTGAGTTATAATATTAATGTTGAATATGTTGTGTTGATTAAAAATGAATTTTGATAGTTCCATTGTGTTGGGATTATTAGTGTTAGTGAAAATCAACATCTATTCCGATGATAATTGATGTCTAGGGGTTATATTGATAAATCGGGTAATTTATCGGATAAATGAGCAATTAATTGCTACTAATTCACATGCTTATATAACTATTTGTTCACATGTGTACTATTGAATCACATTATTTACTATTAGGGAGTTGGTGCAAGATTGATAATACTTGCATGACTAAGTTAAAAATGGAGGTATAGATGGAGGTACTATAATTGTAATTCATATTTTTCACATGATTATACTATTGATTCACATGATTGAACTATTGATTCACATTATTTACTATTAGGGGAGGTGGTGCAAGTTTGATAATACTTGCAGGACTAAATTAAAATGAAAGAAAAGTTCGAGGTATCAGATCGTAATTTTTCGAGCCCCAAAACGTGCAATTATCGAAACTATATTTTCCTATAATTAGAAGCTCATTCTTCCTTCATTTCTCACCAATTCACAAAATCTTTAGAGCGATTATTATAGAGAGAAATTATAGAGAGAAAGAAGAAGATAAGTTTGCTACCTCACTATTCCAGTATCCATATTTTTCAAGGTAGGGAGTATTATATCTTTCTTATCCATGAAGAGAACTTCTGTTATTCCATTCTTTATTATTCTATTGGAATAACTCAGATACATGGCTACCCTATACTTGGTGAAATTCTTTCGTTATTCCATTCTTTATCATTCATTTGAACATCCCGTCGTGCGCTTACGTTTTGACCGGTTTCATTATTTATCATTCATTGGAACATCCTCAGGCGCTCTCACGGACTGGTTCGATCTTTATTATTCTCGTTGAATATCCTCTTCAGGCGCTTTTACGCCGACTCGATTCCGATTCTTTTATTATTATTCGCATTGGAATATATCGTCTGCAAGTAATTTTACGCCGCACTGCACGATTCCGTTATTTATTATTCGTTAGAATAACTCGCCTGTGTGGTCTATCGCATGCCCGGTGATTTCTTTTGTTATTCCATTCCTTGTTATACTCGGTTGGTTAAAGTTTTGACTTTATACTCCATGAAATTAGTGGAATATCCTTAATATTTTGCGCTTCATCCAAAGATCTTTTCATTGAAATATTCTTCGAGCATTCTTGAATTTTACTTCACAAAGCAAAGATCATGTTGATAATTTGGACGTTATCGATTCTCGGATAAAATAATTCTTGAACTTGTTTTATTGAATTCTTATATCATTGTCATCATCCTCATGTTTATATTTTGTTGAAAGTCATCTCGTATTCAGAAAGTGCATAGATGGACTTGGTATGATTATGACCGAGAGATTATTTGGTGTAATCATAACTGTAATGTTGCAAATGATGTGGTAAAAGTCCTCATTGGCCCGTAGTGCATTGATGGATAGTTGTTCGCATGATCATGACCATTAATGAATACACAAATATTCTTAGCCCGTAGTGCATGGATAATTGTGGTCGGATACTAAAGAATATCGTTGGTCAGAAAGTGTAAAGGGTGATTCGATGATGTGGATTATTTATTGTCGAGTCCCAAATGACAAAAGTGATGAAAACCTTTCAAATCATAAAAGATAGTAGATTTTATTCTTTACTTGACTCTTTTAATGGATTCCTTGTTCTACCGCAGTTAAACTTGATGGTTGTTATATTATATCGCTTTTAACATCGTTGAAGGCTAACGATAATATATTCTCGCATTATCTTAGTCATAATATTTCTCATCGGGCTAGTTGAGCTCACCCTTTTACTTTTATTGTTCTCTTGTGAAATGAGAACGAAGCAGGACTAGTCGGGGAAGCAGAGTAAATCTTAATTGCACGGATGATAGCATTAGTAGTCCTCACTATTCGGTGAAATAGTGGGAAAATAAATGTAATAATATTGAATTTGAGTTTGTATATTGTACAGACGACAATATTTGTATTCAAACTCACGACTTATGTTTTGTCGTATTTTTGCCTGACGGTTGTATAATTAAGTTGTATTTGTATTCTGTACCATGTATTTGGCGATTCAGAATAAGTGATGTATACCTGTTTTGGGGGCGTCACACTAAGTATATGGCTCCCCCTAAGTATATGGCTCAACAAATTCTAAATTACCATCATTTGCAAATACAAGCACAATATAGTATCTCAGTACCATATATATATCTCCCCCTTTGTCATTATCAAAAAGAAACCACATATTAATTATTAAGCACAAGTATCTCTCCCCCTTTGTCATCAACAAAAAGTAATTTATATCAATTTAGCTAAATAGTTATCTCTCCCCATTTGCCAACATTAAAAGAATAAGTGCAAAGATAAAGAATATCATTAGAGGAAGTTTATAACAAAATCACATATAGCAAGTAGACAATACGATCATACCTTTGTGATTTGTTACCTATATTAACATTTTGTAACATGTAGAAAGCTTGATAGTTGTGCTCCTTAATGTAGATTTGGATTTTGTATTTTCAGAATAAAAAATCTCATCAATAGCACTTCTTTTTATCATCCCAATGTTGAGATCTTTAAAGCTCAGGTTAGGAGGATAATTTTTCACTATTTTGGTTGTTCTTGGAAGACTACCATTGGTCATTTGTTCATCTGATTCACTTTCTGGAATATCAAATTTTGCATCAAAATATTCATCTGATTTGTTTCAAAAATGCATTTAGTTGAAATGTTCGGATTTAGGTGTCTCGATGTTTTCCTAGATCATCTTTTTTTCCTTCCGATGCAGCATTTTACCAGTCGTCCGGATTGAGTCGTTCTGCTTTTCCACTAATCGTAATGTCTTTCCTGCAAACTTCATTTTCTTCTTTTGACAGGTCACAGTTAAATTCATCAAATACAATATGAACATATTCCTCAACCTTTTATCAAGATTATCATGTGTATTAAATATGGAGAATTTGACATAATAAATGATGTTATGAATCCTTATAATACGAAATCCATATAGTGTTTATAACAATATATCTAATTAAAACTCTATTTAAAAAACAACATGAGGTACTTACAGATTCCGCCAAATAATTTATAGGTAACTTACTCTCTCAAAGTAAAGAATCATCCATCTCCTTTTTTGATCTTGAGACACCTACAAACAAATAGTCTCTATCTTTTTGGTACCCAAATCTTCTTGGGTCCTTTTGGGTTAGTAGCATATAAATCACTTTTCTTTACCCAAATTTGTTTTATTCTAATTTTATTGCAATTAGAATCAAAATGACCTTTAAAACCACATTTTTTACAAGTAATAAATGGTGAACAATAAAGTGGTTTATACCTTAATTTACTATTAATCATTCTAATATTATTATTAGTAGGATTATACCCAATTCTTTGTTTATCAAGACTAGACCTTTGTGCCCCTAACATAACATTTAAGTTCTCTTCTCCTTGCACAAATTTAGCAAGATCATTTCTTAAAGATGTTATTTTTGCATTTGTTATATTATCATCATGTTGAACATTCATCATTTTTCCATCATTAAAAGCATTTATGCATGTATCTCTCATTTTTAAATTTTCTTTTAACACTTCATTTTCATTTTTAAGATATTCATTTTCTTTTCTCTCTTTAATAAGCGACTTAACTACATTCATTAGCTCATTTACACAATTCTTAAAATAGGCAGTTTTCTTTTTGAGCTGTTGATTTTCATTTTGTAAAGAAATATAATCATGCATAGATATTTCAAAAGCTTCATGAAAATTTGTTACCTCAAGTTGATCATCATCTTCTAGTCCCATGAAACAGAGTTGGACAGTTTCTTCTTCTTGTTCCGTTTTGGACTTACTCACTTGAGTTGAGCTACCTTTTTTATTTTTCCTTTGTTTCTTTCTTTGAAGTAGTCTCTCGAGTTTTCTTGAGAGCATTTCAATTTCTTCATCAAAATCTTCGTAATCACTTTCATCGTTGCTCTCGATTTGAAGTGTCAATGTTTTCTTTATTAATGTTTCATCCTCTTCATCATACCACTTGAGTTGATTTTCAAATTCTTCAAGCTCTCCAAACAAGGTAAGAGTTTCCATGGTAATAATTGTTGGTGAGTCTTGGAGAGTTGTGACTTTGAGAAAACCGTTTGGGTAATGACTCTTAGTGACTTTCTATTAATTTCCCTCTGATCAATTTTCCGTCCCAGCATACTTAGATAGTTCATTAGAGTAAGAAATCTCCCTTGAGCTTCATTAACTGTTTCATCTTTTTCTAATTTGAAGAGTTCATATTCTTGCATCAACATACTTAGCTTGACTTCCTTCACCTTAGTAGTTCCCTCGTGGCTCATTAAGATTGTATCCCACATTTCTTTTACCTGTGTTGCACGATGTTACTTTATCAATTTCAGCTTGGACTATTCCGCTTAGCAAGGTGTTCATGGCCCTTGAGTTGTAGGAAAACATATAGCTTTCGTTTGCATCCATCTCCATGAGAGCCTTTGGTTTGCCATCATCATGTCTAGGAATGATAGGTCCATTTTCAACAACCCACCGTTCCCATGGGTTTCTTTTAAGAAAAATCTTCATTCTGAACTTCCAAAAGTTAAAGTTTTCACTTCCGAACAGCAGCGGTGGCCTACTTGTGGACTGACCTTCTTGAAAGTTTAGGTGTGCCATAGGATGTGAGACCCCAGATTTTATGAATAAAGATTTAATTTTCTTGAAATATTTTTTTAAATATTATGGTGTGGATTTGAGATAATGTTATAGTTGTGAGTAGTATTTATAAATTTTGCAAAGTATCGAAGCTTTCATATTATATTCGATTGGTCAGGGAATATTTGTTTTATCAGGGAATATTCGTGCAATGGAACAATCATTGCGGACCCCGCAACGGAATTATTGTCAGATTGAGAAAACGACAAAAATATTTTATGAAAATAAGCGGTGGAAGTTTTACTGTTAATATTGTTGAACTACTCGATAAGAAAAAAGTACGATGAATACGCGTGGTTGCATAGTAGCACACGGTATTAATTATTGATGCTTACGTGATAAGTCACTCAGTTTTGTTGGTATTATTAATGTAATAATACAGAAAATCTTTCTATATAAAACAGAATACTTTTATAAAGTTATTCTATAAATAGAATATATTCTATTCTATTATGCATAGTATTGCATAGTGTCTGCATAGTATTTTGCATAGTAAATTTTTTTTATATAAAACAGAATATTTTTATAAAGTTATCTATTTTATTAGACAATAATTAGAATATATTATATGTTATTATGCATAGTGTTTGCAAAGTGCATGCATAGTGTTTTGCATAGTAAAATCTTTTTATATAAAACAGAATACTTTTATAAAGTTATCTGTTTTCTTAGACAATAATTAGAATATATTATATTTTATTATACATAGTATTTGCATAGTGCCTGCAAAGTGTTTGCATAGTAAAATCTTTTATAAAGTTATCCGTTTTATTAGATTATAAATAGAATATATTATATATTTTATTTAAAAATTTTGCTTTAAATATGGACCGTCGATTAAAATAAATCAACTGGACCGTTTCATGAGTTAGTTCTTATCTGATCCATTTTTTATAAATAGAAGATCATTCATTCATTATTTCTTTTAATTCACCTGAAACTCTGTAGAGAGAAACTATAGAGAAAAGAAGAAAAGTGTTCGGCTACTTCACTACTTCTTATATCCAAAGACTCTTCTTTCTAAGGTAGGGAATATTATGTGTTGTACTGTAAAGGGTACTCTTTTCTTTCTTATTTATGAAAAGAACTTCATTATTCCATTCTTTATTATTCTATTGGAATAACCTGTATACGCGGGGTACCCTATACTTGGTGAAATTCTTCTGTTATTTCATTCTTCATTATTATGTTGGAATAACATGTCTATGCAAAGTACTGCATACATGGTAAAATTCTTCTAATATTCCATTCTTTATTATTCTGTTGGAATATCTTGTCGGTGCTTTTCTTTGGGACTCGGTTCCATTATTTATTATTACATTGGAATATCACGTATGCATGCGTTTTTACGGGACTGGTTCCATTATTTATTATTCGTTAGAATATCCCGCTTGGTCAATAATTTCTTTGACCGTTCCGTTATTATTATTACGTTGAATAATGCCATCATGCCTGTACCGCATGTATGGTGATTTCTTTTGTTATTCCATTCTTTATTATACTCGGTTGGTTAAAGTTTTGACTTTATACTCCATGAAATTAGTGGAATATCCTTGATATTTGCGCTTCATCCAAAGATCTTTTCATGGAAATATTCTTACGAGCATTCTTGAATTTTACTCTACAAAGAAGTATCATGTTGACAATTTGGACGTTATCGGTTCTAGATAAATTAATTCTTGAGATTTTTTATTGAATTATTATATCATTGTCATCATCCTCATGTTTATTTTTTGAAAAAGTCTCATGGCTTTTGTAGTGCATAGATGGACTTGGTATGATTATGACCTGGGATTATTCGGGTATAATCATAACATAGTTATGTTACAAATGATGTGGAAAAAGTCCTCATTGGCCCGTAGTGCATTGATGGACAGTTTTTGGTATGATTATGGTAATAGATTCTCTTTTCGTCAGAAGTGCAAAGATGAATTATTTTATGGCATGATAAGGGACCGTTGATGAAAAAACATGATTATCTTTAAGCAGTAAAGTGCATGGATAATTCGTGGTCGTGATACTAAAGAATATCCTTGGCTGTAGTGCAGGATGATTTGATGATGTGGATTATTTATTGTCGAGTCAAATGATAAAAGTCATGAAAAATATTTTAAATCATAGAAGATAGTAGATTTTATTTTCTACTTGACTCTTTTAATGGATTGCTTGTTCCGCTGCAGTTAAACTTGATGTTTGTTATATTGTATCAGTTTAACACTGTTGAAGGCTATTGATAATTTATTCTGCATTATCTTAGTCATAATATTTCTTACTGGGCTAGTTGAGCTCACCCTTTCTTTCACTGTTCTCTTCAGGAAATGAGAATATAGCTGGGACTTGTCGGGGAACGGAGTGATGGACCAGATGATAGTATTAGTAGTCCTCACTATTCTGTTAAATAGTGTGACAATAAATGTATTGAGGACTTATTTTGAGTTTTAATGTTGTCTAGAAGACAATGTTTGTATTAAAACTCACAGCTCATGTTGTATATTTAAGATTGTATTTGAATTCTGTACCATGTATCTGGCGACTCAAGATGGGTGATGTATACCTAATTTTGGGGGCGTCACAGTTGGTATCAAAGCTTAGGGATATGATCCCTGGCTAAGATGTGAGACTAGAACTAGGAGGGGAGAGACGGGGAATTCCTTCGCTATAAGTTTATTTAATATTTAATTGGTCGATCAGAGTATATGGATAATGTGTTAAATGTCAATTAACCTTTGTTTTGTGGCAGTATTTGGAAATGGCATCCGAAAATGTTGAGATAAGCAATGAAGCACATGAGACCATTGAGACACCTTTAATCACTAACCAGGTTAATGTGATGTCAGACGAAGAAGAAATTAGAGATATCTACGTGGTGCGTGAAGAACTAATAGTTTCACCCGAGCTAGTCAGCAGAAGAAAGAAAGCGGTGAGAGTGAGGAAGAAGAGGAACACGAGGAGAATTTATTAGAAGAATTTTATTATCAAAATTTAGCATTACAAAATCATATTCGTGAGTTAGAAGAAGAAGCAGTCAAGAATGGCAATGCCGTGGGAGCAAAGAGATGCAACCATTCAAAATTGTGTTACCCGATGTGCTATATGCTTGAGCGAAGCACTCTTTGGCGAGAGTATAAGATATTAGAAATGGAATCGAGAATTATATGATCAAAGTTACGATGAAATCGAAACAAATGAAACGAAGGAGAATAGATGACGATGGGTAAAAAGCCACGACGACGTGTAGATATTGTAGAAAAAGACGTCCGATCCAATAAAGCCAAAATAGATGAAATGGATTTTTCTTTTTGGACAACAATTGGGAGAATCCAACATCGAATTCGGATTTACCCTGTGCATAGCGGTCAACCCCAATTCGATATAGATCGGAGAATAATGATTCAAATCATGGATCAAGAATGGGACGAAGCACTTAAGGGTGGAATGTACCCTATAGCAAAGTCAAATCCAGTAGTTTAAGTGAGAGCGTTTGTCGAGGAACCCGAACGAAGTTATTACGGGTAAGTTAATGATAAACTCTTGCAAAGTCTATACCGTGTTAAATACCGGTTCTACTTACTCTTTTATTTCACCTAGTTGTATTCAATGTTTGAAGTTAACTCCGGAGAAGTTAGACTTTGATATATCTGTTGGGAGAAACCTTTATTACCTCCACTATTTATAAATCTTGTTCAAATCAACACTTTCACGTTACCTGTCGATCGTATCTCTTTGAAAATACTTGCCTTTGATGTGATTTTAGGAATAGATTGGTTAACTACTCATCATGCTTTTCGTAAGGTTGTTAGCTTTCATATTCTTAACCAACCTGTTATGCGAATTCAAGCAACCAAACCACTAAAGTCAATCATTGTCATATCAAGCCATAAGTAAAAGAGCCCCATTCCTTTCGTTGTTGACTTTCTTGTGTGGAATGCTGCAAGCCGGACTTTTCTTCAGTGGCGATGTCGTGAATGACGATGGCAAGTTGATAGTATCAATGTGACGTACTATCCAAGTCTTGGATGAGGGTCACATTTTGAATGATATTTCTATTGTTAATAAGCTTCCTGACGTATTCTTGAAGACTTCTTAGCCTACCCCTAAAGCATGAAATCAAATTTTGTATTGACCCCGGTACAAAACCCATTTCTTAAACCCTCAAATTATTCTTCAAATAAAATGAACGTAACATGCGCTAAAGACGTTGGCTCGAGCTGTTGAAGATTACGATCGTACCATGCAATACCATCGTTGTGACGCCCCCAAAATAGGTATACATCACCTATTCTGAGTCGTCAAAAACATGGTGCAGAATAAAAATACAACTTAATTATACAACTGCGTGTAAAGTACGACGACAAAACATAAGTCGTGAGTTTTAATACAATTATTGTAAATTCAGACAATATTCAAACTCAAATTCAATATTATTACATTTATTTTCCACTATTTCTTTGAATAGTGAGGACTACTAATGCTATCATTTGGTCCATTACCCATTCCCCGACTAGTCCTCGCTACGTTCTCATTTTCAAGAGAACAATAAAAGTAAAAGGTGAGCTCAACTAGCCCGAAGAGAAAATATTATAACTAAGATAATGCGTAATATATTATTGTTAGCCTTCAAAGAAGTTTAAACCGATACAATATAATAACCATCATATTTAGCTCGTAATGAACAAGCAATCCATTAAAAGAGTCAAGTAGAGAATAAAATCTACTATCTTTTATGATTTAAAAGGTTTTTCATCACATTTATCATTTGGACTCTCGACAATAAATAATCCACATCATCGAATCTTGGGACTAACCCAAAATCTTGAAGTGAATCTTGGGACTCGATCAGAAACTATGGATCTTTGGCATACCATGCAATCTTACAACCTCGTTTATGTACATATGAGCAAGACGTTCAAGTGTATAAGTTTCTCAGATCGGTAAGAAATGAGCGAGACTTGGTCAATCTATCAACAATGACCCAAATCGCATCTAGGCCTCGAGAAACTTTGGGAAGACCCCAGAATCTAAATCCATGGTAATGTGCTCCCACTTTCATTACGGAATTTCAAGTGGTTGCAATGGACCTTTTGGTACTTGATGCTCCGCTTTAACTCATTGACAAATTAGACACCTTGAGATAAATAAGCGCTATCTCTCTCTTCATATTGCTTCCACCAAAATGTATGGCGAAGATCACGATACATTTTGGTGCTCCCAGATGGATTACAAAGCGGTGTGTTACGCAAGATCCATCATGATTTTATACTTTAAATCGAGGTCGTTAGAACACAAAGTCCTGAGTTGACTCAAGTATTCCTTCTTCATCGATTCTTGCTTCCTAAGATAGCACCTTCTTACACTTTCTTCCTCATACGCATCATTTCGGATCGTAACGAAAGCAACTTTAACTTTATCAATTAAATTCGGTTTTACTCATATATTTGCCATCATCATATGGGTCCCTGGAGTCTTTAACTCTATCTCCATCCTTTGTAAGTCACACAAAATGGGTTTTTGTGTTGTGAATATTGCACTCGTACCCGCATATGATCTTCTACTCAATGCGTCAGCTACCACGTTCGCTTTTCCAGGATGGTATTGGATTGTATAATCATAATATTTCAACAGTTCAAGCCAACGTCGTTGTTGCATGTTGAGTTCCTTTTGAGTGAAGAAATATTTGAGGCTTTTATGATCCGTAAAGATCTCCACTTTCTCTCCATACAAGTAATGCCTCCAAATTTTAAGTGCGAAGATAACAAATGCTTAACTCTAGATCATGAGTAGGATAATTCCTCTCATATTCTTTGAGTTGTCTTTAAGGCATAAAGGCTATGACTTTCCCATGTTGTATGAGAACACATCCTAACCCCTTTGCCCAAGCATCATCACGTAGATGACAAATCCTCCAACCGGATGGTATTGTCGAGCAGGTTCTAAAGCAGATGGTATTCATCGCTTCCAACCGAACTTTGTATCTTTTCGAGTCATTTGAGTTAATGGAGTAGTGATTCGAGAAAATCCTTCCACGAATCTCCAATAATAACCAATTTAAACCGAGAAAGCTACATTTCTTGAGAATCGATTGGGTTGCTCCCACTTTGAATAGCTTCAATCTTTTGTCGTCAATCGGATATTCCATGACTTGATACTACGTGCCCAAGGAATGCTACTTTCTCAAGCCAGAACTCGCATTTCTTTAACTTGGCATAAAGCTTATATTCACGAAGCTTTTGGAGTATCAGCCTCAAGTGTTGTTCATGATCTTCACGACTTTTAGAATAAATAAGGATGTCATCAATAAAGACGACCACAAAGTGATCCAAATATTCTTTGAATACTCAGTTCATCATATCCATGAAGGCAGCAGTAGCATTAGTCAATCCAAAAGACATGACTAAGAATTCATAATACCCGTACCGAGTTCTGAAGGCAGTCTTTGGAATATCTTCAGTTTTAACATTCAGCTGATGATATCCAGAACGAAGATCGATCTTTGAAAAAAATTGTGCTCCTTGTAACTGATCAAATAGGTCATCAATACGTGGCAATGGGTACCTATTTTTGATGGTGACATTATTCAACTCCCGATAATCAATACAAAGTCGCATACTCCCATCTTTCTTCTTCATGAATAGAATAGGAGCACCCCAAGGAGACGTACTAGGACGAATGAAACCAATGTCTAACAATTCTTGCAATTGGGTCTTTTAACTACTGAAGTTCAATAGGAGCCATTCGATATGGGGCTTTGGAAATGGGTTTTGTACCGGGTTCAAGGTCGATACAAAATTCAACTTCACGCTCTGGGGGTAGGCCAGGAAGTTTTGAGGAATACGCCAGAAATTTATTAACAATAGAAATATCCTTCAAATCTGACGTATTTTTTGTTTAAATCAGTGACATCCGTTTTTCAATAAACGAATAGCTTTATGGCTTGAGATGACCGTGATTGATTTTAATGGTTTGGTCGCTTGAATTCGCATAATAGGTTTATTAGGAATATGAAAGCTAACAACCTTACGAAAACAATCAATTTTAGCATGATGAGTAGTTAACCAATCAATCCCTAGAATCACGTCAAATGCAAGTATTTTTAAGGAGATAAGATCGACAGGTAACGTGCGGTTACCGATTTGAATCAAACAAGACTTATAAATAGTGGTTGTAATGAAGGTTTCTCCTGATAGAGTTTCAACAGATAAGTCAAAGTCTAATTTCTCCGGAGTCAAATTTAAATGTTGAGCGCAAGTAGGAGAAATAAAAGAATAGGTAGAACCGGTATCAAATAAGGTATAGACTTCACTAGAGTTTATGATAAGTTTACCCGTGATAACGTCATTCGGGTTCCTTGCTTTCTGGGAGGTCACAACAAACGCTCTCCCTTGCACTACCGGCTTTGAATTTTACGGGACTACTTTGGTGCCTCAAACTATTGAATTTGTCTTCGGTGAACGACAAAATCGAGCTAAGGGACCTTCTCTTCCACAATTATAACATGCTTTGGACGGCATCGCGCAGTTTGGACTGATGTGTCCCTCCCCTCTGCATTTGAAGCATATAATAAGTGGTCGTTCTCCTTCCTTAACAACGGGTGCTGGTGCTGACGTCTTTCCATCATTGTTAAATCTCCTTTTCTTGAAATGTCCATTTTTATTGTCTTAGCTATGATTACCACCGAAGTGGTTACCATTTCTGGCATATTGATTCCCTCCACGTTTGTTGTCACCGCTTCGATGACTGTTACCACTGGTATTTTCATTCTGCCGGCTGCTTTCTCTTGGTTGTGTTGACTCGTTATCGCGCTCCAACAACTGAGCCCTATTTACAACATCTGAATACAAACACAGTTTATGAGAAATAAGATATTGTTATATCTCCGGTTTCAAACCTCTTAAAAACATTCGGGCCATTCGCTCCTCATTATCAACCAAATGGGATACAAACCGGGATAACTCCGCAAATTTAGCCTCGTATTGCGACACGGTCATATTGTTTTGTTCCAACTTGATAAACTCCACCTCCTTCATATGACGTAATACTTTCGGGAAAGTAATTGTCGTTGAGCGACTCTTGGAACTTCTCCCAAGACATCTTGAGTGCGTCAGTTGGTACATTTTTCTGATTCCCACCAAGAACCGCCTCTTCACGCAACATAAAGGTGGCGAAGGAACCTTTTTTTCTCGAGCATCCCAAGACATCAAATATCTTGGTTATCCGCTTTATCCATGTTTCCGCCTTTAAGTGGTTTTGGCTCTCCAATAAACTCCGGTGGTCCGGCTCCTTGAATCTGTTTTGGCGGTGACCATCCGAGAGTTGCAAGATGTTTCCACCGCATTTTGGACAGAGCCACTCTACTACCGATGTTGCATGAATTTCATGAAGCCTCGGAACATTCCATCATTCATCATTTGGTCGGTGTTGTTGTTTGCATGAGGATTGTCGCCTCACGATGCACATTGTCTGGTTATTGATCCGTGGAGACTCAACGGTCTCCTGTGCTCCATTGATGTTCTCAACATTCTCGGATGCCATTTTCAAATACTGCCACAAAACAAGGGTTAATTGACATGAAACTTATTATCCCTACACTTTGACTGACCAATTAAATACCAAATAAACTTAGGTAGGTCATAGTAGCGAAGGAATTCCCCGTCTCTCCCCTCCTAGTTCTAGTCTCACATCTTAACCAGGAATCATATCTCTAAGCTTTAATACCAACTGTGACGCCCCCAAAATAGGTATACATCACCTATTCTGAGTCGTTAAATACATGGTACAGAATACAAATACAACTTAATTATACAACTGTCATGTAAAGTACGACAAAACATAAGCTGTGAGTTTTAATACAATTATTGCCGTCTAGACAATATTCAAACTCAAATTCAATATTATTACATTTATTTTCCACTATTTCACTGAATAGTGAGGACTACTAATGCTATCATCTGGTCCGTCACTCCATTCCCCGACTAGTCCCTGCTACGTTCTCATTTCCTGAAGAGAACAATAAAAATAAAAGGGTGAGCTCAATTAGCCCAGTAGGAAATATTATGACTAAGATAATGCAGAATATATTATCGTTAGCCTTCAACAGTGTTAAATTGATACAATATAACAACCATCAAGTTTAATCTGCAATGGAAACAACAATCCATTAAAAGAGTCAAGTAGAGAATAAAATCTACTATCTTTTATGATTTAAAAGGTTTTTCATCACTTTTATCGCTGGGACTCAGCTTAATAAATAATCCACATCATAATATTCAAAAATATATTTCGAGAAAAATTAATCTTTATTCAAAAAGTTGGGGTCTTACAACCGTAAGAAAATCGAACATGGTATCTAACGCGTTGAGTAGAAGATCGTATGCGGTTATAAGTATGAATATACGAACTCACGTAAACATAACGAATATACGAGTAGAATCGACTTTAATCGATAAAGTTAAAGCCGCTCAAGCTACACACCCGGAGCTGATGAATGTGAAGAAGAAGGTTCAAGAGGGCGTTATTCTAGAAGCAAGATTCGACGAAGAGAGGAAATCTCAACCCTCGATTTAATTGGCCCATTTGAAATCCTCGATGAAGTAGGAACTATGGCCTATATACTAGTTTTACCGCCAAGTATGTTGCGTGTTCAAAATGTTTTTTTTTTCGTATCGATGTTACGTAAATATGTGGATGACCTGAACCACATTATTAAATTAGAACTAAACGATATAGCAAGAGATTTAACGTATGAGGAGATACATGTTAAAATCTTGGATAAGAAGAATCGTATTCAACACTCAAAGGTTATACCTCAAGAATTAGAATCTGAAATGAAGTCAAGGTATCTTCACCTCTTCGACATACCAGGTATCGCGACGTAAATTTCGAGGGTAAATTTCATAAGGAGGGAGATTGTGAGACCCCAGATTTTATGAATAAAGATTTAATTTTCTCGAAATATTTTTTTTAATATTATGGTGTGGATTTGAGATAATGTTATAGTTGTGAGTAGTATTTATAAATTTTATAAAGTATGCAAGTTATCATATTATATTCGATTGGTCGGGGAATATTTGTTTTATCAGGGAATATTCGTGCAATGGCACAATCATTGGTGGACCCCGCAACGGAATTATTGTCGGATTGAGAAAACAACAAAAATATTTTATGAAAATAACGGTGGAAGTTTTAACATTAATACCGTTGAACTACTCGGTAGTAAAAGTACAGTAATACGCGTGGTTGCATAGTAGCACACGGTATTAATTATTGATGCGTACGTGATAAGTCACTCAGTTTTGTTGGTATTATTAATGTAATAATACAGAAAATCTTTTTATATAA
The DNA here is from genome assembly GCA_020205605.1 of Panax ginseng. Classification (NCBI taxonomy): domain Eukaryota; kingdom Viridiplantae; phylum Streptophyta; class Magnoliopsida; order Apiales; family Araliaceae; genus Panax; species Panax ginseng. The sequence goes on along the minus strand of CM035136.1, from coordinate 18,896,854 downwards.
AACAATATACTTTTATAAAGTTATTCTATAAATAGAATATATTATATTCTATTATGCATAGTGTTGTATAGTTGTCTGCGATAGTATTTTTGCATAGTAAAATTTTTTTATATAAAAGCAGTAATACTTTTATAAAGTTATCTGCATTTTATTAGACAATAATTAGAATATATTATATTTTATTATGCATAGTGTTTTTGATAAGTGCCTACATAGTATTTTGCATAGTAAATCTTTTTATATAAAACAAAATACTTTTATAAAGTTATCTATTTTATTAGACAATAATTAGAATATATTATATTTTATTATACAGTGTTTGCATAGTGCTGCGATAGTATTTGCATAGTAAAATCTTTTATAAAGTTATTCGTTTTATTAGATTATAAATAGAATATATTATATTTTTATTTAAAAGATTTTTTGCTTTAAATATGGACCGTCAAATTAAAAAGTAAATCAATCTGGACCGTTCATGAGTTAATTCTTATGCGGTCCATTTTTTATAAATAGAAGATCATTCATTCATTATTTCTTACGAATTCACTGAAACTCTAGAGAGAGAAACTATAGAGAGAAAGAAGAAAAGTGTTCTGCTACTTCACTACTTCTATATACAGTACTCTTCTTTCTAAGGTAGGGAATATTATTTATTGTACTCGTAAGGGGTACTCTTTCTTTCTTATTTATGAAGAGAACTTCTGTTATTCCATTCTTTATTATTCTGTTGGAATAACCTGTATATGCGGGCTACCCTATACTTGGTGAAATTCTTACATTATTTCATTCTTCATTATTATGTTGGAATAACTTGTATATGCAAAGTAATCGCATACATGGTGAAATTCTTCTAATATTTCATTCTTTATTATTACATTGAATATCGTATCATGCGCTTTTCTGTGGGACCGGGTTCCGTTATTTATTATTCTCGTTGGAATATCCTCAATCATGCGGTCTTCACCGACTTTGGTTCCGTTATTATTATTACATTGGAATAACTGCTACATCAAGTACCACACGCATGGTGATTTTTTTTTGTTATTCCATTCTTTATTATACTCAGTTGGTTAAAGTTTTGACTTCTATACTTCATGAAATTAGTGGAATTTCCTGGATTTTTGCATTTCATCCAGTATCTTTTCATGGAAATATTCTTCCGAGCATTCTTGAATTTTACTCTACAAAGCAGTATCATGTTGACAATTTGGACGTTATCAGTTCCTAGATAAATTAATTCTTGAACTTGCTTTATTGAATTCTTATATCATTGTCATCATCCTCATGTTTATTTTTTTAAAAGTCATATGTGGCCTGTAGTGTATAGATGGACTTGGTATGATTATGACCAGGGATTATTCGGTATAATTATAACCGTAATGTTACAAATGATGTGGAAAAAGTCCTCATTGGCCGTGTAGTGCATTGATGGGCCGATTTTTGGTATGATTATGGCTATGGATTCTCTTTCGTCAGAAGTGCAAAGATGAATTGTTTTATGGCATGATAAGGACCGATTGATAAAAACATGATTATCTTTAGCCATAGTGCATGGATAATTCATGGTCGTGATACTAAAGAATATCCTTTGGCTTCAGTAGTGCAGGATGATTTGATGATGTGGATTATTTATTGTCGAGTCTCAATGATAAAAGTCATGAAAATCTTTTAAATCATAGAAGATAGTAGATTTTATTTCTATTTGACTCTTTTAATGGATTGCTTGTTCACCGCAGTTGTATAAATGTATGAGGACTTATTTTGAGTTTTAATGTTGTCTAGAAGACAATGTTTGTATTAAAACTCACAAATTTCATGTAGTATATTTAAGATTGTATTTGAATTACACTATGTATCTGGCGACTCAAGATGGGTGATGTATACCTAATTTTGGGGGCGTCACATAGGATCTTCCCCTACGACCTGCAACGATCAATATTAGTGTTAGTTTTTGATTATACGATGTTTTGATTGATGACTAATTTAAGTGTGCATGGTTCATGATGTGGTATTTTATTAAATATGCATGGAGTATGGGTTATAATATGATAAATGATATGCATGAGTTATAGTTAATTCATGGACATTTCTACCGACTTCATTACGTTGATATGTTGGAATGATTTGGGTTCACATTTGAATTGAAGTATTGATTTGGAGCTAATTAAGGAAGATTTGAATTGGAGCTTATCAAGGTATGTTGGTATTTATAATAACAGCTAGGCAAAATTGGCTCCTTTGTTTCATAAGTATATCTCGTGGGTGTTAATTTTGTTAAGAATTTTATCTTGCTTAGTGGAGCCCACATTAGTTGGTGATATTTTAGTAGTCTATTTTGAAAAGGAGTCCTACTGAAGCTTTTGAATATTATCCTTATTTATCTCTTTTATTCGTGGTTAACACTGGTGTTTGTGGAAAGAATTTCTCTCCTTGATTTCAGCCTTTCAAAATCAAATAGCTAGCGCATATCTGCATAATATCCTTCTTGTGATTCAAAGCTGTTGAAATTATGGAGAGGCTGCTAACGGGACAGAGATGTCTTTGCTAACAGATCTTATAGCCGTTGGCCTTTTTCATTATATATATCTCCTCTCTTGGTGATGAGGAGAGAGATGAACAACCAAAGAATCAAACCGAGATATTACATCAAAGCTTATCATCTGTTTTTATTCCAGTCATTTATTCTTATTGATTTTATCTTTGGGTGCTGGAAATAATATTCACTGTAAATCAATGTATTCAAGCATAGCTTTGGCTTGAGGTTTCTGGGTTTAGTCAATCTGTTCATAGAAGGCTCAAGGGTCTCAGAGGTGAGAAGAGGTGCAGTGGTGTACAAGTTGCAGAGGTGCAAACCGGGGGCATAGGTGTCCAACATCAGATTTGAGGCTTCTTTGTAACAGGGAGTAATTTATGTATTGAGTTTTAAATAGCAATAAAAAGAGTCTCCAATCCTAGTTGGGATTGGACGTGGATTAGGCTACTAGATAGAGGATAGGGGCTGAACCACGTAAAAATCTTGGTGTCTTTACATTTCTGCACTTTTACTTTGTGTTGGTTTAAAGTTCTGCGTTCTGTGTTATATCAGTTTATAGATACACTAATCCAGACACCAAAACAAACAGGCACAGCTATTTGAATTAATCTTGTAGCAAAAAATTACAAAAAGTTGTCACTGTTTATTACTTTAAGTATAAACACCTATTCACCCCCCCCCCCTCTAGGCGCGCGTATTTATTGAATTACATTTGGTATCAGAGCAAGGCTCTACTAATATTGATCGTTGCAGGTCGTAGGGGAAGATCCTATGGCACATCTAAACTTTCAAGAAGGTCAGTCCATAAGTAGGCCACCGCTGTTGCTCGGAAGTGAGAACTTCAATTTTTGGAAGTTCAGGATGAAGATCTATCTGAACCGTGACCCATGGGAATGGTGGGTAGTCGAACATAGACTAGTCATTCTGCGACATGATGATGGCAAGCCAAAGAATCTCATGGAAATGAACTCAAATGAATCGTATATGATGTCTTATAATTCCAAGGCCATGAATACACTTTTAAGTGGCATGGTTCAGTCAGAGATAGATAAGGTCTCCTCTTGTACTACGGCTAAGGAAATTTGGGACACAGTCATCATGAGCCACGAGGGTACTACTAAAGTGAAGGAGGTCAAGCTGAGCATGCTAATGCACGAATACGAGCTATTCAAATTGGAGAAAAATGAATCAATTAGAGATGCCCAAGCAAGATTCCTTACTCTAATGAATTCTCTAAGCATGCTCGGACGAAAGATTGATCAAAAGGAAATCAACCGAAAGCTTCTTAGAGTCATGCCAAAGCGATTCGCACCAAAGGTTACTACACTACAAGACTGAGTCACAATCAGCACAATGGAAACTCTTACCTTATTTGGAGAACTTGAAGAGTTTGAAAACCAACTAAAATTGTATGATGAAGAAGATGAGGCACCTAAGAAGAAGACCTTGGCTCTACAAGCTGAAAGCTACATAGAAAGCAATGATGAAGATTCGGATGAAGAAATAGCATTAATGACCAGAAAATTGAGGGAGCTGATCCGAAAGAAGAATAAATCAAAAATACCAACAAAAGTCTTCAACAACAAGAAAGATTTTAAGCAAAAGCCTCAAGAGGAAACCTGTTTCGAATGTGGAAGGCCTGGTCACTTCAAAAGAGATTGCTTCCAACTAAAAAGAAAGAACAAAGCAAATGGTTCAAAAGGGAAGGCTCTAATGACATGGAGTGATGATGAATCTGATCATGAAGATCAAGAAGAGAAAATTGCTCAACTATGCTTCACCAGAATACACAATGAGGAAACATCTGAGGTAAATCTTAAACTTGGAGAAATTACTATTTCTGACTATCTTGTTTTAAAAAATGAAAACCTTCGTATGAAAGAGAAAAATGCTCACTTGAAAAGTTGGATAAATGACTTAATGAAGGAAGTAGAAACTTTAATTGAGGAAAAACAAGAAATAGTTAAAGATTGCACACCATATGAAGTATCTAAGTTGAATGCTAAAAGTGGATATTTAGATAATTATAATAAAATTTTATATAATCGTGTAAACAAATTAAATGAAGAAAATAATAGCCTTTAAAAGGAAAATGATGTTCTAAAAGAAAGCTTGAAAATGAGAGATACATGTATAGATGCTTTTAATGATGGAAAAATAATAAACATGCAAAATAATAATGAGGAAGAAATAATATCTTTGAAAAAGGATCTTGCAAAATTTGTTCAAGGAGAAGAGAATTTAAATATAATGTTGGGTGCTCAAATGTCAAGCTTAGATAAACAAGGAATTGGATATAATCCTGTTAAAAACATAAAAAGCACAACTAATAAAATTAGAGTAATAAATAATAAACCAAGGAACAAGCCTCTTTATTGCTCACCTTATGTTACTTGCAGAAAATGTGGTTTAAAAGGACATTTTGATACAAACTGTAATAAAATGAAAATAAAGCAAGTTTGGGTAAAGAAAGGAGATTTAATTGCTACTAACAATATCGGACCCAAACAGATTTGGGTACCAAAACGATGAGTTACTTCTTTGTTTTGTAGGTATGCTTAAAAGCTAAAGTACCATCACATAAATGGGTACTTGACAGTGGATGCTCTAGACACATGACGGGTGATAAAACTAAATTTACCTCACTTGTTGCAAAGAAAGGAGGCACGATTACTTTTGGAGATGACACCACATGCCAAATCATCGGTAAAGGTAAAATTGGTAATGGTAAGGTTTACATTGATAATGTCCATCATATTGAAGGGTTAAAATATAACTTAATTAGTGTAAGTCAACTTATGGATAGTGGTCATAAAGTTATTTTTGAAAAAGATAAATGTGCTATCATTCATGCTTCTCATAATGTCCCTTTAGTAGCTAACAGAGAAGGTAATATATATAATATAAATTTTGAAAATCAAAATGAGGATATTTGCTTAGCTGCGGTTCAAGATCAAACTATTCTATGGCATAGAAGGTTGGGGCATGTGCATATGGAATTGATTAACAAGTTAGTTACAAAGAACCTTGTTAAAGGTTTACCAAAGCTAAAATATGAAAAGACATGTATTTGTGATGCATGTCATTTAGGTAAACAAGCAAGAAATTCCTTTACAAGCAAAAATCAGGTATCAACTTCTTTACCTCTTCAATTATTGCATCTTGATTTATTTGGACCCGAGAGATATACTAGCCTAGGAAATAATCATTATGCCTTTGTTATTGTTGATGGTTTTTCAAGATTTACATGGGTTTTATTTTTGAAAACTAAAGATCAAGCTTTTGCAGAATTTGAAAAGCTTATAAAAAATGTTAAAACAAAACACAACCTCAAGCTAATTGGTATACGGAGTGACCACGGTGGAGAATTTGGAAAAGATTTTATATCATATTGCAGTGAGAAAAGTGTAACACATGAGTTTTCTGCACCAAGAACGCCTCAACAAAATGGTGTGGTGGAACGTAAAAATCGTACTCTTTAAGAAACTGCAAGAACCTTACTACATGAAAATAAATTGCCTAAAAGTTTTTGGAAAAGGTAAAAAATCTTGCATGTTACATTTTAAATAGAGTACTAATTAGACCCATTCTAATGAAAACACCATATGAGTTGCTAAACAACAGAATTCCAAATATTAATTATTTTAAAGTGTTTGGTGCTAAATGTTTCATTCTAAATACTAATAGTAATCTTGGAAAATTTGATGCACAATCAACCGAAGCTATTTTTCTTGGTTATTCAATGCATAGTAAAGCTTACAGGGTATAATCTTGATAAATTTAAAGTTAAAGAATCTGTGCATGTTGTTTTTGATGAATTTAACCGTGACCTATCAAAAGAAGAAAATGAAGTTTCTGCAGGAAAAGACATTCTGATTAGTGGAAAATAGATAACTCAATCCGGACAGCCTGAGCCGTCTGCATCAAAAGAAAAGTCAGATGAATGTGGAAAGCAAACAAACGAAATTAGACAAACTGAGTCATCTGCCCCGGTTGAAAACTCAGACATGCAGACGCCTCAAGTCAGACAGCTTAACCCGTCTGCATTAGAAGAAGAATTAGATGATCAGTTTGAAGTAGAGCTTGACGTTGTAGAACCTGAACCTGAAGAGCAAATGACTGCAACAAGGCTTCCTATACCATCTATAACAGTGAGAAATCATCCACCAAATCTAATCATAGGTGATCCTGACACTTGGATGAACACAAGAAGGAAAGCAAGGAATTATTGTGCATTCTCCGCATTCCTTTCTCAAATAGAACCAAAGAGTGCCAAGGAAGTAATCCAAGATGAAAATTGGTCTATTGCCATGCAGGAAGAATTAAACCAATTCGAAAGGTGCCAGGTATGGGATCTTGTCAAACCTCCTAAAGATGCTTCTATAATTGGTACAAAATGGATTTTCAAAAATAAACTTGATGAAAATGGCATAATTACTAGAAATAAGGCTAGATTGGTAGCTCAAGGCTATAATCAACAAGAAGGTATAGATTATGAAGAAACTTTTGCCCCTGTTGCAAGGTTGGAAGCCATACAAATTTTGTTAGCCTATGCATGCTTTAGACAATTTAAATTATATCAAATGGATGTGAAAAGTGCATTTTTAAATGGCTATTTAAATGAGGAAGTGTATGTCAAGCAACCTCCAGGATTTGAACATGAAAAATATCCACATCATGTGTATAAATTGAAAAAGGCTTTGTATGGATTAAAACAAGCTCCAAGAGCTTGGTATGAAAGATTAAGTAAGTTTTTATTAGACAATGGTTTTAATCGTGGTAAAATTGATTCCACTCTTTTAAATTGATTCCACTCTTTTACTAAAACCAAAAATAAGGACTTATTAATTGTTCAAATTTATGTGGATGATATCATATTTGGAGCTACTACTAACTCTTTTCATGCAGTGGTTTTCCCAATGTATGCATAATGAGTTTGATATGAGCCTTATGGGTGAATTAAATTATTTCTTGGGGCTTCAAATCAAACAATCAAATGAAGGGATTCACATTCACCAATCCAAGTATGTGAAAGAACTATTGAAGAGATTTGGATTCGAAAATACCAAACCAAAGTCAACACCAATGAGTACTACTATCAAGCTTACTGCAGATACTACAGGTAATGATGTTGACGTGATAATGTATCGAGGTATGATTGGTTGTTTACTATACTTAACTGCATCAAGACCAGATATTATGTATAGTGTATGCCTTTGTTCTAGATTCCAAGCTCAACCGAAAGAATCTCATCTTACAGCGGTAAAACAAATATTTAAATACTTAGCTGGCACAATGAATTTAGGCTTATATTATCCTATATCTCAAAGTTTTGAACTAATTGGATACTCAGATGCAGATTATTAGGTGCCAAGTTAATAGAAAAAGCACAAGTGGTGCTTTGAATTTTTAGGTCAAAAAGCCTTGTAGCAGCACAACAAGAAACAAAACATTCATTGCCTTGTCTACTACGGAAGGTGAATATTTGGCGGCGGAGTAGTTGTTATTCACAAATTTCGTGGATGATACAAACATTACATGATTTAAATGTTATTTGTGAAAATGTGCCTATTATGTGTGACAATACTAGTCTTTATTGATATCTCTAAAATCTCGTGCTTCATTCTCGTACTAAGCATATTGAAGTGAGACATCATTTTTAAGAGATAATGTTGCTAAAGGATTAATAAAGTTAGTATTTTTCCCTACTGAACATCAATTGGCTGACATTTGTACAAAACCTTTAAGTGAGGAACATTTTTGTACCTTGAGAAGAGAACTTGGAATCTCTATATATGCTTAATTATCATATTTTTATGTCTTTATATATAAAAAAAATAAAAAAATAACATAAAAAAAATAAATATATATACATATTAATTAAAAATACAAATTATATATATATATATGTATTTTCTAGAAATTTATTTTGACATATGTGCAATTTTTATTGGGTGTCAAGTTCCATTATATGTTTAACTGCAATATGTGAAAATATGTGTGATTATCTATTAAAGTTACATAAAGGGTATTAGTGGGTTTTCATGTCATTTAGTCTTTGAGTGGGAATACAACCCTACTGCTTATTGCCTGAGACGAGAGTTTTGCTCTCTTCCAAATTTCCCTTACTGTTATTCTCGGTTTCCTTCCTTCCTCTCACAACCTAGGGTTTCAAGGAGTTCTCCAATGGCTAAAACCCGTGGCGGTCATGAGGTCAACACCGGCAGGGAAGCGATTTCCGAGCAAGACGCCTATCCCAACTCACTCCTCACGCCGGCGCTCTAATCGGATTCTCAAACACCGATCGACTGATTTGGGGGTTCTGTCCCCACAATCTTTGAAGCATCGTTCGAAATGGAAATCAACCGACCCCATCCTTATCCTCGATTCCTCCTCCTCGGACCATCTGATTTCCTCGACTTCTCAAACACATGGTACTTCCCTAATTTTTACTTTCTCACGTTATGCTCTGCAATTTCAAGATATTATGCTCAAATTGTGTTTGGGAAATCAGTTGATCATGCCCTATTCCAACAAATTGGGGTCACAGCTTTATTTGAAAAAGTGAACCTCTCTGCTATATTGAGTCCACCCAAATATGCATATCCAACTTTCATTAAACAATTTTTTGGGAATATGTCTATTAAGGATGATGTCATAACAACTTTTGTTAAACACAGATCATTGGTCATTGACTCTACTGTTTTGGGCTCTATTCTTAATATTCCATGTTCTGGATTCTGTCCTTTCACCCTTAAGGGACCCATAGAATTTGCCAATTTAACTATCCTTGAACAGTTACGAATTGTGAAAGAATGTTCCTCGACTGAATTTATTGGCTTACCCACTGTAATTGAAACTACCCCCTTGAATAATGTCATTCATAAACTCATTCGTGCAAATTTGGTTCCTAGGAATGGGGGTCGATCCAATATGACATATCAAGATTTAATTCTTTCTGCCTTAATACTCTCTGGAACAAAGTTTAATTTTGCGTTGCTTATGATTAAGCACATGGAGAGTTGTTTGACAAATAAAACGAAGTGTTTTCCTTATGGGGGTTTTATTACCAAAATTCTTGCCCACTTTGGTATTTCGTTTGTCAATGAAGATGTCATCCAAATTTCTAATGTGATTGATAAATATATCTTGTCTCAATCCAAATTGACTATGATTTCTGCTGGAACATTATGTTGGGAAGTTGAGAAGGTTCCTACTTCAACTCCACCATCTCCACACTCTTCTCCTATTCCTACTTCTAATGTACCAGATTCCACTGATCTTCCTCCTCCTTCCAATGTTCAACTCTCTACTCTTTTTCAACTTGTCCAAGATATGGGCTCTCGGTTCGATTCTGCCCTTCAATCAGTTTTAAATCAAATTCAGATGTTAAACGAAAAAGTTGATTATGTTTTCGGTCGGATGGAAGTATTGGTTTCTCATCACAACGACTATGTGGTTAAAATCCAAGAATTCGACAAGAGACTGGATGATGTTCTCTATGAACTCCACACTGATCTTTGCTCCCCGACTCCCATCTTTTGATAATGCCAATGGGGAGAAGTATAAGGACGAAGAAGGATAAAAGAGTATGTGGTCTTTTGGATAGTGGTTTTTGGATGTTTTGTATTGGTGTCACATTAGACTATGCTACTAATGATGTTATTGGTTTAAAACTATTTTTATTTGGGATATGATATCTATGTGTTGCATGGGCTTATCTATTTAGATATTATATATGTCTCCCTTATTTGTTTTATGTTTCCCTATCTGTTATGGAAATCTCATATGCATAAATTTAGGGAGAGTTTAAATTTAGGGGGAACATATGATTGGTAAAAGTAGTGCATAAATTGTCATCATCAAAAAGAGGGAGAATGTTAGTTTTTGGTTATACGATGTTTTGATTGATGACTAATTTAAGTGTGCATGGTTCATGATGTGGTATTTTATTAAATATGCATGGAGTATGGGTTATAATATGATAAATGATATGCATGAGTTATGGTTAATTCATGGACATTTGCTACTGACTTCATTACGTTGATATGTTGGAATTTGAATTGAAGTATTGATTTAGAGCTAATTAAGGAAGATTTGAATTGGAGCTTATCAAGGTATGTTGGTATTTATAATAACAGCTAGGCAAAATTGGCTCCTTTGTTTCATAAGTATATCTCGTGGGTGTTAATTTTGTTAAGAATTTTATCTTGCTTAGTGGAGCCCACATTAGTTGGTGATATTTTAGTAGTCTATTTTGAAAAGGAGTCTCACCAAGCTTTTGAATATTATCCTTATTTATCTCTTTTATTCGTGGTTAAGTCTTTGGTGTTTGTGGAAAGAATTTCTCTCCTTGATTTGATTTTCAAAATCAAATAGCTAAGCAGATATCTCTGCATAATATCCCTTCTTGTGATTCAAATTTGTTGAAATTATGGAGTGGTGCTTACTAATCTGGACTAAGATGTCTTAGCTAACAGATCTTATAGCCGTTGGCCTTTTTCATTATATATATATCTCTCTCTCTGGTTTGAAGACAGACAACAACAACCAGCAATCAAGCTGAGATATTACATCAAAGCTTATCATCTGTTTTTATTCTAGTCATTTATTCTTATTAATTTTATCTTTGGGTGCTGGAAATAATATTCATTGTAAATCAATGTATTCAAGCATAGCTTTGGCTTAAGGTTTCTGGGTTTAGTCGATCTGTTCATAGAAGGCTCAAGGGTCTCGAGAGGTGAGAAAGTGGTGTGATGGTGTACAACAAGTGCGGAGAGGTGAAAAAGGGGCATAGGTGTCAACATCGATTTGAGTCTTCTTTGTAATGAGGAGTAATTTATGTATTGAGTTTTAAATAGCAATAAAAAAGAGTCTCCAATCCTAGTTAGGATGGACGTGGATTAGGCTACTAGATAGAGGATAGAAATTTGAACCACATAAAAATCTTGGTGTCTTTACATTTCGCACTTTTACTTTGTGTTGGTTTAAAGTTCTAGATTACGTGTTATATCGGTTTATAGATACACTAATCCGACACACCAAAAACAAGCAGCATGGTTTGTCTAAATTAATCTCAGTAGAGAAAATTGCAAAAAGTTGTCCTTTATTTATTACTTTAAGTATAAACACTATTCACCCCCCTACAGGTGTGCGTATTTCTTGAATTACAATTAGTAGAGCTTTGCTCGATACCAAATGAAATTCTATGTATATATGCACACCTTAGGGGGGGTGAATAGTGTTTAAGCTAAAAGTGATAAGCGGTGAAAAACTTTTGAAATTTCTGCAACAGTATAATTCAGAATAACTACGTCTATCTGCTTTTAGTATCCGCTTTAGCTTATGTTCTTCGTTTATTATCGGGCATGACTGAGACATGTCCGCTTTTAGTGTCTGGATAGTGGCGTGAATAAAAAAAGTGCGAACGTGAATGACGATTAAAGAGATAAATGAAATAAAAATTACACTAAGATTTTTACGTGGTTCAAATTTCTATCCTCTAATCTAGTGGCCTAATCCACGTCAATCCCAACTAGAATTGGAGACTCTTTTATTAAACTTAATATTCAATTAAATACAATAAAAAGGACTCCACGATACAAAAGAAGCTTCAATTCGATGTTGGACACCAATGCCTTTCAGACCTCTCGCACTTCAGACACCTTCCGCACCTGCTTTCACCTCCGAGACCTTTCAAGCTTCCTTCAAGCAGACCCACTAAACTCTGAAACTCTGACCACCAAAGCTAACGGTTGCTTGTTTTTCAAATTACAATTATGGTAATTCCAATGGAATATCAACTTTCTACAGCCTAAGAATAACAAGTCATTGATTGCTAGAAAGACTATTTGAAAAGCTATAAAATTAAGAAGAATGAGTTCTTTGCTTTTCAATTGTTGGGCTCACTTCATAACCAAAAGCATGATGAAGCTTTATATAACATGAAAGGCAGCGGCTATATTTGTTAGCAAGAAATCAGATAATTTAAATCCCATAATTAAAGCTACAATATTGACCAACGGTTATGAACAAGAGATAGAATAGGAAACTTATATCAAAGTTGGTATATCCCATGATATTAGCAATTAAAGAGTCCAACAGATTTGATAAATCAAGGATATGTTTTCAAGTCAAACTAAAACACCTTATAAATAAAGGAACAAGGAGATATTTGATAAAGTTTGTTACTAGCCAATCACTAGATAACAGGTACCTTATTTAGTTTCCTTTTCAAATTGAATTGCATATCATTACTAAATTATATTAAAGATCTTTTCAGTAACATACAACATGCAAACTTAAATATAGAAGGAATATACTAATAGACCATAATTCCAATCTTGGGCCAACAAGAAATCAACATATAATAAATTTAAATCAGCCCAAACAATTTAAATCAAATTCATAAACCCAATAATATTATCATCATTAAAATCATAAAATATATAACCAACAATTTTAAAATGACAAAATTGCTCTAAAATCGATTTACGTAGCTATCAGATTTGAAAAATATCATGTGAAACTATCAACAATAAATAAATGAAAGGGAAGGGAAGGGAAGAATAATTATTTACTTCCACAAAAGAAGCCAAAATGGGGAAAATGAAAGCAGCATCTTTCTTCATTTCCAATTACTTTCCTCTCTTGTGGATTAATCATGAGGACCCACCTCAAATTATTGCCTTCCAAGAGGAGAGAAATTTCAAAAGATGTCTAGAAGCTAGCTAGCTACCTCAAATCAATAATCCAATAGGCCACAGTTTCATCAATTATAAAAACAAATACTAGTATTTTAGTATGAACCTTTTCTCCCAATATATCTTATTTTTTGATGGTTGGGAAACCCTAATTAGTTTTCACTCTCCTTCAAGTAGCTGAAGGAATTCAATGGGGTTTATGTCTAAGAGTACTTTTGAAGTACTCTTTGCTTTGGTCCTCATGATTCTTGCCATATCTCAATACACAAGGGGTGTTGAAACTCAACCCACAACAATCCAACTACCTCAAAGTAAGAACTCTCTCTCCCCCTCCCTCTCTCTCTCTCTCTCTCTCACAAATAAAAAAAAACATGTTACATATATATTTTATTTTCATTTTAATTACCTAAAATTATTCAATGAAGTTGATGTCATATATGGTGATGCGGTGTGACGCTTGAATCACGTACAACACCATACATATTTGACACGGATTCCCTAGGGTTGCTTAGATTCATAAATTTAGGTCATCACTTATGGTTGTACGTAATTGGGATTTTGTTATTTTAAGTACTATGGACCAGTATGCTTTGTTAATTAACTTTCTTGATTTTGATAATGGAGAATATATGCATACATAATTAAGAAATTAATGTTCTTGATTTGATAATATATATATATATATATATATATATATATATAGGGTACTCAAAGGTGTTTGCTACGCTGGGAATAGCGTGCCAGTGTTGCGATGGTGTGGGAGGAGAATGCAGAAGTGAATGGAATGAGTCTTGCTCTAAGCTTCAATGCCTGCCACCAAAACTTTATTGAATATAATATATATATATATATATATATATATATATATATATATATATATATATATATATATATATATATATATATATATTATCAATGTATTTTCAAGAATTGAAGATTATGTAATCTGACTGGATATTGGTAGAAGTAATAGGCAATGTATTATGTATGTTGTCAAAAGGGATTTTAAAAAGGAGATTGTATCTTCACCTACGGTACATATTCACTTGTTAAACAAAGGGATATGAGTAAGGTGAAGTTGTCACTACTTTAATTAGTATGAAATTTATAATTTTTTTGTTACATTTATTATAATAAATGTTGTATTTTAATTTTATCGTCCTATTTATGGACCAACCTTAACAATTATTATAATAACCAATGGAATAAAAAGTTATAAATTTTATAATGATAAAAAAATATGACAATTTTATCTTAACCGGACTCGCAAGAAAGATAGTCTATAAAACTCACCTATGTACTCCTACCAAAAGGTGTCGGATTCTATTCTTTGAAAATGCAATGAGGTCAATCAAGCATTATATTAAACTCATAACTATATAATTTAAATCTAGTTGTATATAATGTACGCCTTTTCTTCTTCTTTTTTAAGAATAATAATGCATCTAACATTAATTTATTATACTAATGCAACACACATTATGTTACTCCATCATACTTATTAATACATTTATATTTTTAAATTTATTTGATATAAAATTTATATAAAATATCTCAACACATGTCACATATCCTTCCATAATTTTAATTTTAAATCTATCATTTTTTTTAATATCTCCACATCGAAACCTTGGCTACTCACGTACAAAGAGGATTGGTCCGAAATTATATCATTTGAGCTACAACTGCAGATTCATAATTTGGGAGACTATAATAAAGTGTTAATATATAGTTCTTAATTTATATATTTAAGTGTGTAAATGAATCGAGTTGGGTCGAGTATTGAGTTGTTCAGATTTGGTTAATAAAAATTATCGAATCTAAAATAAGATTTAATTGAGGCTCGTTTAGCTACCAAGTCGAGCACGATCTCGAATCGAGCCCGAGCAGTTTGAACTTTTCGAATGAATATGATCTAAGTATCAATAGAAGATTGCAATTTTAGGAGGTTTGAATAATTTATTGAACTTTAAAATTTGCTCATATTTAAATTATTTATATTTTGAGTCGAGCTCGAATTAAACTTTTAATCGAACGAGTAAAAATCGAGCCCGGACTGTTTGCTTATTTTATAACTTTATATATATTAGTTCTTCATGTTGGACATATTTATCATAAAATGTTGTAGCATTCTCATTTGTAAAATATTTATAAAAAAAGAGTTCTATTTTTATTGATAATAGTATAAAATGAGATAATATCCTCAAATATAACTACACAATTTCACTGGAATGTCACAGCTACTACTGTATACTTGTTATAGAAAACTGATAAATTCACAACACTTGTTATACTCTTATCTAACAATATTTCAATTCCCTCTTTAAACTTAGATTTTATTTCTCACCTTCGACAACTTAAACATTATATCACTTTTTATTTCTTAGTTAAATTCTAGGCACTCTTACTATTGTGCAAAATGGCTTTAACCAATCAAAAGAAAATTAAAATAAATAAAATTTTAAAAGTCAAAAATTAAGAAGAGAAATTGGACGACAGTTACCCCGAAGAAATTAAAACTATCTATACATTCACTTTTTTCTATATGGAAATTTAATAAATTAGGGAACTGATATATTTTTACATATTTTTTATAGTTACGCATGGTTCTCTCACATGAAAATAAAGTGAATTTCAGTTTTATATAAGAGAAGATTATGTGAAAATATCAAAAATACACATGTGAAAATATATAGTGCTTCCCATAAAGTAAGTTTCTCTTTAAACAAGTTGAAGTTTTTCTTTAAACAAATGTAACTTTCAAGATTTAATTGATATATCTCCCTACAATATATATCAATAAAAGAAAATTTTTATATATGAGCTAGAATCTAGGGTTTCTACATTAAGAAATAAAGTAAGTTTATCTTTAAACAAGTTGAAGATAATCTTTAAACAAGTGTAACTTTCAAGATTTAAATGATATATATATATATATATATATATATATATATATATCAACAAAAGAAAACTTTTATGAGCTAGAATCTAAGGTTTCTACATTAAGAAATGTGGAACATATTATCATATAGCAAATATGTCCTTTCTATCCACTATTATTTGTTTGATAATTAATTTTCTTTAATGCATTGGTGTACTACTTAAAACAGGCAAGATTTGGTAATTATTAATCTTTCACTTGAATGCTCACACCTTAACCAGCCACAACGTTTTTTATGCACTCTTCATCCCAATTAATTGGCCAACCACGAATGCACGTAAACAAATCAAAAATCAAACATTTTAATAAATGTTTATCAATCAAAAATTAAACATTTTAATAAATGTTTATCAATCAAAAATCAACGTAAGTTTTACGTTTTTTTGTTTTTTATGATTGATTTTTGATTTTTACAAATCAAAAATCAAATATACCATACAATTAAATACATAATAAACTATGTCTCAATAGGCCCAATGAATATTTTGACTTTTGTAAAGTGTTGCACAAAATCTCCATTCTTTTACACGTATAACTAATAATTTTTTTTAATTTACTCCTTTAACACTCTAAAAGTGACATGTTGGTGTAAATTTCCCCTTAACACCAATAATTATTTTTACACGTATAACTAATAATTATTTTTAATTTTACTCCTTTAACACTCTTAATTCTTCCTTCTTCTTTTTTTCTTTATTGAAGCAGAAATAAATATTATTTTCTCGGTTTCAAAAAGAGTTCCATTAATTATGCTTACGGCCTCCAAGTGTGTAATTTAGTAGTGATGACGTAATAATAAAATTGTGATGATTTATCTAAGATTTTAGTATCATTTTAATAAATCGTCAAGAGAAATTGGACTCTTTTTTCGTAACAAAAAAAAAGGACAAAATGTGACTCCTTTTGTGAAAATATGAGTATTTACGTACATACATATATATAATTTGCTTTGCAATTTCTCGGTAACAAATTAAACCAACATTATCGACCGGTAGAATAAAGAGACAAAATTTACCTGATTAGCATTAATTAATTCTTCCTACAGAAAAACTCCATCTACTAAACATTTGCAAAAAGAAAATTCAAAGAATATTAACTGTCAATGGATCATTGCTCCAATGTTCATGCTAACTATAGTTATTATAAAAAAAAATTATATGATTGCTCCATATATATATATATATATTGATAATATTTT
This sequence comes from Panax ginseng, assembly GCA_020205605.1. Taxonomy (NCBI): domain Eukaryota; kingdom Viridiplantae; phylum Streptophyta; class Magnoliopsida; order Apiales; family Araliaceae; genus Panax; species Panax ginseng. The sequence continues at coordinate 18,879,479 of CM035136.1, read as the reverse complement.
AAACTATAGTAATTATAATATTTTTATTTTTTAATAAATTTGATTAATTTTGAGTTTGACTTTTTCAAAATTAATAATGATTTTACGATTTGAAATGAAAATACTTCTCCATTACTTTTTAATTTTAGGAGAAAATATAAATATTAAAAAAATATAATTAAAATCAACTGATGAAATTATGATTGTTAGAATAGTACTTTTGGTTGCTACTGAATGCGTACCCTATATATATATATATATATATATATATATATATATATATATATATATATATATATATACTAGTTACACTCTTTACTGAAAATGGCATATTATTCTTTGCTTTCCATTAATTAATTTATATCAAAAAGTTGCTCAATCCTTTAACTTTACTTATTTATATAATAGCATATATTTTAAAGTAAGATTTTATTTTGTTAAAAGAAGTGGACTATTTAATTATATATTACTAATATCATTATTAATCTCTAGACTATATAGTTGTAGATATATATGATTTAGAAAATTGAGATAAGAACCTTATCAAGAAACTATGTATGCATAGTATATGATCTGCTTTCTTAAACTGTGTTTTTGTCAACAATGAAAAGGCCAATGGTAGCTAGCTAGGAACTGAAAAGTACTGCATCCCCATCATTGATCATATCATATCCCTTGATCTTAATTGCATTATTAAGAACCATGAAATTAAACCAGCCCTTTTTTATATCCTTAGCCTTTCGTAGGGTACCAGGGTAGTCAAGTCAGTTGGATATATATTTGAGGAACATGTTATATATATATATATATATTCTTCTTCCATGAATTGAATTCTTTGTGAGAAATGTCTGCAACAACCCTTTTGGATAGATTGATAAATTGATCGCATGGTGAGATGAGTCTTAATATTTGATGTAAAGCACGAACATGTAGGCTTTTATTTTAATATAAACATCCTACATATGGTCAACATCTTGTCAAGACATTTAAAAGAAACAAATTTTTATTATTAAAAAAACACCAGTAAAGCACGACATCTTGTTTGTGTCTTTTTTTTTTTTAACGATAACAAGAACTCCTATATATATATATTATGCAAATATTAACATTAAAAAAAAAAAAAATCAACCAAGCACATGACCTCTTACTTTGATTACAAAAAAAAAAAAAATATCCAATCAAACCGGCACAACCTCTTACGACTTTGCACAAAAGTTCTTTATTTGCTATTTCAAATAAAATATTTGTTATTTTTATAACTCTTTCATTTAATAACAAATAAAGAATTATAATTCAAATAAAAATAATATCCTATTTTATAAAAATATATTTTATAATTTTTTATTTGCTATTTTTATAAAATATTTTATATTCTTTATTTGTTATAAAATATTTTTATAACAAATAGCAAAATAAAAATAGCAAATATTTTATATTCTTTATTTGTTATAAAATATTTTATATTCTTTATTTGTTATAAAATATTTTTATAACAAATAGCAAATATTTTATATTCTTTATTTGTTATAAAATATTTTATATTCTTTATTTGTTATAAAATATTTTTATAACAAATAGCAAATAAAAATAGCAAATATTTTATATTCTTTATTTGTTATAAAATATTTTATATTCTTTATTTGTTATAAAATATTTTTATAAAAATAGCAAAATAAAAATTATAAAAATATATTTTTATAAAATAGGATATTATTTTTATTTGAATTATAATTCTTTATTTGTTATTAAATGAAAGAGTTATAAAAATAACAAATATTTTATTTGGATATAGCAAATAAAAACTTTTGTGCAAGTCGTAAAGAGGTTCATATTGTTTTGATTGGATATTTTTTTTTTTTACAAGTCGTAAGAGGTTGTGCTTAGCTTTTGATTATTTTTTTTTTTTTTTTTTAATGTACCGTAAAGAGCTTCTAGGTTGAATTTTTTTTTTTTTTTTTTTTTGGTAGTAGATGAAGTAACCAAACATATAAACTGTTTGGTTACTTCATTAATATATTTTATAAAAAATAAAGAATACAAAATATTTTATAACAAATAAAGAATATAAAATATTTGTTATTTTTATTTGCTATTTGTTATAAAAATATTTTATAACAAATAAAGAATATAAAATATTTTATAACAAATAAAGAATATAAAATATTTCTTTATTTTTATTTGCTATTTGTTATAAAAATATTTTATAACAAATAAAGAATATAAAATATTTTATAACAAATAAAGAATATAAAATATTTGCTATTTTTATTTCTTTATTTGTTATAAAAATATTTTATAAAAAATAAAGAATACAAAATATTTTATAACAAATAAAGAATATAAAATATTTTCTTTATTTTTATTTGTTATTTGTTATAAAAATATTTTATAACAAATAAAGAATATAAAATATTTTTATAAAAATAGCAAATAAAAAATTATAAAATATATTTTTATAAAATAGGATATTATTTTTTATTTGAATTATAATTCTTTATTTGTTATTAAATGAAAGAGTTATAAAAATAACAAATATTTTATTTGGAATAGCAAATAAAGAACTTTTATGCAAGTCGTAAGAGGTTGTCTTAGGTTTGGATTGGATATTTTTTATTTTACTTTTTTTTTTTGTACAAGTAGTATGAGGTTGTGCTTAGGTTTGATTTTTTTTTTTTTTTTTTTTGAATGACCATAAGAGGTTGTCTTAGGTTTTGAATTTTTTTTTTTTTTTTTTTAACGGTAGTAAACAAATTAATATATATATAGGAGTTATTGTTATCGTTAAAAAAGATAACACTTGACATAAGTCAGGTTGTACCGGTGTTTTTTAATAATAAAAATTCGTTTTCTTTTAAATATCTTGACAAGATGTTGATCATGTAGGTGTTTATATTAAAATAAAAGTTCTGCATGTATGTAGAACTTATCAAATATTAAGACTCATCTCGATCATCATGCGATCAATTTATCAACGGTCCAAAAGGGGTTGTTACAGATTACTCACAAAGAAGGATTCTTTATGAAAAGAATATATATATATATATATATATATATATATATATATATATATATATATATATATACATCACGGATCAGTCGGACTCTCGGACGATCAAAACGAACCCATTTTTTATTTTTTATTTTTTTTAAAATAATTAAAAAAATTAATATTTTATAAATGAAATTTTTCCATAATACAATGTTTTGAGCGTGATTTGAATACATATATCAAAAAATGGTGGTACAGTCTGCACAGATTGTACATACATATTTTGTTATACGTATCCAAAACACTGTATTATAAAAAAAAATTAATTCCATAATTATTTTTTATTTTATTTAGTTGTTTTAAAAAAAACAAAAAAAAAAAGTCCGAATTTTGATCCGGTCAAAATTAGGGACTGATCCAAACTTATATATATATATATATATATATATATATATATATATATATATATATATATATTTATTGGCGACGGTTTTTTTGAAATTTTATAGCGATGGTTCTCCGTCATTTATATTTATTCAATCTTCTACAGGGGGACATTTTTTCTTGACATTCTAGCGACATTATTTTTTTATTTTATTTTATTTTTATTTTTTTTGTAATATCTCTCAAAAAATGTATAGTATTTATCCAACTGAATTTTTTATAAAAAATAGTGTTTTAGGTGTAATTTAGATACATACAAGAAACAGGGTTTGTACAGTCTGTATAACTCTATTTCTTGTATGTACTAGAATGTCGCTAGAATGTCAGCAAAAAAATGTCCCCCTAGAATTATTCATAGCTAATTCAGTACATACATGACAGTTCGGTAAATCATGTAGCAAAAAAAAAATATCGTCATAAACGATTTGTGTCTTCACAATTGTGTATATATATAACTCATATATATAGCTATATATATATATATATATATATATATATATATATATATATATATATATATATGATCCTTGGAATTGCATATAGCTTGTGACTACTAACTGGACCACCCCATGTCATTTTCTTGTTATAATTTTTATTTTTTGCATTTTTAAAAGATCGGTTATTCTATGTCCACAGAAATTATTTCTTACTTTTTATATATATATATATATATAAAAGAGAGACTGATCCATAATAAATACATGTTACGACACTATTAGGACAAATACATCTCTAATTGTCTATAAAAAAAATGAGCGATCCAGATTTTAAACGAACTAGCTCTGCAGTAGTTTTGTTGGTGCAGCAACCATTTGCAACAAGAAGTATCATAATTAAGCAATTGAAAAAATGAATGGTTCATCCAAATTTAAAACATCATTATGAATGATAATTAGTCCATTTGTTACACTTTGTAATAGTTTTATTGGCGCAAACTGTTTCACCATGGACTATCATTGTCTTCTTCATTTTTTTACTTTATGATCATAATCACAACCAATTGAAGAAATCAACAGGTTCAACCCATTTAAAAGAACATCATCATTATGACTAATAATTTCTGTAACACTTCTTATTGTGTCTGTGTGGAACTTCATCAACATCCTAGTACAAAAGGAAAGGTTAAAAGGGACGTTAATTGATTGATTAATTAGTTTTGTTCCGTACGTAATTATACTTTTGAGATACCATGTAATAATATTAAAGTCTGGTTAGAATTTAAGATCAAAATATAGTACAATTATACAAAAATTAGATCCGTTCCAATCGTAATGTGTTACACGCTTGGAAACCAATCGTAATGTCTTGCACGCTTTACAATGACCTACACACCAAATTCACGATCAGGCCACTAATAAATCTCCAAGCCCAAATATACATTACAATTGGCTTCCAAACACGATACTCCCTTGCAATCCCTGCTCGCTCACCAGCGAGAGGGCAGACGCTCACTTAGCGAAGAACGAGACCCTCCCTCGAGACCTCGACTACCATGTTATAGTGATCATTAGTCCACTGCATTCTCAATAACTGAACTGGTATCAAAGTCCATCTTGGTTGGCTAGACTATATGCTTTAATGGTACATAGAATTAATTGGTTAAAATTTGGAGTTAAGATCTGTTTTTTAAAATAAGCATATACGAATATGCTTTATTCCAAACACATAATTCTATTTTGTTAAAGCCAACTCAATAATATATATCAATGTAAAGTAGCCAACACTATAGGTTTCCCTAGTTACCTATACTTTCTTAAAATGAAGAAAATATCACAAAATACCCCGGTAAAATAGTTGATCCATTATCGATGGATGTTGAGCACTATTTTTAGCCTTTCGATATCCAAACACAGTCAATTTAATGGAATTATATACAGTGTGGTAATATAAATTTCGTAAAGTAAAAATATTAAACAGTGTACTTTGTCGCTTTGTCCATCGCTTTACGATGATATTCTCATATTTAATACTCCCTCCCTCCCTTAATATTATTAGAGATAATCTTTACAATATTTGATTTAATTATAGATATTTCATTTTTGATTTAATTTGATTTTTTCTACTTTTATTGTAGGAGGTTGTTTAGCTATTCTCTTATTAGAGGAGATTGTTTAAGTTTACCAATATTCAGTGTTATGTACAATGTATATTTAAACCAAGAGTCTGATCTTAAAATTTCACCCTTATTCAACTCACACGAAGCTCACCCCCTTTAATGACGGACGTGACAGTTCGATCATCTACAATAATATCATCTATACTTTTAGCGACGGATAACATATAAGCGTCGCTAAAAGTATAAACGACGATTGTATAACCGAACCATCGTTAGATCCATCGCTAAAGAGGATAACTTTCGGTGAAGTAAATAATCGGTGAAACTTAAGATCCGAGCCGTTAAACCAATATTGATGAATAGAAAAATATGTCATATTCTCTCATATCCTAAAAACTCTATATGGTATCAAAGCATTTTTTTTCCTGTGACCACTCAAAGCTCTTCCACCTCTACTATTCATTCTCCCACATTCCCTAATGCAAATGATGCAAACCAAACACTTATTACCATCAACGTTTCTACGGCCAAGTCCCTCTTAAACTATCCTCAACCAATTATATCTCTTGAAAAATTCAATTTCAAACCCTTTTCGTTGGTTACGATCTTCTTGGCTATATTGATGATATTAAATTCCTTGCCCACCCGAAAAAATCACTGAAAATGAAATAACTCAATTGAATCCGTTTTATACATTTTGGATTCGTCAAGATCAACTTATACTTAATTAATGCTATCATTGGCTCACTTTCTCCTACCATCATTCCTTTTATTGCTCGTTTGTCTTTGGTCCGTAGTGCAAAGATGGACTGTTGATTATTGATTTTACAGTTGTATGTCTTTAGCTTGTAGTGCAAAGATGGACTGTTAATTAGCATGACTATTTGTGTTACAATTGAATATCTTTGGCCCGGAGTGCAAAGATGAATTTAATGACATAATTATAAACATGAATTATGTATTGGTATAATCATAACTTTTGATGTTACAGATATATAAAGGTTTGTGGTGAAAGTCATTTTTGGCCCGTAGTGCATATATAAATGGACAGGTGTTTGGCATGATCATGATCATGACCACTGGTGATACAAACAATTATCTTTGACTCGTAGTGCATAGATAATTCGTGGGTATGAAACAATTATTGATTAGTGTTACAGAGATAAAATATTGATGATGGACTTTTAAATCATAGAAGATAGTATACATGCATCATGCTCTACTTGACTCTTCTAATGGATTGTTATTTTCGCTGCAGTTGTTGATCTAAACTTGTTGTCCATTATATTTTATCTGACTTATCATTTTTGAAGGCTAAAGATAATTTATTCCTCATTATCTTAGTCATAATATTATTTACTGGGCTAGTTGAGCTCACCCTTTTATTTTTTGTTCCATTGTTTTTCTCAGGAAATGAAAGTGTAGATGGAACTAGTCGGGGAGTGAAGTAATGGTCCGAGATAGTTACTATAGAAGTCTTCACTATGTTGTGAAATAGTGTGAGAATAACTGTAGCAATGAAGACTTAATTTGATCTGTTTGGATATTGTCGTATTATGTACAATATAATATTTGTATTCAAACTCATAGTATGTGTACGTGATCGTATTTTGAACGACAGTTTAATCTCTCAAGGACAAGATTGGACTCTCCTCCCGGAGCTCCATCTTGAAGGGGCATGTTAGAGATAATCCGATCACAATATTTGATTTAATTGTAGATATTTCATTTGTGATTTGATTTGATTTTATGTACCTTAACCGTAGTAGGTTGTTTAGCTATTCCCTTATTAGAGGAGATTGTTTAAGTTTACCTTAATTAAGTCATGTAAAATGTATATTTAAATCAATATTAATCAATAGAAAAGTATTAAGGGATAAAAACACTTCTTATATTAAGAGAAGGATGGAGTATGTAATTGTCAAATCACGCAATTCAAGACTTTCATGTACATTTAGTTGTTTAAAATAAATGTAAATATATAATCTCTTTGAATTTTAAATATATGTATATATTTAAATATATGAATTTTGAATTTTTGCATCTCATTGACATGTATGTATCTCTTTGAATTTTAAATATATCTCTATGCAGAAAGATGATCAAATATTCTGATTCATGTTCTTGAAAGAAATATAATATATAGTTTCTTGATCATTTCAGTTTGCATGTTGTAGTATATCTCTTCCTGAGAATATATTAATAGTATGTAGTGAAGGTGAAGAAAAGAATATATATATATATATATATATATATATATATATATGAGTCAATTGCATGTGCTGTTTGAGTGACGACCATATCCGAATAAACCTCAACTTGAGAGAGAGACAGAGACTCCCTTATCCACCTATCTCCTCTTCTCTTGTGGGTCGGTGGCCTTTGGCATTTGCAAGGAAGCTCCTCTCTCTCTCTCTCTAACCTATTAGTCAAAAGAAATACTACTCCATATAGGAAGAAGAAATAAAGAGAACATAAATATTCATTTGGGACACGTGGTAGGGGTGGGTTGGGCACAAGTGCCACCTGCCTGCCAGTATGTGTTAGAGGGATTCGGATTAAAATTACATTTCAGTTGATCATTTGGCCAACTTTATAAAAAATTGTTACACTTGTATAGCAAAATGTTAAATATTGATAATTTTTACATTATGTTTCTGACTTTTAAAATGGAATAAATAAATAATTTCAAGGACCGATGACCAACTTAAATGTAAATTCACCGAATCTGATCAGTTAAAAAGAGAGAGCAGAGATTGAGTGAGAGACAGGGCAGGGGGGGTGGGGGTAATAAAATGGTTATGGGAGGTTGAATGAGTGCACATGGGTGAGTGCCATCTTTTCTGGGACCTTTCTTTATAAATAGCCATTGCAGTTTCATTTCTTCACATACTGCAAACTTCACGTGCTCTTAATTTCTATCTTCCTCTCTGCAAATCTTATCTTCTTGTTTCTCATTTTGATTCTCTGTACGTGTCAGTGGTCGTTGGAAATCCCTCTCTATATATAAGCCAGAGGTAGTTTTGTTGGTTGGTTGACAAAGAAATTAACCAAATTATTATTAGCTTGTTATTATTAAGATTATATGGAGCACACAAAAAATCAAATGGGTGCTTCTTCTTCTTCTTCTTCCTCTTCTTCCTTTACGACGGATCTTTTTGGTCCCAAGGATTCTTCACCATCTTCTTCCTCCACTGGACTCTTTGGCTCTGTTTTTGGGCCGACCTCCATGGTATAAATTTCTTTTCTTCTGCTTAGCTTATTCTTTTTTCCCATGTGTTAATGGTTATGCTTCTTTAATTCCTGGACAATATTAAAGTTGAGTGATTCAACATGATATATATATATATATATATATATATATATATATATATATATATATATATCATCTGATACATACTTGGTAGGCCCAACGGGCTCAAGATTTATCCGTCAGAAGTTGTCTACGTGTTTGGTTCAAATAATTCACATTTTGAGCTACATGATTTATCCAGTATAAGTTGTCTACGTGTGTGGTTCAAATTATGCTTCAACAAGATTTATGCAGTATATAAGTTGTCTACGTGTTTGGTTCAAATTAAACCACTTTTGTTTGTTGCTTCTTAACTATGTAGGACAATAGTAGTAATGGTATACCATTCTCGTTCAGCTTATAGCACAGAAGAATTAACATCTCTTGGGCAATTTTATTGAGAAATTGAGTAGCTTTCAAATGACACGTTGGTTTTGGTCAAGTTCTAAATTTCTTTTTGCGATGATCTTAGGGCCTAGGGAGGGACTCCTCTCACTCTGGACCAGCAAGAAAGCAGGATTTTGGAAGTCAATATGGCAATGTCAAACAGGGAACTCCAGGCGTGTTGAACATTCTTCTGCTGAATTGTATAAAAATAATTAAAAAATTCTAACATTTGGGCAACTTTTAGTACCCTTTTTTTACCCCTACTTTTGGTTTAAATGTAGATTACAAGAGTCAAAGAAGCAATGGTGAAAGTGGTAGCAAACACAGCAAGGACAGGAGCTCCACTTACCAAAATGAAACAGCAGAACCATGCTATTTCAGCTCATCAATCTACTACGGTGGCCAAGAAGTTTATTCTCCAAATAGCCAGACTAAAAACTCTAACCATACAGTAAGTATAGACGAACGAAACTGTATATTTAATAAATAACAGTATGCATATGATCTTACACTCTTTTTGATCAGTTCAAGAAAGATGGAGGAGGTGACGATTCTAATGGAAACAATTCGAATAGCGCTTCACGAGGAAATTGGTGGCAGGGTATGTTAATTTGTTGTGGGAGTACTTACTGATACTGATGAAGGGAACTAGGGAAGGGTATTCATTTACTTGGGATAAAAGTTATTTTTGCAATACAGGTAACTCAACATTTTCATTTCTTCTTTTTGCAGGATCCCTATATTACTAGACCCTTGACTTCATGATATCCAAATTCTCATCCCAGAAATCAAGGTATTTTCAAGTACACATATATTTGCTTATAATCTCCAAAATCAGTTGACTAAAGTGTAATTGTCAACAACTATAATGCAGGTATGGTGATATTATGATCTACTATGTACTATTATGCAACATGTGCTGTCAGTATAGTTCTATTGCCGGTTAAAACTTTTTATGCTTTATTTTCTTCCTATCACCCCTGTATTCTAGCCCTTTTTCTTAAATTGCCAGTCAATCTCGGCAAGTCTTGTATATGAGATGATCTTGTTTAATGAGAAATACAACTTTGTTTCTCCTCCAGACCTTAAGCTTACTCTCACAGAATCCTCAACACAAAACCATGCACATACAATTATACCAGAATTTGATCTCAAAACGCATAAAAATTTGCCAAAAAGAAATACTTTTAAGAGTATTCTTCATAGATAGATAAAAAAAAAAAAAGTGAATTGATTCCATTTCATTTTGGATTAGTAGTTCAGCAATGTCACAGTTATCTCCCATTTGCTCGCTATAGTTTAGTGGTAAAAGTGTGATTCGTTCCTGTAACTCCTTAAATTGTTAAGGGGTCCTTCGGTTTGATTCATATTCCGATTAAAAAAAAAGCTGTATTGGAGACAAATTTGCATAAAGTAGATTTTAACAGAAATTTCCAAGCAATTGTTACAATGGCCCCAATAACTGAATTGTCTGTTGCACCTTATTTGCACCGGGACATAACTTATACTCCTTTCGTCCCAGATAAAAGTTCTGGTGGACTTTTCACGCATATTAAGAAGAGGAATAAAATGACAAAATTGTCCATAATAATGTCATTAAATATGGAGAGAGAATTAGAATAAGAAAAGTATGAGATATTTAATTCTACTGGCATAATAGGAAAAAATGTGTAAAAGTTTGGTTATTAAAAGAAAGAGGACATTTAACATTGGACAACCCAAAATAATAATAAAGACTTTTATCCTGGAACGGAGGGAGTAGCTTAAAACAAGTTACCAGTGTAGTGGTGTTAGCATATTCCAAATAAGTTTGACAGATTAGTTACAACAGTAGGCACAATCCACAAGTTGCTCAAGGAGTAGTCGTCATATTTAATACTCCATCCATTCCAAATTATCTACAATTTGCACACTTATTAACAAAAACAATTATTATGTCAAATTTATCATTAAAAGTACAATAATATCCATAATTATGCAATGTGGGGATTAAACACTTATGAAGACTGAGAGAGTAAATGAATAGGGTAAACTTGTAATATAACCAAATTAATTGTCTAGAAAAAAACAAAGTGCAGTTATTTTGGTACAACAAAAAATCAGATAATTTGGGATGGAATGAGCAAGTTGTATGAACTGAAAATACCCCACAAGCAAATTTACTATATTGCATGATCTCTACAAAAGTAATATAAAAGAAAGATTCTACAAATTTGTGAATTTCTTGACATCCTATTTGAGTACATAAACTAGGATCCATAATATTGATCTACAAGATCAATATAATAAGGCTGGACTAAGATTCTGCTTATAGTCATGGTCATTAAAGGAGCAGCCAGTAGAAGGACAACTTTTGATGGGGTCATTTAACAGGAAAAAATATAAGCATTTGTTGCCAAGAGAACTTGAAGATTACAGGTTAAAAGATTGGTAAAAGTCCAAAAGTTTAAAAGGTGAACTAGGATGCATATCTAAACAGTTTAGACATCTGACATTCGTCTAGATTGTAACTAAATGAAATAATGTTGTTTGATAATTATTTTTTTTTAAATGTCTAAATAACACTATTTTACCATTTTAACCCTCCACTCAATATATCCAATTTCAGCAAAAAAAAACTGCTCTGCGCTGCGGATGTTTTCTCTGTCCCCAAAACTAAGGCCACCCATCTCTCTCCTTTTCTCTCTAATAATCCATGGCTTTTTCTCATAGAAAGTATTCATTCCCCACCAAAACAACTGACCAACCTAAAACCCTAGAAACCACCGAAACTCCAGTACAAGAATCATCAGATCCACCACCGATCGATGGTGGTGTCGAAGAAAATTTAGTAAACCCGGAAGGGGAGACCAATTTAGAAGGTGAAGAGGAAGAAGAGGAGGGAGAATGTGGGTTTTACTCAAAAATCGGAGAAAGGGAAAGTGGAAATTCATCCTGAACTGGAGAAAGATTATGAAGAGAAGGGTATTTTAGAAATTTGAAGCAACACGAGGCTTCTTGACTGAAAATTCATCCTGATTTTTGGAAGTTAAGGAATTTTTTTGAGATAACTTGAGGGTACTAGAGATCTTATGGCATACTTGATATATTCTTAATAATTGTACTGGATATTGCTTAAACTCTTTCATAGTGATATATGAGATGAATGACTTCAAATCTTTTATGGAATCCTTGATCAATATTAGCTTGGAAATGGGGTTTCGCATAAGATGTTCAATAATTTAATATTATGATCGAAACAAGATCATGTTGGCCTGCTGCTTATTTTTCAAGAGCACCGCATTTGATGATGGAAAAAAGGTTATAATAAATTTGGGCGAAGAGGGAGAGGGATACAAAAGGGAATTTGTAATATTGAGGAGGTTATTTTAGTCCCAAAAAAAACTCGTTCAGACATGCCTCTAAATGGTTTAACTTTATATTTGTGTCTAACCAATTAAGTGGGAAAAAAAATTTATCAAACAAGTTTTGCCTCTGACCGAAGAAAGAGGCATATCCATTAAGAGCTAATCATCAAAGGCACCCTTACTTTTAACACAAACTGAATTCACACTAAGAACTATGCATATATTAGAAATATAAAGGCAGCTGTAGAATTAAGACACAATTAATCACCACTAATTTATTTATCAAATCACAAGTCTGGATATGACAGCAGAGTCATTAGCTAGATGAACTAGGTAGCTCCAACTACAAGACTTTTATCTGGGATTACAACACTAGCACACCGACACATCTTACAATAAAAAAAGTCGCGCCATTCCAATATTATTAGCGGCCTTCAATCTTTCAAGGCAACGTGTAAGCTGCAAAACAATCGAAAGGTTTAGGTTTAGGTTTAGGCTTAAGAATTGAAAAGCAGTGAAACTATTTAAGCAAATTTGTAAGGAAAAAAAGGAAAGGTAACGAGAGTTCGAGAAATACGTTACCTCCACACTTGTAACCAACTGGGCGATCAGCAAGGTTGCAGCGTTTAGGAATGGTTATAGCAACCTCTGGCTTGATTCCAGAGCTCTTGACAGTATTAGAAAGCATAACAGCACATAGGCAACGCGGGTTCTGTCCAATTTTCTTCACCTGAAGACAGCAACTGCTGGAAGGCACAGCATCTTGATCTTGTCCTGCAGATGCACAAGGAGCCAATTTGAAAGCTTCCGCATCAGGAGTAGTACTTTTTCCACATTCACCAGCTCCTTCTACTCCATCAAATCCGGCATTAATTCCCAAAACAACAAGAAATCCGAGAATGCAGATGTACTTCATTGGAACTTCCATTTACTCGATGCACTGGATGAACACTTCCAACTCCATGGGCTTTATATACTGAAAATTAAGGTAAACAATTACTTGCACAAAACCCACAAAATCTTAGTGGAGGAAGCACCAGAAGAAATCTGCTTTTATATTGCTGCACTTACTCGAATGTATATGAACAAAAGGGATTATCTGACTAGTTTAAGCCATTTAAGAGTAGTGCTCAAAATCATTACAGATCTTTTCATCCTCAAATGAACCATTTTAAAAGTTTACAGAGCTATTTCAATCTTCCTCTCTAGAACCTCAGCTCCCAGCTCACCAACCCCACTGAGAATCAAATTTTAATGAGCCCATTTGAATTAAACAGAACCGCAGGAAACTGTTTTAAGTGTTATGCTAGCTGACCTGGTGACCAATAACATTGTCCAATAAAACTTTAATGGTGACAAATCATGCATGACACCGTTAGGAGATACACTGCTTCATATGCTTTACTGTTTTCCATTTTCATGCATCCTTAAGTTTTTCCACCATTTTTAACGATTTACATTATTCAAATTAATTGTTTACCAATAATCTTCATATACTTCTGAGGGTCTCTAGAATTTCTGTTTAGGGATGACCATGTGATGCATCTGCTATTAATTTACATCGGATAATCTAACTCGTTTTTACACTTTTGATCTCCCTTCCATTTAATTTAGTAATTTCACAATTAACGTGAGCAACCATAGACTATAAAAATTTAAGAATTAACTATAACCAATCAAAACTTCAACGAGCAATCATGGATTATGAAAAACTCATATCTTAACAATAATATATCAAAACCTCTTCATTAATTTAAAATCACATAAGAAATATAAAACGAATGTATTTCAATAACGAAACACGAAATCAATTAAACATAAAAGCATAAATAATAGAAGAGATTGAGAATATTATCATGAATAATTATTTAATTTCATCTTCATCTTAGATTAAAGAAATTAGATAGACATTAAAAAAAAAAATTAACTAAGATAAAGAAAAAGAAGTAGAAGACTAAAAATAAAACAAGAAAGCTCCATTTTATTAACGATCATCCAACGAGCGTACAATGAATAAATAATTTATTCTTACTCCTACTCCTACTCCTAATCTAAACTAATACATAAAAAATACCTAACATCTAATTTCTCTAAATCTCTCTTCGTAATCGAGTAAGGATTTAATTCTTTTCCATGTAAATTTCAACTTTTTAGTGACAATCAACTTCTCAAAGAGATCTTCTAGATAGAACTTCCTTTTTTCATTGGATTTGACTTGCACACCAACATTGTTCCACCTCCCTCCTTTTCTTGTTGAATATGAGCATTAAATATTGTTTGATCAACAAGATTTTGACTTTATTGCAACCAAATATTAAATTCTATAAAATAAAATAAAACATATTAATTAAAAGGAAAAAATTAGGGATAATAAAATATATGAATTATGTTTCTATCCACCATCCATAATCCTTGCCATTTTTTTTAATATATTTGTATAGTATATTAACAATTTAATACAGAATTCAGAATATATAGATTCTAGGACATTTTCCTTTAACAAAACAGATACCACATAAATAATACATATATAAGAAAAAAGTAAAAATAACTCTAGTATTCAAACCATAGTTGTCAGAAAAAAATAGTGAATTACATTTTTGTACGAACATTTCAAAACAGGGTACACCTTCGTTCTGAAATATCAAATCGATTCAAAACTTTTTTCCTCCTATTTTTTACTTGAATTTCCATTGCACAAGCATAATTACAACTTTACTTTTATGATTTATAAATGAAGAACATCCTCTTATATCCCCTTGGGCCATACGGGCTAATATCAAATCTAATTGAAGGCTATGATCCACTATCTAAAATCATGAATCATCCTTTAAAATATAATCTAGTATATTTACAAGTATAGTAATTACATAGTAAATCTAGAATACTCTATTCGAAATCATAATATGTGAAAATAGATTTTGGGGAATGCCACATAAGGTAGCCAATTGAGTGCGTGTCAAGTAAGCGGTAAAATGGCATAATCTCAGTGAAATTTGCGTTTGTTATGACACTACACTTAAAATCAATTTTAACTATATCTCGACTAGTTTGAATTATATTCTTCTACAAAGTTATATAAGCGTCCCATGTTACACATTAATTTATTCATATCAACTTTCAAAGAAGCTTATTCCTACCGTAGAAAAATGACATTTCTCATTTCCGATTTTGTTCCATGTACCAAATAGAACCACTATCTAGCAAGTCCAACAACGCTAGTTCTTAACAATGAGTTTTGGAGAAGTAATGTTATTAGTACCCAATTGTCTGTCACCCCTTCCTTTTCATGGCAAATAAAAATCATTTGCCCATCCCTGCCTGAAGGCCCACAACAATTCGAAATTTGTTCATTTATCTTTCTGAACACAAACAAATGATGCATAATGAACAAAGAAATCATTCTCAGCATGTATCACTAAATCATAGCAAAAACTTTGCAAGTACAACAATAATTGGAATTATGGTCAATTTGTCAGCAAACTCCAATGTCTTTGCTTCAATAAAGTCATCACCGGAGAAAATAATCCATAAGAAAAAACAAGTTTCCCATATCTGATTATAGATTAAAAAAAAAAATCTCATTTCATCATTATAATTTATAATTATACAAGCATACACAATATTTTTAACTAGTAAAAGCATACAAAACAAAACAAGCATAAATAAAAAGTGCAGAAGGAACCAAAATCAGAAGTGGCACAACCGCACCATAAGTGTGCGAGCTCCCGCAAGCCAGCGTCCCAAGCTTGATCTGAGCCACATTCACCAGCGCCATCATCAAAAACCCGCACCCGCAAAGAGAACCCACGGACGAAACCAAATACCCGACCCGGAGCAGGCTCTTGTTGATATGGGCCAGGTCAAAGGTGAAAACGTGCCGGTGGGATTCAGACGAGTTCTTTGCGATGCGTATGGCCTGCTTGAGTCCCAAAGCGATGAGGCTGGAGAAGAGGAAGGAGCTGAAGGAGTACACGTGGAACGCGATGAGGTTCTCGCCGATATCGGGGCCGGCGACGCATTCCGGTTCTTCGATTAGGCTATTGTTCGGGTCGTTCGGGTTCCAAGCTAGGCCAATGAAGACTGCTAATGTGAACAGGGAGTTGACGTTTACGATTCCGTCGAGCGCCGTTATGTGGATGGTGGTTCCGAATTTGGCGAGGCGGCGTTCGTCCATTTTTTCCGGCCGATGAGAGAGAATTGATCTTAAGGGGGGTTTTATGCCGGAGAATCTGATCCGTCAAGAGCGTGTCGTGTCTGTATTTGATTATGGGCGTTAAAGGTTTTAAATTATACAGTATATCTTTTTTTTTTTTTCTTTTAGAATAGCAAAAAGTTGATGCTGATGGAAAGAAAGGAATAATAGAGTTACGAAGAGCATTTTCTTTTAAATACGATCAAATTTGGTTTTTGAAAATCAATTTAAAATATTTAAAAAAAATTAATATGTTTCATCAAAATTGTAAAAAGAATAAATTTTAAAATTAGTTGTAAAATAAAAATAGTATATATTAGATAAAATCGTATTATTTAAAATTCGTTTTAACACATAAATATTAATACTTGCTCCGTTTTAAACGTAATGAGTTAATGTAATGAGTTGATTCAAATGTAACTTCGTTTCACCGCATTAAATATTAATTTGCTTCGGTGCATGTAATGAGTTGATTCAAATGTTCGTCAACTTGATTAAGTTAAAATATGTTTATAAGTTGTTCGCGAACGAATTTGTGTTCGTAAATGTTTAGATGTTTGCGAACATCATATTCAGTTCGCGAACAACTAACGATCTGAACTCGTATATTTATGTTGGTTTGATCATGTTATACAAATATGCTTGAACTTGACTAATAGTATTTGAGTTCGTCAAAGTTCGGATCATACACATAGAAATATATGGATATCTGGTCCAGGATCTTAAAAATTTCACTCATTATCAACTCACTGAATTCACCCCTTTTAGCGAGCGGACGACGACGACCCTTGCCCGGTCATACAATAAATCGTCTATATACTTTTAGTGACGCTTATATGTTGTCCGTCGCTAAAAGTATAGAGCGACGATTGTATCAACCGAATCAATCGTCGAATTCAGATTGCTAAAGGTGAGTTTCAAGTGAGTTGGAAAATGTAATTTAAGATCGACTCTATAGATAGATTAGGTATATTATCTTTTAAAATTACTTACATTTTATCAATATACTTTTAACATCTCTTATATTTTCATTGCATTTTTTTTATAAAAAATAGGTTACCTTGTTTAAGAAACAAATAGTAAGAACCTTTTTTTTATATTTCTTTTTTGTTTAAAAAAATAAAGAAAGAGAATTGAAATTCAAAACTTATCTCATCCATCATTGTATTCTTCCTATTCTTTTCAAAAATACTGATTAAATTTGGCAGGATTGGATATGGTTCATTATATTCCAATGAAACAACCAAACATATTTTTTTTATACTATAAGAATAAATCATTCCATTTTCGTCTTCATTTCTATGATCCAAACGTAGCATTAAAGTACTTCATATAATCCAACCCAGAAAGTAAATGACTTTTAGTTATGTTTATGCAGTTCAAGTGATCCAACCCTATTTAAATGGATTTTGTCTAACCGGTGTCAATATTCTAACTTTGCTCTATAAACATGGAAAATAAAATAAAGAAATCATAATAAGAAGAAAATTTGTACTCTTGCTCTTTTTTTTTAATGAAACCCTGTCTCTCACTCAACCTTTTCTCATGTCAAAAAAAAATAAAAAAGGAGAAACCACAAAGAGTATGATTTTAATAAGAAATTGATATTTTCACATAAAAAGTGTCATTATATATGTATAGCGACGGTAAAAATCGTCGCTATGAGATCTATAGCAATAATTTTCATGTAAAAATATTAAAAAGTCATGTCGAAATATCAGTTTCCTTTTAATATCCAACAGAAATAAGCTTTCAAATGGCTTGTGGCCCAACAGTAACTATGATAAAAAAAAAAACATAAAAATAAAACATGTAAAATGAGCGCCGTTGCCGGGGATCGAACCCGGGTCACCCGCGTGACAGGCGGGAATACTCACCACTATACTACAACGACTCGATGAAAGAGAAGGCAAGAATGCTATTTATGTACTAGAATTCTCATAAACATTCAAACGAGTCAGACCCTTAAGAGTGCCCATGCCTATGATTTGACCTTAATATTGCTGTATTTATCTGCCATATTTCGCTCATACTTCGGTCTTGTTAATAGGCTGTGACTAGAAGAAACCAAAATTGCAGCAAACTCACTTTAGAAACCAAATCAAGCAGATATCAAGAATAATAATACTGCCTCAGAACAAGAGAACAGCACCTGATTTTTCAGTCAATTGGCAAAATGTTTACCCTGCAAGCAATTGAACAATTTAAATATACTTCCATCTGAATTAATATACAACTAATACATTAATGCCTGAATAATAAATAAAATCACACAACCAATGACACCATGATAACTAACTTATTCAACCCTACTATAACTTTCTTCACATCTTTTATCATCTATGTTCTTTCCTATTCCTAATTCAAGCAACACAAATCTAAATTCTTAACGATCCATTTGCCTTAACCTACTTCCTTTTTGATGAGCTGACAACTCTTTTTGACGCTCTGGACCTTCCTTGTGAGCTCCTGATGTTGGAGTTTCAGCACTTTTCCTTGCAATAGAATCAGGTCCTTCTAGTTGATTACCACGGTTATTCTCTTTCGCCTCGCCACCAAGATAATTAGTCAAGACTCTTTTCACTCCAAAGCCACGGCGAGGAGGCTTGATGTTGTTGCCACCAAGGAATGGAGTTCTCTCCCCCTTCGCAGGACTATTTACCAACTGTGCTGGTGAAAACTTAGGCGTGCCAAAAGCTGATTTGTAAGGAGTACCGTAGGCAGGCACTGAATATGGAATTGTAACCCTTTTGTGAGAAATTATACTGACGGTAGGAATTGAAGGGAGCTTATCTGAATGCCTAGTTAAATCGTCCACATATAGTAAATCATCAATGCGTGCCACAATATTGAACGCCAGGCTCTCCAAGACTCTTGAGTAGCTCTCCAAAATGGATTTTCCTACATCCTGAATAAGTTGGACAAAAATTAACAAAGTTTATAAGTCAAGGAAATTTAAAAGAACAGGTTTTGGGTATATGTGAACCTTGTTGCATTGGATCTTGCTGGTGTCTAGTGTAGTTTGGGTTAGACCAGGGAACCGCTGTTTCAAGCAAAGTAAGAGGCTTTCAGCTCTTTCAGCAAGCAATTCTCTCTTGTCTCCATCAACCATTAGATCTCTAACCATCTCCCAAGATGATTTGGCAGCAGAACGGTTTGCACTAGTTATGGGTTTGGAGTGGAGTCTTCTACGCCATACGTATATTGATGTCTCCACACGATTTGCAATCTCTAAGGCAGTATGTTCACTAGACAGCTCAAGGCAATCAAGCAAGCAATCCGCAGAAAACTGCTCTGAAGTGATATAACGATAGATGACATCCCCTAGACAGGCTCTCCCGTTCTACATTCAAAAGAGCAAATCATTGTCGGATCTTGTTTGCAAAGTTTCATATTGCAGGATTTATGAGAATGACAGGAACATGTTTAGAAGACGTCAAATAGAGTGCATGCTGACTAGAATAAACATTTGCTGCCTATTCGGAGTAAATATTTGTTGCAATGATGATAACAACCTTAGTTATCACCATGTGACCATCTCTGTCATCACATGACTTTTCTTCGGTATCATCGCATGATTTAGAGAGAGAGACACACGGTGAAAACTGAGGACATTATCACCATTGTATTTAATATTTACTTGCCTATTTGGAATAAATTAGCATTGTTTCAGAATCTTCGATAATTAAATTAGAATGCAAGATGTCAGCTATAAATGCATTTGAATAAACATCAACGAGGGTGGTGGATTAATGATGTGACGACAAAGTTGAAGATTTTTGTTGCAACATTATCTGATGGTGCAAAATTAAAAAGTTGTCCCTGTCAGAATTCTAAACCTTTGGAAGAGTTTCCAAGTATGATTCAGGAACTTCCATCTCAGCTAAGGCAATGCTATTGATAGACATGGCAGCTTTCAATATTTGATTAGCACATTCACGCTTGTGGTGCAACTGCCTCCTTGTATCTTCAAGGAGACCTCCTGAGGGGACACGAGGCACGGGAAGCCACCATTTCTCCTCTTGGCGCTGCATAGTTTTACGGAAAGAGGCTGACCCACCAGCATCAGATGTTATGATCCCTTGATCAATGTACCAAAACTCTGTGCTGCTGAAACTATCTAAGATTTCCTGTGATGGCAGAAAAAGGGACAAATACTATTAAAAAATCCTTAGTAGTTGAGAAACCATAAACAAAAGAGGTAGTATGGTCCTTACAAGAAGCATGTTGTCTAGCTTACGAAGAGCTGGAAGATTGATGAAAAGATCTGCCCGCGGTCTGCAAGTCATTACCTGCACAATTGCAGGAAGGGAAAAAAACTGAAACATGTACAATATTGCAACAATCAAGTTAATTATGACCAACACTTTTTTTTTTCATTACTTTTAATTTGATATTGCACATGTTTACCTCACTAGTCAAACTAGTGACTTGATTCACCAAATATAAGGATTAGCCAAAATGTAATAATGTAATAAAAAGACGCCGTCGTACTTCAGAATGGAATGGAAAATTTAATACTCGATTTGGCCGGATAAAACAAAATTTGAATGTACAAGGTAACATCAAATGATTCTAGGTTTGAAGCTCTAACTACTTCAAATATATCATCTTAGAGAATGTAACTCCTGAATATGAAGTAAATATATCATAGAATACTTTATTCCAATCTTTGGTTGATTCGGAGTTTTGAGTATATCACGTACCTCAAGCCTACTTCCATCAGGAAATGTTTGCCAGGTAGGTATTAATTCGAGGATGTGATCACTAACGCAAAGAAGACATTCCATCTCTCTTTGCCACATTGATTTCTTCTCAGAAGGCAGTGGTTCCAACCTCCACAGTTGGCCGAATGCAGTAGCTAAGTGAGGGCACCAAATAATTCCAACAATTAAAAAGAGGGCCAAACTAAAAATTTACATAACAGGGTTTTGTCACACCACAATGTAAAGCAATCTCAACAATGTTTATATAGAGAGAAAGAGAGAGCAAGTACCACAAAGATTAGTGATGGCATTTGAAATTGCCAATGCTGTGCAAACCCCTTTACCACTTCCAGACATGTCTTCACCCAGCAACAATTTTGCAAACCTTTCTTTCATCATCTCCATTTCTAAATTCAATGAACAGGAAAAAAGTAGGGTAAAAAGGGAGTCGGAAAAAGTACAGAACTGTAAAGTACCTAATTCAACTACCAGATTCAAATTTTGAATTACATTCATAAACACACACATTATACAACAGTTTCAGAGCAGTTTCTGTATGGACTGGAAAGAGAGTCTGAAAGGAAATGAAGATAAACAAAATTCTCAATTTACCAAAATCAGAAGTTGGGTACCAAAAAAGGAGAAACCACATGCACTACACTAATCTATGCACATCCATTTAACTTAACCGATTTAAATTATTCATTGGGAAATGAAAAAAATGTAAGTACTCCATTAATCAAATTTCAAATTTATTTTCTTGGCAGAAAAATGGAGGTTTAAAACTCAAAAACACCACCACTTACCTGAAATTTTTGAACCCAAATTTTGTTTCTTCAAATTGGAATCACCCAAATGGGTTTTGTTTTCATCGCCAGAAACATCAGAAATCGAGCATTTTGGCAGCTGAGCCTTCAGAATAGGCCAACCCAATGGAGCCGGCGAAGAACATTTTTTAGCCTTGGTCACATCTGACGAACCCTCGGAGCTCGATCTGCTTGAACCTGTACTGCTTTCTCTGTACTCCGACACTGAATCACCAGCATCAGATGACTCAAACCCATATTGTGTCTTACTTTTATCAGCTAAATTTTCCATCTCAAATAAGAAAATTACAAAATTCGAAAACCCAAACGAAATGGGGGGGTTAAAATTAGGGTCCTAGCTATGGTACACTAAAGGTTGAACTAGTTTGATTCTCTGTTTTCCTCTGATTTTGGGTTGGGAAGAAGGTATATCATCTTCAATGAAGATTCAAGCTGAAAAATTTCGTGGATTTGGGCATGAATTAATTGGGGTTTATGGGAGAATGGAGATTATGATTGCTACAGAATTTGGCCTACTGTTTTGTCTGTTTCTGAGACTGAGAGAAATGACTGGTCACACCTGATTTTTTTCTGTTTATTCTCTTTCCTTTCTGAAATTTTGATTTCAAGTTTAAAGGGAAGTTCCAATGGCCCGATTCCAACGTCTCTCTATTGCTTGTAAAGTCCTTTCAAAAAAATATAGTAGTATAAGAATAAGGTATCATAGCCGTAGGGGTGACGGATATGTCAATACATATGCATTTACTACTTTACCCTGAATGCTCTATAATAGTATAAAACAGAGAGACTCAAATTCCAAGACTTCAACATCCAACAGTCTTAAATCAATTTAGGTTTTAACATCCAACGATTTAAAATTATTTGGGACTTTAACATCCTACGTAAAGAATTTGTCTCTCACAAATTCAAACTCACATCCATTATCTCACTCTCTCACTCCAAAGAATTTTTAATTGTCAAGTTACTATTTAAAAAATTACAATCAATCAAAAAGCTTATAAATAATAAAAAAACAAATCTTAAAATGTAGTTAAACTTAGTTTAAATTTATGAGAATTTATAAAAGTTGAATATTTTTTATTTATTCATTGAAATTTGTCTTCATAAGAATTTTCATTTAAATACTTTGTGGAGTATGTATGGAAAGTGCGGATGTGTTAAGAATTAATTCAGTGCTTCATTTTTTTGTGTTCATGATTTATTTTTATTTTTTTAAAATTATACAGTGCTTTCAGGCACGGGTTATCGCTAGTATATATATATACTAGATTATCTTTAGCGACAGATAAAATCGTCGCTAAACTCGTCGTCATAAGATCTGAACCCTTGCGATAGCACAGAACCGTCGTTATAGCCTGGTTCAGACCCTATGACGACATATTTAGTGACAATTTTGTTCATCGTTAAAAGTGATCCGCATACGGATCACCCGCATATAAAGCGGACTGAAAAATGTTTATTTCAAGAAAAATGTTTCTTTTTGTTGATATATTATCTTAAGTAAATTATGCATTTATGATTTATCATCTTTTTTGTTTGTTTCTCATTTTTGTTTAGGAAATTGATATTTTCAAAAATAAAAATAATAGTTTCACAAGGTTGTCTCACATGAATAATAGATGGGTCTCACAATTATGTGAGAGAGACCTTGTAAAAATATCAAATTTTATTTGTAGAAATATCAAATTCTTTCTTCTTATTCTCAGTAGACAAAAATCATAACCCCCTATCTTAGATATGGGGAGAGTTATCCTTATTTTGGAGAGACCCTCCCCTAAATTTCTCTTCTTGTGCTCCAATAATTTTTCTCTTCTTGTGGAGGGATTTTGTTTTATGAGACTTGTTTTCTTCATGATATGACTGCTTTCTTTCTCTTAGTGAGAGAATTTCATTATCATCTCTTGAGAGTTTGTTTTTTTTTCATTCGTGAGAATTTTTCTTGTGAATGAATGGTTGAAGATAGTTTTTCAGATTTGGATATGGCATTATCATAGTCGGTTCTTCATATTGAAGAACTGTTTAGATCTGCATATGTTATTATTACTTTGAGATTATGATTGTTTTTTAGGAATATATTTGGTGTCCACTAACCACTAATTGTTACGATCGCTCATTTTTCTAATTATTTGTTATTATGTTTAAAAGGATTATTATTTCAATTTTTTGTATTGCAATATTTTCATTATTTGTAATAGTTTACGGCTTCAATATATTTCAGTTGATTAGATTGTTCGATAAAAAAAAGTTTGTTATGTATTTGAATATTGCAACTAACAAAAAATTCATTGGGAGACACAAACTATACACAATATAAAAAAGGGGAAAAAAATAGGAAGCCTGACTTACAATTGGATTTTACATATTTTTATTGGCAGACAATGTGAGTCTACCTTGTAAGTTGTAATTCTACTCAATCATATATATTAATGTACATCTTTGTTTCATATTATAAGACTACTAACAACAAGTTCCATGCCTCAGGTACTGTGGACGGTGTAATTTATTTCAAACTTTGAACGACTCAAATAATTTATTAGAATGAGCAAAAAATTCAAAAAATTATTTGTATTTTGTTATAGAGATTATTTCAGACATAGTGATAAGGTGTTTCATAGTAAATTGAGGTACAGTTTTTAACTTATGCTGTCAAGGTCTCCGTAGACGTTTTGAATTGAAATGTAATACTAGTAAATTATTATTTTTTGACTTAAATATGAATTAGTATCTTAAACTATAGGCATATTCTACTTCGGTGATCCACCTTTTAATTTTGTTAATTAGATGATTGAACTATTAATTTTTTTTCAATTTCATTCAATTGAATCTGCCACGTCAGAAATTGTTGACATAGCTATTTGGGTGGGGCCATAAGAAGATGACGTGGCAAAAAAATAATTTTTTAATCATGAATAAAATAAATCTGATTTTATAGAGGACAAATTGGTCAAACAACAATTAAAATAAAACAAACATTAAATTAAAATATATCATATAACAAATCAATCTAAACCCAGCCGAAAATTACATCTCCTCTTCCTCAATCGATCCGGCGATTCCTCAATAAATCAAAACATCACCATCTTGCTCAGACAAATCAAAAAATCACCGTCTACCTAACTGATCTCAGACAAATCAAAAAATCAACCGATCCGAGCTGCAAGTCACCATCTTCTCTCCATCGTCGTCGACGAATTCGGGCTTATGATCTGGTGTGGAAGACTTGATTTGGGCCTCTGGTTTGGGGTTACGGATCCTGATTTGTTCTCTGTTAACCCTAGATCCGGCAGATATGAAAATTTTGGGCTGCCGTTCCCTTTCCCGCGACCCCTGATCCACCTCCTCTTTCTCTCTCTCTATTTCTAGATTTAGATCTGCAGAGGTAAACCTCTCCCTCCTCTTTCTCTCTCTCTATTTTTAGATTTAGATCTGGAGTGATTGATTATTGATATGAATTTGGAAATGGCAGGTGTTAGATTTGGCTGGGAATGCGGCGAGAGAACAAGAAGACAAGAGTGGTGAGGAGCTAAGCAAGCAAGCTGGTATGGTGTATGATGATGATGAGGAGCTAAGCAAGCTGCTTGGTGTATGATGGCAGGCGGATGGTGTATGATGATGGATGGTAATAGAATTAGATGGTGTTGTTGGTGAAGAATCTAATAATATGGTGGTAGATCTGGTATGGTGGTTGATTATGGTGATGGTTGTAGATGGTGGTATAGTAGATCTGATTGAAATTTGTTGTTGATGTACATATCGTGGAACTGGAAATGAGGCTCGGTCTTATAGAACCGGCGGAGGCGGCGATGGATTTTGCTGCGGTGGACTCTGTGTAGGTGGAAATGGTGGAGGTGGTGGTGGCTATGGAGGAGGCGCCGGGAAGGTGGAGGTGGCGGCAGTGGTTATGGCGGTGGCTGAAGGGAATTTAGCTTTTGATGTTTTTTTTTTATTAGTTTTAATGTTTGATAGAAAGTTAGTGTGACAATTTTGCCCTTTAATATATTATAAATGTTTAATCAAAAATTAAAAAACTCTTTTTTTGTTATACATCGGCTCAGCTATGTCCCACTTAGACAGCCACGTTAGCAATTAAATAGAATTGAAAAAAATTAATAATTTAATCATCTAATTGATAAAATTAAAAGGTGGATCACCGAAGTGAAATATGACTAATAGTTTAAGGTAGTAAATCATATTTAAATTTTTTTTTTTTTTTAAAAACTCTTATATAATCTCTCAAAAAACAACACAATAAGTTTTTTGAAAACATATTTTAATTCTTAAACAAACCGAGAGATCTATCACCACTTTCAAGAATCCTAACTTGTTAAATTTTTTGTGCGCTCATTAAATCTTGCATTAACTAAACAATAAGTCTACACGTACATTAGAATTAGGCATTTTCAGTTTTTTTTTTCCTAATGACTAAAAAAATATATAGTATTTATAATATTTTTATTAATTTTTATAAGTTAATTTGACGGATTCTCAAACTTAATAATTTTGCTAAGAATTATAAAAATAATAAATTTTACAAGTAGTAGTATTATTTTCTAAATAAGTTACAATATATGAATTGATTAAATTTATATTAATTTAAATTTAAAAATATCACATACTTACTTCAAAAAAGATTAATAAATTAATAGCGATTTTATAATAATAAAAAAAGAGGTTATAGATCTATCATAAACTCTAACGCATGAAGCCAATATTCAAATAGTTACAACGATCAAAACATGCTTTGACTGTTGGAACTTTCAAATTTTAATTTTTAAATTTCAAATTTTATTATTTAAGGAATCAATATAAGGAACCTATTGGGTACATAGTGAAAAAATTAAATCTCTATCATGCAGAATGATCCAATAACACTACAGACTAGGAATAAAGATAAGAAAACTATTGTGAATGCTATTAGAGCATGCATGTGCACATGTCATACGTCCAAAATTATGGGTTTGTTCAGCTATGTACCGGCATTTGCGATGGTAGCGTTTGAGGCCCAAACATTACATTTGTGAATTAAAAAAGTTGGGTTTAAAACAAATTATTACTAGACGAATAAGATTTTTAAGTGCGTTTAACGCACAAAACACTACAATCACTGAACAACCAAACATACAGTGTCTAATTCACCTTAAATTTCAAATTTTGAATTCACATTAAAATCTTAAAGAGGCAGGTTGTAACTAAGAAGGTGATGGGGTTATTATACACTTGTACACATGTTTCAGGATAATTCTCTATAAAAATCAAATGTTTGAATTTAACACACGTGGAGGAGGAGGAGGAGGAGGAGGAGGAGAAGGAGCCTATTTAACCCTTCACCTCACTTATTAATTGTCTATATTATCTTTCACCTCACTTATCAATTGTCTATACTACCCTTCACATAAATATAGATCAAAAGATTAGGTGGAATAATAAGGGACAATTTGAAAAAAATAGTAACCAATTCTCCTAAATAATCACAAATGACAAATAATTAAGAATAAAAAAAAGAAGTCTAAAACGACTATGTAATGGAGGGAGTAGTATTTAGGCATCGACCCAAATTCAAGACGCCTTCAATTTGGTCGGTAAAAGGTAAAAATTTATGGCTTTTAAATGAAGATGGAAGGCAATTTTGATAGAAGACAATTTGTTAGTCTTTGCTTTTAGTGTTTTTTTTGTTAATTGGGGAGTTGATTTGTATTGCAGAAATAAATTTTTTACCTTTTGCTGATACAAAAAACAAAATTTAATTTATTCTAAATTTTTATGAACCTTAAAATTCAAATGGTTAATCATGACCGTCAAATGGTCTTTGGAGAAACTTGTAAAATTTCAATGTTTAGCTCAATTGATAGACTTTGATATCACTTATTGAGTATTTTTAAATTAGATTGCGAGTAAATATTATTCGTAATTTTTTTTGAATTAATCGTAAATTTTTTCTTGTAATGTGGAAATACTTGTTTTGAAAAAACATAAGATACATAAGTGATATATACTTTTCACCAAGTATGTTGTATGATGCAAATAGAATTTTACTCCAGGAGTATATAGCATTTGACAGGTAATATTTTTTCTTTTGATCAACATTTGACAGGTAATATGGTGAAACAATAAAGTTAGAAAAATTCTAGGGTGACAAGTTTTTACTGATCGGTCTGGCGACCAGCCCCCCTCCTTTGTTTTTTTGACTCCTAAAGAATTAATAATATTTATTTTAACTCAAATTATTAATTTGTATACATATAAAAAATAAGGTTGCACATACTGTATATATTTATAATTTAGATACATGTAAAAAATATGATTTAGAGTTTAGACTATGTTTGTTTACAAGTATTATACTTGAGATATTACTATTAATCTTAAGTGTCTTATTTATTTTTAAATTTAGATTTTGAACTATTAGTCTAGGGATTATAAAATGACTTAATAGTCTTGAGATTATAATTATAATCACGGAATTAATAGTCTTGAAATTATAATCCTAGTAAATAAACATAGTCTTAGTGTTTTGGGGTTAGGATTTAGTGTTTTGGGAGTAAAAAGAAAAAACAAACTGTATATATTTATAATTTGGATATATGAAAAAATTAGGGTTTAGAAATTATGATTTAAGGTTTTGGGGTTAGAATTTAGTATTTTGAGAGTAGAAAGAAAAAGAAAAGGAGGGGGAGGGGGAGGGGGGAGGGGGGGGGGGGTCGTCGCTAGATCGATCGGTAATGACATGTCGCCTTAGAATCTCTCATAAAGTTATCTATAGCTAGAGTTATCCTGGAAAGAAGGGATAGGATGGACTAAATAGGAGGATCCAATTAATATGAAGTTAACTTCATTTTATGGTAAGTTGATCAATTGATTAATACACACAGAGCGAGAGATCACCTCTCGCCTGCGTGTAGTATCTTTCGCTCAGTGTGTCGACACTGTATTCGTCAATTGACCAAAGTTAACTTCATGCTAACCACTTCCTAAATAGGACCTTATTCCTCTAATTTCCGTAACAACCAACCAACCCTTTCAAATATATATATATATAAAACAGAGCGGCTCAAATCCTAAGGCTTCAACATCCAACGATTTCAAATTAGTTTAGGCTTCAACATCCAACGATTTAAAATCATTTGGGACTTCAACATCCGACGGCCAATAATTTATCTCTCAAAAATTCAAACCCACATGTTGCCTAATTTTTAATAGCACTTTACCACGCAAGTATACGCGTTCAATTGTAATATTCAGCAAGCAATGATATCGTTCCCACGAGAAAATAGACTAATATTTATCAATTACTAATTCTAATGCAATTAATCCTATTTTAAACTACGAAATTTTGTTTGTGATTTGAAATTTAAACTTAACAAAACTAATGATTAAAAATCAAAATTTCACAAGAATAACTGCAGATTTAACAGGTTAAGATTACAACTTCCCTTGGTATTTCATTTAAACTAACTTACTTCCCATTTAAAATTAATTAATTAATATGAATCGTTATCCAAGAATGCTTTATAAAAATTCACACACTTCTTCCAAAGACATGTGAACAAATCCTCCTAAATCCAGGTCTTTAAGACGGAATTACAAGAACACCCAGTTAATCAACTCACTATATTCCTATGTGAATCAAGTTAATTAGGGTTTTACGCACAAATTCTTTCAATGGATACAAAAGACGCATAGGTATATTCCTATCCTACATGCTAATCATATTAACCCTATTCAAATTATATGAACAGATGTTATCATATCCAGATCTCAATCTATACTCCATCTTCCAATTTTATATAGATTATCACAGTAATTGTTGGCCAAACAATTAATCAATAAACATAAGATATGATAAATAATTCAATAAAAACCAACTTTCATTCAATGGGAAGCTTCAATTTAAACTACATACCAAGTTCCGTTGCAATCTTAATTAAAATTTAGTTCATGATAATAATAAAGAAAAACATCATCCAGATTAATAATCCAAACATCCCAGATAATTACAAAAGATAAAACTAGAGAAGAGAAGAATAAACTCTGAATTTGCTCTTAAACTCTCTCTTTGATCTTCAACCCTTGCAATTCTCCTTCGTGTTTTCCTTCGTTGTCCTCTCTGCAAAATCTCTTCAAAAATTAAGTGATACGTCTTTTCTAAAGTCTCCTCCTATTTGTATTAGTCTCCCACCTCATTCAGATTCCTTTTTGGCTTCAAAAACCCACTTGGCAGTATAAAATCCTCCTTTTTTCCGCACATGAACGCCTAGGCGCTCAACACAAGCCATTTCCAAGCGCCTAGGCGCTTGACCAGGACCACGTAATTACAAAAATGCCACTCAGCTCTAATTTTAATGATTTTTTTGACCTTTTTTCTTCTCCGAAATGACCAATTTGTCCCTCCAGCTCCAACCTACAAGAAATAAACACAAAACAGATAAAAAGATACTAAAAACAATTAAAGATAGCAATAATTAAGTTTAATAATATCGGATTCATAGGTATAAAACCTACTCATTACCACATCCATCATCTCACTCTCTCATTCCAAAGAATTTTAAATTGTCAAGTTACTATATATTTAAAAAGTTACAATCAATCAAAAAAGCTTATAAATAATAAAAAATAAATCTTGAAATGTAGTTAAACTTAGTTTAAATTTATGAGAATTTGACTATTAAAGTTGGATATTCTTTATTTATTCATTGAAATTTGTCTTCATAAGAATTTTCATTAATTAAATGCTTTGTGGAGTATGTATGGAAAGTGCGGGTGTGTTAAGAATTAATTTAGGCTTTAAGTTTATTGTATGTCCATATTAAGTGCTTCATTTTTTGTGTTTATAATTTATTTATTTTTTTTTTGAATTATACAGTGCCTTCAGGCACGGGTTATAAGATTGAGTCTGAATTTTTTTAAAATCAATATGAAATATTTTTAAATTTAAAATTAATGTAACTTATTTAATTTCTTCAAATAAAAAGAAATTGTGCAAAATTAATAATACTTTTTAAATAATTTATAATTTTTATAATTGTATTTCTTAAAATCAAATGAATCATATTAATTTTGAATTAATTAAATGTGACACCCCCAAAATAGGTATACATCACCCATTCTGAGTTGTCAATACATGGTACAGAAATAACTACAACTTTATTATTACAACAGTAAAACTGTGAGTTTGAATACAAATAATATCTTCTAGACAATATCTATACTCAAATAAATCCTCATCATATTTATTGATATATTATTTTACAAAAATGGTGAGGACTACTAAACAACTCTCTCTAGAACCTTCATTCTATACCCCGACTCGTACTAGCTATATTCTCGCCTTCTGAGAAGAAAAATGGAACAAAAAGGAAAAGAATGAGCTCAACTATCCCAGTAAAAAATATTATGACTAAGATAATATACAATAAATTATCGTTAGTCTTCAACAGGGAAAAATCTAATAGAATACAATAGACAACAAGTTTTAAATCAATATTCGCAGCAGAAATAATAATTCATTAGAAGAGTTAAGTAGAGAATGCAAACTACTATCTTCTATGTATGAATTTAAAAGTTCATCGCTCATCTTTTATCCTCGTAACATCAATCAATATATATCTCGAATCAAATATTCATCTTTTGCACTACTGAGCCAAAGATATTCATCGATTGGTCATGTTCATCTAAACACATTCATCTTTGCACTACTGGGACAAAGATATTTATCGAAATCATTCATCTTTGCACTCACAGGCCAAAGATATTCAATAATATCATCATTTAAGACTGATGATGATGAAAAATATTTTAAAGAAACAAATCCCAGTGAAACAAAATGACAAGGATTAAGGATTAAGGATTCGTACTTTATTTTATCCATGTCCAAAAATACCTCAAAAATAATCATAGTGGTGTAAAATTCAAGAATAATCAAAACATGGATACAATCAAAGCTAGTATCCACAATAGATATTTTAGACGAAAAGAAATTTTTTTTATTTTTCGATGAATAGTCAGTATTAGATGAATGAATAAAGGTCGTATCACGTGAATAGTAACTCCGACACCAAAAGTTTTAAATTTGATAAAAACTTCAGATCAATATTTCAGCATAATGATATTGAAGAAATAATATCATTACAAAAAAAAAATAATATCCATTACCTCGAAAGATCAGTACTTCTAGCTGAAACACCGGATATAGGGTATGACTTGAACTTGCACCGTATAGCAATACTTAAAATATACTCAAAATACTCACAAGAATAAGCTCGATAATATAGAGAGAGAAAACTTCAGTTTCTGGTGTGATTTTTAATTCTAACCTAAGCACCCTATTTATAGAAAAATGCTTAGAACACCAAAGTAGAAAATTTATTAAATATTATTATATTTTTCCAAAATCTCATACGCACACTTCTTCCAACTGATTTCAGCCTCTATCACATGTTACATAAGGGCCACAAAATGAAAAACACGTTTTTGTAATTAAAAATATTTTAAACTTCCAAAAATCAATTATTTCGGAGCTTCGGAACTTCAATAATTCACAATAAATAGCCCTTTTTGTCAGAAAATTTGAATCTCGCAATTTTTTATAGGAAATTTCATTATCTACAACTTTGCGTAAGGAAGTTTTACAAATTCCAAAATGTAAATTGGCCCAAATCCACAAACAGACGATTTTACAATTTATAATCATATTTCGAA
The DNA here is from genome assembly GCA_020205605.1 of Panax ginseng. NCBI lineage: Eukaryota > Viridiplantae > Streptophyta > Magnoliopsida > Apiales > Araliaceae > Panax > Panax ginseng. The sequence continues at coordinate 18,846,565 of CM035136.1, read as the reverse complement.
CCAAGAAATGGGGTCCGCAAACACATAAAACATGCTTTAAATATTTTTGATAACAAAATATTCCTCTTTCACATATACTCATATATCCCACATTCATCATAAAAATATCATCATTATTATATTATTAAAATATAATAATATATTTAAATGAATTATTTTATCGTAAAAAGATAAAATTTCAATTTTCAACAATTGTCACATTAAAATTTTCTCCATCTATATCCACATAAAATCAATATTTTCTCATCATATGAATCAATAATTAATTATTCACAAATAATATTCTGAGAATCACAATATTGACAACCGGGTAGTTCCAGAAAGAGGGGCTTTCAATAAGAATTTCTCTTCATTGGCGCCGCAATTAGGTGACCAAACCTCTCCTTAGATGTAACTTTCTAGACATTGCCAATAATGTTATCTAATAATATTATTAGGATAATATGAATTATTGCTTCGATAATGAAAAATAATCGTGTAATGACAATTATTGAAACAACAACAATATAAAATATCAACGCAACAATTATTAAATCAATAAAATCTCGAAGCGGTAATTATCGTAACCATTATTGAGTAGTGTCTTCTTACGTAAGAATCAATAATTGGTGCAATACCGTAATATTCTTGTGTTTTAACCAATTTAGTATTTTAACAAAGATAATAAAGAATAACTACGCCAGTTATTTTTAAACAACTTATATTTGTCGTTTTCTTCATCCAATCGCTTTTTTTAGTTATAGGGCCCATAAAGATCTACTGGCCGTCGTACGAATATTCCCCGACAGCAAGAATATTCCACGACCAAACGAATATTACCCGACAACAATGAATATTTAATAACCACTTGCTTATTTTGAAATATTTGCGTATTTTACCCATAACTATCCACATTAATCAAATCAACCCTTACTATTTCAAAATAATAAATAGAGAAAATTAAATTTCATTAATAATAAGTTGAGGTCTTACAACCTCCCCTCCTTATGAAATTTCGTCCTCGAAATTGACGTACGTACCTGGTGTTTCGAAAAAGTGAGGATACCTCCCTTTTATTTTTGTTTCCAATTCCCAGGTCATCTCCTCTATAGCATGATTCCTCCACAAAACTTTAACTTGTGGTATGAGCTTTGTGCGTAGGACATGCTCCTTCCTATCCAAGATCTTGACAGGTACCTCTTCGTACGTTAAGTCTTCGGCTATCTCGTCCGGTTCTAACTCTATAACGTGGTTCGGGTCTTTCACATATTTACGAACTACAGATATGTGAAACACATTATGAACACGAGACATACTTGGAGGTAACGCGAGTCTATAGGCTACATTTCCTACTTTCGGTCAAGAATTTGAAATGGACCAATAAATCGTGGATTGAGCTTTCTCTCTTCCCAAATCTTGTAACTCCCTTCCATGGAGCAACTCGCAACAATACATAATCCCCTATACTAAATTCCACGTCCTTTCATCGAAGATCCAAGATAACTCTTTTGTCGATCTTGTGCCGTTTTGTATCGTTGTCGAATCATTTGGATCTTTTTGGTAGTCATAATACGCATTAACTCGGGCCCCAACAATGTTGCTTCACCCACCTCATCCCAACATATTGAGAAGCGACACTTTCGTCCATATAATGCTTCAAATGGAGCCACACCTATACTTGCTCGATAGCTGTTGTTGTAGTAGAATTCCACCAATGGTAAATACTTATCCCAACCGCCTTAAAGTCTAGGACATGAGTCTTAATAGATCTTCAAGAGTTTGAATAGTCCTCTACGATTATCCGTCCGGTTTGAGGATGGTATGCCGAAATCAATAAATAAATGCGTGCCCATAGCTTTTTGCAAGCTAACCCAAAATCTTGAAGTGAATCTTGGGTCATGATCCAAAACTATGGATCTTGGCATGCCATGCAACCTCACAATCTCATTTACATATATACTAGCAAGACGTTCAAGGGAATAAGTCTCCCGTATCGGCAAGAAATGAGCAGACTTGGTTAATCTATCAACAATAACCCAAATGACATTGATGCCTTGAGAAACCGTAGGAAGACCCGAATCTAAATCCATGGTAATGTGTTCCCACTTCCATTCGGAATCTCAAGTGGTTGCAACGGACCCTTAGGTACTAGATGCTCCGCCTTTACACGTTGACAAGTTAAACACATCGAGATAAACTTTGCAATCTCTCTCTTCATATTGTTCCACCAAAATGTATGTCGAAGATCACGATACATTTTAGTACTTCCAGGATGGATTGTAAATGGTGTATTGTGTGCCTCCGTCATAATCTTGTATTTCAAATCGAGTCGTTAGGAACACAAAGTGCGGAGTGGACTCAAGTATTCCTTCTTCATCAATTTCGCTTAGGAATAGCACCTTCTTCACTTTCTTCTTCATACGCATGTTGCCCCGATTCGGTGGCTTGAGCAACCTTAACTTTTTCTATTAAAGTTGGCTCTATCGTATACTTGACATCATCGCACTCATTCCTCGCGATATGATCTTCTACTCAACGCGTCAGCTACCACGTTCGCTTTTCCAGGATGTTATTGAATAGTGTGGTCGTAATCTTTTAACAACTTAAGCCAACGTCGTTGCCGCATGTTGAGTTCCTTTTGCTTGAAGAAATATTTGAGGCTTTTATGGTCTGAATATATCTCCACTTTCTCCCCATATAAATAGTGCCTCCAGATCTTTAGCGCGAAAACGACTGCTGCCAACTCTAGATCATGAGTAGGATAATTCTTCTCATACTCTTTAAGTTGTCGCGAGGCATAGGCTATGACTTTCCTACGTTGCATGAGAACACATCCTAACCCTTTGCCTGAAGCATCGATGTAGATAACAAATCCATCCGTACCAGATGGTATTGTTAGAACAGGTGCCGAAATGAGTCTCCTCTTGAGCTCTTGGAAACTCTCCTCGCATTCCTCGCTCCATACGAATTTTATATCTTTCCGAGTTAGCTGAGTTAATGGAGTAGCGATTCGAGAAAATCCTTCCACGAATCTCCGATAATAACCAAATAAGCCCGTAAAGCTACGCATTTTGATCCACCGACTTCGGTTGCTCCCAACTTTGTATTGCTTCAATCTTCGCGGGTCCACGGATACTCCATGTTTTGACACCACGTGCCCAAGAAATGCTACTTCCTCAAGCCAGAACTCGCATTTCTTCAATTTGGCATATAGTTTGTTTTCACGAAGCCTTTGGAGTACCAGCTTCAAATGGTGCTCATGATCTTCACGACTTTTGGAATATATGAGGATGTCATCAATAAAGACAACAACAAACCCGATCCAAATATTCCTTGAATACTCGGTTCATCATATCCATGAAAGCAGAGGAGCATTAGTCATCCGAAAGACATGACTAAGAATTCATAATGCCGTGCAAGTCAAGTTTCAAGCGCGTCTTTGGAATATTCTCGGATTCTAATCTTGGTGATGATATCCGTAAGCGAAGATCGATTTTTGAAAAGAATTGTGCTCCTTGCAATGGTCAAACAAGTCATCAATACGAGGTAGAGGATACCTATTCTTGATGGTGACATGTTTCAATTCTCGATAGTCAATACAAAGTCGCGATACTCCCCGCTCTTTCTTCTTTACTTAATAAAGCAGGAGCACCCCAAGGAGATGTACTAGATTTAATGAAGCTGTTGTCCAACAACTCACGTAGTTGGACCTTTAACTCTGAAGTTCAATAGAGCCATTCGATATGGGGTTTTAGAAATGGGCTTTGTACCAAAGTTCAAGATCAATAAAGAATTCAACTTCACGTTCGGGGTAGACCGGGAAGTTCTTCAGAAATCGTCGGAAAGTTAATAACAACAGGGAATATTATTCAAATTTGGCGTGTCTTTATTCAAATCCATAACATGGGCTAAGAAAGCTTGACATCCGCTTTTTCAATAAGCGAATAGCTTTATGATTAGATATAATGATTGATTGATTTTAATGGTTTAGTTGCTTGAATTGCATAACAGGGTTGGTTAGGAATATGAAAACTAACAACCTTATGAAAACAATTAATTTTGGCATGATGAGTAGTTAACCAATCAATCCCTAAAATCACATCAAAAGCAAGTATCTTTAAAGAGATAAGGTCAACGGGTAAGGTGATGGTGCCAACTTGAATCAAACAAGATTTATAAGCGGTGGATGTGTTGAAAGTTTCTCTAACGGAGTTTCCACAGATAGGTCAAAGTCTAATTTCTCCGAGTCAAGTTTAAACGTTGAGCACAAGCGGGAGAGATAAATGAATGGGTAAAGACCAGTATCAAGTAAGGTATAAACTTCGTAAAGTATTTATAAATAGCTTACCCGTGATCACCTCGTTTGGGTTACTCGCATTTTGACCAATCACAACAAACGCTTCTTCCAGAACCGTTGACTTTGACTTTTTCCGGGATGATCTTTTGAGTCACCGATCCTCATTGAACTAGGTTTCGCCATTGTATAATCTCGAGCGATATGTCCTTCCTTTCCGTAATTATAGCATACCTTGAATCTGTTAGGCGGTTTGATGATATGTCCCTCTTTCCCGCATTTATAGCATATGACCGGTGGTCGTTCTCCTCCCTTAGAACCAGTTGCTGCCGGCACTGTCGTCTTCACATGGTCGTTGTTAAATCTCCTCTTTTTAAAATCTCATCCTGACTCGCTTCTTCTATTTTCATGGCCATGATTACCACCAGAGTGGTTACCATTTTTGTCCGTCTTTTTCTTTCTCCGCTGGTTATCGTTGTTTTGTTGACTGTTATCTCCCAGATGATCTCGATTGTGGTCCCTCGGTTGACCGTACTCGTTATCTCGCTCTAATAATTGAGCCCTGTTTACAACATCTGAATAGAGAGAAAATTTATGAGAAATGAGATATTGTCGTATGCCGGGTTTCAAACCTCTTAGAAACATTCGCGTCATACGTTCTTCATTCTCCACCAAATGAGGTGCAAACCTGGATAACTCTGCAAACTTTGCCTCGTATTGAGACACCGTCATGTTATTTTGTTCTAATCGATGAACTCCACTCCCTTCATACGATGAACACTTTCGTGAAAGTATTTGTCATTAAATAGTTTCAAACGCGTCTTCCAAGACATCTTTGAGTGTGGTGGATGGGTACGCTTCACGATTCCCACGATGAGTCTCGCTTCGCCACGGAAATAAAGGTGGCGAATGGAACCTTCTGCTTCTCAAGTGCATCCCAAGACATCGAATATCTTGATAATTTGCTTGACCCATGTTTCCGCCATGATCGGGATCCGCTTTCCTTAAATTTCAGTGGTCCCAACTCTTTGAAGCGCTTGGATGTGACAACCCGTGAATTGCTATAATTTCCTCCTATATTTTGAACACGAGTCTCCTCGTCGATTTTGCATGAATTGCAAAAAGCTTCTAAACATCCCTCGTCCATCATCGCGCCGATTGGTGTTGTTCACAAGAGGAACATTGCCACGACTGCACGTTCTCTCGTTGGTGGTGAGTAAAGCGTCTCCACGGCCTCATTTCCACTGTTAATATTCTCGATCGACATTCTCAAATATTGTCATAAAATAAGGGTTAATTAGGAAATCAATATATCACATAATATCCCTATATCTCGACCAACTAACAAATAAGCTTAGGTAGGACAAACTAGCGAAGGATTTACTCGTCTCTCCCCTCCTAGTTCTATTCCCCGATCTCCGCCAGAGATCATATCCCTAAGCTCTGATACCAACTGTGACGCCCCCAAAATAGGTATACATCACCCATTCTGAGTTATCAATACATGGTACAGAAACAACTACAACTTTATTATTACAACAGTAAAACTGTGAATTTGAATACAAATATTATTTTCTAGACAATATCTATACTCAAATAAATCCTCATCACATTTATTGATACATTATTTTACAAAAATGGTGAGGACTACTAAATAACTCTCTCTAGAACTTTCATTCCATACCCCACTGCACTCGCTTATATTCTCGCCTCCTGAGAAGAAAAATGGAACAAAAAAGAAAATGGTGAACTCAACTAGCCCAGTAAAGAATATTATGACTAAGATAATATACAATAAATTATCGTTAGTCTTCAACAGGGAAAAATCTAATAGAATACAATAGACAACAAGTTTTAAATCAATATTCGCAATGAAATAATAATTCATTAGAAGAGTTAAGTAGAGAATGCAAACTACTATCTTCTATGTATGAATTTAAAAGTTCATCATCTATCTTTTATCCCCGTAACATCAATCAATATATATCCGAATCAAATATTCATCTTTGCACTACTCTGTGCCAAAGATATTCATCGATTGGTCATGTTCATCTAAACACTGTTCATCTTTGCACTACAGGCCACGAGATATTTATAAGAAATCATTCATCTTTGCACTACTGTGCCAAAGATATTCAATAATATCATCATTTAAGATCGAGGATGATGAAAAATATTTTAAAAAACGAATCCGATTGAAACAAAATGACAAGGATTAAGGATTAAGGATTCGTGACTTTGTTTTATTTCTTGTCAAAAATACCTCAAAAATAATCATAGTGGTGTAAAATTCAAGAATGATCAAAACATGGATACAATCAAAGCTAGTATCCACAATAGATATTTTAGACAAAAGGAAAATTTTCATTTTTCGATGAATAAAGGCCGTATTCGTGAATAGTGTCAGTATCGTGAATAATAATAACAGTATCGTGAATAGTAACCGACACCAAAAGTTCTAAATTTAATAAAACTTCAGATCAATATTTCAAAGATAATGATATTGAAGAAATAATATCATTACGAAAAAAAATAATATCCCTTACCTCGAAAGATCAAGATTTCTTAAATTTAAAAAACAGGATATAAAGCTATGACTTGAACTTGCACCAGTATAGCAATACTAAAATATACTCAAAATACTCACAAGAATACGCCGATAATATAGAGAGAGAAAACTTTGATTTTGGTGTGATTTTTAATTTAACCTAAGCACCCTATTTATAGAAAAATGCTTAGAACACCAAAGTAGAAAATTTATTAAATATTATTATATTTTTCCAAAATCTCATACGCACACTTCTTCCAACTGATTTCAGCCTCTATCACATGTTACATAAGGGCCACAAAATGAAAAACACGTTTTTGTAATTAAAAATATTTTAAACTTCCAAAAATCAATTATTTCGGAGCTTCGGAACTTCAATAATTCACAATAAATAGCCCTTTTTGTCAGAAAATTCGAATCTCGCAACTTTCTATAGGAAATTCCATTATCTACAACTTTGCAGAAAGAAGTTTTTCCAAATTCCAAACAGAAATTGAAAAGAAATCCACAAACCAAGCGATTTTATAAATTTATAATCAAATTTCGGTCAAGAAATGGGGTCCACCAACACATAAAACATGCTTTAAATATTTGGTAACAAAAATACTCCTCTTCCACATATACTCATATATCCCACATTCATCGTAAAAATATCATCATTATTATATTATTAAAATATAATAATATATTTAAATGAATTATTTTATCGGAAAAAGATAAAATTTCAATTTTCAACAATTGTCACATTAAAATTTTCTCCATCTATATCCACATAAAATCAATATTTTTTCTCATCATATGAATCAATAATTAATTATTCACAAATAATATTACGAGAATCACAATATTGACAACCGTGTAGTTCCCAGGAAGATGGGGCTTTCAATAAGAATTTCTCTTCTTGGCGCATGCAATTAGGTGACCAAACCTCTCCTTAGAGCGAACTTTCTAGACATTGCCAATAATATTATCTAATAATATTGTTAGGATAATATGAATTATTGCTTCGATAATGAAAAATCTTGTGTAATGACAATTATTGAAACAACAAGAATATAAAATATCAACGCAAGCAATTATTAAATCAATAAAAAATCTTGAAGCAAGAATTATCGTAACCACTATTGAGTAAAGTGCCTTCTTCACGTAAGAATCAATAATTGGTGCACAACTGGTGCATCGTGTTTTAACCACCGAGTATTTTAACAAAGATAACTGTGAATAACTACGCCGTTATTTTTAAACAACTTATATTTGTCATTTTCTTCATCCAATCGCTTTCCGTTATGGGGCCCACAAAAGAATGCGCCGTCGTACGAATATTCCTCGACAGTAAGAATATTCCACGACCAAACGAATATTCCCCGACAACAATGAATATTTAATAACCACTTGCTTATTTTGAAATATTTGCGTATTTTACCCAGAACTATCCACATTAATCAAATCAACCCTTACTATTTCAAAATAATAAATAGAGAAAATTAAATTTCATTAAGAATAAGTTGGGGTCTTACATTAAATATCTCAATTTGGCTTCAAAAAATCAAAATCGATCGTACATATTTTTGAGCGAAGGAAGTATGACCTAGTACTAGACCTGACAAAATATGGTTATAAATTAGTTTTGATTTACAAAATATGGTTATGGTTCTATTTAACAACTAAAACCATATAAACTATTTTTAATATGAGTTATGTGTGTTGAAACCATATAGTTATGGTTTAAATATAAGTCGACCCATATTTTAAATTTCAAACTTACCTTTATTATGATTCAATTAAATAAATTATTATTAGATATATTATGTATACATAATCACTAAACATTTTATTTTTTTTTATGCATAATCGGTGAATATTAATTTTTTTTTAGGGTAGAGGTATAATAATCATTTGAATATTATTATATTTTTAGGGTGAGGGTGAGGTGGGGTGGGGTGGGGGTGGGGATGGGGTGGGGTGTGGGGTGGGGTGGGGGGATGGGATGGTGTGGGCGGTGTGGGGTAGGGTAGGGGGGGGGGTGGGAGTGGGTGGGGTGTAGGGGTGGGGTGGGGGTGGGGGTGGAGGTGGGGGTAGGGGGGGGGGGGTAGGAGTGGGGTAAGAATGGGAGTGGGAGTGGGAGTGGGAGTGGGAGTGGGAGTTGGAGTGGGCAGGGTGGGGTGGTGGGGTGGGTGGGGGTGTATATATGATCACTAAATATTATTTTTTTGAATTAAAAATTTCTGAATCTGGGGTGGAAAGAACTTTTGATTTATATTTGGAATGAAATATGGATCGAAAAATGATTAACCGGTTTGGAATTATATTTCTTTTAAAAATTATGATTCCAATCCTTAACCAACTTAAATAAATAAAATAGTTAACCAATCAATTTGATTCTAATTAATATGAGTTGACTCAATAGTTAACCAATTATCATGTCTACCTAATTCAAAGAAAATATTTGTATTGAATACTCTTTTGGTCCGGATAATATATATAGTTTTATTTTCTTGGCTCTTTTTTTCTAGGAATATATTAAAGTTTAATAAGGTACATATATAAATTTAAAAGAAATTAAAATCAAAGTTTATGACAAAATTATTATCTGTTATGATATGATTATCCACGAGAAATCAGCTCAACCGCACACTACACGACTAGGTTATCAAAGCAAACTTGAAATATTTTTTTAACCTAGTAAAATTGTGTTTAATTGCATCTTAATAACCCTGTTTGTATTAAAAAGTCATCTGAATAGTTAAGATATAAATATGAGTTTAAACTATTTAGATGACCACTTAATATAAAAACATCAAATCTTAAGATACATTAAAATTTTGATTGATTGCATCTTAACAACTCACCTCTTAATGTATTAATTTTAACAACACACATATTCATATATTAAGAAGTGTGTTATTAAGATGCAATTAAGAGATGTGCTGTTAAGATGCATTAAAACGGAATCAAACACTACATAAGCAAGAAAATTTAATTGCATGAAACGTTAACATTTTGCATGGAGTTTAAAATTTTGATTGCCAACACTTTTACCTCATTGGCTTTTGCTCTCAAACTGACATGGGTTTCAACAACCCAAGTGGAAAAGGGTATGCAGAAGACCCACAAACGGCTAGGATATTGCATTAAAAGTAAACAAAGTTGCAAAGCAAAAACAATTAAAAGCATGGTTGTTGCTTTTTACCGTTGTTAAAAAAAGGCACGCCAGTACAACTCCTCTTGACTTTTGTTATGCAAAATGATGGATGGCACCTTTCTCAAACTTTATTTCATTTATTCGCATTCTCAATTCATGTTTTTAAACTTCTATTTAGTATAATTAATTCCACTTAATGGCATATTAATTGTTTTTGTTTTAATATAATTCCACCATCTTTCATCCAATATGAGTTAAAAGTTTGGATAGATTTATACACAAAAAATCAATAAGCAGCAGGTTTGACCAAATATATTACTATTTCATTCCTACTTTATTAATGTTTCATTTTTCTTAACAAACACTTTTATGTTTTTATTACTTCATCGTAATCACTCTCTTAGAAAAAGGTCTAGGTCTAGCTCTAGGAAGAACCCAACTTAATTTATTTATTTTTAACAAAATTGGAGGTGTGTTATGTTTTTGTTTCTCTCGAAAGGTTTAATCTTTGATTAAACCATAAATAAATTGATAATACAACTCATGTAGGAAAGGACCACACAGTTAAACGGTTATGAAGTTGTGCATTTCCTAGTTCAGAATTCAAAGCTTAAAGAAACTCAACTTGGATAAAATTTTCGATAATGAGAATGTAACAAAAAAAAGTTAGGCTAACTAAAATAAAAATCGACTCCTAGTACAATGACCAAAGCATCAATTAACCCGATCCACGTCACCTGTCACATAATTAACACATGTTAACCGTTAGTCTAGTCAGTACTTCTGTTCATTTTTTTTGGACGAAGTGTTAAGCGATGACCATTTTGTAACATTTTTTGAGTATAGTAATGTGTTTGTAACAAAAAAAAATTCAGCAACCATAATAAAAATCCACCTTTATTATAGTAATAACCAAAACATCAGTATATGACCTTAGCTGTTATGGAATTTGAGCAGAAATTGGAGGCTAAGCTATTCAAATTTTGAATTGTAACCCATATCCGGTTGCTCTCAAGCCCGCTGTTTGGTTGCCCACTACATGCTGTGGACTTTTGCTCACCAACCAAACATAACGACATTTAATAGAGTCATCTAAAGTTAGGATTTATTTTTTTATTAATCATCCACAAAATGATGCTCATTGCTCAGTCCTTTAAATAAAGTTTTAATTTGTTTCTCGACTTTCTTTTTTTATGTTATATACAATATTTTATTTTATAATTGCCTTTGAATGAAGAACAATTAATTCCAGTTTATCTTTAATTTGACCACATTGCACTTGATGGGTTGATGGTAATTAAAAGTCCAAACAAAAAAATAATAATAATAAGAGAAGAAGAAACTTAAGCAGCAGTCCTAAACATCCAACTTGGAAGTCGTAAGGTCCAATAGGGAGTGGTTAACATAAAGTTAACTTTGGTCTATTTACTAATACAGTATCGACACATAGGTCGGAAGGTGATCTCTCTATATGTTAGCACTGTGTTAGTCAATTGACCAACTTATTATGAAATTAACTTCATGATAATCGGATCTCAACAATATCATGTCATTATATAAGTCCAACTAGCCTAAGCTGCTAATCAGGCAAGCAGCCTATACACTACAACATTGCCACAATGATAATATTAAATGGGCAAAGGTGCAAAAATGCCCCTGATATTTATACGGATGTCCCACTTCCACCTTAAACTAATTTTTTTTTTCAAAAGTACTCTTAACGTTACACGTTTTAGGTCAACCGTTCCCCTGCCCTTAACGGAGATGCCACATAGACTAACTCTGTTAATACGTGGACAATTTTTGCTGACGTGACAAAACAGAAAATTATATTTACATCATTTAATCAAAATACTTAAATTAATCGAAACAAAAAAATACTAAAATAAAAAATAAAAAAAGTATAACATATTTAGTATTGTAATTTTAAATTCAATTTAAATATTTGTTTACAAAAAATATTATAATTAATGATACCTTTTATATAATTTATAATTATTATAATTTACTATATAAAATTAGTCAAATTTTATTTTTAAAATACCTCAAATAATAATAAAATAATAATAATAATAGGAATTATTATTAATAGGTATTATTATTATTATTAATAGGTAGGGAGTAATTAATTTTCTTATAAAGTTTCATCCGGACACATTTTCACATTATTTTTTTAATTAGAACTTAATGGTAAATTCAATGTAGAATTAAGAAATGCAAAAAGAAAAAAAAAGGGCTTACTTTTTGAGGGAGGTAGGTATACTTATTTTACCTGCGGGTCACCAATCCAACGAAGCGAACTTAATAATAATAATAAAACAATAATAATAATAAAATAATAATAATAATAATAGGTATTATTATTAATAATAATTGTTGTATAATAATAATAATAATAGGTATTATTATTATTATATTATTATTATTATTATTTGAGATATTTAAAAATAAAATTTGACTAATTTTATATAGTAAATTATAATAATTATAAATTATATAAAAGGTATCATTAATTATAATATTTTTTGTAAACAAATATTTAAATTGAATTTAAAATTACAACACTAAATATGTTATGCTTTTTTATTTTGAATTTTAGTATTTTTTTTTGTTTCGATTAATTTAAGTATTTTTATTAAATGATTAATGATGTAAATATAGTTTTCTGTTTAGCCACGTCAGCAAAAATTGTCCACATATTAACAGAGTTAGTCTATGTGGCATCTCCGTTAAGGGCAGGGCACGATTGACCTAAAATGTGTAACGTTAAGGATACTTTTGAAAAAAAAAATTAGTTTAGGGTGAAAGTGGGACATCCGTGCAAACATCGGGGGCATTTTTACACCTTTATCCAATATTAAATATGTTTATTCTTTTAATAGAGAGTCAAAGATTTTAAGTACATTCAATACATTACTATTAATATTATATATTGTAAAATTGTTAATTACTCATTTAATACATTGTACATCAATAAAGTTTAAACTTTTAATTATGCATTCCCGATTTCTTATAAATACATTCAATTAATATACATCTTTATTAAAATTCTTACTTTTACAAATTTTTATCAATTTATATATTATAATTTTTATTTTTAATATTTAGTATTTAACACCAAAATAAAATTGCTTGATTGGATGAGCCTGAGCATGCCCTGATTGGTAGACCTTAATAGGTTGAACTTCGGCGCCCCAAGCCTGGCCTTTCCCGACCGCCTTGGTCTGGTCAACGCCTAAGGCCTGACAGGCCTTGGTACCATACCAAGTCGGTTTGTTGTCCATCACTAGTTGTAAACATAATATTATGAAAATAGAAAAATAAAATAAAATTCTTAGGTGGATAAAATGTGACGCCCCCAAAATAGGTATACATCACATATTTTGAGCCGCCAAATACATGGTACAGAATACAAATACAATCTTAATTATACAATAAGAGAGCTGTGAGTTTTACTACAAATACTGTCTTCTAGACAATATTCACTCTCAGAATAAGTCCTCATTACATTTATTGTCACACTATTTAACAGAATAGTGAGGACTACTAGCTAATACTATCATCCGGACCATCACTCCGTTTTCCGACTCGTCCCAGCTACGTTCTCATTTCCTCAAGAGAACAGTGAAAGAAAGGGTGAGCTCAACTAGCCCAGTAAGAAATATTATGACTAAGATAATGCAGAATAAATTATCATTAGTCTTCAACAATGTTAAACTGATAAAATACAATAGACATCAAGTTTAACTGCAGCGGATTAAGCAATCCATTAAAAGAGTCAAGTAGAGAATAAAATCTACTATCTTTTATGATTTAAAAGGTTTTTCATCACTTTTATCATCGAGACTCGACAATTTTAATAAATAATCCACATCATCGAATCACCCCTGCACTACGGCCAAAGATATTCTTTAGTATCACGACCACAAATTATCCATGCACTACGGGCCAAGGACATTCGTGTATTCATCAATGGTCATTATCATGCCAACAACGGTCCATCAATGCACTACGGGCCACTGAGGACTTTTACCACATCATTTATAACATTACGGTCATGATTATACCGAATAATCCCTGGTCATAATCATACCAAGTCCATCTATGCACTAAAGGCCACAAATGACTTTCAAAAAATATAAACATGAGGATGATGACAATGATATAAGAATTCAATAAAACAAGTTCAAGAGTTAATTTATTCAGGAACTAATAACGTCCAAATTGTCAACATGATACTTCTTTGTAGAGTAAAATTCAAGAATGTCCAGAAGAATATTTCCATGAAAAGATACTGGATGAAGCGCAAATATCAAGAATATTCCACTAATTTCATGGAGTATAGAAGTTAAAACTTTAACCAACTGAGTATAATAAGGAATGGAATAACAAAAGAAATCACCAGGCATGCGATAGACCGCACATGCAGGTTATTCCAACAGAATAATTGTAATACCTGAAAAAAAAAAGAGAAGTATTTATGTTTGTGTTTTAAATATATTGTTTGAATTTTTTTTGTCTTTAAATTGGGTCAAAGTAGTCATTTAAATTATGTGGACTAATACATATTAATAAGTGATAGATAATATTATGTGGTTAAAATTTGGGCCTTAATATTAATTTAACCCGAATAGAAGTTTATTAGGGCAACTTAATTAATAAATAGCTAAACCTAATATTACTTCATTATACAAACTGAATAAGAAGATGTGGCTACTTTGGAGATAAAGGGAGCAGCTACAAAGGGGGCTCGGGTGAAGAAAGACTAGAGATTTTGATCACTAGTGGGAAAATTTCATCAGTAACAAGTAAGTATATTATACATTATATAAAGTTCGGATAAATCACGTGGTTCCATATTAAATTATTAAATTTAGTATGTAGTTTTTTTTCATCATGAGCAAGTACTTTTGTAATTCAAGAACTAAGAGCGATCTTTAAAGATGGGAGAGTTTATTTATTAATGTAATACTTATACGGATGTATTTATTATTATTATCACTTTATTCCAATCAGATTGAACGAAGGGAGTAGTCTGTGATTGATTTTGGAGATCCTAAAATAATAAATTGATGATTTCTTTAAATAAAAAAAATATATAGTAGTAGTAATTAAAGTTTACTTAAAACTTGCATAATTACTTAGAGATGTTATACAAATAAATATGTAAGATTATATGGAATGAATTAAATCTTAATATTATAAGTAATTATATTTTATAGTCGTACCAAATAGAAGTGTTCATATTTTTATAAATGTACTTACATTTAGTATTATTAATTTGTGTAATTAGTTAGGACGGAAGGAACTTAAAGAGTTATATTTGGAATATAAATTTTGGAGTATTAATAATTGATATAAAGGCGATGATTAAAGGCATATTAAATAGATTATGAATTATTTTGGAATTATTGAATTGGATTATATTTAATTTGAGGTGAATATGTTTAGGTGATTAATAACGTTTCGTATTTGATATCATTGACATTTGAGGTAAGATTCGTGGAGTGTCTTTATAAATGGTTTGGAAGTATCGTGCACGGATTAAGTACTCTTTCAAATGATACCTTTGTTAAATTTGATTTGTTCGTTTTGTTCCTCGTTTGAATTTACATTATTATTTCACATAATTATTTCTTGTGAAATTGATATATTTATTTCATTTTGGAGTTGACACATTGGACTCGACGCGTACTCTTTGAATGAGGTTATCATGTCTAATATTTATTTTGATAATTGTAGAAATGATGCATATTGCTTTATCTTCTTTTGAAATCTTATGACTATAATTTGATTTGGTTCAACATGTACATATAAAACCCTTTTTGTTGGTATTATGTCGCATGTATTGTGAAATGATATTTTTGTTAGAATATACCGTAGGGTATACACGAGCTATAACTACTACTGTGGGGGTACCACAGGCATGTAAATCTTAACGCGAGGCATGACACTTTTACGTGGCGGTGTGATTAGTCCACTGGCGCCTCTACATTTTGGGCTCGAAAGAAGTGGGCCATTTGGTGTTTTTTGTTGGGGGCGTATGGGTTAACCCTAGTTTTTACATTCATGGATTTGTGATGTTGTGCCAAACACACATATCCGATTTGTATATATTTGGATTCGCGGTCCAATGTGTGATTTGCCTGTGTGGCATTATTTTGGTTGCCTGTGTGGCATCATTTGACTTGTCTGTATGGCATTATTTTGATAATTGCCTGTGTGGTATTGTTTTGACTTGCCTGTGTGGCAATGTATATTTCTAAGCTCACTCGGCATGAAATAAAACTCAACCATTTGATTCAGCCTATTATTTCATTGTATTAGTTTTGTTTGTTTCTGTTCAGTTCAATTCATTGAGTTAGTTACTTCAGTTCGTTATTTCTTTATTCTTCTATTGGTTTCGTCAATTTTGTTTATTCAGATATATTCCATTCAGATCTTTGGAGATTATATTTTCATTCGTATTTACACTTGAGGCTTTGTTCAGTATTTTGTCTCAATTATTTTCGTATATCAGTTGTATATTTTTTGTATATCTATATTTGTACTGGGCAATTGGCTCATGCTGTGTTTTTCTTCCGGCAGGTTTGCAGGGGTGATTAAGGGCTAGTGTGATGAGAATGTTGCCTTGACCATCTAGGTTGATTCAATTTTTTTTAGTTTTGATTATTTTGACTCTAGTTGGAGAATTGTATTTAGTACTTCATTGATGAATATCACTATTAATATTTTGAAGTTGTTAGTGCTCTGCTTACTTATTTTGAGGTTTGTTGTGCTTCGCACGTGACCTCCCTTTCCTTTTCGGGAAGGGGTATTCTGAAGATAGTATCAAAGCCGAGTTCTTTCTTGTAGAAAATCTATTTAGGTTTGACCTGTGAGTTGTGGGTAAACCATTAGGTAAACGTAGGAGTTTGATTCGATTTTGTTCTTTGTTTGGTTGGTCTCTATATTAACCAACTGTCGATTTCTTTTCGATTTGTTGTTGATTTGAGGGAAGTGGAATATTTGTCAAGGTGATTGAGTAATGATTTTAATTGTGATTTAATCATTGAGGTGAATAAAGTTATACTTTGTACAGATAAGAAGTGATTTTATATGAGATGTGATTATGATGCGAGTATTTGTATCGACGAGTATTTGATTTTGGAAAATTATTCTTTTAGATTTCTTTTTTTGTGGCAATCACTATGATCGTTGAATTGAGAATTTGATTTTAGTTAGGTTTTGATTTATGTTAAGCTTGTGGATAATTTGAGATTTGTGTATTGATGGGATACTATGATAAAGTAAAAATTATTAAGTATAGAGGATTTCTTATAATTTGAGTTGTTAATATTCGAGGTAATTAGATTAATCATTTGGAGTTAATGATCAACTTTGTGGCTATTTTCTAGTAGGATATTGGAGTTATGTTCTATGAACTTTCTTTGTGATAGTATGTGTAAGACCCCGAATTTTATGAAATAAAAGTATTCAATTTTTCTTATAATTACTATTCAGTAAATGGTTAAATTGATAAAAGTTAAAGTTAAGGGTGATATATGAAATTTTTTTTCAAAATACGCAAGTGGTTATAAAATATTCATTGTTGTCGGGGAATATTCGTTTAGTCGTGGAATATTCTTTCTGTCGGGGAATATTAAATGCGACAGTGCAGTAGCCATTTGTGGGCTCCATAACTGAATAACTATCGGATGAAGAAAACGACAAATTTGAGTTTTTATAAATAACGACGTAGTTATTACCGTTAACACTGTTGGAATACACGGTGGTTAAAATACGATGTCTGGCGTAGTAGCACGATGGAGCACCTGCGGTATTGCGATGATTTTTTCAATTATTGATTCTTAAGTGAGAAGGCACTTTACTCAATAATTTTTTCTGATAATTCTCGTTCAATATTTTATTTTATTGAATCAATAATTGTTGCGTTGATATTTTATATTATTGTTGTTTCAATAATTATCATTGCATGATATTTTCCATTATCAGATCAATAATTCATATTATTTGAATAATATTATTAGATAGCATTATTGGCAATGTCTAGAAATTTACTGTCGAGGAGAGGTTTGGTCACCTAATTGCTGCGCCAAGATGAGGAGAAATTCTTATTGGAAAGCCCTCTTCTCTGAGGAGCACTTTGGTTGTCATAATTGTGATTCGTAATATTATTTGTGAATATTTAATTATTGATTTATATGTTAAGGAAATATTAATTTTATGTGGATATAAATGATGGATATATTTATTTTTATGTGGATAAAAATGAAGGAATTAATGCTGAGGTGTTTTATCAGTATTTTGTCGGTGTAAAGGTATTAAAAATCATCCGTTTGTGGATTTCGAATATTTTATGTTTAGAATTTAGAAAACCTCAAAGCTACAAAGTTGTAGAGAATTCGATTTCAGGCAAAATGGACATAAAATTCGTATTTTTCTGATAAACGGGCTATTTTCTATGAATTACAGAAATTTCAGAAAATAAAATGAATTTTTAATTGGGTGGGACCCATTTTGGTTGGTGTGGAATGCATGTGGGCTGCTGGAAATTTTTCAAAATGGGCATGCTAGCTGATTCAAATAAGTTGGTGTGGAAGAATGTTGATTAAAAATTAATATTCTATTATTTTAGTCTCCTATGGCGTTCTAGCATTTTCCTATAAATAGACGCTTAGGTTATAATTAAAAATCACACCAGAAACAAGTTTTCTTTCTCTCTATATTGTCGAGCGTATTTTAGTGAGTATTTTGATACCTTGAAAGTTGTTATTAAAAGTGCAAGTTTACATCGGTTTTATATCCCAAATTTGATGTAAGAAATACGGTTATTTTGAGGTAAGGGATGTTATTTTCTTCTTAAATGATATTATTTTCTTCAATATCATTATGCCGAAATATTGGTTTGAACTTTTTATCAAATTTGGAACTTTTTGTGTCGGGATTCTTATTCACGATATCAAGACTATTATTCACGAATCTGACTATTCACAAAAAAATGAAATTTTCTTCTTTTTGTCCAAGATGTCTATTATGGTTACTATCTTTGATTGTATCCATGTTTTGATCTTTATTTTTGAATTATGTTACAAAATTTGTTATTATGGGGTATTATTGATCTTGGATAAACTTGTTATACTGAATCCCTACTATTTGTCCTTACATCTCATTTGGATTCGCTTTTAAAAAATATTTTCATCATCCTCGGTCCTAAATGATGATATTCTTGAATATCTTTGGCTGTAGTGCAAAGATGAATGATTAAGCGATGAATATCTTTGGCCGTAGTGCAAAGATGAGCAGTGTTGAGATGAACATGACCATTGGTGATCTAAAATGAATATCTTTTGCTTTTGTAGTGCAAAGATGAATATTTGATTAAAGATGTATATTGATTGTTGATCTGAGGATAAAATATTGATGATGGACTTTTAAATCTTAGAAGATAGTAGAACTCATTCTCTCTTGACTCTTTTAATGGATTGTTGTTTCATTGCGGTTGTTGATCTAAAACTTGTTGTCTATTATATTTTATCAGATTTTTTCCTGTTGAAGACTAATGATAATTTGTTGTATATTATCTTAGTTATAATATTCTTTACTAGGCTAGTTGAGCTCATCCTTTTCCTTTTTGTTCCATTTTTCTTCTTAGGAGGTGAGAACATAGCAGGATCTAGTCGGGGTATGGAGTGATGGTTCTAGAAAGATGTTTTAGCAGTCCTCACTATTTTTGTAAAATAGTGTTTGAATAATTGTAATAAAGACTTATTTGAGTGTGGATATTGTCTAGAAGACAATATTTGTATTTAAACTCACAGTATGTGTTGTCGTATTTTGCACGACAAGTGTATTATCGAAGTTGTAGTTTGATTTCTGTACCATGTATTTGGCGACTCAGAATGAGTGTTGTATACCTATTTTGGGGGCGTCATAGTTGGTATCAGAGCTTAGGGATATGGTCTCTGGCGGAGATCGGAGAATATAACTAGGAGGGGAGAGATGAGTAAATCCTTCGCTAGTGTGTCATACCTAAGCTTAATTGTTGGCTGGTCATAATATATGGATATTATGTGATACGTTAATTTGCTTAATTAACCCTTGTTTTGTGGCAGTATTTTAGAATGGCAGCTGAGAATGCTAATAATGGAGTGAATGAGACTGTGGGGATTCCTCTAATCACTAACCAGGATAATGTGATATCAGACGAAGAAGGAATTAGAGATATTTTTGTGGTGAGTGAAGAATTGATAGTTGCACCTGAGATAGTCGCAGAGGTAACAACTGAGAGTGAGGAAGAAAAGGAAGAAGAGGTACTTGAGGAGAATTTATTAGAGATATTATATGATCAAAATGTAGAATTGCAAAATCGTATTCATGAGTTAGAAGAGCAGGCTGAAGAACGACAGGCGATCGTGGAGCAAAAGGATGCAACAATTCAAGCTTGTGTTACCCGATATGTGATGCTTAAACAGAAGCATTCTTTGGCAGAGTATAAGATGATAAAGATGGAATCTGAAATTTGAAAGAAGAA
This sequence comes from Panax ginseng, assembly GCA_020205605.1. Classification (NCBI taxonomy): domain Eukaryota; kingdom Viridiplantae; phylum Streptophyta; class Magnoliopsida; order Apiales; family Araliaceae; genus Panax; species Panax ginseng. The sequence goes on along the minus strand of CM035136.1, from coordinate 18,826,068 downwards.
AAAAGCGAAGCGAGTAAGAATGAGTGATGCATGGGTAAAAGCCACACGACGCGTTGATATTGTGGAAAGAGATGTCCGATATAAGAAGGCTAAAATAGATGATATGTATTTCTCTTTTTGGACAGCAATTGGGAGAACCCAACATTGAGTTTTGAATTACCCTGTATAGAGTGGTCAACCTGAATTCGATATGGATCGAAGATTGATGATTCAGATCATGAATCAGGAGTACGACGAAGCAGTTGAGGGTGGAATATGCCCTATAGAAAAGTATATTCCAACGGTAGTGATGACACCAAATCTTGCCTAGTCGAAGTCAAAAGCCAAGGTAGTTCGAGGGATAACGGTTGTCATGACTTCCCAACAAGTGAGGAACCCAAATGAAGTTATCACGGGAGATGAGCAATGGAGAAATCATGGTGACCGGGGAGATAGAATCTGGAATGAAAGCATGGTATTCTCAACTTTTCGAAATACCAGGTACGTAAATTTTGGGGACAAAATTTCATAAGGAGGGGAGATTGTAAGACCCCGAATTTTATGAAATAAAAGTATTTAATTTTTCTTATAATTACTATTCAGTAAATGGTTAAATTGATAAAAGTTAAAGTTAATGGTGATATATGAATTTTTTTTTTAAAATACGCAAGTGGTTATAAAATATTCATTGTTGTTAGGAGAATATTCGTTTAATTGTGGAATATTCTTTCCGTAGGGAATATTAAATGCGGCCACAGTATGACCATTTATGGGCCCTATTGAGAATAAAGCGTCGGATGAAGAAAATGACAAATTTGAGTTTTTATAAATAGCTGGCGTAGTTATTACCAATTAACAACTGTTAGAATACACAGTGGTTAAAATATAATAATACACATAGTTACAAAGAAGATTGGCCTTTGCGGTGTTGCCGCGATATTTTTTTTCAATTATTGATTCTTACGTGAGAAGGCACTTTACTCAATAATTGTTATAGTAATTCTTATTCAATATTTTATTTTATTGAATCAATAATTATTGCGTTGATATTTTATATTATTGTTGTTTCAATAATTATCACTGCACAGTATTTCCCATTATCAGATCAATACTTCATATTATTTGAATAATATTATTTGATAGCATTATTGGCAATGTTTAGAAATTTCTGTCAATGAGAGGTTTGGTCACCTAATTACGCGCCAGTAAGGAGAAATTCTTATTGGAAAGCCCCTCTTTCCTGGAAACGGTCTGGTTTTCATAATTGTGATTCTGTAATATTATTTGTGAATATTTAATTATTGATTTATATGTTAAGGAAATATTAATTTTATGTGGATATAAATGATGGATATATTTATTTTTATGTGGATAAAAATGAAGGAATTAATGCTGAGGTGTTTTATCAGTATTTTGTCGGTGTAGAGGTATTAAAAATCATCCGTTTGTGGATTTTGAATATTTTATGTTTAGAATTTAGAAAAACTCAAAGCTACAAAGTTGTAGAGAATTGATTTCAAAGTGAGAATGGACATAAAATTCGTATTTTACGATAAGCAGGCTATTTTCTATGAATTCTTTGAATTTTCGGAAAATAAAATGAATTTTTAATTGGGTGGGACCCATTTTGGTTGGTGTGGAATGCATGTGAAATTTCTTGGGAATTTTTCAAAATGGGCGAGGCTAGGCTGATTCAAATAAGTTGGTGTGGAAGAAAGTTGATTAAAAATTAATATTCTATTATTTTAGTCTCCTATGGCGTTCTAGCATTTTCCTATAAATAGACGCTTAGGTTAGAATTGAAAATCAAACCAGAAACAAGTTTTCTTTCTCTCTATATTGTCGAGCGTATTTTAGTGAGTATTTTGATACCTTGAAAGTTGTTATTTCGTGCAAGTTTTTATCGGTTTTATATCCGAAATTCAGTCAGAAGTACGGTTATTTTGAGGTAAGGGATGTTATTTTCTTCTTAAATGATATTATTTTCTTCAATATCATTATGCCGAAATATTGGTTTGAACTTTTTATCAAATTTAGAACTTTTTGTGTCGAGATTCTTATTTACGATATATTAATTATTCACGAATCGACTTTATTCACCAAAAATAAAATTTTCTTCTTTTTGTCCAAGATGTCTATTATGGTTACTATCTTTGATTGTATCCATGTTTTGATCTTTATTTTTAAATTCTGTTACAAAATTTGTTATTATGGGGTATTATTGATCTTGGATAAACTGTTATACGAATCCCTACTATTTGTCCTTCTGTCTCACTGGATTCGTTTTCTTTAAAATATTTTTCATCATCCAAAGTCCTAAATGATGATATTACTGAATATCAAACATCAAAGATTATGGTTATACCTTACTTTCATTTCAGATTCTATCTCCACGGTCACCATGATTTCTCCATTGCTCATCTCCCGTGATAACTTCATTTGGGTTCCTCACTTGTTGGGGGAACTTATGACAACCGCTATCCTTGAACTACTACCGGCTTTGATTTGTGCGGGGCAACATTTGGTGTCATCACTACCGTTGGAATATACTTTTTATAGGGCATATTCCACCTCAATCGCTTCGTCGTGTTCTCGATTATGATCCGAATCATCAATCTTCGATCCATATCGAATTCAAGTTGACCGCTTCTGCATGCAGGTAATTCAAAACTCGATGTTGGGTTCTCCCAATTCTTTGTCAAAAGAGAAATACATATCATCTATTTTAGCCTTCTTAGATCGAACATCTTTTTTCATAATATCAATGCGTCGTGCTGCTTTTCCCCATGCATCACTCACTCTTACTCGTTCAGTTTTTTTTTCTTTCAGCTCAAATTCCAGCTTTATCATCTTATACTCTGCCAAAGAATGCTTCTGTTCAAGCATCACATATCGGGTAATATAAGCTTGAATTTTTGCATCCTTTTGCTCCACGCATCACCTTTAATTCTTTCTTGACGCTTCTTCTAACTCATGAATATGATTTTGCAATTCTACATTTTGATCATAAAATACCTCTAAAAAATTCTCCTCAGGTTCATCTTCTTCCTCACTCTCAGCTGCTACCTCTGCGACTAGTTCGGGTGCAACTATTAATTCTTCCCTCACCACAAGAATATCTCTAATTCCTTCTTCGCCTGACATCACATTATCATGGTTGGTGATTAGAAGTATCCCCACTGTCTCATTCACTCCATTATTAACATTCAAATTTGCCATTCTCAACATCGCCATAAAACAAGGGTTAATTAAACAAATTAACATATCACATAATATCCCGATATTATGATTGACCAACAATTAAGCTTAGGTAGGACACACTAGCGAATGATTTACTCATTTCTCCCCTCCTAGTTATATTCTCCGATCTCCGCCAAAGACCATATCCCTAAAAGCTCTAATACCAAATGTGACAACCCCAAAATAGGTCCATTTCACCCAACCTATTCTGAGTCGCCAAATACATGGTACAAAAAATAACTACAACTTTATTACAATCAGAGCCCCAGAATCGCCATGATCCGGTTCACTATTTCTATAATCATTATTATGGAAGATATAAACATAAATTGTTTATACATTAAACATTATACACTATCCCCAAGGTCGAGTAACCATAACTTATACACATTTCATAACTTATCTGACACATGATATTATCATCATACAAGACTATTACAAATCTAATCGTGCATATTAACTCTAAGCTGGAACTGTCTTTAACTTTCTCAGATTCAAGCATTCGTCTTTATCTGCAATGTTTTATCATGATATAGCAAGGGTGAGCATGAAAGTTGTCCAACAAGTTTAAATACAATTTAAGGATATATCATGATTGAAAGAGTCTGAATAATAAGCTGGCTATAATTCACAATGTAGTTTTGAATTAGCATGAACAAACCTTTGACTGAACAAGTATTAAACATGAACAATATATATCTGGACCAACTGGTAATGAAGGTGATCAGCCTTTCATACTTGACTTATATATACAAGATGTACAGAGTATAATTCTATATGACAATCAGTAATGATTAACCACAAGCATAACTGAATGAAACACTCTTAGTAGAGTTAAGAAAAACTTGTCTGCACCGTTGATTACCATTACGAAATATAACTTAGCTTTATCCGAAGACCTAATATAGATAATACAGATCTCCAAATATTAGAATAATATCATCACAGTATAAAATAACCTAAACACATTATCACATAATCCTATCAGTCTATACAACACATAAGACTTAACATCAAATAAGACTATTTAAGTCTGAGTTGAAACCGACACAATTCAATCATCCCGACGGTCTAATCGGACAAATATCAAGTTTAAGTTCAATTACACTCTGCCTAAATAATTAACAATAATCTTAGATAATTATATTATCAGTCAAAACAATTTTCAAAGACTTGCAATAATTTTCAAATAATTAATATCATTTATCAACATTTTTCAATCATTTATATCGTATTTAAATGAATTAAATACCCCATAATTCCTTAATCATTAATATTTATTTATCATTAAATATTAATGAAAATCATAATATTATAATATTATAATATATCAAAGTATTTTAATACCTTAAAATCATATTTATATGATTTTAAAGATAAATCAATTATCGATAATTGCTATAATATTAGAATATTAATATTTTCATGACTAAATATCAAAAATTATATTTTATAACTTAAAATATTTTTATAACACTTAAATCATTTTTAAATGATTTTTAAAATATTAATTCTATTTTTCCATAATATAATTATTAAATAAATAATTACCATTAATAATAAATTATTAATGAAATTCATCACTAAATATTAAAAGTCATCAAAAATAACTTAAAATATTTTCTAACACCATAATATAATTTTTCATGAATTAAAACTATTTTTAATTAATTTATTTAATATTAAAATTAAATAAATAAATACCTTTTATATTCTAAAATATTAAATATTTTTGAAATATACACAAAATAATTAAAAACTATTTTTCCGACCTTAAAACAATTTTTTCATAATTTAATATGTATTTTTAATAATTTAAAACTATTTAATTCTAATTATTTAATAAAATATTAATTTTAGAAAATGAATCTGTCACTAAGGGACCCTATAAATGAGTAACTGTCATTATAGGTGTTCTTTGAGTGTTCTTGAACCGCCTGCCAGAAACACATATCGACGACGCTAAGGTTTAAGTTTGACCACAATTAATTTCGTGATCATAAGGTTTTACGAGAAGTTTAAAACATTAATCTTGTAGTATGTATGTAATACTACACATAAAAACAAATATCATGGCTAAACAACATCAAATCTATGAGTTATTAGCCCCCAAAATGTCTGACAACACCGTTCTTCAATTTTTAGGTTTTCCAGAAATTGAAGAACAGTCGAGGTACCTATTTTAGATCCTTATAAAATTGCAATCTGTGAAGTGTTTCTGTGATCTAATGGTTCAGTCTTGTAGGGGAGATGTCAGGCTACAATAATATATAAATAGGTCGGTCTAACAACAACAGGTACACAAGATTAAAGCTGGTCAAAGTGAAGGCCAAAAACTGTTCTTGAAGATCTGGGTTTCCCCAAAAATCTTCATCATGCGTGATGGTCAACCATGGTTTGACCATGTATTTCTCCGATTTTGGTACAGATCTGGGTGATCTAAAAGCATATGCTTGTAGTCCAAATGACAGAAAACAACATAAATACAACAACTTGTCCAAAACACTAACATACTGCGAGATCTAGAGCTTGCAAAAGTTGTCAGAAACCAGCTGGGCAAATCTGGGTTGCCCAGATTCCAGATTCCGTGGTCGGTCAAAGGGTTTTGACTGCTCATAACTTTCGATCTAAACATGTTATGACTCTGATTCAAGTTTCAGAACAAAGAACACATGACATACTATGGATTCATAACATAAAACACCGTAAACAATTAATGAGAGACAGATCTAGAAGATCCGACATTTTTTGTCGAGCTTTTCGAAATCTGGAGATTTTTTGGGTTTTCGAAATTGGTTTTGTGTTTCATCAATCATGTTTGATCGCTTATATCTTGAGATCTAGACATGGTATGGATGTGATTCCACTTCCAAAGATACTCTCCTTATGGCAAAGAACAAGTCTATAACTTAAAACACAACAAATACTTAACATATACAGATCCATGGGTCCACGACATTAGTTTAGTCGGACCATCTTTTGAAATTTTTCCGGATTTATAAAACTCATATTTTGAGCATCTAGATGTTATGGATCCGGGATTTAACAACCAGATCACTTATTAACACTCTCTAACACAACTTTGAACAACAAATCATAACATCTAACATCAAATCTAAGGATTTCAAAATTTAGGGTTTATACCTTTTTTTGAGCTTGATCTTGATTCCGACTTTGATGTTTGTTCTTGGCAAGTTAAAGGTGACATTGGTTTTGTTTCTCACTCAATTTCACGCCCATTCCGAATTTTTAGAAAGAAAGAAGGTCTAGGGAAAATGAAAACTTAAGTGGCCTTTTTCTCTTTAATCTATTTTTATAGAGTGATGCGATGTCTAAGTCGATCATTTGATGGGTTGTGAAATTTGATTAAAGGTTGCTTTGCACTACGTGTGGCTAGCTAGAGTTGGTCACCCACTCCTTACTAGGGCTAGATCTACACTCCACCTTATTAAAATAATATGAAGGGCACTTTGGTCATTTGGTTCATAAAGTACAAGGAACCTTGGTAATTTCCCATAATCATTAGGTTTCAACCATTAGGGTTTGACCCTTAGGGTTTAGGATTTAACCCTTTAGGTTTTGACAAATTGATTTATAATAATTCCAATTTAGGTTTCAAAAATAGAAATTTAATATTTTCTAAATTACAATTAGGGTTCTATAATTATAACAAGATTTCCAAAATCACGAAATTCAATCTTGCTAATGAGGATTATTTACTCTTAATTAAAATTGCTAATTTAGCAATTAGGGTCAAAATTATACGTTAGGGTTTATAGAAAATAGAAAAAGAATACTTCTAATTTAGAAATTAGATTTCCTAATTAGATCAGGGTTTTCTTATAACTTGAAAATTAGGATTAATGTTTCCTAATTAACATTAAAGTTATTAAACTAACAAACAGGTTTTCCCTAATTATAAATTAGGGTTTCCATGCTTTAATAGGGTTTTCTAATAAGCAATTAGGGTTTCAAGTAATTCATTAGGTTTTTCCTAATAAATTTATAATTAACTACGTTTTAAACTTATTCATAGCATTTGCATTTCGATCTAGGGTTTCAAATACCGAATTAGGGTTTCGGACTCCGATCATGAAACTAGGTTTTGAGAACCGTTTTGTAGGGTTTCTTATCGAGACGTTTGGGTTTTCTAACATAACGTTGTTGTTCTTAATAATATTAGGGTTTGACACTGATAAGATTTATCTGGTCAACCCTTGACCCTTAACCACATACTATGCACACATAATACCATATTCACGGAACATAAACACATATACACTTCGTCCTGAATAATTCGCCTAAATCCTTCACAGAATTTTGAAATCCTCAAAATTCCTTCCAAATAACATCAAACGTATTCACTTATTTTCTGTCCAGGTCTATTATATGACCTTAAATCAATCATTTAAGATTTTAATAAATTGTCTAAATTCTCGGGTTGTCACAACAACAATTGTCGTACAAAATACAACAACACATATGTTGTGAGTTTGGATACAAATATATACCAACTGTGACTCGTGTCCCAACCGTAATGTGACAAATGTCCCATCAGTGGACAACACCTCACAGTGATACCTACATAAAGGTATAGTCAAAAACTATTTTAGAAATTAGAATATTTGGGAAGTTCTCAAGGAAACCTTCGTACATGGGAGGCCATGCTTCCAGGTTATGATAGATATCATATGTCTACAGAATTATCCTTGGTTGACCTAATAGACCCCAAAGAAAAACAAGAAGATTACTATCATATTCTTTCCAATGGTGAGTCTTCTCTTGACATATCATTATCTCCACTGTCTCTAATTGAGAATTATACTTCAAACAAACACCAATATTATATAGGTAGTGCTCGTAGATATACTCAGCAAGTGGATGTGCACAACCCTGTCTTATAATGACACGAGGTTGTATGACATTAGACATCTTGTATTATAGTGGCAAAACACCCTTCCAACGTTGGGTTCGCCTCACCCTATTGGATTCATCAAATATAACTACTAAATGATGACCACCGTTCTATTCCCCTGTTACCCTCGCTCGACCCAGCTACACTCGTATTACCTGAAAGGAATTTTGAAACAGAAGGGTGAACACAACTAGCTCAGTAAAGAATATCATGACTAAAGATAAATAAATTATCAATAACCTTCAACAGTAATAAATCAGAGATTTAGAACATATGGTAGATGATAAAAAATTTCAACCATAGTTGTAGCGGAACGAGCAATCCATTAGAAGAGTCAAATAAACCATAAAGTCTATTATCTTCTTCACATTAAAAGTCCACCAACAATGTTTTATCCTTGTAACATTAATCAACAGTTCCTTTTCCACAATTATATGAATAACTCATAATCATAATTGTAATTCTAAATTCCTCTTCGCATCCAGGACGAAGATAATTTTCATCACATGTCTTTACCTGAAACATCAAAGATCATGGTTATACCAAATCACAGTTCCTATTTATAATCATACTAACAATTTCATCTTTGCACTACTACCAAAGATATTCATCAACAGCACCATCTTTTGCACTACGAGCCAAAGATATTCAATGACAGTGTCAGTCATCTTTGCACTACGGGCCAAAGATATTCATCAACAATTCATCTTTGCACTACAGGCCAAAGATATTTCTCAACACTTCATATTTGCACTACAGGCCAAACATATTAATATCTCAAAGAAATATATAATCATTTCAGAATTTATATAAACAATAATTATAACCATGTTGATCATTTCACCTTTGCACTTAAGCTAAAGATATTCAATTATAAATTTAATGGTCATGATCATATCAGTCAACAATTAAACTTTGCACTATTGGCCAAAGGGAACCCATAGTCATGATCATACCAAAAATCTACCCATCTTTACACTCAAGTCAAAGAGAAATATCATCATTAGGGTTATAAAAATGTTATATATAATAGTAAAATCAATATAATCAAAACATCTAGATTTAATCTCAAGAGTAATATTCATAAATCAACTATAATTTGGTTAGAAAAAGAAAACAACTTTGTCATGAATAGTAACTCGTGAATAGTAACCCATGAATAGTAACTTGTGAATAGTAAACTCGACACAAAAAGGTAGAAATTTCACAATAAAATCCATACCAATATTTCGGTATAATGATATTGAAATAACATTTCTTAAACTTATAAACAATTTATTTTAATTGTTTACACTTTACTAAATAATACATTTAATCATCCTAAAATGCCAAACTCATAAGATTTCATCACCAAAAACCAAAACCCTCATCAAAAATCTGCATATACCTCATATAGGATTCTCAAGCCATAAAATCCTATTTTTTAATTTTCTTACTTCACATAACATATTTAATTCATTTACTCATAACTAGTCCATTTTCATGAAAAATACCGAATCAGTACAAACAAATTTTCTTTTCTGAGATTTAGTAGAATATAGTCACATATTGAACATATATTTTTCTCAGAATTTTTAAAAATCATTTACTATTTTTCATATGGCCAAAACAGCCAAATATTTAGACATTTATCATAAATTTCGAAATTTATAGAGTATACTTTTGTTATATACATGTACTCCCAATAAAAATTTTACCAACTTTGGAGTTAACCACAAGGAGTTATAAGGGTTTTCTTTTAAAATAGTCTTTTCTCATAAAATTCACAACTCTTAATCTATACATCCAAAAATCGCCATTTTTGAACACAATCAAGAAAACTCATCAAATTATCATTTTAAATTTTTTCATAATTTTTGAAGGTCAGAAAAATTACGAAACTGAAAAACATAACAACCCTTAAAATCCCTTACTATCCCTTACCTCAAAAAAGCAACACTTCCATTTGGATATCTGGATATGATTTGAAGGAAACTTTCACTGATGAATAGCAACTCACCAAATATCTAAATACTCACATCGATAATCTAGAGAGAAAAAGAGATAAAACTTATGAATTCTGGTGTGATTTTTAATTCTAACTTAGCCCTCTATTTATAGAAAAATGTTAGCACGCCGAAGTAGACTTAACCTGCTACCTGATGGCTTTACCTGCTACTATTCCACCCACCAAAAATCAGCCATCTTCCCCAACAACCAAAAGTGGGGCCCACCCATTTCTAGAATTTTTCACCAAAATCATTTATAAACCTAATTTCCGAATCAGTCACCTCTTAAAATTCATAACAAATCATTCATTTATTTTTAACGGTTCAAAATCTATGAACATATACTCAACTTATATATGTATAACATATCCAAAAATCACAACGATCCAACGGTCAGATTAAAAATTATAACTCACACAATAAAGCTGTAAGAACACTGATTTGATCTTTTAATACCTCCAATCCGAAAAAATACTGATAAAATACCTAAACATTAATTCCTTCATTTATAACCACATAAATAAATCCATCATTTATATCCACATCAAATAAATATTTCATTATCATATAAATCAATAATTAATTATTCACAAATAATATTACGAGAATCACAATAATGACAACCGTGTAGTTCCTCAGGAAAGGGGCTTTTCGATAAGGATTTCTCCTTACTGGCGCGCAATTAGGTGACCAAACCTCTCATTGACAGAACTTTCTAGACATTGCCAATAATTCTATCTAATAATATTATTCAAATAATATGAATTATTGATCCGATAATGGAGATATCATCTTGATGACAATTATTGAAACAACAATAATATAAATTATCAACGCAAAGAATTATTGATTCAATAAAATAAAATATTTAACAGTAATTACTGTAACAATTATTGAGTAGTGCATTCTCACGTAAGAATCAATAATTGAAAAAAATATTGTGCAATACTGTATGCATCTTTGTAACCACGCCAGACATCGATATTTTAACCACCGTGTATTCCAATGGTGTTAAGCGGTGAATAACTACGCCATTATTTATAAAATCTCAAATTTATTATTTTCTTCATCCGAAGCTTATTATTACATTATGGGGCCCCTAAATGGGCTACTGGCGTGCATTTAATATTCCCTACGTGAAAGAATATTTCTCGACTAAACAAATATTCCCCGATAACAATGAATATTTTATAACCACTTGCGTATTTTGAAAAAAATTTCATATATCACCCTTAACTTTGACTTTTATCAATTTAATCATTTATTAAATAGTAATTATAAGAAAAATTGAATACTTTTATTTCATAAAATTCGGGGTTTTATATTTTACAAATACATTGATAATTACGTGGATCGAAGACTTATCCGCGTTGATCGTTACAAATGGTGGCGTTACGTCGTAACTAAAAATTTTTTTGTAGCTTATTTAAATTCTGATGACGGAATTATTTTTAAGGGGTGAAAAATGTAATAACCCATATTTTTTTTAAAATTAAATATTAATTAACTTTATTTTATACAATTGTATTCAAATTGGAAAAGTTAAGTGACTATTTTTTTGTTTGTTTTGTTTGGAAAGTTAAATTATTTTAGTAGATAATTAAATAATCGATTAAATTAAAAATGGGAAGTCCATTAGAGTTTTGGTAGCTCCTATATTGAGCTATATTTATATTTAAAGAGTGAAGTTGTAACTTTAATCATATTCTAATTTGATTAGTTGAATTTTCGAGTAGAATACTTATCGTCTTTGCAAATTCATTTTAAAAAAAATTATAATTGATTCATCCGATGTGAATTGAGTGAATCCAAATCAGGTTCCTTCAGTTTTTCGTCCTCTACAATTTTGAAGAAGTAAGCAACTTGAGATAATTTTAGATTGTCAAAAGCGGGTTATGAGAAGGAAGACAATCCCATTTGTTAAAATTTTATGAAAAAAAAATCATCCGGAACGCGGAGCTACTTGGGAGATTGAGGAGTCTATTCGAGCGGAGTATCCGCATCTTTTTGATAATTAGGTACTTTCCATTCTTTTGATTCTGGGGACGGAATCCTTTTTAAGGGAGAGGTAGTGTAATACCCGGAAAAAAAAGAGAAGTATTTATGTTTGTGTTTTAAATATATTGTTTGAATTTTTTTGTCTTTAAATTAGGTCAAAGTAGTCATTTAAATTATTTGGCTAATAAATATTAATAAGTGATAGATAATATTATGTGGTTAAAATTTGGGCCTTAATATTAATTTAACCCAAATAGAAGTTTATTAAGGCAACTTAATTAATAAATAGCTAAACCTAATATTACTTCATTATACAAACTGAATAAGAAGATGTGGCTACTTTGGAGATAAAGGGAACATCTACAAAGGGGGCTCGGGGGAAGAAAGACTAGAGATTTTGATCACTAGTGGGGAAATTTTATCAGTAACAAGTAAGTAGATTATACATTATATAAAGTGGGGATAAATCACGTGGTTCCATATTAAATTATTAAATTTAGTATGTTTTTTTTTTCATCATGAGCAAGTACTTTTGTAATTCAAGAACAAAGAGCGATCTTTAAAGATGGGAAAGTTTATTTATTAATGTAATACTTATACGGATGTACTTATTATTATTATCACCTTATTCCAATCAGATTGAGCGAGAGGAGTAATGCTGTGATTGATTTTGGAGATCCTAAAATAATAAATTGATGATTTCTTTAAATAAAAAATATATATAGCGGTAGTAATTAAAGTTTACGAAAACTTGCATATTTGCAAGAGATGTTATACAAATAAATATGTAAGATTATATGGAATGAATTAAATCTTAATATTATAAGTAATTATATTTTATAGTCGTACCAAATAGAAGTGTTCATATTTTTATAAATGTACTTACATTTAGTATTATTAATTTGTGTAATTAGTTCAGACGGAAGGAACTTAAAGAGTTATATTTGGAATATAAATTTTGGAGTATTAATAATTGATATAAGGCGATAATTAAAGGCATATTAAATAGATTATGAATTATTTTGAAATTATTGAATTGGATTATATTTAATTTGAGGTGAATATGTTTAGGTGATGAATAACGATTAAGTATTTGATATCGTTGGTATTTGAGGTAAGATTTTGTGGAGTGTCTTTATAAATGGTTTGGAAGTATCGTACACGGATTAAGTACTCTTTCAAATGATACCTTTGTTAAATTTGATTTGTTCATTTTGTTCCTCGTTTCGAATTTCTGTTATTATTTCACATAATTGTTTATTGTGAAATTGATATATTTATTTCATTTTGGAGTTGACACATTGGACTCGTACTTGTACTCTTTGAATGAGGTTATCATGTCTAATATTTATTTTGATAATGTAGTAGGCAGTACATGTTGCTACCTTCTTTTTGAAATCTTGTGACTATAATTTGATTTGGTTCAACATGTACATATAAAACCCTTTTGTTGGTATTATGTCGCATGTGTTGTGACATGATATTTTTGTTAGAATATACTGTAGGGTATACCTGAGCTATAACCTCCTGTGGGGGTACCACAGGCATGTCGTCTTGGCACGAGAGGCATGACACTTTCTGTGGCGGTGTGATTAGTCCACGACGTCTCTGTTTTGGGCTCCGGAAGAAGTGGGTCATTTGGTATTTTGTTGTGGGAGGCGTATGGGTTAACCTAGTTTTCTGTTCTGTGGATTTGTGATGCTGTGCCAAACACACATATCCAATTTGCATACATTTAGATTCGCGGTCTAATGTTGGCATTATTTTGGTTGCCTGTGTGGCATCATTTGACTTGTCTGTGTGGCATTACTTTGACAATTGCCTGTGTGGCATTGTTTTGACTTGCCTGTGTGACAATGTATATTTCTAAGCTCACTCGGCATGAAATAAAACTCAACCATTTGATTCAGCCTATTATTTCATTGTATTAGTTTTGTTTGTTTCTGTTCAGTTCAATTCATTGAGTTAGTTACTTCAGTTCGTTATTTCTTTATTCTTCTATTGGTTTCGTCAATTTTGTTTATTCAGATATATTCCATTCAGATCTTTGGAGATTATATTTTCGTTCGTATTTACACTTGAGGCTTTGTTCAGTATTTTGTCTCAATTATTTTCGTATATCAGTTGTATATCTTTTATATATCTGTATCCGTACTGGGCAATTGGCTCATGCTGTGTTGCCTTGACCATCTAGGTTGATTCAATTTTTTTTAGTTTTAATTATTTTGACTCTAGTTGGAGAATTGTATTTAGTACTTCATTGATGGATATCACTATTAATATTTTGAAGTTGTTAGTGCTCTGTTTACTTATTTTGAGGTTTGTTGTGCTTCGCACGTGACCTCCCTTTCCTTTTCGTGAAGGGAGTGTTACAATAATGATTAACGGAACCAGGTCCGGCGTAAAACGCACAGACAGGATATTCCAACAGAATAATAAAGAAGGAATCAAGTCCCGTAAAACGCATGCAACGGGATATTCCAATGTAATAATAAAAAGCGGAATCAGTCCGACGTAAAATGCATGCAGTATACATGATATTCCAATGTAATAATAACGAATGGAATAATGAGAAGAATTTCACTAAGTATAGGGTAGCCACGATACAAAAGTTATTCCAATGAATAATGGAATAATGTAAGTTCTTTTCATGAATACAAAAGAAATAATACCCTTACTAGTAAAAGAAATCTGGATATAGGAAAAGAAAGTTAATGTATTTCTTCTTCTTTCTCTTTATAATTTTTCTCTCTAGAGTTTCGATGAATTGAATTCGTAAGAAAATAATGAAGGAATGAGCTTTATTTATGAAGAATGGATCTGATAGTAATTAATTTATGAAAGCGGTCAGATTGATTTACTTTTAATCAGACGATCCATATTTGAAACAAAATCTTTTAAATAAAATATAATATATTTTATTTAAAATCTAATAAAACAAAACTTTATATAATAAAAATATATATAATAAAAACACGTTACTCCCTCCGTGACTCCCTGATAACCAATTTTTCCTCCCTTCCCCCACTTTTCTTGACAACTTGATAACATATATATATATATATAATAATAATGTACTCCCTCAATCCACACATGCTAAATCAATTACATAATCTATATACTCCCTCTTTTATGCGTTAAGTTTTCCCCACCTTCACATATGTATATATATATATATATATATATATATATATATATATATATATATATATAATAAAACTAAGTGATTTCTCACGTAAGCATCAATAATCAATACCGTGTGCTACGATACAACCACGCGTATTACTATACTTTTACTACCGAGTAGTTCAACAGTATTAACGGTAAAACTTTCGCCGTTATTTTCATAAAAAATATTTTTGTCGTTTTCTCAATCCGACAATAATTCCGTTGTGGGGTCCACCAATGATTGTGCCGTCGTACGAATATTCCCTGTCAAAACGAATATTTTCCGACCAATCGAATATTATATAACAACTTGAGTGTAACGACCCCAAAATAGGTCCATTCAATCCAACCCATTCTGAGTCGCCAAATACATGGTACAGAATACAACTTTATTACAACAATTGTCGTGCAAAATTCAACAACACATATACTGTGAGTTTGGATACAAATATATACCAAATGTAACACATGTCCCAACCGTGGACAACACCTCACAGTGACACCTTACATAAAGGTATAGTCAAAGACTATTTTAGAAACTAAAATCTTTGGGAAGTGCTCAAGGAAACCTTCGTATATGGGAGGCCATGCGTCCCAGGTTATGATAGATATCATATGTCCAGAGAATTATCCTTGGTTGACCTAATAGACCCCAAAAAGAAAAGCGAGAAGATTACTATCATATTCTTCCCAATGGTGAGTCTTCTCTTGATTTATCATTATCTCCACTATCTCAAATTGAGAATTATACTTCAAACAAACACCAAGATTATATAGGTAGTGCTCATTATATATACTCAAAGCAAGTGGATGAGCACATCCTCGTCTTATGATGATACGTGGTTGTATGTCATTAGACATCTTGTATGATAGTGACAAAACACCCTTCCAACGTTGGGTTCGCTTTCACCCTATTAGATTCACCAAATATAACTACTAAACGATGACCACCGATTCTATTCCCTCATACCCCCCGCTCGACCCATACTACCATAATTCTTATTACAGAAAAGGAATTGTGAAGCAAAAGGGTGAAAGCACAACTAGCTTCAAGAAGAATATTATGACTAAAGATAAATAAATTATCAATAGTCTTCATCAAGAATAAATCGTAGATTTAGAACATATGGTAGATGATACAACTTTTCAACCATAGTCAGTAGTGAATGAGCAATCCATTAGAAGAGTCAAATAGACTATAAAGTCTATTATCTTCTTCATGTTAAAAGTCCACCAACAATGTTTTATTTCGTAACATCAATCAACAATTCTCGCCCACAATCATATGAATAACTCATAATTGTAATTGTTGTTCTAAATTCCTTTTCTCATCCAGACAAAGATAATTTTTCATCACGAAACATCAAAGATCATGGTTATACCAAATCACGAGTTCATGTTCATAATCAAACTAATAAATTCATCTTTGCACTACGGGCCAAAGATATTCATCAACAGTTCATCTTGCACTCTCTGTGCCAAAGATATTCATCAACAATTCATCTTTGCACTACATGCCAAAGATATTCAACAACAAGTCATCTTTGCATTACAGTGCCAAATATATTAATATCTCAAAGAAATATATAATCATTTGAGAATTTATATAAACAATAATTATAACCATGTTGATTAATTCACCTTTGCACTTAAGCTAAAGATATTCAATTATAAATTCAATGGTCATCATCATACCGGAACCACAATTCAACTTTTCACTTCATCGCCAAAAGAGAACCCTAGTCATGATCATACCAATAATCTATCCATCTTTACACTCTCTGAAAGAGAATTTCAACATCGGGGTTATAAAATGTTATATATGATAATAAAATCAATATAATCAATATATAGTTTTAATCTCCGAGTAATATTCATAAATCAACTATAATTTGGTTAGAAAAAGAAACCAATTTTGTCATGAATAAGTAACTCATGAATAAGAACCGTGAATAGTAAACTCATGAATAGTAACTCATGAATAGTATCTCATGAATAGTAAAACCGACTCAAAAAGGTAGAAATTCCACAATAAAATCCATACCAATATTTCTAAAGTATAATGATATTGAAAGAATAATATATTTTTTTAAGCTTATAAATAATTTATTTTAATTGTTTACACTTTACTAAATAATGCATTTAATCATTCTAAAATGCCAAACTCATAAGATTTCATCACCAATAACCAAAATCCTCATCAAAATCTGCATATACCTCATGTAGGATTCTCAAGCTATAAAATCCTATTTTCTAATTTTCTTACCTCACATAACATATTTAATTCATTTACTCATAACTAGTCCATTTTCATGAAAAATAACAAATCAGTTCCAAAAATATTTCTTTTCTGGGATTTAGCAGAATATAGTCCTATATTGAACATATATTTTTATCAGAATTTTTAAAAGTCATTTACTATTTTTCACATGGCCAAAACCACCGAATATTTAAACATTTATCATAAATTGTAATTTTATCCAAAAATTCCGAAATTTATAGAGTATACTTATATAATATAGATGTACTCCCAATAAAAATTTCATCAATTTTGGAGTTAACCACAAGGAGTTATAAGCGGTTACTTTTAAAATAGTCTTTTCCCATAAAATCCATAACTCCTAATCTATACATCCAAAAATCACCATTTTTGGACACAATCAATAAAACTCATCAAAATATCATTTCAAATTTTTCCAGAATTTTTGAAGGTCTGAAAAGTTACGAAACATAAAAAACATAACAACCCTTAAAATCCCTTTACTTCAAAAAAAGAAAGCAGATTTCGATTTGGAATACTTATTTGAAACTAACTTGCACCGTATAGCAACACTCAAGATACAAGAATACACTTGATAATATAGAGAGAGAAATAGAGAGAAAACTTCAGTTTCTGGTGTGATTTTCAATTCTAACTTAAGCTTCTATTTATAGGAAAATGCTAGAACGCCAAAGGAGACTAAAATAATAAAATATTATTTTTCTTTTCTACACACCAACCATCCAAGACCAGCCATCCAAGCATGCCAATTCTGAAAAAATATAGCAGCCCACATGTTATTAACACCAACCAAAGTGGGTCCCACCATATAATTTAATAAAAATCATTTTATTTTCTGAAACTTCAATAATTCATAGAAAATAGCCCGTTTATCAGAAAAATTCGAAACTCACGACTTTCCATGGAAAATTCCATTCTCTACAACTTTGCAGAAGAAAATTTTTCCAAATTCCAAACAGAAATTGACCGAAATCAACAAACGAGCGATTTTACAGTCTATAATCAATTTTCGGTCAAGAATTGTGTCCACCGACACCCAAAACATATGTTAAATATTTAATGCCACAAAAATACTCTTCCTCCTCATATACTCATATATCCCACATTCATTGTAAAAATATTACCGTTAATATATTATTAAAATAATATATTTAAATGAATTATTTTTATCGAAAAAGATAAAATATTAATTTTCAATAGTTGTCACATTAAAAATTTTCTCCATCTATATCCACAATAAATATTTTTTTATCATAATAATCAATAATTAATTATTCACAAATAATATTATAGACTCACAGTACTGACAACCAGGCAGTTCCCAAGATAGAGGGGGCTTTCCAATAAGGATTTCTCCTTACTGGCGCGCAATTAGGTGACCAAACCTCTCCTTAGACAGAACTTTCTAAACATTGCCAATAATGTTATTTGATAATATTATTTAAATAATTTGAATTATTGATCTGATAATAGAAAATACTGTGCAGTGACAATTATTGAAACAATAATAATATATAATATCAACGCAAAGAATTATTGAATCAATAAAATAAAATATTGAATAAAAGAATTCATCGTAACAATTATCGAGTAGTGCCTTCACGTAAGAATCAATAATTCAAAAAATCGTGTATACCGCAAGTGTATCATCTTGTCGCAACAACGCGTATTATTGTATTTTAACCACCGTGTATTCCAACAAAGTGTTAAGCAGTAAAAACTTAAACTTGTCGTTTTCTTCATCCGACAGCTTATTCCAAGTTATGGGGCTAAATAAATGCTGGCGGCCGTCAGACGGATATTCCCACAAAAAGAATATTCCACGACCAAACGAATATTCTCCCACAACAATGAATATTTTATAACCATCTTGCGTATTTTGAAAAAAAATTCATATATCATCCTTAACTTTAACTTTTATCAATTTTAACATTTACTTGAATAATAATTATAAGAAAAATTGAATAATTTTATTTCATAAAATTCGGGGTCTTAGATTGCATACTTTGCAAATTTTATAAATATTACCCACAACTATAACATTATATCAAATTTATTCCATAATATTCAAAAATGATATTTACAAAAAATTTATTTTTATTTATAAAAGTTGAGGTCTTAAATAAAACATTATTCAAAAATGATAAATAAAAAATTTACATTAACTTCCCATCAATTTGCTAACCTAATTTTAAATATATAAGTGATGTATAAGTTTTAAGCGGGGTAAATAAATAAATTTTAATGCAAGAGAAATCAAATAAAAATCTGAGTGATTTTTAAAATTTACTTTTAAAAATTTATACACTGAAAAATAAAATGGTGATATTAGGAGTCTTAAATTTTTAATGTCAAAAAGTGTTTTAAATGACGTGTCACCATAATATTGATTGAATACATGATCATATATTTCATAAGTTGTTATTTAAAAAAACAATGACATTTTAAGATTAAAATTTTGATCAAACTCTCATTACTCAAAATAAAAGGTTGGATATTTGTAGGAATGATATTGAATTTTTTTTGTTTCAGTGTTGTTGAATACTCCCTCCATACTTAGGATAAAAGTCCTGTTGGATTTTTTACGCATATTAAAAAGATGAATAAAATGATACAATTGTCCATACTAATATGTCATTAATCATTTTCAATGTAGGCGAGAGAGTGATTTTCTAACTTTTCAATTTAAAATATTTTCAGCTTATAACTAATTATACTTATTGAATATTAAGAGAAAATTAAAATAAGAAAAATATGAGATATTTAACACTAAGGGTATAGTAGGAAAAATTATGTAAATGTTTGATTATTAAAGGAAAGTTGATATTTAATATGAGACTATCTAAAATAGTAATAATAATTTTTATCTTGGAATGAAGAGAGTAATATTTTAATACATAATATTTTTTCTTTTTTTACTGTCAGAATATCCATGAGCAACACGGTAAAAAAACATAAAACTAACAATGAACGGGCACGATAGAAATGACATTGTATTTTAAAGAGTTTTGCTATATATTACAAAAATTTTCAATTGAATTATGACTACAATATATGTGTATATATGAGATAAATATAAATTAAGAAGGCTTTTATTTTTTATTTATTATATCTTATCGCATAAATTTTTACGTTGATCGCAATTCAAATCCATTAAATATTTATCGACATGTATATCATTTTTTTTATTTTAAATTACCTTTAGCTAGAATTGATTTGTAGATTTATCAATGATTTTTGTTCTGAGTCTAAGAATTTGTCATAAAAAAAATGAAGAAATTACTAATATAATTTTAGGGGTGCAAAAGGTTAGTTATTTGATCACTAAATTAATTACTTCATTGAAAATTCTACTATGTATTATAATAAATTTACGTTAAATTATAATCATAAAATTTATTTATAAATAAAATTAATAAAAATTATATAAAAAACTTCATTTATTATACATTTTTTAAAAATAATTATCAATATATCATATTCCTTTCATTGAGCAGTACCCGCGAACGGGGCAACATTGCAACAATGATAGATGAGTTTGACTTTGAACGCCCAATAAATAAAAAGCTTCCGATTCAACGCACCAAGAACTAAGGAAAAAGGGAGGAAAAAAGCCCCAAAACAGCTGAGAACCGCTTTGCGAGGATTCTTCCATTTGATGTTAAACTAAAAGGTACCTTTTCATTTTCACTCATCTGTACTTTTGTTCATGTATCAAGCAATATATTTGATGGTTGGTTATTGATTATATACCCAACTAGAGAATTTTATTTGGGATATTTTTTAGGTGGTGCCAATTTTGAATATGTTGTTTTCATGGTGATGTTATGAAATTCTTGATTTGCTATCAATTTGCTTTTTGATTTTTTTAGCAAGTTTTTATTTTTTATTCTGATATGATCATATTGGCTTATTTGATTCTAGTTTTATTTCTAATGGATTTAGTTTTCAGTAGAAGTAATGGTTCCATCTTTTGCAGATTGTTTTGGATGTTTTATGTTCTTTGATTATATGATTCCCTGTAAATGGATGATAAAATGTTTATTGAATCAACAATAACATGAGCTATGTACCAGGTATTTACAGTGTAATTCATTAGATGAAATAGGCAAATTCTGATATAAGCACGTGACCTGATTTTTGAGGAGTTCTATTGATTTCTTTAGTTGCTTGCGTTGTAAACTTATTTTAAAAACCAGTAATTCATATTGGAAAATGATATAGCTGCAGCCAGGGGCAAATCCAGATTAATCTGTCAAGGGGCACAGATTAATATTCTATTTTTCTATTTTTTTTCAGTTTCTCCAATAGCGGCTCGACTGGATCCGCACGAAAGATTTCTTGTTCCAACTCTAGGCACATCAGTTGTTAATTATGATGCTCATTCATTATGTGAACTAATTGAACTTAAAACTGAATTTTATGCTCCTTTGCTAACAAACCAAGCTTGAAAAATGGTGAGCTGGGCTCATTAACATACATGTTTTAGTGGTTAAACTACAAATGTCAAATTGTTGCCCTTTTTTCATAAATGATTTGCTAAAGTTTAAGTAGTACATTTAATTTAGTAAACTTATATAAATCCTACATTGTTTTGAATAATTTGATGTAATATCCTGTAACTAAGCTACTTTTTTCAAGTTTCAACTTGTAAGACATTTATAATTATTTTAAATCATATCGAACTAAGCTTGTGAGTTAATGTGCTTGGACTGGCCTTGTATTATGCTTGGTAAGTGCTTGTAAGTTAGGTAAATGACCTGAGCTTGAAATTCATTTTTAGGCCCTCCAGAAAGGTGTGTTTTTGCTCGACTCATTTCATGTGGAGTCTTCATCCCTAATGGTAATTTCTTATGAAGATGTGGGTGTTTAGCCGTTCTTCTGGTGTGTTGTGCAGGGACGGAGCTAGCTTGGGACTTGGGCTACCCTGAATTTTTTGAATTTTTTTTAAGCTTATATAATTTTGATATTTTTACTTTAGACCACCAAGATTTATGTAAAAAATAAAGTACATATAATATTCTTTGAAAAAGTATAAGAAAATACTAACTCTTCTAAAAATAAGAGTTACTTTAACAAAAAAATTAAGTCAATTTGAAATATGGGCAAACTATAAGTGTCACTCTTTCCATTTTTTGAGTATCATTTACATGAATATCAAAATTTATGATCTCTCTTTACTCTTCTTTGTGTTCTATAAATTGTCCATATCTACTACTATCTAAAGAAATCTTATTTTAGTTCAAAAGTATAAAACTATCTAAAAAATTTGGACTGGGCGTGTGTCCAGAACTCACTAAATTATTCGTGACTTTATAGTATTATATTCTGGCCAAAAAAATTCTGGCTTCATACCTGATGTTGTGCAATTCGGTCTTTACCTTATTTTCTTATGTGATTGGACTTCGATATTTAAGACATTTGGGCTGGTTCTATTTAAACTCAAAGGCTTAAAGTCTTTTGCAGATTTCCATTTATTTGTTCACTTAAAATGAAAATGTGGCAGGTATTAATCTCTTGGAACAATTCCTGAGGAGTACAAGCAAAGTCTTACCACGTGCGGCACTGGTCCAATGGCGTTTATGCTTGAAGTATATTGTGTAGTACTAATCAAAAGAAAGGAAAAGAGATAAGCATAGTGTTTAGTAAAGTCTACAAATTTATTTGGTCATTGATGTGGCCTTTATATGTTCTCGTGAACAAGCTTTTGTGGACGGATGAACAGTATGATCAACAACCAGATGATGACCTTTTTAGTTCGGTTGAATCCTTTCCATTCAGACAGTTAGTTATGAGTGGGAATTATAATACTGCACTCTTGCCTCGCTCACACTTCGTGGATGTAAGTCTGTTTAATTTTTATTCATACCTAATTAATTTATTTTCATTATCTTGGATGTTCTATTGCCGTGGAGTATCTTCCCAATCAACATTCTTACACATATAAAGACCAATTGGAGCTACATTTCAGTGATTTATTTCCGATAATCCTCAGTTCTATTACTTGTATCTTTGATCTTTTTTCCTTTAGATCAATTGAGGTGTATGCTTGTTCATAGGTCCCACACATAAACCAACAATGCACATGGGATTGCGGTCTTTATTGTGTTTTGATGGTCTTGAAAACTCTTGGAATAAAAAACTATAATATTCAGCAGCTGGAAAAGCTCTGTTGTACAACCAGGTGCGTTCCTCTTCACAAAAGATTAAACTCTTTATATATTCTTTCCTTCACATCATTTTATTAGCTTTGGATGGGATGTAATGTCTAACTCTCTGCTATGAAAATTATTTGAATAAATCCATTGAGTTATTGTTGGAAATCCTGTGTGTGATTGGGGAAATTTCATTTTGCTCGAGGACTTGTTTTTATTAATCCTGAGTGGGCAGGCCCAGAACTGAAAAATGGAAGACAGTGTATGGGATAACCATCCACAAAGAGAAACTGAACTTAACCGTTCCAATCAAACCTATACCCAAGCTCTCTCAAATGCCAGTACTTATCTTGTAAAGATTGTCACACCTTTTGGGGTGTGCTCAACTGTAACACTGTAACACTCCAGTCCCACATTGGGAACATGTTTGATATGTATATAAGGTTTTAAGCTTTGCCCATACTTCTGGTACTTATAAAGTTCAGGAACAATCTCATAGTTTACAAATCAAGGCTAATTCACCCATAGTTATCAAGGCGTTAAGTCGAGGCAAAGCGGTAGCTGGGAGCTTAAGCGCTTAGTCGACAAAGCGCTCGACTAGTCGTCCGCAAGTCGACAAGTCGTTAACAATGTAAATTTTATACATATAAAATTATATAAATTTCAATACTAAGAATTCAATAATTTATGATAAAACAGATAAACAAGTATTGTTAAGATAAAGGTATATACAAGCATATAATCATGATATCATCTCATAAAATTAGACAACCATCAAAGATCAAATCATCATCATCTCTCCCAGCAGTGGCATCATCACTCGAAACAGTAGTTACTCTTCGGCCATAATCATCATCAACATCCTCATCATCATTAGGAAGGCCCTCCTCCTCTTCTCCAACATCAGAATCAGCTTCATTCACAATCACAGCTCTTGAAGTCGAAGCATTACCACGCCGAAGTGAGTAGAATAGACCCAATCTACGAGGAAGATTCGTCCCTCGACGGCATCGATGATGCACCAACGACTCTATCAACATCCTCCCACGTAAGATCATCTCCATCATGAACTATATCTTGTTCGGGCACTATCCAATCATTACCCCAATCAAAGTCATCTAGGACTAATGGATCGAAGTTTCTTCCAAGTTCGCGCCTCCTTTGGAACCTATCAACAATTGGCGATTGTATTGGACATGCACCAAATCATTTAACCGTTGATGCTCCAACCTATTTTTCTTCTTCGTATGAATCAAAATTTTTGTTTAAAAATATTAAGCAAAAAGAATATATAAAATATTTATACATTTAGTTATGTACTAAATACTTACAAACTTGAAAGTGCTCCAATTCAAGTTTCACAAGAAGAAGAACAACAAAGGCCGAGGATTCGCTTTTGCAAACTTTGTAAGCTCAATAAAGCACAACCGCCAAAAGCATTCCACCAATCAACTACATTAGATGTAAAAAATTAAAAAAATCAAATATAGTCTTAATTATTAAACTTAAAAGAAAAATTTATAGTTAATGTAATATGCTTACTAGGATTTTTTGTCTTTCGTTGTCTAATCGCCATGTCTTTAGAAAAGTCATTACGAGAAGATTCATAGACATCGGCTAAGTCGCTTATCTTTTCTGCCAAAACTTGATCGGGAACCATTTTTGAAAGAACATCATTGAAGTTGCTACGCAACTTGTAAGCCAAATTAGATTCTTCTTCTTCTTTGATGTCAAAATACTTTCCCGGATTGAGAAACAATGCTGCCCCATATAACTTCTGCTCCATTTGGCATGCCCATCTTCGCTCAATGATGTCAATCACTTTCTTATACAGCCTTTGTTTGTTGTTAAAGACATCTTTGATCTTTTTTCTTTCAGATATTCCATCGCAAAGAAGAATCTCAAGTAGTGGCCTCTCATCCGAATCCACAATCCTCAAGACTACAAGTAATGGTTGTGAGGCTCTAATAAA
Organism: Panax ginseng; assembly: GCA_020205605.1. Lineage (NCBI taxonomy): Eukaryota > Viridiplantae > Streptophyta > Magnoliopsida > Apiales > Araliaceae > Panax > Panax ginseng. The sequence goes on along the minus strand of CM035136.1, from coordinate 18,800,372 downwards.
TCTTCTACGTTGTGCCAAAAAGTAGAAGAAATAATTATATCATACACTTGTTTCCACTTCCTCAGATGCGACAAATTTCGAATTTGTCCAATCATCACTAATGAACAAGTGTCTCAAAGCATCCTTGTGTTCGCACAAGCTTTGAAGAGTCGAAATGATGTAGCAAATCGGGTGACTCCAGAACTCACAAGGTCCCTCCCATTTGTTTTTGGTCCTCATCGCCTTCAAAGCGACCATGTCTGTAAATGAATCCAGTTATTTTTACGCCCTTCACGATTGTAGACTTAAATTGCTTCATATCGCCTATGTCCTCTAACATCAAGTTCAGTAAATGGCAAAACACACGGTGTCCGTAACAAAGTCGGTCTCCTCTCCATCAACATACGACCTGCGCCTTGGAAGCATTGTTTGGAATATTAGATGGACCTCAATTTCTTCTACTTCGTCATGGTCATCAAATTGAATTGGCTTATTCCTTTTGTTACCCATTATTGCTTGGATGCATCTCATTTGAAATTTCTGTTGTAGTTCGAGGACACTTGGACACATCCCCATACCCACCGGTAAGATGTTGTTTAAATCTCTTGATTCCTCCATGAACCTTTTTTCCACAGAGAATGTATTGCACAAGATTTTTATCGCTCAATTCTGGCCAAAATGCATATTTTCACCCCGGATCTTTAGACTAGGCTTTTCTTTTAGGATCCTTAGTTGGATCATAACCCTCAGCTCCTGAACTTTCCGCCATTTAACTATCTACAATTCTACAAAATACAATTAAACAAACAAACAAGACATTGTAATTTGTAAAATTGTAATAACAAAATAAGTAAACAACTAAACATAGATGACATTATAAATTTATTTATAATCAAGAACTACAAAAGAAAAAGGACTAAAATGTAATCCTAGTTGATAACTTCTCTTTTTCGCTTTATATTACCGAATGCATGACATTTTACAACATAGTAATAAAACACAATCCTAATTGATCAATCAATCCTTCAACTTAATTTGTGATCAAAAAAGTACTATTTTAAAAATTAAAATAAAATATTAAATTGTTCTTGACACTTGCAAAAAGAATCGTAGTTAAATTAATACATAATCAATAACTTTGCTTCACTTTTTGTTTCTCCAAATATTAACTTTTCGCAGCAATAGCGACTACTCTCACTCCCTCTTGTTGAACAAAAAGTAGGAAATAAATAAAACAAAATTCTAGAAGTTTATTTATCTTAAATCAGAGGATGGGTTTGACGAGAAGCAGGGTAGAAGAAGAAGAGAAGAACTCGTACACCAGAACTCGTCACGTTGTGCTTGGCCCACGGAGTCATTCATCGTCGCCGAAAGTGAGTCGGTCATGCACGAGTTAGTCGTTGCGCAAAGCGAGGTTCGTTTTCTCTCTCTCACTCGTTTGCGACTTGCGATTGTTTTGCGATCGATCGTTTAGGTTGACGTAATCTCTGTTTTTCTCTTTTTCGTTTCTCCTTCTCCTCTGATGATTGATAACTGAAGTTCCGAGAGCGATCGATTAGGTTTTTTTTACTGGGTCAGTTGCTTTAGGTTTTTTTTACTGGGTCGGAACTCGGACCAAACCCGCTCAAACAAGTCGACGACTTACCAATATAGTCGTCCAAGTCGCTCGGAAGTCGTCCAAGGCGTCCGAGTCGGTGTCTGAGTGCGCGCCTTTCTGCTTTCCCACCAAGTCATCCCACCGCCTCGAAAATTTTTACCGACTTGACGCCTAGTCGTCGCCTAGACGACGACTAGTCGACGACTTGACAAGCATGAATTCACCAATATAAGCGCTAGGAAATTGTCAACTTTTTGTATATTGACTCTTGGAATATGTTAATATGTCTTGTAATATACTTGACTTTTTCTACTAGCTTTTGGGGATTGATATTTCCGCTCCTCACATGAATAGTAAATGACATCCACAATCATGTGAGCATGGGGCAGATCTAGAAATTTTTTCTAGCAGGGACGGATTTTAACTCATTTTTTGTTGTTGAAGTTAAATAAAAAAAAACTTGAATTAATCATAATATAGGGGTTTCATTTGAGAGATTTTGAGTAGTCTCATCGACTCAGATGGATTGTGATGTTGATGATTCATTTTTGGAACATTTGAATTTTAACCACATGTCATAAATGCTTAAATCAATCAAAATACAAGTATACAACAACCCCAAACAAACAATTATTTTATGCAACATAAATAGAATTCTATAATATACAACAAAGAAATATTTATAATCCAAACTAAAAAATGAATTTCAAAATAAAAAACATTTAGATACAATTTAGAAACTTATTTCGGTTACTTGTCATAGTTTAATTTGAATGGTTCCCCAAATGATCAAACCCTCAAACCAAATTTATTTTCTATATTCAAACAAAATCATGAATTAATTTCAAAGGATAAATCAGTTTTGGTATTTTTTTATCTCAAATAACCTTTACTTGAAATAAAAGAAACAAGCTATCCAAAATTTATACTTAGAACACCAAAAATTATGCAGGGTCGATTAGTTAGATGCATTCTTACTTATAATTTGCTTTTAATGTCATAACATCTGTCAAATAACAGGAACTTGTATATTATTTTATAATGTCAAACCACATTTCTTTCGAACTTCATCTGGTTCAAATTACAATGGACTTAAACTTAAACAACAAAGACCAAGTTACAACATTCATGATTCAATTGGAGCAAACTTTGAGTGAGAAAAATAAAATGTAAAAATTTGCAATTCCAACAGCCATTTCAATTAATCAGATAATAGCCAATAGTAAGTCTAAAAGGATTATCTTCTAAATTAAAAACCTCTGAGATACAACGCTCTAAAGTGAAATTAGGAACTATATTGAACTTATTTGAATAAAAAACTAGTAGAAATCAACAAATTACAAAGAAACAACAGTGAAATAATCGGAATATTGACAATTATACTCACCGGAAGTCCCCAGCGCACAACAAATTCAAATAAATTTAAACTTTAAACTATCAAACAAAAAAAGCCCTAATTAGTTACCTCTTAAGTCCAAAATATAACAAATACGTCAAATAAATTGAATTGGGTTTAACCTCTAGTTCCCAACCAACAATAAATTCAAAAAAACTACAAAATTTAAATTATCAATAAAAAGCCCTAATTTAGTTACCTTTATAGTCTGATTACTTTGATATGCCCAAGAGATAGTGTCGTAGTGGAGATGTAGAAGAAGTAGAGGGCCTAGTGGCGGAGCAGTAGAGATGTAGAAGTAGTGGTAGAGCCGTGGAGGCGGAGATATAGAAGACAGAAACAATTAGCAAGCAGAAGCAGAATGAAAAGTTTCAGAATCTGTACTTGTATTTAGAACATGTATGAATTTTTTTTGCTCTCTCCAAGTTTAACTCTTCCATTAATCTGCCCCTTGAGTTTATTAACTCACATAACTGCCCCTACCCCTTTACCTATATAAAAAATTCCAAAGATAGGTAGTGTTTATCTTTGCCCTCGAATAGATCCTCCCCCCCTGCATGTGAGTGAAGTTTTGTGGAAATAATAGTTTCCTAGCTTCTTCCATACATGAGCTTCTTGATGTCTCCACTTCATCTCCCATCACACACACACACACACATATTTTAAACTCTCTCTCCATTCCAAAATATAGGATAAGTTTGACTTTTCAAATTTAATTTAAAATATACAGAATTGATGTGATTCATTTAACTTTTGAAAACAATACATCTTGTAATTAGTAGTACTATTTAGAGACTTACAATTTTCATTATTGTATTGTCTGAAACTAAATTAATTCATAGAAATTTTGAATCTGAAAATATCTCAAATTAACATCAAAAAGTCAATATTGATCCTATATTTTGGAATGGAGGGAGCATATCTGACCATTTTTTGACATTGGTTCTGGATGCAAATATGGTGTGTGATCTTGATGTGTAATTACATGAACATATGTATGCACAAATGGATTGTATCTGTTGTCGCCAGTTTGGCGCTTTCTAGTAGCTGCAAATTTGATAACTATTTTTGAGATATACACACGCATGCATGCATTGGTAACTCATAATTGATTATACGCTGTCATGCTGTTTGCAGTATTTGGACCGTAGATCTGGCATATCTGTTGCAGAAGTTTGCTGTTAGTTTTTCCTACTTCACCATAACACTAGGAGCAAACCCAAACTTTTCTGCGGAGATATTTTACAAGGTGGCATCTTTTGTTACAAAAAGAATTCTGTATATCAGTAACCGATTAATTAGATTACTCATTTAAGAGTTTCATTACTTATATGTGCTTTATTTATTTTTGATTAGTTACATGCACTTTATCGTGCAAACCATAGAGCTTGGCTCGTAGTCTCTAAAGTGAGCATGCTCAGGAATGCTGTTGTTTAACTATTGGCATTTGCAAAAAAAATAAAATTATGCTATGTTAGACAATGCTTTCCATGGATTGTCTGTCCAATGATTTGGTTACTATTTGGGGAGCCTCAGTAGTTTTGGGGGTGTTCATGTTTAACCAAGAAATAAGACAACTAGGATGATGGTATTTGAGAGCATGTGTTAAGAGTAACGCTAGGTTAATTTCGTTGTTTATTTCATAGGTAGAGTATCTTTCATTATATCCCTCACATGTCATGTTCAGGAGTGTGTAGGTGCAAGTCAAGTCTTTTGGTGCATGTTAGTGTAAGAGGTGGAGTCCATGTTTGATACTTTGATTTAATTGATCAGTCACGAGACTGTTGGGCCATATTGCATACATCTATATCATACATTACAGCGGTTCAAGTTCAAATAAGGCAACAAGAGAGGACTGATGTTTTGAAACAGCTGAATGCATTTTAGATGCACAATCTATATAATCTACCCCTACCAAGGTTGGACTTTTGGCATGCTGTGTTACGAATACTGAGACGATCCACATTTGTAGAGACGTTGTTTATATGCGTATCGATATTTGCATACCTCTATTTCTTATTCCCATAACTGCTGTATGGGAAGATTTAGCTTAATTTACTTTATATAATGAGAGTGACTTGAACCTTTCACGTTGTGGATGCTTCTTTTGCTAAATATACTTCTTCTTGTTGTTGCTTACGGTACTCAAAAGAGTATTTTGCAGGAGCAATTGCCTAACGATCTAGATCGAGTGGATATGCTATTTCAGAAAGCAATGGATGCTGGAATTAATATAGAGGTACAACCTATTACTATTTAAGATGAGCTTTAATGATCATTGACCTTTTGTTTTCTTGACATGCCTCTCTTAGTTTGGTTTGTTCAGTTTGTAAAATTGTTTTCACATATTTATACGAATGACAGTAGATTGAAAATAGTCTTAACTAGGTTTAATCATTTCTTGTGTTGTAACATTTAACTTAATGTAAATTGTTCTCGAAGTTTTAAATTGATTTATGAGTATACCTATTGGTATTAGCCTGGGAATTGGTAAACTTGGCAAGGATAGTCAAGCTGAGAGAAATCTATCTACAGGAAAGCCTTCGCTCTTGCGGATAGAGTGGGTTCTTAAACTTCTTGCGTGATGTTGCAGCAGATGGGCTGGTAAAGTTACAGTTATTTTCAGGTTGCATGAGTGGCAGTCACTGGCGGAATATGGTTTAAAGCATGGAGTCAAGTATTCCCGACTCTTAGAAAATATGTACAAATGATTTAGGTTCATCTATTATTAAGAGAACCAAGAGGTGGGTTGAGGAGTTAATGGCTTCAAAGACTTGAGCATGTTGAAGCAAGTCTTCGAAAATAATAGCGGAGTATGTCCATGAAGTAGGGAGTTGTGGAGGAGGGTGATTAATGGATGCTTTGGAATGTAGCGGTTGCAATTCTAAACCAACACCTAAACCATTAGCTAATTTTGCCATTTGGGGCAATATATGTACCCAGTAAAATAAATGGGCTTGACCATATCAAGCTGTTTTTCATGACTAGCGCACATTTCTCTCTCAAGTAATTGGTTACCCTTCCTTTTCTCTCCTACCACTTTCCTTCTTTAACAACTTTCTCTTTTTCTATCTAACTCTTTTGTCTCTCTGTGATTTTATTCCTTCCTTACTTTCTGCCTTTGAGTTTTTGTCCATAGTTATTTTTTCTCTCTTCTCTTTTATGGTCTTCTCTCTCTTCCCCCCACTTTCTATTTTAGGTTGTTTCTTCTCGTTGTCTCTCTGAAAAACAATGCTGATGACTAATTAAAAAAAGTACAAAGAAAAAATAAGGGTGATGATTGCTGACAGGTAGCTTATAGTTAAGATGACAAATTTTATTAAAGTTATAGGCATGCACTTACCATATTATAAGTTCTGGGAGAAACTTTGTTATAATAATTTGTCATGCCCAATGTTATATGAAACTGGTTCGTTTCAGTTCATAGAACCGATATGGAAAAGTGGTACGCTAAAAAGGTTAAAATGCGGCAAGTTAGGATAGCTTTATACGAATGTTATTGTCAAGAATTCTCTTAGAATCTAAATGCAATAAAATAAATCTTATAGAAGGTTTTTATTTGGATCAGTAAGTTGATTCTTCTATAAATAATTTAGTACAAATGTGCTTACTGAGCATCTAATACTAAGTTAGAATATTGATATTTGTGCAATTATTGATTAAAAAACACTAAGAAATATTTCGGTATGCTAAAGTTAGAATATAGGTACGTAAGAGTACCAATATACGGTTCGCTATGTCAATACGAGTATCTGGTCCTGCGTACTGCATGCATTCTGCAACTAAGTTGTTGCTTAATTGTAAAGTGGAGAGTTTATTTCCTAAATAATATATCAAGTACAAATAAGAGCTATAAGGAAAGTAAATCAATGACTAGCACATATCACTCCACACATTACTCCTAAAATCATGCTCTTGGAATCCTTTAAAATCCCTAACATTCCCCCTCAAGTTGGAGCATGGATATCAATCATGCCCAGCTTGTTACAAATATAGGAGATTCAAACCGACCCTAAAGCTTTAGTAAACACGTCAGCAAGCTGATCGAATTAGTGGATAATCCCTTGTATCTTTTCACGAATAAAATGACGATCAACTTCTGTGTTTGGTTTTCTCATGAAATACTGGATTAAATGCAATGTAAAGAGCTGATTGATTATCACACGAAAGTTGCATAGGTACTAGCTTGTTAAACCCCAATTCGCTCAACAAGTGTTCAACCATATTAGTTCACATGTTACGTGAGTCATTGCTCTATACTCTAATTCAGCACCGGATTGGGACACAACAGTCTGTTTCTTACTCTTCCATGACACCAAGTTACCTCCAATGAACACACAATTCCCTGTAGTAGACCTCTTATATGTTGGAGATCCAGCCCAATCAGCATCAGAGAATCCTTCAACTCTCATATGACCATGATCATGAAAGACCAATCCACGCCCTGGTGCTCCCTTAAGATACTTCAATATCCTCACAACTGCATCCCAATGTGAAGACCTAGGACATGATAAGAACTGGCTAACAACATCAATGTTCTAAAAGGCGCTATGCGGGCGGCCGAGTGGGGCCTAGGCGGGATTTTTTTATTTTAAGCCAATTTTAATATTTTATCTTACATTTATCCAAACAAAACAATAATATAAAGAAAAACAATCTATAATAAAGATAATAAAGGTCTTTGAAAGTTCAAACACATCCATATTGCTATTGTTAAAGTTAAACACAAACATGCAATTGTTCAAAATATTAGTTTTATTCATAAACAAGATTGATATTAAATATTAAAATTTAAAATTTCAAGAATTTAATTCAATATTAAAACTTAAGAAACTAAACATAAATTTAAGAATTATATTGAATTAAACTAAATATTACAAATGTATCATTTATATAATTTGAAGTTGATACAAGTTCAAAAAATTACAACTATAATAAAATTATCCATTTTGACTTTGATATTGTTCTCTTCTTGTTGTGATTTGATATGCACTACTAACGATGAAACATAGAGTGATCACTGTCACATCGAAGCAATCCAAACTGAAGAATAACCTGTGTAAAATTTTCAAACCATGCCCGTGGTGATTGATTCAGCCCGTACAACCTGTGTAATTAATACCATGAACTTGAGTATATCATTTTGCAACTAATTGAGCCTTAAGACGAGCAAGAAAACCATCAGAATTTACCTTTTTGTGTAAAGCCACTTACAACCAACGATCGATGTATTTGGAGCAGGCATCACCAACTCCCAAGTACCATTTTTCTCTAAAGCCATCATTTTCTCTTCCATAGCTGTCCTCCAGCCAGAATTAGATAGTGCTTCCTTAACTGTTTTAGGAATTGGATGAGTAGAAATAGTAAATAGACAAGTATTATGAGCAGAAGAAATACCAGAATGGGAGAGAAGCAGAAAAAGGATGTTGGGTACAACTTCGTTTACCTTTTCGCAGGGCAATAGGTTTGTCTAAATTAGAAAGGTCAGGATCAAAAGGAAATTTACCAGGATCATCGGACGAAGATATTGACGAAGAAACCGAAACATCATTAGGCGTTATATTTATTCTGGGACGACGACTGTACACATAACGAATCTTGGGAACCGGTTAAGATGGAGGTATAGGAGTTGTGACCGAATGATGTAAGCAAGTATCTTTTCATCTAAATCAGAGACGGAATGAGGCTGTGAAGAAAAAGGGGTAGACTCAAAAAAGGTCACATCAGAATTAACACTTAATGGCTTTAGGATCAGGAGAATAACGGTAACCTTTCTGGGAGCAAGAATAGCCAACAAATAAACACTTAATGGCTTTAGGATCCAACTTTGTCATATTAGGACGATGATCACGAACAAAGCAAACACACCCAAACACTTTTGGGGGCAAAGAAAATAAAACCTGAGAAGGAAACAACAACGAAAAAGGTATAGTCCCATGTAACACAGATGAAGGCATGCAGTTAATAAGATGACACGCGGTTAAAACCGCATCTCCCCAAAATAGTTTAGGAACACGCATTTCAAACATTAAAGAATGTGTATCGTCCATAATATGTCGATTTTTGCGCTCCACAATACCACTTTGTGGTGTATCAGTACACGAGGACCAATGAATAATACTTCTTTGAGTCATAAGGGTAGAAAAGGGAGATGAAAAATACTCGAGCATTATCACTACGTAATACACAAATAGTATTGCCAAACTGAGTTTGTATTTCAGTCACAAAATTGGAGAAAATAGAAAACAATTCAGTGCGATTTTTCATTAAATAAAACCTAGTACACGTGAATAATCGTCCACAAAATAAAATAACAAAAACCAAGTTGCGACACTACTGGGCAAGGACCCCAAATATCAGAATGAACCAAATCAAATAGGTGTGCATACTTTTTAGTGACTCTAGGAGAATATGAGACACGATGGTGTTTCCCAAATTGACAAGATTCACAATCTAAACTAGACAAGGAACTGAAACAAGGCATTAATCTCTTCAAGTTGGCTAAGGAAGGATGTCCCAACCGACATTGAACTTGAAGTGGTGAAGCAACACTAGAACAAGTAATAGGTCGAGGGATATCTGCATATAATTTGAACTCGATTTAGTTAGTTCAATTTGTGAAAAAAAAGATATGATTCAAAGAAGAATCATTCAAAATCAGAAAAGAAACAAGAATCACATTCTATCCAATATTAATCCTTTAAGCAGAACTTTATTTACAAAAGTAACCTTTACATAGAATGGATATGTCTTGGGACGGAAGGATTCGAACCTCCAAATAGCAGGACCAAAACCCGTTGCCTTACCACTTGGCCTATGAGAGAGACAAAGCAGCCAATAAATATTTTGTTGGAGACCTGGTAATCTATATAAATTATCGAACAAATATAAACCTCCCGATATGTACTGACCATGTTTAGTTATTATTATTCTTTTCATATAGTAATGCACATTCTCTTTCTCTACAGTGCAGGTCAATTAGTCAAGAACAAATTTCTCTTTTGATCTTGTCAGGGAAATATATTGCAATTGTTTTAGTTGACCAGTACATATTAAGGTACTTTTTTATTTTTGGTTTACTCTTTTATTTGACATGGCTAAATTATTTTCTGGGATTGTATATTTAATATAGTAAATTAGTTTTATTAATTGGTTTACCATTGTTAATTTAAAATTCTTCCCTTTTCTTGTTTACTGCTTCATGTTTGATCCAGTCGGTCTTGGCTAGAGGATGTTTGTGTCTCAGGCTTGTACAATGACAGCTTTGGCTACACGGGTAAGGAGTGATATTTCTCCTAGTATGCCTTTTGTTCTTTAAATTGGCACAACTACTTGCCAGTGATCCAGAAGCTGAGAGTAATCGTTGTGCATTTCTTTTATATCTATTACTCTGAAAGAGATGGTGTTTAATTTTATACCTGTATCATCTTAAACCAATGACCCATCTGATGAATTTGCAACTCAAATAAATTAGCTGAAGACCTCTTAAATACTGCTGTAGTTAAGATACTTGTTTAATTTGTATTGATGCTTTGTTGAATCATGTGTACTTAAATACTCAAGTAGTTACGATACTTGTTTAATTTGTATTATTTTCTTTGTTGAATCCTGTTTGATATTTTCTTTCTTATAAATTATAATTATTATAGAGTAGAAATCATGATTGAGAATATATATCCCTCTGGAGATATCAGTGCATGGGCGGAACTAGTGGGGGGCTAGGGGGGTCATATGACCCCCAACTCTGGAATCTGAAGCATGTTAATATTAGTTGAACTTGATCTTTGTTATGAGATGATATTAATTTATTTGCTTTCTCATGTCCTTCCACCTATAATAAATTAATAATATTACTATAAGATAAAATAATGGTAAATAAGTTTGATGATTAATTACTTAATATTGCACTCATTTGTCGTACCTTAGTATCAATTTTTTGTAAATGAGAATAACTTAATTCATTTTCTTGCTTTGAGTGGCTCCTCTTAGTTGTCTCTAAGGAAGATGACCAAAACCACAATATAAGATTTTGAATTTATAATATTATAATTTGTAAGTTATCTATAAAAGTAGCTAATCAGTTGACTAAAAAATTGAAATCGATTAATAGTTCCATAGTTTAGGAAAATATATATATATATATATATATATATATATATATATATATATATATATGTATTTAAAGTTATTAGACTACATAACTTAAAGGTTGACAATGGTTAGAATAAATTGTTGTTAAATAATATAATTGGGCAAAATGAATTTGAAAGAAGCACTCCAAGCGTCAATAAATAATTCTTTTACTGATGTATTTTGACCCTCCTCTAAAAATGCTCTGGTTTCGCCACTGCATCAGCTGAATTTTGGTTACGTAGTAAAAATAACATGCAATGTTTTAAAGTTGTAGAACTAAAGTATTGTAAATTAGACCTCATTGACCTAACCTTTCCATTTATAGACCTGCCACTAAAATCTCAATTGAATAGTTGATATAACTTCTGAACAATATATATATATATATATATATATATATATATGGAGAGGCTCTAAAGCGAACCTTAAAAAGCGAACCAAAGACGAACCGTCGTCTTTGGTGTCTATGGCAATGGTTCGACCCGTCGCCAAAGACTACATGGCTATGGCGACGGTTGGATCGAATCGTCGTCATAGACACCAAAGACGACGGTTCGTCTTTGGTTCGCTCTTTAAAGTTCGCTTTAGAGACGGACCGTATATATATATATATATATAGGGTAATGATCCATAGCATCTATTTGCTATGGATCAAATATTGGCATATAGGATCTTAACCTTCCATTAAAATTATGAAGGACTGAGATTAAAAAAGGCTTCTCGTCGTCTGTTAGAATTTCTAGCGGGCAGGTTTAATTTTTTTTGTCAATTATTTCCTCACAACACTGATTCAAGCCTAGGGAATTAATAAATCCGCTAGAAATTCTAGCGAATGGAAGGAATTGTTAGTTGTGACCACATACGAAATCCAAATACATGATTCAGTGGCCACATCAAACATTCCAAATCCAATTCCAAATCTTACATAATTATCGACAGTGGCAACAATGTTCTCATATCAATTCATAAAAATCAAACACAAAATTCAGAAATTACGAAATGGGTACTCATTTTATGGAAAAATACTTTCAATAAACCCGGAAAACTGAGTCAAAAAGGCATTGATCTGGTCCCTATAGATGTACCCAATAATGCCAAATCCACCTACAACACCCACAAGCAAAAGCCCAGCTAAAATAGTCCCTTTAACAGCATTCCCCTCCTCCAACCCTCCATCATCACCACCGCTACTTTCGCCGCAATCTTCATCGCCTTTCGAGTCCAAATTCAGGAGCCTGTGGAGGCTCTGTGGGGCATTATTCGGACTCTTTTGAGTGGTCTGTTACTGTTTTTTGGTTTCTTTAAGAGATGAACATGGTTTGAGGAAGTGGAAGCGCTTGGGTCTGAAACTGAAGACGAAGGAAGAACAGGAAAATGAAGAAGGAATTGAAGTGGAGAGAGAGAACTCTTTAATCGACTAATTGGGGGCATAATTGTCGGAGATTTAACTATATGTTTTTTAAAAGCCTATATTCAACACTTGTGATCATATATTTGATGTATTGAATAAATTGAAGTATGTGTTCTACAGAGTGTGAACTGAGTAAGGAAAGCGATTAATATTTAAAAAGAGAATGACCACCATTCCACCAATCTATTATTTGATTAAGAGAGACAAAAGTGAAAATTCGTGTATGCATGCTGGCCTGTCTATTTGATTGGACGTGTACTCATGGAAGATCCAGAGCGAGACAGTATTCATAGTTTAGTGGCTTTGGATGTTTGAAGTTGCTGCTAAAATTGGACCTTAGAGCTTCTTCCTTGTTGAGCAGGTGTCCAAGGAAAAAAATAAAATCAGATATACTGCATCATGTTGACGTTGGTGACAATCATTTAGCATCAGGATAATCTAAATTATGGTATAAAATAAATGTTGATATAACCAACAATCATATGGTTTTATTATTTCTATTGTTTTACTAGGTCATTCTTCCAAAATATACACGTCTTCTTTTATAGATTACTTTGAGGCTTATGTGTTGGTAGAAATATCTCCAGTAAGTGGATTTCCATAAAAAAAAATATAAAAAGTTAGTTTGAAATGATGATATGTACAAAGAAAAGAAAGGAACTATACTCCAAACTGTTAATAATAATGTAGTTTAAATTTCTTTTCCTGTGAACTTATTTTCGTAAATAAATAGATATGAAACTTCAGAATGAGTGAAATTAATGCTTCAATCCTAACTCGGTGCTTTGAGTAGGATTTTGTTTGGGCATTTCTAAGTATTGATAATTATACTGTATATACCCTTTGATCATCTATCAGCAATTACCTATCTAAGTTCATGAAAGAACTATTTGTAGCATATAGCTTGTCAAATTTGGTTATGGCCGTGACAGCATTTTAAAGACTATTTAAGGCATCTTTTTCAAATTGTACGGTTTCTTTATATGTTTTAGTAGCTACTTAGGAAGCCGCAAACAAACTTTGATTGATGTGCATTGCTTCACATAAATTTTGTTCATGATTGATGACAACTGATTTGTGCTGTATTCAAAGTATTTTCTTCTTAATTTTCCATTTGTTTGTCCAAGTTATTTATTTTATTATTTATGATCCTCACAGTTTTCGAGTGAATGTGTTTGATCTTGTCCTCATCCATTCTGCAAATTTATCACTATAAATTGGACTGATGTATCCACAGGTCACTATGTCGTAATATGTGGGTATGATTCTGCTAAAGATGAGTTTGAGATTCGAGATCCGGCCAGCTCTAGGTATTATATCCTTACTTTCCGTCCTTCACAAATGAATCCCCTAGCCATCAATGTGGCATTCATGTGTTTTTTTTTAATTTGTTTGTGTGTGTGTACTCACACGGATGTGCATGTGTGAGGAATGCAATGAGCTTCTAATCCCAAGAGAAAGTAGCCCTTCCAGTGTATAAACTTACCAAAGAAAGAAAGCCAAACAAAGCATCCTAATTGTTTCCTATCTGGCTGCTTGTAGCATTATTGGGCAGTTAAGATATGATTTGGTAACTATTCATAGTGTATTGGATATGTCACATATGTGACTTTTCTAGACACCATATATTCTTCTTTTTCTTCTAATGACAAACAATGTGTGTTTTTATGCCTATATTTTTTCCTCTTGATTGGCTCCACTCCAGAACTATCCTTGCCTTGTATATTATTTGCATCATTATCATGTAATTAATCTAGTTGCAATTAGAAGAGCCTTTTTTAGGGAATTGTGGTTTAGTGACTTATGAAACAAGCTACTTACTAGGGTAAATGGTTGTGCTGGGTGTATTTAGTTATGAAATGAGGTTAGAATTAGTGGTTGAAGTGAGACGAGCTACATAGTTACTAGTTTGTATGAAGTAACTTCACAGATCTTGGATGAAGATCAATTATACTCGTGCAAATTAATAAGCTCCATATGCATACTCACCGCAAAACATCAACATGATAAACAAAAAGATTGTACTCAAGGATCAAGTGGTACCATAAAATCTTGTATACCTGCATGGTTACAAACTTACAATCAATTTAACTATGCAGGCATATACACTTTTGGTACTTTGCCTCGATGAACTCTCAACAAAGCTAATGCAGGACGAGTACGCGAGACTTGGTTGAACCAATATAAGAGGCTTTGGAACATGGAAAAAAAAGAAAATTCTCGAAGTTGTATTTAATAACTTTATTTATAGTTTTTGTACTTATCTTAGTAGAGTTCAATTTAGGTTAAGAAAGTTGTTTAGGAGTATTATACCCAATGAATTATATAATTGATTGAGATTTTGTGTGAGAGTTGTTTGTGGTAGAATTACCTTTGTCCTAAAATCGCCTCCCCACCAAATGCACTTTCTCGGGTGTTTTCTGTTTTTTCCAGTTATAGGTTGGGTGGTGTCCTTGTTCCCCTATGCTTGTATTCTCTCTTCTATTAACGACATTATTTTTTTACATTAAAAAATTATATATATATAGTGTGTATAAAGTATAAAGTCTAGCGTAGCTCTCTTAAATTAGATGATACTACATCTCACTCCTAAAAAGTGTTCACAGGTTATCTTACAAAAATGTTATTTGGATCATCAGTTAGCTTATCACAGTTGCATTAACTCTTTAAGTTTGTGCAGGAAACATGAGAGGATCACATCAAGATGCCTAGAAGAGGCCCGCAAATCATTTGGTACTGATGAGGATCTGCTCTTGGTAATTTAATCAATCTTTTCACAATTAATCACCGAGTAAGGTACCATCAGAAAATAAAAGACTCGTAGTGACCTTTAGATAAAAAAAATTCCTGATTTATCTTTTGTTAATCCTTGGCCATGCAAACTTGAAGGTAGAACAGTTGTCCATGTGATTTTATTGTTAGGATAATGTTCTTGTTACTCTGAGCAGCAGGGATAGTGGCCCCATCGCCTGGAGCCACTCCCAGTCCTAGAAGCAGCCTTTTTTCCATATTCTACATTATGGATGGGTATAAAATCAAGAAATTACGTGAAAGATCCCGTTTTCTTTGATGAGTGATAGGCCCTCATCCCGGGGCCCTCATCCTGGTTTCCTAGGTTGTGCACCGTATGACTCCTTTTTTGTCCAAACTCTAGGAGTTCATCCATTTGATCAACTACTGCCACATCCATATGGTTCTCCCCTTCCAGATTCTGCAAGTAATAATATTTATTTCTATTTTGAGGAGAAATTGTTGTGTTTGTGTCATTCTTCAGTAGTACAAAAATATAAACATTCCTACTAGGCAACAGTACATGACCCACACTTTACGGGTTTTAGGTTGATAAATTGAATACTTTGTGTGGCATTACTTCTCTGTTGATTAAAATCTGCACTTGCAACTGAATTGCTAACTTTGCAAAGGTTGCTCTCCATAATCGACTGTTGCTATTGTATGGAGGACAATAAGAAGTCAGTACTCTTTACTCTTTTTTTGGTCACGGCCATTTAATCCGCTGGATAATCCATCACCAGCCCCACCTCTTACGCGTTCTAATCCGCGTACCTTGAAGTTTATCATCAATTATTTCTTTAATAAATTAAGATGCAATAATGCATTAGTAGTCATGTTCTCCTTTTCTGTGCCCCAAAAAAAAAAAAAAAAAAAAAAAAAAAAAAAAACCCTATTTCATTAAAAGCTGAAAACGAAATCTTTATGCAGTCTCTCTAATTGTTACTTTGTTGATTTGAATTGTCCATGCAGATATCATTAGCAAAGCGAAAGAATTAGAAACAGCCCATCAGTATAGCCTCTCCACGGTTATTGATATTTCCCATTCTGGTGCGTAAGCCAGTTGCATAAATATAGTTTTGCATGGAAATTGTTAGAGAAAGTTACAGCACTTGTATTCCACCTATATTTGTGTACTTGTAATTTAAGAGTGTTAGCCAACAGTTTGGTCAAATTGACTAGTAGGTGTTGTCCATGGGAGACTCAAATCTAGTATAGATATCATTGGAAGTGTATCATGTATCCTATTTATGGATAGATGCATTGTAGTACAAACAAATAATGAAGCAAATTATATTGGGAAGATTGAATAAAATAACATTGCTGGGTTGCTTCTTGGGTTCATTCTGTGCAATTTTTCAAATAAATCGGTTGTAGTGGAGTGGTGTTATGGGCAGATGTTCAAGAATTAATTAATTTCCGGTATGCGGAGTGCATTTCCGAGGACATTATGCCCTTAATTTCTTCCCAGATTAATGCGACATGTTGGTCTGCAGATTAATGTGCCATTTCTTCTCATAATATGTTGGGTTTTTATATTTTATAATTTTAATGATGACAATATGCATAAGTATACGAGTTATTAAACGGGTTGAAATTGACTTTGTGATGGTGTGTTGAAAATAATTAAATAACCAGTTTAAAATAAGATGGATTAATTTATGGGTTCTTTACACTACTATATAATAATTATAAAGTAATTACAAGATTAGTGCATCTACAAAATAATTACAAAAAAAATACAATACAATAATCAAAAATATTAAATCTTATACCTCTCATCTGCCTATTCTCTCACCGCCTCCTCTCTCCTCCCCTTCATCCTTCTCCTTTGACGCCAATGAGAACTCGAAACCGTTGTTCAAAACGTCAATGAGAAGGGAAGATTAAATCCTAAGCAAATAGAGTCTCCGTGAGAGCAAAGAGAGCTCCGTCGAGGAGGAAAAGCGAATGCAAACCATCAATTGTTTGTGCAGGAAGACGAGATGACCTTCTAGCTTCAGTATCCTCTCGACGACTCTTCGTTCGATCGAGACTAAATTTTTTTTATGACTATTTGGTTACCCACAAAAATTTAAATGGTTACCTATATATGAAGGTTTGGCTACCAACTGCACTTTTTTATTGATGTAAGGTAACCGAGATTGTTTTACACAATATTGAATAATATTTTGCATTTTTTTCTTTTTACATTAAGTAAGAGGAAAACCACACAACTACTCTCTGATTCCATCATGGTTTAACAAGATAAAGAAAACAAATACATGTAACACTTAGTAACTGTTTTAAATTTTTTTTATAACTATTTGGTAACTGTTTTGAATTTTTTTTATGACTATTTGGTTATCCATAAAAACTAAAATGGTTACCTTTGTAATTTGTATGAAGGTTTGACTATCAACTGCACCTTTTTGTTGATGTAAGCTAACCGAGATTGTGTTACACAATATTGAATAATACTTTGTATTTTTTTCTTCTTACATTAAGTAAGAGGAAAACCACGCGACAACTCTTTGATTTCATCATGATTTAACAAGATAAAGAAAATAAATACATGCAATACTTGGTAACTGTTCTGAAATTTTTTTATGACTATTTGGTTATCCACATAAACTAAAATTGTTACCTTTGTATGAAGGTTTGGTTACCAACTGCACTATATACATAATGCATGACTACTCGGGTTTTGCATGCAATTCAAATTGTCACAGCGAAGAGAAACAACTGGGATCAGATACATAATTACAAAATTGATTTGTCAAATCAGCAACTCATTAAAACACCCAACTAAATTAAAGGGATACCAAATGCACTTATTTTGTAAATAAAATATTGAAAATGTATTAATTCTGTAAATATTTTTTAAATGAACTTTTGTTGTAATTTTTTCTAAAAATGTACTAGAAAGTGTAAATAACCCTTTTATATATTGTTTGGTTAACTCATGATGGTCCAATGTGGATATTAGCCCAGTTGATATATTCTATATAGTACATAAAATATTTCTTGTTGCTGGGTTATATCTCTTCAATATATTTTGGAAAGGAATATGTTTTAGCTGAGAGATTTATTCCAATTTGAATTGGAGTATTTTAAGGTAACTGGAATGTGTTTAGACTTTAGAGTATGGACTCTAACTATCCTATCTTATAATATCTTTTGTTTCCTTAAATTTAGCTCATCTTATAATGATATCCTTGACTTGCTCATTTAGAAATATTTTATAGCTATTAGCTATAATATAGTGCTGATTTTGCTATCCTTTATTGAGTCTTTTATGCTAACAATTTTTATAGTCGTTGGTAGACATGCACAAACAGTACTTTGGCTTTGGCCGATCTAAGTCTGCGAGGCTTTGACCAGATTGACCAGGTAGGACCGGGCCGAGCCCAAGAATATAAAGGCCGAGGCCGAGCAGATTATTAACTTAAAACCTTGAGTCGCTTGAGCACTGCTTTGGCGAGCAGGTAGAACAAAGGCATTAATGGTTTAATTGCTTGGTTTAATGATTTTGCCTTGAACTCAACTCTCTATTTATAAAATAAAGGTTGGACAAATTAACATTGGTAGACAATATGGGACTTTCGATGGTTGTGATAACATGGATAGTGGTAATTTTGATGATAATAAGCAACTACAAAGGCATATCAAATTCTCAATTTTCTTGGCTTGCACTTGCAACCTCTTCTCCCTTTCATCTTGTGCTTTCTTTTCCTCCTCCGGCTCCAAAGCTATTCGCTCCTCTCCGATTCAAATCTAAATTGTAACATGTATAATTAATTTGCACATATTGATCTTTATATGAAAAAATAGAAAATGAAGATTAAGTAAACACTGTAATAATGTGTTCATGATTAAGAATCTCCTCTTCAAAGTGTTACGAGTGAGATCCCTTAACCACAAAGAAGATCATTTTAAAAGCTACTCCACAACAAAAGTCACAAACTTGATTAAATCATGATAACATATGCTCGACACTGCAATTTAGCCCAAAGCTCCTCAATCTCTCTTTTTACGCTTTAACAAAAGTTGCATCTGTCAAAATCGGACATGAAAGTACAAACTAAGTTACTACATTACCGGTTTACCACCATTCATTTTGATAACATCTAAGTTCCATATTGTTTCTTGAGAAAAGTGGTAAAGAAATCTTTCCATATAAAATGGACTTTCCTCCACTTATGCGAGATGTGGGCTTGTCTAACTCGATTATTTTTCAACAATTTGACATATTGGGCTAGGCCATGAGGATATTAAACAAAAAAAGCTAAATGCAAAATTTTGGATCCTTAGGCTTTAGCCTGGGGCAGGACAAAGGCCGAGCTAATCGGTAGGGCTTATATTAAACCCGATCTAAGCGGGTTTTGGCATTTAAGCAATGACCTTTTGAAGCCTTTAAGTAGGGCTTTTATCGGTCGAGCCTTGACGGACAGAGACTTTGACCGAGGTCGGGCTCGGTAGTTGTCTGACCCTAATAGTTGGTATTCTCATTATATAAGATCGTTCCTTCACGGCAAACAGCAGGACACAGAACTTGAAGGCAACATCAGCCTTGATATAACTGTGATAATAGAGTGATATCAAAAGAAAAAATTACCAGCCAGCTACCAATTGTATTGCTTTTAATCCTTTTTGGCTGGAAATTAAAGAGCCTATTGTAATACCTTCTACTTTATTCTAAGTGTAAGCCTGGTTTGGCTTAGTCTATCTAGCAGTAGATAGGGTCTGTTCATAAAGA
Organism: Panax ginseng; assembly: GCA_020205605.1. Lineage (NCBI taxonomy): Eukaryota > Viridiplantae > Streptophyta > Magnoliopsida > Apiales > Araliaceae > Panax > Panax ginseng. The sequence goes on along the minus strand of CM035136.1, from coordinate 18,780,328 downwards.
GCTTTCAAGGTTGCAGAGGTGCAAAAGTCTCAGTGGTGAGAAAGGTTGCAAAGGGGTAGTGGTGTCCATCAGTGAAAAGCTTACTTTGAACAGGGAAGTTTTTGTATTGTGTATTGAAAAGTTTATTTAATAAAAAGAGTCTCCAATACCGGTTGGCATTTGACGTGGATTAGGCTACTAGACTAGAGAATAGGGGTTGAACCACGTAAAAATCTTGGTGTCATTTACTTCTGCACTTCTCTTTTCTGTTTGGTTAATTTTTGGATATTCTGTTTTACTCACGCTTGAAGATATACTAATCCAGACACTAAAGCAGACATGCATAGCTGTTTGATAGTAATTGACAAAGAACATAGGCTAAAGCAGACAGTCATAGCTGTCTGATTTAAACCTGTTGCAAAAAAAATTAAAAGATTTAATTGTTTATCACTTTTAGCTTAAACACTTATTCACCCTCCCTCAAAGTGTGTTTATTTATAGAATTACATAATGCACTGAATGTTGGGGAAATAAAAGAGTAAAATACGATGCATAAAATATTTTATGGAAAATACACGAGTGTTTTATTATAGTGGCAAATATATGGGCTCATCTTGCCTATTGCGACATTGTTTGATCTCTACCGAACTGAGTCGAGACTTAAATTTGGTTTATAAAATTTATCAAGCCATAAATAAAGTTTGATTGAGACTCGTTTAGGTATCAAGTAGAGCATGATCTCGAATCGAGTCCGAGCAATTTGAACTTTTTGAGACGAGCATTAATAGAAAATTACAATTTGAAAATGTTCGAGTAATTTATCGAACTTTAAAATTTGTTCATATTTGAATCGTTTATATTTTGAGTCGAGCTCGAATCGAATTTTTAGTCAAACGAATATAAATCAAAATCTGTTTTGTTCATTTTATAGTCTTACCTATTTGCATTTAGGTGCTTACTGAATTATTTGTTGCTATATTGTTTGATGGCCATGAGTGGTTAGATGGCTAATTTACAAGGAGTGAGTGTAACTGTTATGGTTTAGTATCAATAGTTTTTGATTAACCTTTTTTTTATTATGTCTTTCTTCATGAAGGGATACCAAATGCACTTATTTTGTAAATAAAAATTGAAAATGTATTAATTACGTAAATATTTTTGAATGAACTTTTTTGTTGTAATTTTTCTAAAATGTACTAGAAAGTATAAATAACCCTTTTATATATTGTTTGGTTAACTCATGATGGTCCAACGTGGATATTAGCCAGTTGATATATTACATATAGTACATAAAATATTTCTTGTTCTTTGGTTTATATCTCTTGATATATTTTGGAAAATCAGATTATATTTTGGAAAGGAATATGTTTTAGCTGAGAGATTTATTCCAATTTGAATTGGAGTATTTTAAGGTAACTGGAATGTGTTTAGACTTTAGAGTATGGACTCTAACTATCCTATCTTATAATATCTTTTGTTTCCTTAAATTTAGCTCATCTTATAATGATATCCTTGACTTGCTCATTTAGAAATATTTTATAGCTGTTAGCTATAATATAGTGCTGATTTTGCTATCCTTTATTGAGTCTTTTATGCTTAACAATTTTTATAGCCGTTGGTAGACATGCACAAACAGTGCTTTGGCTTTGGCCCGATCTAAAATACGCAGGGCTTTGGATAGATTGACCAGTAGGACCGGGCCGAGCCCGAAGAGAATATAAAGGCGAGCCAAGCAGATTATTAACTTAAAACCTTGAGTACTGCTAAGGCTGCTTTGGCGAGCAGTAAGACCAAAAGGCATTAATGGTTTAATTGCTTGGTTTAATGATTTTGCCTTGAACTCAACTCTCTATTTATAAAATAAAGGTTGGACAAATTAACATTGGTAGACAATATGGGACTTTCGATAAATTTGTGATAACATGGATAGTGGTAATTTTGATGATAATAAGCAACTACAAAGGCATATCAAGTTCTCAATTTTCTTGGCTTGCACTTACAACCTCTTCTCCCTTTCATCTTGTGCTTTCTTTTCCTCCTCCGGCTCCAAAGCTATTCGCTCCCTCTCCGATTCGATCTAAATTGTAACATGTATAATTAATTTGCACATATTGATCTTTATATGAAAAATAGAAAATGAAGATTAAGTAAACACTGTAATAATGTGTTCATGATTAAGAATCTCCTCTTCAAAGTGTTACAGGTGAGATCCCTTAACCACAAAGAAGATCATTTTAAAAGCTACTCCACAACAAAAGTCACAAACTTGATTAAATCATGATAACATATGCTCGACTGCTTTGATTTAGCTTGAAGCTCCTCAATCTCTCTTTTTTTACGCTTTAACAAAGCTGCATCTATCAAAATCTGGACATGAAAGTACAAACTAAGTTACTACATTACCAGTTTACCACCATTCATTTTGATAACATCTAAGTTCCATATTGTTTACTGAGAAAAGTGGTAAAGAAATCTTTCCATATAAAATGGACTTTCCTCCACTTGCGGCAAGATGTGGGCTTGTCTAATCGATTATTTTTCAACAATTTGACATATTGGGCTAGCATGAGGATATTAAACAAAAAAAGCTAAATGCAAAAATTTTGGATCCTTAGGCTTTAGCCCGGGCAGGACAAAAGCCACGAGCTAATCGGTAGGGCTTATATTTAGGCGATCTAAAATAGGGTTTTGGCATTTAAGCAATGACCTTTTTGAAGCCTTTAGTAGGACTTTATCGGTCAGGGCCTTGACGGACCAGACTTTGACAGGTCGGTCGGGCTCGGTAGTTTGTCATGCAACCCCTAGCCGTTGGTATTCTCATTATATAAGATCGTTCCTTCACGGCAAGCAATGAGGACCACGAACTTGAAGGCAACATCGACCTTGATATAAGCTGTGATAATAGAGTGATATCAAAAGAAAAATTACCGACCATTACCAATTGTATTGCTTTTAATCCTTTTGGTATTTGGAAATTAAAGAGCCTATTGTAATACCTTCTACTTTATTCTAAGTGTAAGCCTGGTTTGGCTTAGTCTATCTAGCAGTAGATAGGGTCTGTTCATAAAGAGCTTTCAAGGTTGCAGAGGTGCAAAAGTCTCAGTGGTGAGAAAGGTTGCAAAGGGGTAGTGGTGTCCATCAGTGAAAAGCTTACTTTGAACAGGGAAGTTTTTGTATTGTGTATTGAAAAGTTTATTTAATAAAAAGAGTCTCCAATACCGGTTGGCATTTGACGTGGATTAGGCTACTAGACTAGAGAATAGGGGTTGAACCACGTAAAAATCTTGGTGTCATTTACTTCTGCACTTCTCTTTTCTGTTTGGTTAATTTTTGGATATTCTGTTTTACTCACGCTTGAAGATATACTAATCCAGACACTAAAGCAGACATGCATAGCTGTTTGATAGTAATTGACAAAGAACATAGGCTAAAAAGCAGACGATAGTGGTATCGATTTAAACTATTTAAAAAAAATTAAAAGATTTAATTGTTTATCACTTTTAGCTTAAACACTTATTCACCCTCCCTCAAAGTGTGTTTATTTATAGAATTACATAATGCACTGAATGTTGGGGAAAAAAAAGAGTAAAAATCGATGCATAAAATATTTTATGGAAAATACACACAGTGTTTTATTATAGTGGCAAATATATGGGCTCATCTTTTTATTGCGACATTGTTTGATCTCACCGAGCTGAGTCGAGACTTAAATTTGGTTTATAAAATTTATCAAGCCATAAATAAAGTTTGATTGAGACTCGTTTAGGTATCAAGTAGAGCATGATCTCGAATCGAGTCCGAGCAATTTGAACTTTTTGAGACGAGCATTAATAGAAAATTACAATTTGAAAATGTTCGAGTAATTTATCGAACTTTAAAATTTGTTCATATTTGAATCGTTTATATTTTGAGTCGAGCTCGAATCGAATTTTTAGTCAAACGAATATAAATCAAAATCTGTTTTGTTCATTTTATAGTCTTACCTATTTGCATTTAGGTGCTTACTGAATTATTTGTTGCTATATTGTTTGATGGCCATGAGTGGTTAGATGGCTAATTTACAAGGAGTGAGTGTAACTGTTATGGTTTAGTATCAATAGTTTTTGATTAACCTTTTTTTTATTATGTCTTTCTTCATGAAGGGATACCAAATGCACTTATTTTGTAAATAAAAAATTGAAAATGTATTAATTCTGTAAATATTTTTTGAATGAACTTTTGTTGTAATTTTTCTAAAATGTACTAGAAAGTATAAATAACCCTTTTATATATTGTTTGGTTAACTCATGATGGTCCAGCGTGGATATTAGCCCGAGTTGATATATTCTATATAGTACATAAAATATTTCTTGTTCTTTGGTTTATATCTCTTCAATATATTTTGGAAAATCAGATTATATTTTGGAAAGGAATATGTTTTAGCTGAGAGATTTATTCCAATTTGAATTGGAGTATTTTAAGGTAACTGGAATGTGTTTAGACTTTAGAGTATGGACTCTAACTATCCTATCTTATAATATCTTTTGTTTCCTTAAATTTAGCTCATCTTATAATGATATCCTTGACTTTGCTCATTTAGAAATATTTTATAGTTGATTAGCTATAATATAGTCTTGATTTTCTTTATCCTTTATTGAGTCTTTTATGCTTAACAATTTTTATAGCCGTTGGTAGACATGCATGAAGCAGTACTTTGGCTTTGGCCGATCTAAACTTTGCAGAACTTTGTGAATTGACAGTAGGACCGAGGCCCAGGCCCAAGAATATAAAGGCCAGGCCAAGCCAGATTATTAACTTAAAACCTTGGTCTGCTAAGGCCTGCTGGCCAGGCCAGGCCGGGCCAAAGGCATTAATGGTTTAATTGCTTGGTTTAATGATTTTGCCTTGAACTCAACTCTCTATTTATAAAATAAAGGTTGGACAAATTAACATTGGTAGACAATATGGGACTTTCGATAAGCTGTGATAACATGGATAGTGGTAATTTTGATGATAATAGCAACTACAAAGGCATATCAAGTTCTCAATTTTCTTGGCTTGCACTTGCAACCTCTTCTCCCTTTCATCTTGTGCTTTCTTTTCCTCCTCCAGCTCCAAAGCTATTCGCTCCCTCTCCAGTTCAGTCTAAATTGTAACATGTATAATTAATTTGCACATATTGATCTTTATATGAAAAAATAGAAAATGAAGATTAAGTAAACCTGTAATAATGTGTTCATGATTAAGAATCTCCTCTTCAAAGTGTTACGGTGAGATCCCTTAACCACAAAGAAGATCATTTTAAAAGCTACTCCACAACAAAAGTCACAAACTTGATTAAATCATGATAACATATGCTCAACTCCGCAATTTAGCGAAGCTCCTCGATCTCTCTTTTTACGCTTTTTAACAAAGTTGATCTCATCAAAAACGGACATGAAAGTACAAACTAAGTTACTACATTACCAGTTTACCACCATTCATTTTGATAACATCTAAGTTCCATATTGTTTACTGAGAAAAGTGGTAAAGAAATCTTTCCATATAAAATGGACTTTCCTCCACTTGCGGCAAGATGTGGGCTTGTCTAATCTGATTATTTTTTCAACAATTTGACATATTGGGCTAGCCCGCAAGGATATTAAACAAAAAAAGCTAAATGCAAAAATTTTGGATCCTTAGGCTTTAGCCGAGGCAGGACAAAAGCCCTGCAAGCTAATCCAGTAGGGCTTTTATTTAAAGCCGATCAAGCCGGGTTTTGGCATTTAAGCAATGACCTTTTGAAGCCTTTAAGTAGAACTTTATCGGTCGAGCCTTGACGAGACTGGACTTTGACGAGGTCGGGCTCGGTAGTTTGTCTTGACCCTAGCCGTTGGTATTCTCATTATATAAGATCGTTCCTTCACGGCAAACAGCAGGACACAGAACTTGAAGGCAACATCAGCCTTGATATAACTGTGATAATAGAGTGATATCAAAAGAAAAAAAAATTACCGACCAATTTACCAATTGTATTGCTTTTAATCCTTTTTGGCTGGAAATTAAAGAGCCTATTGTAATACCTTCTACTTTATTCTAAGTGTAAGCCTGGTTTGGCTTAGTCTATCTAGCAGTAGATAGGGTCTGTTCATAAAGAGCTTTCAAGGTTCAGAGAGGTGCAAAAGTCTCGGTGGTGAGAAAGGTTGCAAAAAAGGCGTTGGTGTCCATCAGTGAAAAGCTTACTTTGAACAGGGAAGTTTTTGTATTGTGTATTGAAAAGTTTATTTAATAAAAAGAGTCTCCAATACCGGTTGGCATTTGACGTGGATTAGGCTACTAGACTAGAGAATAGGGGTTGAACCACGTAAAAATCTTGGTGTCATTTACTTCTGCACTTCTCTTTTCTGTTTGGTTAATTTTTGGATATTCTGTTTTACTCACGCTTGAAGATATACTAATCCAGACACTAAAGCGGGACATGCATCATTTTGTTTGATAGTAATTGACAAAGAACATAGGCTAAAGAAGACAGTCATAGCTGTCTGATTTAAACCTGTTGCAAAAAAAATTAAAAGATTTAATTGTTTATCACTTTTAGCTTAAACACTTATTCACCCTCCCTCAAAGTGTGTTTATTTATAGAATTACATAATGCACTGAATGTTGGGGAAATAAAAGAGTAAAATACGATGCATAAAATATTTTATGGAAAATACACGAGTGTTTTATTATAGTGGCAAATATATGGGCTCATCTTGCCTATTGCGACATTGTTTGATCTCTACCGAACTGAGTCGAGACTTAAATTTGGTTTATAAAATTTATCAAGCCATAAATAAAGTTTGATTGAGACTCGTTTAGGTATCAAGTAGAGCATGATCTCGAATCGAGTCCGAGCAATTTGAACTTTTTGAGACGAGCATTAATAGAAAATTACAATTTGAAAATGTTCGAGTAATTTATCGAACTTTAAAATTTGTTCATATTTGAATCGTTTATATTTTGAGTCGAGCTCGAATCGAATTTTTAGTCAAACGAATATAAATCAAAATCTGTTTTGTTCATTTTATAGTCTTACCTATTTGCATTTAGGTGCTTACTGAATTATTTGTTGCTATATTGTTTGATGGCCATGAGTGGTTAGATGGCTAATTTACAAGGAGTGAGTGTAACTGTTATGGTTTAGTATCAATAGTTTTTGATTAACCTTTTTTTTATTATGTCTTTCTTCATGAAGGGATACCAAATGCACTTATTTTGTAAATAAAAAATTGAAAATGTATTAATTCTGTAAATATTTTTTGAATGAACTTTTGTTGTAATTTTTTCTAAAAATGTACTAGAAAGTATAAATAACCCTTTTATATATTGTTTGGTTAACTCATGATGGTCCAACGTGGATATTAGCCCAGTTGATATATTCTATATAGTACATAAAATATTTCTTGTTGCTGGTTTATATCTCTTCAATATATTTTGGAAAATCAGATTATATTTTGGAAAGGAATATGTTTTAGCTGAGAGATTTATTCCAATTTGAATTGGAGTATTTTAAGGTAACTGAAATGTGTTTAGACTTTAGAGTATGGACTCTAACTATCCTATCTTATAATATCTTTTGTTTCCTTAAATTTAGCTCATCTTATAATGATATCCTTGACTTGCTCATTTAGAAATATTTTATAGTTTATTAGGCTATAATATAGTCTTGATTTTCTTTATCCTTTATTGAGTCTTTTATGCTTAACAATTTTTATAGTAGTTGGTAGACATGCACACAAACAGTACTCCGGCTGGCCGATCTAGGCTGCTTGAACTTTGCCAGATTGACTTCAGTAGGACCGGGCCCGGGCCCAAGAATATAAAGGCCGAGCCAAGCAGTTATTAACTTAAAACCTTGAGTGCTGCTGAGGCTGCTTTGGCCGAGCAGTAGAACAAAGGCATTAATGGTTTAATTGCTTGGTTTAATGATTTTGCCTTGAACTCAACTCTCTATTTATAAAATAAAGGTTGGACAAATTAACATTGGTAGACAATATGGGACTTCGATGGTGTGATAACATGGATAGTGGTAATTTTGATGATAATAAGAATTCTACAAAGGCATATCAAGTTCTCAATTTTCTTGGCTTGCACTTGCAACCTCTTCTCCCTTTCATCTTGTGCTTTCTTTTCCTCCTCCAGCTCCAAAGCTATTCGCTCCCTCTCCAGTTCAGTCTAAATTGTAACATGTATAATTAATTTGCACATATTGATCTTTATATGAAAAAATAGAAAATGAAGATTAAAAGTAAACACAGTAATAATGTGTTCATGATTAAGAATCTCCTCTTCAAAGTGTTCTGAGTGAGATCCCTTAACCACAAAGAAGATCATTTTAAAAGCTACTCCACAACAAAAGTCACAAACTTGATTAAATCATGATAACATATGCTCAACCTGCAATTTAGCCCGAAGCTCCTCAATCTCTCTTTTTTTACGCTTTAACAAAGCTGCATCTGTCAAAATCTGGACATGAAAGTACAAACTAAGTTACTACATTACCAGTTTACCACCATTCATTTTGATAACATCTAAGTTCCATATTGTTTACTGAGAAAAGTGGTAAAGGAATCTTTCCATATAAAATGGACTTTCCTCCACTTGCGGCAAGATGTGGGCTTGTCTAATCTGATTATTTTTTCAACAATTTGACATATTGGGCTAGCCCGCAAGGATATTAAACAAAAAAAGCTAAATGCAAAAATTTTGGATCCTTAGGCTTTAGCCCAGGCCCGGACAAAGGCCACAAGCTAATCCAGGCCGGGCTTTTATTTAGGCCAGTCCAAGCCGGGTTTTGGCATTTAAACAGCGGCCTTTTTGAAGCCTTTAGGCCGGGCTTTATCGGTCCAGGCCTTGACCAGACCAGACTTTGACCAGGTCGGGCTCAGGCCGTTTGTGCAACCCTAGCCGTTGGTATTCTCATTATATAAGATCGTTCCTTCACGGCAAACAGCAGGACACAGAACTTGAAGGCAACATCAGCCTTGATATAACTGTGATAATAGAGTGATATCAAAAGAAAAAATTACCAGCCAGCTACCAATTGTATTGCTTTTAATCCTTTTTGGCTGGAAATTAAAGAGCCTATTGTAATACCTTCTACTTTATTCTAAGTGTAAGCCTGGTTTGGCTTAGTCTATCTAGCAGTAGATAGGGTCTGTTCATAAAGAGCTTTCAAGGTTGCAGAGGTGCAAAAGTCTCAGTGGTGAGAAAGGTTGCAAAGGGGCAGTGGTGTCCATCAGTGAAAAGCTTACTTTGAACAGGGAAGTTTTTGTATTGTGTATTGAAAAGTTTATTTAATAAAAAGAGTCTCCAATAACGGTTGGCATTGGTCGTGGATTAGGCTACTAGACTAGAGAATAGGGGTTGAACCACATTAAAATCTTGGTGTCATTTACTTCTGCACTTCTCTTTTCTGTTTGGTTAATTTTTGGATATTCTGTTTTACTCACGCTTGAAGATATACTAATCCAGACACTAAAGCAGACATGCATAGCTATTTGATAGTAATTGACAAAGAACATAAGCTAAAGCAGACAGTCATAGCTGTCTGATTTAAACCTGTTGCAAAAAAAATTAAAAGATTTAATTGTTTATCACTTTTAGCTTAAACACTTATTCACCCTCCCTCAAAGTGTGTTTATTTATAGAATTACATAATGCACTGAATGTTGGGGAAATAAAAGAGTAAAATACGATGCATAAAATATTTTATGGAAAATACACGAGTGTTTTATTATAGTGGCAAATATATGAGCTCATCTTGCCTATTGCGACATTATTTGATCTCTACCGAACTGAGTCGAGACTTAAATTTGGTTTATAAAATTTATCAAGCCATAAATAAAGTTTGATTGAGACTCGTTTAGGTATCAAGTAGAGCATGATCTCGAATCGAGTCCGAGAAATTTGAACTTTTTGAGCCGAGTATTAATAGAAAATTACAATTTGAAAATGTTCGAGTAATTTATCGAACTTTAAAATTTATTCATATTTGAATCGTTTATATTTTGAGTCGAGCTCGAATCGAATTTTTAGTCAAACGAATATAAATCAAAATCTGTTTTGTTCATTTTATAGTCTTACCTATTTGCATTTAGGTGCTTACTGAATTATTTGTTGCTATATTGTTTGATGGCCATGAGTGGTTAGATGGCTAATTTACAAGGAGTGAGTGTAACTGTTATGGTTTAGCATCAATAGTTTTTAATTAACCTTTTTTTATTATGTCTTTCTTCATGAAGGGACACCAAATGCACTTATTTTGTAAATAAAATATTGAAAATGTATTAATTCTGTAAATATTTTTTGAATGAACTTTTGTTGTAATTTTTTCTAAAAATGTACTAGAAAGTGTAAATAACCCTTTTATATATTGTTTGGTTAACTCATGATGGTCCAACGTGGATATTAGCCCAGTTGATATATTGTATATAGTACATAAAATATTTCTTGTTGCTGGGTTATATCTCTTCAATATATTTTGGAAAATCAGATTATATTTTGGAAAGGAATATGTTTTAGCTGAGAGATTTATTCCAATTTGAATTGGAGTATTTTAAGGTAACTGGAATGTGTTTAGACTTTAGAATATGGACTCTAACTATCCTATCTTATAATATCTTTTGTTTCCTTAAATTTAGCTCATCTTATAATGATATTCTTAACTTGCTCATTTAGAAATATTTTATAGCTGTTAGCTATAATATAGTACTGAATTTGCTATCCTTTATTGAGTCTTTTATGCTTAACAATTTTTATAGCCGTTGGTAGACATGCACAAACAGTACTTTGGCTGGCTGGCCCGATCTAAACTCTTTGAGCTTTGGTGATTGACCGGTAGGACCGGGCCCAAGCCCAAGAATATAAAGGCCGAAGCCGAGCAGTTATTAACTTAAAACCTTGAGTACTGCTTAAGGCTGCTTTGGCGAGCTGACAGTAAGGCCAAAGGCATTAATGGTTTAATTTCTTGGTTTAATGATTTTGCCTTGAACTCAACTCCCTATTTATAAAATAAAGGTTGGACAAATTAACATTGGTAGACAATATGGGACTTTCGATAAGCTGTGATAACATGGATAGTGGTAATTTTGATGATAATAGCAATTACTGAATGTGGCGCCCCAAAATAGGTCTATTCCATCCAACCCATTCAAAGTCGCCAAATACATGGATGCGAAATAACCACAACTTTATTAATACATTTTTGTCGTGCAAAATACGACAACATATATCTTTGTGAGTTTAAATACAATTATTGTCTTACAGACAATATACATACCCAAATAAATCCCCATCATAATTATTGATACATTATTTTACAACAATGGTGAGGACTACTAAACAACTCTCCCTAGAACTTTCATTCCATACCCAGGCTGCATACTCGCTTATATTCTCGCCTCCGAGAAGAAAAATGGAACAAAAAGGAAAAGGGTGAGCTCGATTAGCCCGATAAAGAATATTATGACTAAGATAATATACAACAAATTATCGTTAGTCTTCAATAGGAAAAATAACGAGAATACAATAGACAACAAGTTTTAAATCAATATTCGCAATGAAAATAATAATTCATTAGAAGAGTTAAGTAGAGAATGCAAACTACTATCTTCTATGTATGAATTTTAAAGTTCATCGTCTATTTTTATCCTGTAACATCAATCAATATATATACGAGATCAAATATTCATCCTTGCACTACTGGTGCCGAGGACATTCACCGATTGGTCATGTTTCATCTAAACACTGTTCATCTTTTGCACTACGGGCCAAAGATATTCATCGAAATAATTCATCTTTTACTACTACGGGCCAAAGATATTCATCGAAATCATTCATCTTTTGCACTCATGGGCCAAAGATATTCATCATAAATCATTCATCTTTGCTTCACGGGCCAAAGATATTCAATAATATCATTATTTAAGACCGAGGATGATGAAAATATTTTTAAAAAAGCGAATCCGATGAAACAAAATGACAAGGATTAAGGATTAAGGATTCGTACTTTGTTTTATCCACGTCCAAGAATACCTCAAAAATAATCATAGTGGTGTAATATTGAGAATGATCAAAACATGGATACAATCAAAGCTAGTATCCGAATAGATATTTTGGATGAAAAGAAGAAATTTCATTTTTAAATTGAATAATTGTAAGTATTCGTGAATAGTGCCGTATACGTGAATAGTAACTCCGACACCAAAAGATAGAAATTTCACAAAAAACATCTTCACGCTTCATGAATAGTACTCGTGAATAGTAACTCGTGAATAGTAACTCATGAATAGTAACTCGTGAATAGTAACTCATGAATAAGTAACCAGAAGCATAAAAAAGTTCCAAATTTGATAAAAAGTTTTAACCAATATTTCAAAGATAATGATATTGAAGAAATAATATCATTTGAGAAGAAAATAACATCCACTTACCTCGAAGAGCAAGACTTCAAGTTGAAACAGGATATAGGCTATGACTTGAACTTGCAAGTATAGCAATACTCAAAGTATACTCAAAATACTCACAAGAATAAATTTCGATAATATAGAGAGAAAACTTGATTTCTGGTGTGATTTTAATTCTAACAAGCACTATTTATAGGAAATTGCTTAGAACACCAAAGCGAGAAAATTTAATATAATATTAATATATTTAATAAATTCTCTACGCCCATCTAGACAATCTGATCTCAACCATCAACACATGTTAAAGATGCCCAAAAACATTTAAAAAACGTTTTTCTTATTTAAATTATTTTAAACTTCCAAAAATAAATTATTTGAGACTTGAACTTCAATAATTCACAATAAATAGCCCTTTTGCGGAAAATTCAAATCTCATGAGTTTTTATAGGAAATTCAATTCTCTACAACTTTTACGGAAGAAAGTTTTTCTAAATTCCAAGCAGAAATTGACCAGAAATCCACAAATGGGCGATTTTACAAGTTTATAATCAAATTTCGGAATAATAAATGGGGTCCACCGACATGTTTAACATGTTTTAAACATTTTGGTAACAAAAATACTCCTCCTCCACATATACTCATATATCCCACATTTATCGTAAAAATATCATCGTTAATATATTATTAAAATAATATATTTAAATGAATTATTTTATCAAAAAAAGATAAAATATTAATTTTCAACAATTGTCACTATAAAATTTTTCTCCATCTATATCCACATAAAATCAATATTTTCCTCATCATATGAATCAATAATTAATTATTCACAAATAATATTACGAGAATCACAATATTGACAACCTATAGGTTCAGGGAAGAGGGCTTTCAATAAGAATTTCTCCTACTGGCAATTGATTAGGTGACCAAACCTCTCCTTAGATGTGAACTTTCTAGACATTGCCAATAATGTTATCTAATAATATTATTCGAGATAATATGAATTATTGGTTCGATAATGAAAAAACTTGTGTAATGACAATTATTGAAACAACAAACAATATAAAATATCAACGCAAAGCAATTATTGAATCAATAAAATAAAATCTTTGAGCGATATTTTCGTAACCATTATTGAGTAGTGCCTTCTTACGTAAGAATCAATAATTTGTGTAATACTGTGTGCTTCTGCAAATGCGACAATAGCGTATTCTTGTGTTTTAACCAAGGGTATTTCCAGCGATTAAAGCGGTAATAACTACTGTAGATTATTTTTAAACAACTTATTTTTGTCGTTTTCTTCCTCCAATCGCTTTCCGTTATGGGGCCCACACATGGTCGCTACCGTCGCATGCGAATATTCCCAAGCGATTGAATATTCCACGACCAAACGAATATTCTCCGACAATAATGAATATTATATCACCACTTGCTTATTTAAAATATTTGCGCATTTTACCCATAACTAACCACATTAATCAAATCCACCCTTACTATTTCAAAATAATAAATAAAGGAAATTCCTTTTTATTTAAAAAAATTTCGGGGTCTTACAATAAAGGAACTCGATGTTGAGTTCTCCCAATTGCTTTCCAAAAAGAGAAATTCATATCATCTATTTTAGCCTTCTTAGATCGGACATCTCTTTCCACAATATCCACGTGTCGTGTGACTTTTACCCATGCATCACTTATTCTCACTCGTTCAGTTTTTTTTCTTCTTCAAATTTCAGATTCCATCTTTATCATCTTATACTCGCTAAAGAATGCTTCTGTTCAAGCATCACATATCGGGTAACACAAGCTTGAATTATTGCATCCTTTTGCTCCACGACTGCCTGCAATCCTTCAGGCTGCTCTTCTAACTCATGAATATGATTTTGCAATTCTACATTTTGATCATAAAATACCTCTAATAAACTCTCCTCAGGTACCTCTTCTTCCTCACTTCTCCATTTGTTACCTCTGCACATTATCTAAAGGTCTGTTATCAATTCTTCACTCACCACATGCATATCTCTAATTCCTTCTTCGTTTGTCATCACATTAGTGATTAGAGGTATCCCAACAGTCTCATTCACTCCATATTGAATATATATTTTTCTCAAAATTTTAAAATTCATTTCTATTTTTCATATGGCCAAAACCACCGAATATTCGGACATTTATCATAAATTGTACTTTTATTCAAAAATTCTGAAATTTATACGGTATCTTGATATTATATAGATGTACTCCCAATAAAAATTTCATCAATTTTGGAGTTAATCACAAGGAGTTATAGCGATTACTTTTAAAATAGTTTTTTTCTCATAAAATTCATAACTCCCAATCTATACATCCAAAAATCACCATTTTTGGACACGATCTATTAAACTCATCAAAATATCATTTCAAATTTTTCCAGAATTTTTAAAGGTTCGGAAGAATTTGAAATAATAACCCTTAAAATCCACTTACTTATCCTTACCTCAAAAAGCAAGTACTTCCGATTTGGAATAACAAAAGTGAAACGAACTTGCACCGTAGTATAGCAATACTCAAAGTATACTCAAAATACTCACAAGAATACGCTCGATAATATAGAGAGAGAAAACTTCAGTTTCTGGTGTAATTTTCAATTCTAACCTAAGCTCTCTATTTATAGGAAAATGCTTAGAACTAATATTAATATATTATATAACAATTCCTACGCACTCATTCTAGAGTTTGATTTCATCCACTAAGCATTTCTCAATGCCACCTTCTAGAAAAAGTAATAAAAAAACGTTTTTTATATAATAAATAATTAAAACTTCCAAAAATCAATTATTTCGGAGCTTCAGAACTTCAATAATTCATAATAAATAGTCCTTTTATTAGAAAATTCGAATCTCGGGAGTTTTTATAGGAATTTCAATTCTCTACAACTTTGCAGAAGAAAGTTTTTCCAAATTCCAAACAAAAATTGGAGAAATCCACAAAGCAGACGATTTTACGATCTATAATCAAATTTCGATCAAGAAATGGGGTCCACCAACATGTTTAACATGTTTTAAACATTTATTGCAACAAAAATACTCTTCCTCCTCATATACTCATATATCCCACATTCGTTGTAAAAATATCACCATTAATATATTATTAAAATAATATATTTAATTGAATTATTTTATCAGAAAAAGATAAAATTTCAATTTTCAACAATTATCACATTAAAAATTTTCTCCATCTATATCCACATAAAATCAATATTTTTCTCATCATATAAATCAATAATTAATTATTCACAAATAATATTACGAAACACATTATCGACAAATGTGCGGTTCAGGAAAGAGGGCTTTCCAATAAGAATTTTTTTCTCTTCTTGGCAAGCAATTGGTGACCAAACCTCTCTTTAAGCGAGAACTTTCTAGACATTGCCAATAATGTTATCTAATAATATTATTCAAATAATATAAATTATTGATCCGATAATGAAAAATCTTGTGTAGTAACAATTATAAAATATCAACGCAGCAATCATTGAATCAAAAATAAAATATTGAGCAGTAATTCTGTGTAACAATTATTGAGTAAAGTGCCTTTTACGTAAGAATCAATAATTGGTGCAATACCGTATCTTCGTGTGTTTTAACCCAAGAGTATTTTAACAAATGATTAGCAGTAATAACTACACCGCAATCATTTATAAACAACTTATATTTGTCATTTTCTTCATCCAATCGCTTTTAGTTATGGGTCCCACACAAGGTCAACGTGCGTAAATGCAGAGATATTCTCGACAAAAAGAATATTCTACGACCAAACGAATATTCTCAAACAACAATGAATATTTTATAACCACTTGCGTATTTTTGAAAAAATTTCATATATCACCCTTAACTTTAACTTTTTATCAATTTAACCATTTCTTTGAATTATAAGAAAATTTGAATACTTTTATTTCATAAAATCGGGGTCTTACAATCTCCCTCCTTATGAAATTTCGTTCCGAAATTTACGCACACAGTATTTTAAAGAGTTGAGAATACCTTGCTTTCATTTTTGATTCTATCTCCGTGTCATCATGATTTCTCCATTTCTTTCATCTCTCGTGATAACTTCATTTGGGTTCCTCACTTGTTGGGAAGTCATGACAACCGCTATCCTCGAACTACCCGGTTTTGACTTGTCTGGGCAAAGATTTGGCGTCATCACTACCGTTGGAACATAATTTTCTATATAGGCATATTCCTCCTCAATCGCTTCTTCAGACTCTCGATTCATGATCCGAATCATCAATCTTCGATCCATATCAAATTCAGTTGACCGCTCATGCAGGTAATTCAAAACTCGATGTTGAGTTCTCCCAATTGCTTTCCAAAAGAGAAATTCATATCATCTATTTTAGCCTTCTTAGATCGGACATCTCTTTCCACAATATCCACGTGTCGTGTGACTTTTACCCATGCATCACTTATTCTCACTCGTTCAGTTTTTTCTTCTTTCAGCTCAGATTCCATCTTTATCATCTTATACTCTGCCAAAGAATGCTTCTGTTCAAGCATCACATATCGGGTAACACAAGCTTGAATTGTTGAATACTTTTATTTCATAAAATTCGGGGTCTTACAAAAGTGGTAAAGGAATCTTTCCATATAAAATGGACTTTCCTCCACTTGCGGCAAGATGTGGGCTTGTCTAATCTGATTATTTTTTCAACAATTTGACATATTGGGCTAGCCCGCAAGGATATTAAACAAAAAAAGCTAAATGCAAAAATTTTGGATCCTTAGGCTTTAGCCCAGGCCCGGACAAAAGCCACAGGCCAATCTAGGCCGGGCTTTTATTTAGGCCAGTCCAAGCCGGGTTTTGGCATTTAAACAGCGGCCTTTATGAAGCCTTCAGGCCGGGATTTATCTGTCCAGGCCTTGACCAGACTAGACTTTGACCAGGTTGGGCTCAAGCCGTTTGTGCAACCCTAGCCGTTGGTATTCTCATAGATAATTAATGATGATCCATAAATATGCATAGATAATAGAAATATAACAATTAATACTAAGAGTATGATAGATAAATTATTATTAAAAAATTATTTAAAATAAATAAAATTTTAATTTATGACTATCTAAAGACTTTTGTAACACCCCTTCCCGAAAAGGAAAGCGAGGTCACGTACGAAGCACACAACTAACCTTAAAATAAGTAAACAGAGTACTAATAACTTTAAAATATTAATAGTGATATCCATCAATGAAGTACTAAATATAATTCTCCAACCAGAGTTAAAATAACCAAAACCAAAAATCGAAACAACCTAGATGGTCAAAGGCAACACTCTCATCACACTACTATACTGAATCACCCCCTGAGCACACCCGTAGGAAGAAAAACAAAGATGAGCCAATTGTCCAGTACGGATACATATATACAAAAGATATACAACTGATATACGAAAATAATTGAGACAAAATACTGAACAAAGCCTCAAGTGTAATTACTGACGAAAATATAATCTCCAAATATCTGAATGGAATATATCTGAATCAACAGAATTGACGAAATTAATAGAAAAATAAAGAAATAATGAACTAAAGTAACTAACTCAATGAATTGAATTGAACAGAAACAAAGAAAATTAATACAATGAAATAATAGGCTGAATCAAATGGTTGGGTGTTATTTCATACCGAATGAGCTCAGAAATATACAATGCCACACAGGCAAGTCAAAACAATGCCACACAGGCAAATCATATATTGGACCGTGAATCCAAATGTATGCAATTCGGATAAGTGTGTTTGGCACAACATCACAAATCCGCAGAATAGAAAACAAGGGTTAACCCATACGCCTCCCACAACAAAACACCAAATAGCTCACTTCCTCCGGAGCCCAAAACGGAGACGCCGTGGACTAATCACACCGCCACGAAAAGTGTCATGCCTCTTGTGCCAAGACGATATGCCTGTGGTACCCCCACAGGTGGTTATAGCTCAAGTATACCCTACGATATATTCTAACAAAAATATCATGTCACAACATATACGACATAATACCAACACAAGGGTTCTATATGTACATGTTGAACCAAATCAAATTATAGTCACAAGGTTTCAAAAAGAAGGTAGCAACATGTACCGCTCTACAATTATCAAAAATAAATAGTACTAAACATGATAACCTAATTCAAAGAATACAAATACGAGTCATATATATCAACTCTAAAATAAAACTAATATATTTATTTCTCATGAAATAATTATGTGAAATCATAACATAATTCGAAATAGGAAAACAAAGGAACAAATCAAATTTAACAACAGTATCGCTGAAAGAGTACGGAATCTGTACCTGAGTTAAGCAACGTCATACCCAAAATTATAATCCGAATATAACTCGTTAAATTCCCTAAAATCTAACTAATTAAACAAAATAATAAATAAGTACAATTCATTGAATTATTATTATTATTACCCAAAATATATTCCAAATATAACTTGTTAGACTCCCTCATTCAATCTAAATAATTTAATAAGATTTTATTACAATCTCATCATTAATAACATAATACTATTAAATTTATTATTAAAACTTTTATAACTATGTCAAGTAAAATTAATTAATTCAAATTAATATACATAACTTCAATTTAATTTACTAATTCCGTTTTTATATGTTTATGGCCAAAAGTTTATTAACATATAATAATATATATAACCTAAATTAACGAAACATAACTTAAATTACCAAAACATAATATATATATATAAAAAAAAATAATAAATGACTGATATATATATATATATATATATATATATATATATATATATATATATATATATATAATCCTACCGATCATGTAACACATATATATACTAATCATGAAACACGAATTCTTTATTATTATTGTGACGCCCCCAAAATAGGTATACAACACCCATTCTGAGTCGTCAAAATATATGGTACAGAAACAACTACAACTTTATTAATACAACATAAAAACTGTGAGTTTAAATACAAATATTGTCATCTAGACAATATCCACACTCAAATAAGTCCTCATTACAATTATTGATACATTATGTTACAAAAATGGTAAGGACTACTAAAACGACTTTCTAGAACCTTCAATCCATACCCCGACTAGTACTCGCTACATTCTCGCCTCCTGAGAAGAAAAATAGAACAACAAGGAAAAGGGTGAGCTCAACTAGCCTAGTAAAGAATATTATGACCAAGATAATATAGAACAAATTATCGTTAGTCTTCAACAGGGAAAAATCTAATAGAATACAATAGACAAGAACTTTTAAATCAATATTCGCAGCGGAAATAATAATTCATTAGAAGAGTTAAATAGAGAATAAATCTACTATCTTCTATATATGAATTTAAAAGTCCATCGTCAATATTTTATCTCTGTAACATCAATCAACATATATCTGAAATCAAATATTCATCTTTGCACTACTGGGCCAAAGATATTCATCGACCGGGTCATGTTCATCTAAACACTGCATTCATCTTTTTGCACTGGGCCAAAGATATTCATTAGAAATCATTAATCTTTGCACTACGGCCAAAGATATTCAATTATATCATCATTTAGGGTCGAGGATGATGGAAAATATTTTAAAGAAAGCGAATCCGGTGAAACAAAAGAATAAATATTAAGGATTCAGTATTTCAAATTTATTCCATGTCCAAAATACCTCATAAATAATCATAGTGGAGTAAAATTAAAGAATGATCAAAACATGGATATAATCAAAGCTAGTATCCATAATAGATATTTTGGACAAAAATGAAAATTTAATTTTTTTTGTGAATAAGTGTCGATATCGTGAATAATAGTGTCGATATCGTGAATAAGTAACCAAACACTAAAAGATAAGAATTTCACAAGAAAAATACTCACAATATTCCGGTATAATGATATTGAAAGAATTAATATCATTTAAAAAAATAATATCCCTTATCTCAGTAAAGGCAAGATTTACAGTTGAAACAGGATATAAAGGCTATGACTTGAACTTGCATAGTATAAGCAACACTCAAAGTATTAAAATACTCACAAGAATATGCTCAATATATCGAGAGAAAGGGAGAAAACTTCAGTTTCTGGTGTGATTTTCAATTCTAACATAAGCACCCTATTTATAGAAAAATGCTTAGAACACCAAAACAGAAAATTTAATAAAATATTAATATATATTTTATAAATTTCCTACGCACCCTTCTTTTGCTCAAAACATCAGCTACCATGTGGCTCACCTCACCAAAAACGTTTTTGTTATTAAATTTATTTAAAACTCCAAAAATCAATTATTCCAGAACTTCAGAACTTCAATAATTCATAATAAATAGCCCTTTTATCAAAAAAATTCGAACCACATGACCTTTCCATAGGAAATTTCATTCTCTATAACTTTGCAGAAGAAAATTTTTCCAAATTCCAAACAGAAATTGACCGAAATCCACAAACGGGCAATTTTACAGGCTATAATCAAATTTCAGTCAAGAAATGGGCCCACAGACATGTTTAACATGTTTTAAACAACTTTTGCAACGAAAATACTCTTCCTCCTCATATACTAATATATCCCACATTCATTGTAAAAATATAATCATTATTATATTATAATAATATAATAAAATATAATTTTATCAGAAAAGATAAAATATCGATTTTCAACAATTGTCACTTTAAAAATTTTCTCCATCTATATCCATATAAAATGAATATTTTCCTCATCATATAAAGTAATAATTAATTATTCACAAATAATATTATAGAATCACAATATCGACAAACCAGCAGTTCCCAAGAAAAGAGGGCTTTCCAATAAGGATTTCTCCTTCTTGGTAGCATGATTAGGTGACCAAACCTCTCCTTGTATGAGAACTTTCTAGACATTGCCA
Source organism: Panax ginseng (assembly GCA_020205605.1). Classification (NCBI taxonomy): domain Eukaryota; kingdom Viridiplantae; phylum Streptophyta; class Magnoliopsida; order Apiales; family Araliaceae; genus Panax; species Panax ginseng. Next base: position 18,759,054 of record CM035136.1, on the reverse strand, counting down.
ATAATGTTATCTAATAATATTATTAGGATAATATGAATTATTGCTTTGATAATGTAAAATAGTGTATAGTGACAATTATTGAAACAACGAGTAATATAAAATATCAACGTAGCAATTATTGAATCAATAAAATAAAATCTTGAAAGTAATTCATCGTAACAATTATTGAGTAGTGCCTTTTACGTAAGAATCAATAATTGGTACAATCTGTGTAATCTTCTTGTCAACGAGTATTACTATTTTTTAACCACCGGGTATTCCAACAGTATTAACGGTAACAACTATGCCGTTATTTATATATAACTTATACTTGTCATTTTCTTCATCCAATCGCTTTCCGTTATGGGGCCCACACAAGGTTGCGCCGTCATACGAATATTCCCCGACAGTAAGAATATTCCACGACCAATTAAATATTCTCCGATAAAAATAAATATTTTATAACCACTTGCATATTTAAAAATATTAGCGCATTTTACCCATAACTAACCACATTAATCAAATCAACCCTTACTATTTCAAAATAATAAATAGAGGAAATTAAATTTCATTTATTAATAATTTGGGGTCTTACAACCTCCCCTCCTTATGAAATTTCGTCCTCGAAATTGACGTACGTACCTGGTGTTTCGAAAAGATGAGGATACCTCGCTTTCATATCCGTTTCCAACTCCCAGGTCATTTTCTCAATAGCATGGTTCCTCCACAAAACTTTAACTTGTGGTATGACCTTTGTGCGTAGGACATGCTCTTTTTTATCCAAGATCTTGACCGGTACCTCTTCGTACGTTAAGTCTTCGGCTATCTCGTCCGGTTCTAACTTAATAACGTGGTTCGAGTCTTTCACATATTTATGAAGCACGGATACGTGAAAAACATTATGAACACGAGACATACTTGGAGGTAACGCGAGTCTATAGGCTACATTTTCTACTCGATCAAGAATCTGAAATGGACCAATAAATCGTGGATTGAGCTTTCCACTCTTCCCGAATCTTGTAACTCCCTTGCATGGAGCAACACGCAATAATACATGATCCCCAATACTAAATTTCACGTCCTTTCGATGAAGATCCGCATAACTCTTTTGTCGATCTGTCATGCTTGGTTTGTATCGTTGTCGAATCATTTGGATCTTTTCTGTAGTCATACGTACCAACTCGGGTCCCAACAATATTACTTCACCCACCTCATCCCAACATATTGGAGAGCAACACTTTCGTCCATACAATGCTTCGAATGGAACTACTACTATCTTGCTCGATAATTTGTTGTTGTAAGAGAATTCCACCAATAAAAAATACTTATCCCAACTACCTTTGAAGTCAGGACACGAGTCTTAATAGATCTTCAAGAGTTTGAATAGTCCTCTCGATTGCCCGTCCGTTTGAGGATGATATGCGAATCGAAGGCAAGTAAATGCGTGCCCATAGCTTTTTGCTAGCTAACCCAAAATCTTAAAGTGAATCTTGGGTCACGATTCGAAACTATGGATACTGGCATGCCATGCAACCTCACAATCTCATTCACGTACATACTAGCAAGACGTTCAAGGGAATAAGTCTCCCATATCGGTAATAAATCACTACAACAAAAAGGCTTATCAGCGACCGCACATCTGCGACCGTATATCGTCGCAGATAGATATTAGCGACCGCAGGCGGTCGCTAATAGTAGTCGCAGAAAATCTAGTCACTGAAATGACATCAGCGACCAACAATAGCGACCGCATTGTTAACAACCGCAATCAGCAACCTCAGCTGTCGCTATTATGAATCATGCTGAATCATGTGTCAGACGTGATGTGGCACACGTGTCAGCGACTGGTAATAGTGATCGCACACGGTCGTTGACTTCTAAGCACCTTACTTCGATTCATTAATCAGATTGTATCGTATGACTAACATGCGGTCGACGACTTTTTTTTTTTAGTTTTTTTTCCTGTTTTATTGATTTCCCAAAAATAACCTGCTTTGTACCTGATTTTTATCTCAACACACAGCAGTATATATAACCATCCATCCATCCATGATAACTACTATATGATAAACATCCATCCATACAGTCCAAAGAATGAATCTAAACCAACACAACACAATACAATCATAAACATCCATATAATAGAATCGTAAACCAATACAGTCCAAAGATAAGTAGTTTAAAAGATTCTGAGGCTTTAAAAATATAAAAACAAGTCTAACAAGGCTTTATAAATCTAACATGGTGGTCTAGCTCTTTATGGATCATCCAAATTAGTACCTGTATAATTAACAAAAGAATAAAACATATATGTTACATGTGTTGATACTGCTATGACTTGGGGAAAGCTAAACAATAGACAATGTACGTAATGAAACATATAAGTAGTACAGTCGCCACCACGATCTTTGTGAGGATGTCATTGCTTCGCTTATCGCTTTCGCTTAACTCATCGAGATTCGAGAGAATGCAGATGCCTTGATATAAGAAGAAGATCACGATTTTGACAGATGGCTCTCACATGATCGGCGAGGAGTATGATAAATTTGAATGACTGATGATTGTATGTAGACCGGGTAGCAGAGTTATCGTACCTGCTTGATGGTGGGGCGCCGCGTCTTTGTCCTTGGCCTTTAACATAATTTTTCTTCACGACGGACGCCCTCTCCCACAATTCTTGATCAATCGCCGGACGCGGGGTGCCTTCAGGATAGCGCTCGTTCATTAAGCCCTTATAAGTGTCCTGTCAGAAGGTCAACAAATAAATAGTTAAAAATAAATAAAAAATGCTAAAAAACATAACTGTAATATGTTTAAAGTTAACTTATTACCGCTATCTGAACAGTATCAGGCAGTCCATCACGGGTGGCCACATACACATCCAATCAATTGATAGGTTGACCTTGAGACTTAGACTCCTACAGTTCATGTTCTTATATTAATATGTAAACATCTGATATTTTAGCTACAAAACATGACTGTAAACATAAAGATAAATAACTAAGCCAATAAGCTTGTTATACATCACATTACCCTAGCAAACAATATCGTTTGAAGTTTGTGATATCTTCGCCGCTTCAGACGCGTGTTTTTTACCTCTTCGCCTTCAGATACACCTGAGGATCTGTTCGAGGCGGCAGTCTTACGTCTCTTGACCCGGCTCTCAGCTCTCCACTGCTCACACATCTGTACCCATATGGGATGTGCGCGCCACCAGGGGGCTATCTTTCATGCATATCCGCTTCATTCCGCATCTGGATGGTCAATCTTAGCATTGTGCGAGGGCTTTCGTCGTTCTTTGTTCGGGATTATCTTTAGTTGGACGACGCCTACGCCGTAATAATGTTGTTCGAATAAGCGATGCATTCATATGCGTCGTCCCATCTATACCGCTTCTGCAAATAAAACAACAATAATAATATTAAAACTGTTATATATTACCATAATCCAGCATTACTAAACTATTAGTTGATTAACTATGTATTATCTATCAGAGTGATTAAATAAATATACCTGAAATTCAGCCCAAACTGCATCTTTATGGGCGAGAGGTGTGCTCGCCCATGTAATCACTAGCGTAGGCCAGTTCTGTAAGCATAATTGTGAAATGCACTTCACAATTTTACTATCTTGAAAATCACTACAATATACAATAATTTACATTAAAATATATTTATAACAATGGAAATATTAAACCCTTATATATACATGATGTTTAACTTACGTACTTTCTGGAGGAGGACGGATCTGTATAAGAATGTGATCATCCGGATTAGCCGGAGCCTTTGGCACATGATTAGGCCTCACCCAACCCAACCCGCTTTTCGTCTTTTGGAGTTCAAGAAGACATCTATAAATTAAAAAATTAGGATGTTAGTATGAAATTATGAATGACAATTAATTGTATGAAATAGTTAACTACGATTACCATAAGTGAAAGGTACATAAACATGACTGCAAAATAATTTACTACAACAACTACAAATGATATAGTTAAGGATATAGAGAACATTCCTATATAGAGAACATAAATGAAAGGTACATAATTATGAACTAAACATGAACATGAACATAAACATACATTTTGTACAATTAAAACTAAACATACATTCTGATGAGTCAGAATCATTTTGTACAAGTATCGGAGATTCATAACCATCTTCTTCAGATTCTGTGTCAGTGTCAGTCAATAACTCTTCCTCAATATCACTATCATCTGGCACAATAACTGTCTCGGGATCCAATTCATCAGGTTCATCTCCACCCTTTAACTGGATTACATCATTGTTGTCCTCTATATTTATTATAGGAGGTCTCTGAAGCATTTCCTCTTGGTAGAAATTCCCGTCTATTACTTGGACACGACTACGCGCAGGAGTATGAATTACAACTTGCCAATCTGTAGGCGGTCTATCCCTTTTCTTAACAGCACTAGGAGTGTAGTGTACTTGTACTGTTTGAGTTGGTAAAACAAATGGTTCGTTAGAGTACGCAGACCTATGGACGTTAATATCGACAATTCCATGTTTGTCAACACATATCCATTTTTCTGAATCAAACCAACGGCACTTGAACAAGTGAATATGACCCCGTGACGTGCCGCATACGACAACTCTACGATTTCCTCCAACTCCCCATAAAAGGCACGACCAAGCTCATTGTAACAATCTCCTTGGACACACACTCGAGTTCGTTGTTCTTTTTGGCGCCCATATGCCTTTGTGTGAAATTCACAACCATTTATTTTGTAACCATTGCGGGTGACTTGGTCCTCGTCGGTCCCATAGCTAGGACTTGTACATTATAGGAATCGTTGATCCTCAGTCAAAGCCTACAAAAACTCCATCTTATTAAATGAAGTCATAGTTAACATGGAGTGTATATATATATATATATATATATATATATATATATATATATATATTACATGCTTAAAAATTGAACTTACTTTGTCCTTTAGCCAAAGTGCAAAGTTTTTATCCCGATTAATTTGAATATCTTTATCTGGTTATCTTGGGATGCTTCACTTTTAACTCGTCATCGAACAATCTATACCATGTTATAAACATTAACATATTGGAATAAATTTTCAACTTAAAAGATAAATTATCAAGTTTACATGTGTACCTCACAAATTCGTCAATCTCCTCGCAATTGAGAAGAATGTAAGTATGTGCAGCATGTAATTCTTGCTCAGAGAGGAATATGCGCTTCCCTTTTCCATAAGCGGCCGACCGATGAACCAAATATACAGAGAGCCGACCATTTAGTTTAACATTTCCATCATCATGTCTCGATACTCAATTGGCCTTTGTCAAGACTTCGTCCAGGAAAATAGTGCGAGACAAACGTGATATATCTCATCGAATCTCAGATGCTTCATGCCTCGCATATCGACCCATCGACATAAGCTCTATTCTTCACCTTTCTCTTAAGGTTTCCCATCACCCTTTCGAAATGGTACGTCCATCTATATTGAATCTGGACCCCAACACGAGCTTCATAGGGAAGATGGATTTGCAAATGCTCCATGAGTCAAAAAACCCGGTGGGAATATTTTTCCGGTTTACACGTGATCTCTATGATGTTCTTCTCAAGTCTGAGACATGTCCTTCTCATTTAATGATTTTGAACATAAGTCTTTGAAGAAAGCGACTAAGATCCGTCAAATCATCCCATATTGGTTTATCAAGCGAGATCCCGAAATGCTATATAGGCATGAGCCTCTCCTTGAACACACAGCGATACCATGACTCTTCATCCCTTGCAATTTCCCACCGTAACACACCTTGCAATGTTTGCCGCGATATCCATCCGGTAGTTTCGGAGACTTAACCCATGTGCACACATCTTCAACTTGCTTTTTGGACAATGTGTACCTTGCATGCGGTTTAACAATCTTACCATTAGGAGATTCAGAAAGTTCTAATCTGGGACGCTTACAAATATCTTTCATGTACAAACGTGTTTTATCGTTATCTTTTGTCTTCCCCCGTAACATTCATCACGATGTTAAACACATTGTCAAACACATTCTTCTCAATATGCATCACATCTAGATTATAGCGAATCAAATTTGTAGACCCAATAAGGCGCTTTCTAAAAGATGCTTCTCCGAACCCGATTATGAGATTCGCCAAACCCATTGATTATTTTTGTGGCATCAACCTTACCAAATGGGATAACCGGCAATCTCATCACACGATCTCGCATCTCCGTTCCCGACAATCATGATGTGCGGGAATATCATTGTCTACTTTCCCTTTCTGAAGTGTTCTCTATTTTTTCAAAGCGGGTGATCTACCTGGTAAAGAACCAATAACGATGATCAAACCAACAAGGCTTTCGTCCTTTTGATAGATTAAACGACTTTGTATGCTCCCATACAATACGGACAAGCCAACTCCCCGTGTGTACTCCATCCAAATTAACATACCATAAAGCTGGAAGTCACTTATAGTCCACATAAATGGCATTTCTAAGGTTGAAATTTGTTTTCGTTGCAACATCCCAAGTATGTACTCCATCCTCCCACAATACCTTCAAACTCGTCTATAAGAGGTCTCAAGTAAACATCTAAGTTCTTTCCGGGACTCTTGGGACCGGGAACCACGAGTGAAAGAAACAAGTATGGTTGTTTCATACACATCCAAGGAGGCAAGTTATGCGGAGTAACAATCACGAGCCAACATGAGTGCGGAGCAATTTGAGTGGCCAAATGGATTGAAACCATCGGTGGACAATCCAAGCCTCACATTTCTAGGTTCCAATGCAAATCCAGGATGTGCTAAGTTGAAATCTTTCCAAGCCTGCCCATCTGCGGGATGATTTAGTTCTCCATCTTTAGCTGGAGATTTCGCATGCCAACTCATATGTTCAGCTGTTCTTGAAGACATGTACAATCTTTTTAGCCGATGTGTTATTGGAAAATACCTTAGAATCTTGAACGGTATACTTGATTTTTTTGTAGTGACACCCTCTTTATTAGGCCGAAACCGATCATGACTGCAAAACGTGCACCTTGTCATCTGTTCATTTTCCTTATAAAACAACATGCAATCGTTGGGACATGCATCGATCTTTTGGTATCCAAGACCCAACTTCTTCACCATTTTCTTACAAAAGTAATAGTTACCAGGTAATTTCTCACCGTCAAGCAGCATACTCTTAATGGCCTTCAAGAGCGACTCAAAACACATATGGCTCATGTTGTGATCAACCTTGACGTTAAGTAATGTCGCCACTGCAGACAATGTAGTGTGTTTGGTGCAACCATGCCACAATGGCTCGCTACCCTCGTCTAACAACTTAAAGAAGTCTTTGGCATCAGAATTCATAGGTTGCTCTCTGCCTTGCTCCCAATCAAAATTTGGCCCTGCAATATCATGAACCATTTCATTCATAATACGATGAGTCTTACTTTGCCGAATTGTGTACTTGTGTGATGCCACCATCTCTTCTCTGCCCATGTGCCCACCAGCATTCTTCGTAATTTCTCATGAACCCAGAAATAAGTAAATGATCATTTACCATGTCTCTGTCCATATAATTTACATTCTTACACTTCAAACATGGACATTGTATCTGCGACTTACCATTCATACATTCCGGGTGACTATACGCATACTCCAAAAACACTTGGCAACCAAATCTAAATTCAACCAGAAGATTTATCTGGGCACTTGACTTGACTTTCGTCGTGCCATCCAACTACGGTCTGAATAGAGGTCCATGATTCCACGGTACCTACTACAGACAACATTATAAATGTTAACATATGACTTGAGCATACTTGTAACCATATGACTTGAGCATACTTGTAAGCATGCATATGATTAACATTTAAACATACTTGTAAGCATATGACTTGAGAGCATACTAGTAACCATATGACTTGATCATATTAGCTAGTAAACAGTAAAAAGTTATATACTTGAACATACTTGTAAGCATTTGTGAGTTCATGCTAGCTTTATATCAGAGTTTGTTAACTAATTTATACAACTTTTGAGTATCTTGGAGATTCATTCATATAAACTAGTGTGCTAAGGCTATTAGCCAAGTGTGTCTAGATACCTTCTCTGTTGCACTAACAGTTCCCTAGCACTGTCTATTTTGGCTTAACTTCCCCCCAGCCAAGCTTGGCTTGGCCCCGTGAGGCTTGGCTAAGCTTGGCGTGGCCTCGTGTGGCCTCGCGGCCCCAAGCCCAACCCATCAGCTCCAACAGTCCCTTAATAGGCTCTAGTGGATCACTTAGTTTAAAATCCCTACATCATTTAACAGCACCAATTGGATATTAGACTCCAATGTTAGTGGTTTGACATTTATTAATGTAAGTGCAACTAATTCAATTCGATATCATCTCCTCTTCTTTAAAAGTATATAGCGTTGGTCCTTGAGCTCACAATTATATAGACAACAACTCACCTAGCGTGTGACCTAGGAATAACCCAAATCTGATTACATTAGAAATCAACAAGCCATTGGGTGGGAAATAAATGCTTAAGCATAAATTTTGTCAATCCCAATTATCCTCCTACCCTACCCAACAAGAGTTGGACCACAAAGATATCTCTGAAGAGGTATGAAATCTATAATAATTCCAAGTGTCAAACACAAATACCAACTCATGAACCACAAATACCAACATTATAAAAAATATTAACATTAGAGACTAACCCATTATACTAACATTATACAAAAAATATTAACATTAGAGACTAACATTATACAAAATAATTCCAAGTGCCAAACACAAATACCAACTCATAAACCACAAATACCAACATTATACAAAAAATATTAACATTAGAGACTAACCCATTATACTAACATTATACAAAAAAATATTAACATTAGAGACTAACATTATACAAAATAATTCCAAGTGCCAAACACAAACACCAACATTATATAAAAAATATTAACATTAAAGACTAACCCATTATACTAACATTGGAGACTAATACATTCAATCAAACATTTGAACCACATAAATTAACAAAAAATTGCATTCAATCGAAACCCACAAGCTACAGTAGCCGAAAAGAAGAAGAAAAACCCAAATATATATATATATATATATATATATATATATATATCAAATATTTGTTATATAATTTGGTACCTAACACCAATTGAAGGAGAAAGCTAACCCAATCGCGCGACAGCAACGAGATTTCCTCTTCTCCCTCTTTTTCCCCTTTTTCCTCTTCTCCCTATTCTGGTCTCCCTCTTATTTTTTCCTTTTCGATTCTGCATCGCCGAGCGCGAAAAGATCGATAGATTAAAAGGATCGTGACCCAAGCATCAATGACCGTGACGCGGTGGTCGATTTTAATGACATGGATTTATCAACGACCGCGTGCGTCGGCGATTATAAGTGGTCATAAAAAACTACGCTACCAATATTTCCCGCCAAATTTTGGGTGGGAAATTGGTTCTAATGACAAAGCATCGACCCATGATCGATCATTGATGTCACTTAAATAATGGAATATAATATGGTCACGATATATCGGTCGCTATTAAGACTATCATGACCAATCGAATATGCGATCATTGATATAATTAATCATTGATAGGCCTTTTTCTTGTAGTGAATGTGCAGACTTGATTAATCTATCAACAATAACCCAAATAGCATTTATGCCTTGAGAAACCATGGGAAAACCCGTAACGAAATCCATGGTAATGTGTTCCCACTTCCATTTCGGAATCTCAAGTAGTTGCAATGGACCCTTTGGCACTTGATGTTCGCCTTTACACGTTGACAAGTTAAACACCTCGAGATAAACTTTGCAATCTCTCTTCATATTGTTCCACCAAAATGTATGTCGAAGATCACGATACATTTTGGTACTTCCAGGATGGATTGCAAATGGTGTATTGTGTGCCTCCATCATGATCTTGTACTTCAAATAAGAATCGTTAGGAACACAAAGGCTGGAGTGGACTCGAAGTATTCCTTTTTCATCGATTCTTGCTTCTGGAATAGCACCTTCTTGTACTCTCTTCTTCATACGCATCAGCTCCGGGTCTTTGGCTTGAGCAACTTTAACTTTTTCGATTAAAGTTGGTTCTATACGTATACTTGACATCATTGCATGGGTCCCCAGAGTCTTGAATTCTATCTTCATCTTTTGTAAATCACACCAAATAGGCCTTTGTGTTGACAACATCGCACTCGTTTCCGCGTATGATCTTCTACTCAATGTGTCGGCTACCACGTTCATTTTTTCAGGATGGTATGGTCGTAGTCTTTCAATAGCTCGAGCCAACGTCGTTGCCGCATATTAAGTTCTTTTTGGGTGAAGAAATATTTGAGGCTTTTATGGTCTGAATATATCTCCACTTTCTCCCCATATAGATAGTGCCTCCAGATCTTTAAGCGAAAGCGACTAACGCTAACTCTAGATCATGAGTAGGATAATTCCTCTCATATTCTTTTAAGTTGTCGTGAGGCATAGGATATAACTTTCCCACGTTGCATGAGAACACATCCCAGCCCTTTGCACGAAAGCATCGCATGAGATAACAAATCCATCCAAACCGGATGGTATTGTCAAAACACAGTCTTAAATGAGTCTCCTCTTGAGATCTTGGAAATTCTTCTCACATTCCTCGCTCCATACAATTTTGTATCTTTACGAGTCACCGAGTTAAGTCGGAGTAGCGATTCGAGAAAATCCTTCCACAAATCTTCGATAATAACCGGTTAAGCCCAAAAAGCTACGATTTTGGCCACCGATTTTGGTTGCTCCAACTTTGTATTGCTTCAATCTTCGCGGGTCAGCAGATATCTCCATGTTTTGACACCACGTGCCCAAGGAATGCTACTTCCTCAAGCCAGAACTCGCATTTCTTCAGCTTGACATATAGCTTGTTATCACGAAGCTTTTACAGTACCAGCTTCAAATGGTGCTCGTGATCTTCACGGCTTTTGGAATATATGAGAATGTCATCAATAAAGACAACAACGAACTGATCCAAATAATCCTTGAATACTCGGTTCATCATATCCATGAAAGCCGCAGGAGCATTAGTCAATCCAAAAGACATGACTAGGAATTCATAATACCCGTCTCGAAGTTTCAAGGGCGGTCTCTGGAATATCCTCGATTTTAACCTTTGGTGATGATATCCGAGCTAAGATCGATTTTGAAAAGAATTGTGCTCCTTCATAATCGGTCAAACAGTCATCAATATGAGGTAGCGGATACCTATTCTTGATAGTGACATGGTTTAATTCCCGGTAGTCGATACAAAGTCGCATACTCCCGTCTTTCTTCTTTACAAATAAAATAGGAGCACCCCAAGGAGATGTACTGGGACGAATGAAATCGATGTCCAACAACTCCTGTAGTTGGACCTTTAACTCCTGAAGTTCAATAGGAGCCATTCGATATGGGGTTTTAGATATGGGTTTTGTACTAGGTTCAAGATCAATAAAGAATTCAACTTCACGTCTGGGGGTAGTCCGGGAAGTTCTTCAGGAAATACGTCAGGAAATTTACCAACAACAGGAATATTATTCAAATCTGACGTGTCTTTATTCAAATCCATAACATGGGCAAAGAAAGCTTGACATCCGTTTTTTAATAAACGAATGACTTTATGGCTTGATATAACAGTGATTGATTTTAATGGTTTAGTTGCTTGAATTCGAACAACACGTTGTTTAGGAATATGAAAAATAACAACCTTACGAAAACAATCAATTTTGGCATGATGAGTAGTTAACCAATCAATTCCTAAAATCACATCAAAAGCAAGTATCTTTAAAGAGATAAGGTCAACAGGTAATGTGATGGTGCCAACTTGGATCAAACAAGATTTATAAACAGTGGATGTGATGAAAGTTTCTCTAGCGGAGTTTCCACAGATAGGTCAAAGTCTAATTTCTCCGAGTCAAATTTAAGCGTTGAGCACAAGTAGGAGAGATAAATGAATGGGTAGCACACCAGGTATTCTAGTAAGGTATAAACTTCACAAGAATTTATGATTAGCTTACCCGTGATCACCTCATTTGGGTTCTCGCATGTTGACGATCCACGACAAACGCTTCTTCCGGGAACCATTGACTTTGACTTTTTCTCGGGATGACCTTTTGAGTCACCATCCCATTGGACTTGGTTTCGCTTCTGATCTGCAATCTCGAGCGATATGTTCTTCCTTTTCACAATTATAACATACCTTAAACTATTGTGGGCAGTTTGGGCTAATATGTCCTTCTTTTCTGCACTTATAGCATATGACCGGTGGTCGTTCTCCTCCCTTGGAACCAGTTGCTGCTAGTACTGACGTCTTCGTATTGTCATTGTTGAATCTCCTCTTTTTAAAATCTCCTCCCGACTCGCTTCTTCTATTCTCATGGCCATGATTACCACCAGAGTGGTTATCGCTCTTGTCCGTATTCTTCTTTCTCCGCTGTTTATCGTTGTTCTGATGACTGCTGTCACCGGTATGATCCTGATTGTGGTCCCTCGGTTGACCGTACTCGTTATCTCGTTCTAATAATTGAGTCATATTGACAACATCTGAATAGAGAGAAAATTTATGAGAAATGAGATATTGACGTATGCTAGGTTTCAAACCTCTCAGAAACATCCGCGTCATACGTTCCTCATTCTCCACCAAATGAGGTGCAAACCTGGATAACCATGAACTTTGCCTCGTCTTTGGGACTTTGTCATGTTGTTTTGTTCCAATCTAATAAACTCTACTACTTCATATAGACGAACACTTTCGGGAAAGTATTTGTCTTCGAACGATTCTGAAATGTCTCCCCAAGACATCTTTGAGTCTGTGAAAGTGAGTATGCTTCACAGACTCCACCACGGTGATCACTTCGCCCACGGAACATAAAGGTGGCGAATGGAACCTTATGTTCCTCCGTGCATCCCAAGACATCTAATATCTTGGTAATTTGTTTAACCCATGTCTTTGCCTTGATCGGATCCGGCTTTCCAATAAATTCTGGTGGTCCCAACTCTTTGAACTGCTTGGCTGTGACAAACTGTGAATTGCTATCATTTCCTCCTTTATTTTGAACACGAGTCTCCCTCGTCTGGTTTTCCATGAATCGTAAAAAGTTTCTAAACATCTCATCGTTCATCGTCTGCTCAGTGGTGTTGTTTACAGGAGGAACATTGCCAGCCTGTTACACGTTCTCCTCATTGGTGAGCAAAGGTGTCTCCACAGTCTCATTTAATCCACTGTTAACATTCTCAGTGGACATTCTCAAATACTGCCATAAAACAAAGGTTAATTTAACAAATTAAAAAATCACATAATATCCCTATATTATGACCGACCAACAAATAAGCTTAGGTAGGACACACTAGCGAAGGATTTACTCGTCTCTCCCCTCCTAGTTCTATTCCCCAGAGATCATATCCCTAAGCTCTGATACCAACTGTGACGCCCCCAAAATAGGTATACAACACCCATTCTGAGTCATCAAAATATATGGTACAGAAACAACTACAACTTTATTAATACAACATAAAAACTGTGAGTTTAAATACAAATATTGTCATCTAGACAATATCCACACTCAAATAAGTCCTCATTACAATTATTGATACATTATGTTACAAAAATGGTGAGGACTACTAAAACGACTTTCTAGAACCTTCAATCCATACCCACTAAGTAGTACTCATTTACATTCTCGCCTCACGGAAGAAAAAATAGAACAACAAGGAAAAGGGTGAGCTCAACTAGCCCAATAAAGAATATTATGACCAAGATAATATAGAACAAATTATCGTTAGTCTTCAACAGGAAAAATCTAATAGAATACAATAAGCAAGAACTTTTAAATCAATATTCGCATGTGAAATAATAATTCATTAGAAGAGTTAAATAGAGAATAAAATCTACTATCTTATATATGAATTTAAAAGTCCATCGTCAATATTTTATCCCCTGTAACATCAATCAACATATATCACGGAATCAAATATTCATCTTTTGCACTACTACAGCCAAAGATATTCATCGATTGGTCATGTGTTCATCTAAATACTTGTTCATCTTTGCACTACGGGCCAAAGATATTCATCATAAATCATTAATCTTTACACTACAGGCCAAAGATATTCAATTATATCATCATTTAGGACTGAGGATGATGGAAAATATTTTAAAGAAAACAAATCCAGTGAAACAAAAGAATAAATATTAAGGATTCGTATTTCAGCTATTCTATGTCCAAAAATACCACATAAATAATCATAGTGGAGTAAAATTAAAAAATGATCAAAACATAGATACAATCAAAGCTAGTATCCATAATAGATATTTTGGACGAAAAATAAAAATTTAATTTTTCTGTGAATAATGCCGTATTCGTGAATAGTGTCATATACGTGAATAGTGTTGTATACGTGAATAGTAACCCCGACACTAAAAGATAAGAATTCCACAAGAAAAATACTCACAATATTCCGGTATAATGATATTGAAAGAATTAATATCATTTAAAAAAAAATAATATCTCTTACCTCGTAAAGGCGATACTTTAGTTGAAACAGGATATAAAGGCTATGACTTGAAATTGCACCAGTATAACAACACTCAAAGTATTAAAATACTCACAAGAATACGCTTCAATATATCGAGAGAAGAGAGAAAAACTTGGGTTTACGGTGTTATTTTCAATTCTAACCTAAGCACCCTATTTATAGGAAAATGCTTAGAATACCAAAGCAGAAAATTTAATAAAATATTAATATATATTTTATAAATTTTCTACGCACCCTTCTTTTGCCCAAAACATCAGCCGCCATGTGGCTCACCTCACCAAAAACGTTTTTGTTATTAAATTTATTTAAAACTCCAAAAATCAATTATTCCGGAACTTCAGAACTTCAATAATTCATAATAAATTGCCCTTTTATCAAAAAAATTTGAACCACGTGACCTTTCCATAGGAAATTTCATTCTCTACAACTTTGCAAAAGAAAATTTTTCCAAATTCCAAACAGAAATTGACCGAAATCCACAAACGGACGATTTTACAGACTATAATCAAATTTCAGTCAAGAAATGGGCCCACGGACATGTTTAACATGTTTTAAACAACTTTTGCAATAAAAATACTCTTTCTCCTCATATACTCATATATCCCACATTCATTGTAAAAATATCATCATTATTATATTATAATAATATAATAAAATATTATTTTATCAGAAAAGATAAAATATCGATTTTCAATAATTGTCACTTTAAAAATTTTCTCCATTTATATCCACATAAAATGAATATTTTCCTCATCATATAAAACAATAGTTAATTATTCACAAATAATATTACCGAATCACAATCACGATAACTTGGCGAGTTCGCCTTAGGAAAGATGGGGCCTTTTCGATAAGGATTTCTCTTCTTGGGGGTATGATTAGGTGACCAAACATTTTCTTAGAGCGTAACTTTCTAGACATTTCCAATAATGTTATCTAATAATATTATTAGGATAATATGAATTATTGCTCAGATAATGGAAAATCGTGTGTAGTGACAATTATTGAAACAACGATAATATAAAATATCAACGTAGCAATTATTGAATCAATAAAATAAAATCTTGAACAATAATTCTTCGTAACAATTATTGAGTAGTACCTTCTTACGTAAGAATCAATAATTGGTGCAATATCGTGTCTTCTTGTCTGACAACAACGCGTATTATTGTGTTTTAACCAACGGTATTCCAATAGTATTACTTGAATAACAACTACTAGTTATTTATAAACAACTTATACTTGTCGTTTTCTTCATCCAATCGCTTTCCGTTATGGGGCCCACACAAGGCTGCGTCGTCGTACGAATATTCCACGACCAAACGAATATTCTCCGATAAAAATGAATATTTTATAACCACTTGTTTATTTAAAAATATTTGCGCATTTTACCAATAACTAACCACATTAATCAAATCAACCCTTATTATTTCAAAATAATAAATAGAGGAAATTAAAATTTTATTCATTAATAATTTGGGGTCTTACAATTATTATTATCAATCAGAACTTTGCCTTTAATACATATCAAAACCTTATAATCTTTTACTGTTTAGTGCATGTTTTACTCTGAACATATACATCACTCATATACGAGAATTGCATATCCATGAGCCAACAGTAATGATATACAAAAACAAAAAGAAAAAGGAAGGACACCTGCTTTTGTTTCTTCTTTTTTTTGTTCTCTCTCGTCGTCGCCTCTTTTCTTTTCAGTTCTATTCCCACGATTGTCTCATCAGACTTAATAAAGCATAATTAGGTTTTAGTTATTTATTTATTAAATATTAACTCTCCTAATTTAAATAGTATTTATTATTACCCACAAATATAAATTAAACCCAAATTTTAAAGTCCAAACTGTACTAAATTAATTTACTCATCACTTATTAATATTTATTAGCTCACACAAATTAAATAACTAGTTTGACCCAAATAAATGACAAAGTCCAAACAATATGTTTTAAGAATATAAATTTAATATTATTATTTTTTTTTGGGATATTACATTACCTCCCCCTTAAAAGGGATTCCGTCCCTGGAATTAAAAGAATGAATGTACCTAATTATCAAAAAGATGCGGATACTCTGCTCGAATAGACTTCTCTATCTCCCAAGTAGCTCCGCGCTCTGGATGATTTTACCACACGACTTTAAAAAAAAGGAATTATCTTCCTCAATTTTAATTTAATCAATTATTTAATTATCTACTAAAAGAATTTAATTTTTGAAACAAAACAAAGAAGAAAAGACCGAAACAAAATCATTTACCTTTTCTAATTTAAATATAATTGTATAAAATAAAAGTAATTAATATTTAATTATTAAAAAAAATGGGTTATTACAACTTTTATCTTGGAGGGATTAATAAATAATTGAGATATCAACAAATAATACACGGCAAAACCTATAGTTTGGCGCGTATTAGACCAACGTACCTTCCAATTCAAAAGGTTTATGGTAATATTTAAATTAGCTGGAACAAAATTAGAAGTCAAAAGGGCGAACGTGGGAACATGGAGCCATGTTACACACAAACAAACACGGTACATTAATCACATTATTATTAGGTAATTATTAAATTCATAATATTTTTTGTTATTTTCACAATAAAAGTGTCGTTGTAGATGTATACCGACGTTAAAAATCGTCGCTATAGCAACATTTTTGTTATAGAAATAATAATTTCTGTTGTGGATTTAACAATTCCCTATTATTATTATTATTATTATTATTATTATTATTATTATTATTATTATTATTATTACTACTACTACATATTAATTTAGTCATGGAACCCTCTTGAATTAAGGGTGTAAATGAATTAAGTCGAGTATTGAATTCAGATTTAGTTTATAAAATTTATCGAGTATGAAATAAAGTTTGATTAAGGCTCGTTTTGCTACTAAGTCGAGCATAATTTTGAATCAAGTCCGAGCAGTTTGAACGAATTATCAATAGAAAATTATAATTTGAAAAGGTTTGATTAATTTATCAAATTTTAAAATTTATTTATATTTGAATCGTTTATATTTATAGTCAAACTCGAATCAAACTTTTAATCGAACAAATATAAATCAAGTCCGAATGGTATGATTCATTTTACAGCCTTATCCCTGAATAAAGAATCTTTTTATAAATGTGCACACATATACCCTTATTGATCCGTGAAATCGAATGCCGGTGATGAATCTCTTTTGGACCAACCATTAAAGAAACTTAATGTTATGTTTGAATTAAAAAAATGAAATAAATTTGTTTTAATTATTGAAATGAGTTATTTCATATTTTCCTCTTTTTTTCTTCTTCTTTTTTGTGTGTGTTGTCTTGATCCAAGTTTGCTCGTGCAGTACAAACTTCCAAATTAATAGTTGACCCCATATTGGATCTTTGGTTCCTACCCATGTTAAAGTTATATTCAATGGATCTGTTAACTTTATTTGATATATAATATAAAATAAAAAGTTTTAAATAATTAATTCAAGATTAACTCATAATCAATTAAAATAATTCGATCAAAGTTTTATTTAGCTTGAGCTGATCTTATTTGGGAGTGGTTAGCATATAATTAATTTTGGTCAATTAATTAATCTGATGTCGCTAATAACGAGATCGTGGAATGATCTTTACGCATATAATATACACAAGATCTTGTATTAATTAATTGACCAATTTACCATAAAATTAATTTCAATAATAAATTGATAACTAAATCCATTTTATTCATTGTTTAAATAAGTTCGAACTCAATAATGATTTTATCCGACTATTGACGATAGATTGCTTAGAGTAAGGTATGGCGTTATACGTTCGATTGTATATTTTGTTATTATTTTTAAAATATTTTGTTATTGCCTTTGAAAATATTACCTTTTTAATTTTTTATATTAAAAAAATAGCAAGTGTGACCCACATCGATGTCAAATGATTGTTTTATGTCAAGTGTGATTTGCAGCAATTTGCAGTTATAACTTATTAAGAGCAGTTTCCAGTTGGATTGAGTTTGCAACTTCATTTGTATTTCCTTCGAATATAGTATACAATTTACAAAGGCGGGAGTATAAAATATTCTTAAATATATCATAATTTTAATTTACAAATTTATCTTTAATTTTAAAATAGTGATAGTAATAATTGTAAACATACTTATAAAAATTATAAATTTTTATTTATAAAATATCAATTCTCTTACAAAATATAAAGTCTTATCAAAGTGGATCAATTAAAGAAACTTGTGCCACATATAAAATTTTTTTACTTCGCATAATTTATACACATAGCGCGCGTATACCATAAAATCCTATTATTTATTGTGAACTTTTTTTTTGCAAAATTATAATTATAAAATATCTCAATCTATGGAATTAGAGCGTCTCTAACAAGGTGAACTATACCATGGATTATATTTAGTCCATATGACATTAATCTATGGGATAATCTTTCAAGCTGATGGATTATCCCATGGACTATAGTATTAAAAGATTGTATTATATTGAATGAATTATAGTTCACCAATTATTCTTTCACACTCCTATTAAAATATATTAAAAATTATAGTCCACCAAACCAAGTTCCTAGATATAGTGTCTTTGTTTCGCCGAAAAATACTCTGAACTATATTTAGTCTGCCCGAGTCTTAGACTAAATTTAGTCTAGAATGCTCTTATGCTACGTTTGGATTGGAATAATGAAGGTGGTAATAGAATGACTCATTTTTATGTAATGAAAAAAATTGTGTTTAGTTGGAATTGAAATGGTTCTTATTTCTTAATACTCGAATTTTATTCTTTGAGGAGAATGAGTATGAAATAATTCATTTATTTCATTTCTCCAATCCAAACGCTACGGTAGAGATAATTATAAAAAAAACATAAATCATCAGTAATGCTAGCTGTTTAAGTAATTGAGCATAAAAGAAAAAGTAAATAATAATCCATAAATAATGATATCATATTGACTTGATAAACGACATCTGACGGTTGAGAGTTCAAATTTGGAAAGACAAGACGAGAGAGGGGAAGACGAGACGTTTGAGCGAGTGTTTCTCTGCCTAAAGGGCGGGCCTCACTTGTCTTTCGGCGGGAAAATCTAGTAGTATAATCTTTTTGCGGGAAAACGAAGCAAAATAATCTGTTCCCATTCAGATGGAGGAGAAAAGAAATCCATTTTGTAAGTGAAATATAAATATAAAAACAATTAGAATTAATGAGAAAAAAATAAAGAGAGAGAAAATAAAATAAATTTGCTTTCTTTCTTTGTGAGTTTTTAAAAAGAAAATTTAAGTTAAAATAATATATTATTTATCTATTTAATAATGGGATTATGTTGGACAAATCATTAAATATATTTATTTAATATTTTAGTATGCCATTTAAGCCTTTAATAAATTTTGTTCAAATCTTCTCAACTATGGAATTTTTTTTATATAAATTTCTCTGTTTTTTTTTCTCTAAAAAAACTTATAAACAAAATAATTCCAATCTCTTACTCTCTTTTTTCTTTCCTCTCCTTTTAATAACTCCCAAACAAAGTGTTATGCCGACCACGCAAACTTATATTTTCGTTCTTTTAGCGTATGTTTGTTGGTAAAGATTATAATTCAAGATTATTAATTTTAGAATTATAATTTCAGAATTATATTTATAATTTAAAGATTATTAAATTATTATAAATTCATAGACTAATAATCTTATGTCTAAATTTAAAAATAAATAAAACACGTGAGATTAATAGTCCTATCATAAGTATAATTATTGCAAACAAATATAACCCTAGTTCTCTAATACTCTATAATGGCTTCAACTCCATCCCCATCCTCGTGATTAAAGCTTTAAAATGAATTAAATCGTTTGAATTCGATTCGTGCTTGCTCGACTAAAAATTTGATTCGAGTTCGACTTGAAATAAAACAATTCAAATATGAATAAATTTTAAAATTCGATAAATTACTTGAATCTCTTCAAATTGATATTCGAATCATATTTCATATTTATGCGAAAATTTAAATTGCTCAGACTCGATTCGAAATCGTACTCGAGTCGATAACTAAACGAATCTCAATTAAATATTATTTTATACTTGATAAATTTTATCAATTAAATTAAAACAACTTAATATTTGATTTGATTTGATTTATTTACACGCCTATCCTACCGCTGAGTCACTGTCACATACACTATAATTGCGTTGGGGAGACATTAACTAAACATTAATTTCGGAAGATTTTGCCATATCAATGAGTCAGTCTGTACAGCTAAGAACTTTTGACCATTGGGCCTCATTCTTTTTCATCATTAGTAGAATAACAAAAGAGGGAGCGGTTAGCATGAAGTTTATTTTTGAGTAAATTGATCAATTGATCAATAGAATAGAATACTGACACACAAACAAAGTTCTATTTGTGTCAATATTTTATTGACCAACTTATCCAAAAATTAACTTCATATTAACCGGATCCAACAAAAGGGATCCGGTTAGTATAAAGTTATTTTTTTGATAAGTTGGTCAATTGGTCAATAGAATACTGACACATATACAACCTCGCCTGCGTGTCAGTATTCTATTGGTCAGTTAACCAACTTACCTCAAAATAAACTTCATACTAACCACTTCCTAACAAAAGGGTAGATAGAAAATAAATTGCTTAATTAACTACAATTATACTGATAGATGAGCTAATGATTATGTTTAGGCCTTTTGGGATATGATTAGTATGAAATTTATTTTGAAATAAGTTGATCAATAAAATATTAACACGCAGACGAAATGCGGATCCGGCCTTTTGTAAGGATTAGGGCCACATAATTATTGTGATATATTTAGGTGGGCAGTTAGTAAAAGAACTATACAGTTTCAAAAACTAACTGAGGCACAAATTTCTATTTATTTATTTATTTTATTGAAATTAAACACACATCATATTTTGTCGCTGTTAATATTCGAATTTAGGAGCAGAAAGTTTAATACATTAACTGAACTAAAACTTTGCTGTCAAATTTTTATTCATTTTTTACACTTTATCTTATGATGTACAAAAAACGTAATACGAAGTATGTAATATAATGGTACTTTCTCCATTTTTAAATAAGTGTCGTTTAATGTTTTTGCGTATAGATTAAAAAAGTCATTTAACAGTATCATTTAATAATTAAAATCTGTGTGAAATTCAATTACTACCCCTTTATAAGAAGTTGAAAACTATTACTCCCTCCGTTCCTTAATATATAGGTCGCTTTAGAGTTGTGCACAAGTATTAAAGTAATGATTGTACTCTCTATGTTCCTAAAAGTTTGTCTTTTAAGGTTAATGCACACAGATTAAGGAATATAATTCATACATAGCGAAAATATTATATTACCCTTATTAATTGTCTCAACCAATTATTCCATTTCCAATGTTTCTTATTCAATTCAACCAATTACTTCTTATTCAACTAATTACTACTTGGATTATAGTATTGAATTGAATAAGAATCATTGGGAAGAGAAGAAAATTTTAAATAGGAGAAATTTTTAAATAAAGGTAAAGTAGGGAAAAAATAGCTAATGTGTATTGATAAACTCAAAACGACAATCTTTTTGGAATAAAAATTATTTCCTAAAACAACAATCTTTTAGGAACGGAGGGAGTATAACATTAACTATAATATCAATTGTCTATATTGTCATTGTATTGGAATAAGAGATTGTTATTTATTGGATATAAAATAGTGAGAGAACCAAAGTTACATTTAATCCTTGGGGTAATATTAAAAATTAAGCAATTAATGCTTACTTGAAATTCTCAAACAACTTATATTAAGGAACAAAAATATTTCTCTAAAACGACTTATATAAAGGAACGGAGGTAATAATACGAAGGGTGAGAATTTCTTGGGACAATGAGAGAATGTAAGGGTGATACTCCCTCCATTCATAAATAAGTATCGTTTAAAGTTTTTGCACATGAATTAAGGAAGCTATTAATATGAGTAAAAAGTTATTGTACAAGACTTAAAATACCCTCATTTAATAAATATTCTCTCTCTCCTCTCTCACACTATTCCATATCTTTCTTTTATATCCAACCGTCCAAGTTAAAAAATTTCTTCTACCAAAAATTGATTACCACCGTTATGAATATATATTGGGAAGGGAAGGAATATGAAAGGGTAACCTAAAACTAATCTAATTCAATTAAAAATTGAAAAAACTAATTATTGTGTGCATTAATTACACACTTATTGGAAAAGAGGGATAAGGATAAATTTGGAACAAAAAATATTAATTATGCTTTGATTTCATTAAACATCAAATATTTTGGAATAATTCAAAGGGTGTAAAACGTCAGTTAATATAGAATGAAAGGAGTATAAGAAAGTAAATAATTTATTCTCTTAGAAAGTTATAAACGACATATAAATTGAAAAAAAAAATCTTTCTAAAACAACACTTATTTAGGAACGGATGGGGTAATATTTATTTGGTCCATACATTAAATTTGTGTCGAGTTTGTATTTTACTTTACTATGGTCTAATTTTATTTTGTTGAATTAAATTGTATAGCTAGGCTTTGAATTGTATGACAGGAAGCATAATGGCTTTGGTGACATTAAGGCTGTAAACGAGTTAAATAGATCGAACTTGATTCAAAAAAATACGAGCGAGACTCGGATTCGTTAATAATATGATCTAAATCTGAGAATTACAAATAGTTCGAATAAAAATATGAGTATAATCTGAGCAATGTTATACTCGACTCGTTTAAGATTCAAACTACTCGAATTTTTTATTGTGATTTGATATATACTCGATTGATACAGATTTGATTAGATGCTCGATACATTCTCTTATAATATATACAAATTTAAATCAAATTAGAATAATTAATTATTATTATTTTGTTTTGTTTTTAACTTTAATTTTAATTTTAATTGTGATTTTATATTTGTAAAGTGTAATAATAAATATATTTTCTCATTTCTATGTAAAATAACAAATTTAATTTATAATTATATTTACTATAAAACTAGTTATTATATGGAGACTCAAATTCGAGCTTGAATTTGAAGCTCGCGAATAGTTTGAATATAATTCGATCCTAGTCAGATTGAATTCAAGTAATAAATATTCGAGTCGAGTCGAGTCGAATCTTAGTAGACTTTTTCAAATACAATTCGAATTCGAGTACAAATTTATCATTTCTAGACAAATTCGAACAACTCTCTGTTCGTTTCGGTTCGACTCATTTACACCCTTAGGTAACATAATGAAATAATAATGGTTATCGATATTTATTTATTTACTAAAAGTTGTATAACAAATTATAATATCATTACATTACATAGCTCTTAAATTATTTATGTTATATTAGAAAGAAAGTGTAAATGTGTAATGAGATGCTGATATTATATTTATGAATAATTTTAGAGACAAATTATTCTACAAATATTTTATAAATTGCTGATGTGACATATTCTATTTCAGCATATTGTGTGGGGCCGAAGACTACATTGAAGCAATTTGTTGATCAATATGCTGAGGTGGAGTGTGTCATATCAACAATTTGTAAAATATTTATAGATAGTTTATGTCTATAACATTATTCTATATTTATTGGAGGGTGTAAATTATATTGAGCTAATAAAACTTTGTCATCATTATTTAATTAATCAAATGAGCATGATGTATTAAAAATATTAAATTAATAAAATAAGATTATGTCATTGTAATCTAACTGATCAAAAACAAAAAATATATATATGATAAGATAAAATTAAAATAATTTTTTTGGTTTTGATCTTCAGTATAAGATTAGAATTTAATTGTTACTAAAATATTTTTAAAGTCATTTGATTTTATTTTATTAACTATTATTAAAATACTTTTTAAATCTATAATTTTAACTAGAACCAAAATTAAATAATCATGAAAAAAAATATTAGAGTAACTTATTATTTTATAATAGTTTTATTTCTTATAAAAGTCCTTTACTAATATTGATACTCACTTGAGCCAAAATTAAAATATATACGGATCATTATTAATATATTTAACAATCATATAGCATATAGTAACAAATTATTCTATTATTATATCATAATTATCCACAAATTAAAATATTGAAACATAAATAAACTATATTAAACGTAGCAATTTAAATTAGTATTTACAACATAAATGACAAAATTACTATAATATAGATATACTAAAATATTCAATTCTAATAATTTACTAGGATTAACTTATAAAGATATTGTTATATCTCGAAGGCAGTGAGAGATCTAGAAGAAGGGTTGAATAGATTCTTTAAAAAAATCTGTTTTTAAATATTTATTGCCAATTTATAATTTAAGCAGATTAATTTAATAATTTTGCACATCAAAATGATAATTTGAAAAACCCTTCAAAGATTTGAGAAAATTCACAGTTCTGAATTTAGCAACCAAAGTGGAAGCATGTCATAGATTCAGTAAATAACTTGACATAAAAGTAAATGCAGAAATTAAAAGAGACTATTTTAAGTGGTTCAGAGCATAAAGATTACGTAGTCCACTTTTCTACTTTTTGAGTATATATAATCCACTAAGGATGGGTGATCACAAAGATCTGTCCACACAAAACAGTTAGACCAAATGAATCACTAAGATTCTTCCAAGTCACAAAGACATGGATACAACATATCACTAATATCTCTTCAAGTCACTAAGACTTGGTTACAAGGGGGTCACTAAGACCTGCACTATCACTAACAAAGTATGATTTTTAGGGTGCTACTAAGTTGTTTGAAGCTAAATGTTGAAGGACTTAACAGTAGAACAAGTTTGTACAGTAGAGCTCTTTTTAATTTGACAACAATTCAACTTCATGATATTTTTTTCGCTACTATTTGATTGAATATACTTGTTTTTTATAGACTTTCCTCGAGTTTTTCCCTTTGAAAAGTTGTCGTCATTCATTTAATGCTCAAATCTAGGAAGATCTATAATTGTTGACTTTTGAAGAAGATGTGCCAACTTTCGGCTGTGATACGTGTAAGACCCCGAATTTTATGAAATAAAAGTATTCAATTTTTCTTATAATTATTATTCTATTTAGAAAATGGTTAAATTGATAAAAGGTTAAAGTTAAGGATGATATGTGAAAATTTTACAAAATAAGCAAGTTGTCATAAAATATTCATTGTGTCGGAGAATATTCATTTGGTCGGGGAATATTCTTTTTGTCTGAAAATATTCGTACGACGGCGCAATCATTAGTGGACCCCACAACGGAATAATTGTCGGATATAGAAAGCGACATAAATAACCTTTTTATAGAAATAACGACAAAACTTTTACTATTAAACTGTTACAATACCCGGTGATAAAAGTACAGTAATACGCGTTGTTGCACAGTAGCATACGGTATTACATAATATCTCTGATGATTAAATATTTACGTAATAAATCACTCAGTATTCAATAATTATCACATTAGTTGCTGCATATTATTTCATATTATTGATTAAATTATTGTCACAGTATCATCTGCAAAATATTTTATATTATTACATAAATAATTGACAGGCCACAATTATTCATATAATTATTTGCATTATTGACGATGTTTAGAAAATTCTGTCGAGAAAAGGGATTAGGTTATTTAATTGAGCGCCAATAAGGAGAAATCCTTATCGGAAAGTCATCTCTTTCCCGGGAACGATCTGGTTGTCAATATTGTGAATTATAATATTATTGATGAATAATTATTGATAAAAATATTTTCATTGTATTGAAAATATTAATGTTAGTGGAAATTAACATTTATTTCAATAATAGTTGATTTCTGGATGTTAAATTGACTAAACGGGTAATTAATTGGATAAATGAGCAATTAATTACTATTGGTTCACATGCAAGTACTATTAGGGGAGGTTATGCAAGATTGATAATACTTGAAGGATTAAGTTAAAAATAGAGGCAAAGATGAAGGTACTAAAGTATAATAAGTCGGGCCCCTAAAAGTGCAATTAATGAAACTATGTTTTTTTATAAATAGAAGCTCATTTCTTCCTTATTTCTCACTAATTCACTAAAATTATAGAGAAACTATAGAGAGAGAATAATGTGTTGTTTGTTTACCTCTTAACATGTCTTAATAAACCACATCTTATTCGCTAAGAGGGTTGATGTTTTTTTTGTTACCTTTGAATGCCTTTAAATGGTTGAGATAGAAAATCAAATCTAAATTATTCAGACATGCCTCTTAATGAACTTTGATATTTTTACAACACAAACACCCTCTTCAATATTATCATTCTTCTTCTATATCCATGCCAACTACTGCCACCCACCGCCTCGCCACCCACCGACGCCGCCACCACCAAACCACCAGATTTGCAAGGGGAGGAAGGGTGGGGAAGGGGCGGGGAAGACGAGGGGGGAGAGAGGATGTGGGAAGGGGTGGGGTGGGGTGGGGTGGGGTGGGGTGGGGCGGGGCAGGGATGAGGGGGTAGGGGTGGGGGTGGGGCGAGGGATGGGGGTGGATGGAGAAGAAGAAGGCGGGGATAGGGGAGGTGGGGCGGAGATGGGGGAGGAGGGAGGGGTGGAGTGGGACAGGGATGGGGAAGAGGGAGAAGAAGATGGGGTATTTAATTTTTTTTTTCAAGGGTTAAAATAGTAAAAACATGTTATTTAGACATTTAAAAAAAAATAATTTTCAAACAACATTTTTTCATTTAGATACAATTCTATTTAAATACTCTATATTATTCAGATGTCTAAACTATTCAGATCTTAACAACTTATTTTATCAAACACAACCTAAGAGAGAAAGAAGAAAATTATTTTGCTACTACACTATTGTAGTATCAAATCTCCTAATAAGGTAAGTGATATTATTTCTTTCGTATTCGTAAAGGATGTTATTTTCTTCATACTCATAAGGGTTGTCATTCTATTCCTTATTGATCTGTGGGAATAATCTGTCTACGCGGACTACCACATGCATGGTGAATAACCCTTCGTATTCATTCTTTATTAAATTATGAAAATGATCTGTCTACACGGATTACAGCATGATGGGCGAAAATCCATTTGCAGTTTCGTATATTCTTTCATATATACTCGTATGAGATATCATTTCTTTTGTACTCGTCAATGGTACAAAATTATTGTTTGTTTCTATAATCTTATTATTAAATGGTGAAAATTCCTGAAATTAGTAGAATATCCTTGAGTTTTGCACTTCATATAGTATCGTTTCACTGAAATATTTTTCTGAACCTTCTTATTAAATTTTAATATTTTCATTCTGGGTATTATTTGTAAGACCCCAACTTTTATGAATAAAAATTTAATTTTCTCTAAATATTATTTTGAATAATAAGGTGTGGATTTTATATAATGTTATAGTTGTGGGTAATTTTTATAAATTTTGTGAAGTAAGCAAGTTGTCATAAAATATTCGTTTGGTTGGGAAATATTCGTTTTATCAAGGAATATTCGTACGACTGCCGGATATAGAAAGTGACAAAAATAACATTTTCATAGAATAACGAAAAAACTTTAACCGTTAAAATGTTGAAATACAGGTGATAAAAGAATAGTAATACGTGTTGTTGCACAATAACACACGGAATTGCACAGTGTCTTTGATTATTGATGCTTACGTAAGAAGTCGCTCAGTTTTATTCAATTATTACAACAATAGTTGCTGCATAGTATCTCATATTATTGATTTAATTATTGTCACAGTATTATCTGTACAATATTTTATATTATTAAATCAATAATTGAGACGACAAAGTTCATATTATTATTTGCATTATTTATAATGTCTAGAAAGTTCTCTCGAGGAAAGGGGTTAGGTTATTTAATTGCGCGTCAATAAGGAACAATCCTTATCGGAAAGCCCACTCTTTCCTGGGAATGATCTGGTTGTCAATATTGTGAGTTATAATATTAATGATGAATAATTGTTGAAAGATTAAAAATGTGTTGATTGAAGATAAAGTGATTTGTGGAAAATATTTATTCAATCTTTGATATAAATAAGAAGTTTGTTATGAGACGTTTGTTGTAAGTTTGATTTATTCTATGGGACCCATATGTCATCATCTAAGAGTCACTTTCTTCAATAACACTTGCCTTTTCACATTACAGGCGTCAAACCACTTGCTTTTTCACATTACAGGCGTCAAACCACTTGTCTTTTCACATTACCAGTTGTCAAGCCACTTAACTCTTCAAATTGCAAAGGTTAAGCTAGAAATCTTCTATAAATAGAAGCTTATTTCTTCTTTCATTCTCACCAATTTACTAAGACTCACAAGAAAAAAACTATAGAGAGAGAATCAAAGAGAAAGAAGAAGAGTATTTTGCTACTACACTATTACAGTATCTAATCTCCTATTAAGGTAAGGGATATTATTTATTTCATATTCAGAAGATATATTATTTTTCGTATTCGTAAGAATATTATTTTCGTTCAATATTCGTAAGGAATATTATTTTCGTTCAATATTCATAACGGATATTGTCTTCATTCAATATTCGTAAGGAATATTATTTTCATTCAATATTCGTAAGCGATATTATTTTCGTTCAATATTCGTAAAAAATATTATTTTCTGAACATTCCATCATTCATCATTTGGTCAGTGTTGTTGTTTGCATGAGGATTGTCGCCTTCCTGATGCACATTATCTCGATTATTGATATGTGAATGAATCGGCGATGCTTTGTGCTCCATTGCTATTCTCAACATTCTCAGATGTCATTTTCAGATACTGCCACAAAATAAAAGGTTAATTGATATGTAACATATTATCCCTATATTCTGACCAACCAATGAAATACCAAAAAAAACTTAGGTAGGTCATACTAGCGAAGGAATTCCCGTCTCTCCCTCCTAGTTCTATTCTCACATCTTAGCAGGATCATATCCTAAGCTTTGATACCAACCGTGGCGCCCCCAAAATTAGGTATACATCACCCATCTTGAGTCGCCAGATACATGGTACAAAATTCAAATACAACTTAATAATACAAGCTGTAAGGTACAATACGACAAAACATAAACCGTGAGTTTGAATACAAATATTGTCTACTAGAGATTATACAAACTCAAAAGGAGTCCTCATTACAATTATTATCACACTATTTCACAGAATAGTGAGGACTACTAATGCACTATCTAGGACCATCACTCTATTCCCTGATTAGTCCCAGCTACGTTCTCATTTCCTAAAGAGAACAGTGAAAGAAAGGGTGAGCTCAACTAGCCCAGTAAGAAATATTATGACTAACATAATACAGAACAATTTATCGTTAGCCTTCAACAGTGTTAAACTGATAAAATATAATAACTATCAAGTTTAACTGCAGTGGAACAAGTAATCCATTAGAAGAGTCAAGTAGAGAATAAAATCTACTATCTTCTATGACTTAAAAGGTTTTTCATCACTTTTATCGCTGGGACTCAGCTTAATAAATAATCCACATCATCGAATCACCCCTGCACTACGGCCAAGGATATTCTTTAGTATCATGACCACAAATTATCCATGCACTACGGGCCAAGGACATTCGTGTATTCATTAATGGTCATGATCATGCCAACAACTGTCCATCAATGCACTACGGGTCAATGAGGACTTTTATCACATCATTTATAACATTACGGTCATGATTACACCGATAATCCATGGTCATAATCATACCAAGTCAATCTATGCACTACAGGCCACAGATGACTTTCAAAAAAATATAAACATGAGGATGATGACAATGATATAAGAATTCAATAAAAACAAGTTCAAGAATTAATTTATCTAGGAATTGATAACGTCCAAATTGTCAACATGATACTTTGTAGAGTAAAATTCAAGAATGCTCAGAAGAATATTTCCATGAAAAGATATTGGATGAAGCGCAAATATCAAAGATATTCCACTAATTTCATGGGTATAGAAGTCAAAGTTTTAACCAACTGAGTATAATAAAGAATGGAATAACAAAAGAAATCACCATGCATGCGATGATAGCCTTGCGAGCACGTTATTCCAACAGAATAATAAAGGATGGAACCGGTCCCACAGAACGCATGAGCAGGATATTCCGGCGAGAATAATAAATAATGGAACCAGTCACGTAAGCGAGCAGACGAGGATATTCCGGCGAATAATAAATAATGGGACCAGTTAAAGGCGTAAATGCACAGACAAGATATTCCAACAGAATAATAAAGAACGGAATATTAGAAGAATGTCACCATGTATAGGGTAGCCCACGTATAAAAAGTTATTCCAATGAGAATAATAAATAATGGAATAATGAAGTTCTCTTCATGAAAGTACAACAAATAACATCCCTCACAAGTAAAAGAAGCTGAAATAAGAGTAAGGAAGTAAAGAGAATACTTTTTATAGGTTTTCATGTAATTCTCTCTAGAGTTTTCAAATTGAATTCGTAAGAAATAATGAAGGAATGAGCTTTATTTATAGAAGAATGGATACATAATAACTAACTTATTAGCGGTCGATTGATTTACTTTAAACAGACGATCCAGATTGGTTTACTATTAAAACTTAAAACAACGGTCCATACCGATTTACTATTAAAACTTTTAAACCAAATGATCCATATTGATTTCTTATTATATCTTCCACCAAATTGGTCCATATTGATTTACTTATTATATCTTCAACCAACAGTGCGAAAAATTTAGCACATCTCCTCATGGAATAATATTGTACCCAAAAATGATTTGGACCGAAAATAAATATATCTTACGGGTGAATAGTACCCCGTGAATAGTAACTCGTGAATAGTAACTCGTGAATAGTAATTCGTGAATAGTAACTCAACACGAAAAGTGTCCCGAATACCCAATTGAACAATATATCCTCCAGACATCAATTATACTAACACAAATAAGTCCAACACAATGGAACTATAAAATTCATCTTTAATCAACACGAACTTATTCATCATTAATATTATAATTCACAATATTTATCAACCAGGTCGTTCCCAGGAAAGAGGGGGCTTCCAATAAGGATTTCTGCTTATTGGCGTGCAATTAGGTGACCAAACCTCTCCTTGACAGAACTTCTAGACATTGTCAATATTGCAAATAATAATATGAATAACTTTGTCGTCTCAATTATTGATTTAATAATATATCATATAATGCGCATGATAATCTTTGTAACAATAATTGAATCAATAATATGAGAAATATGATGCAACAATTATCATGAGCAATAATTGAGTATATAATGAGTGACTTCTCACGTAAGTATCAATAATCAATCTGGTAGTGTCTCATCGTGTAACTACGCCAGACATCGTACTTTTTACTACTGGGTAGTTCAACAGTTTTAACGGTAACACCTCCGTCATTATTTTCATAAAGTATTTTTGTCGTTTTCTCAATTCGACAATAATTCCGTTGTAGGGTCCACCAATGATTGTCTTGGTTAGTACGAATATTCCTATTAAAACGAATATTCCCCACCAATCAAAAAATTATATAACAACTTGCGATTTTGCAAAATTTATAAATATTACCCACAACTATAACATTATATCAAATCAATACCATAATATTCAAAAATATAATTCGAGAAAATTATTCTTTATTCATAAAAGTTGGGGTCTTACATTATTGAATTCTTATATCATTGTCATCATTCTCATGCTTATATTGTGATGAAAGTCATCTTTGGCCCGTGGTGCATAGATGAACTGTTGACTAGTATGATTATGACCAGGAATTATGTATCGGTATAATCATGACCTGTAATATTGTTACAAATGATGTGGTAAAAGTCCTCATTGGCCTGTAGTGCATTGATGAATAGTTGTTTGGCATGATCATGACCACTGGTGATAATAACGAATATCCTTGGCCCGTAGTGCATGGATAATTCAGCGATGTAGATTATTTATTGAGATGTGGTACAGAGATAAAATATTGATGATGAACTTTTAAATCATAGAAGATAGTATATATCATGCTCTACTTGACTCTTCTAATGGATTTCTTGTTCCGCTGCAGTTAAACTTGTTGTCTATTGTATTCTATCAGTTCTACACTGTTGAAGGCTAAGGATAATTTATTTTGCGTTATCTTAGTTATAATATTCTTTACTGGGCTAGTTGAGCTCACCCTTTTCTTACATTGTTCTCTTCAGAAAATGAGAATATAACTGAGACTAGTTGGGGAATGGAGTGACGGTCCAAGATGGTTGTTATAGTATTCCTCACTATTCTATAAATTAGTATGAAAATAATTGTAATGAGGACTTTATTTGAGTTTAGATATTGTCTACGAGACAATATTTGTGTTAAAACTCTCAGCATATGTTTTGTCGTATTCTGCACGACAGTTGTATAAATTAAGTTTGTATTTGAGTTATATACCATGTATTTGGCGACTCAGAATGAGTTGTGTATACCTATTTTGGGGGCGTCACATTATTTACGGAGTACTATTCACTCGGGGTACTATTCATAACAAAATTGGTTTCTTTTCTGTCCAAATTATTTTTGATAGGTGAATATCATTCTTGAATTTCACTTCACAATTGGTGATCATGTTGACAATTTAGATTTTTTTGAAATATGGATAAATTAAATTATAAATCTCTAATATTTATCCTTGATCTCACTTGATTCTTTTTTTATATCATTGTCATCATCTTCATGTTTATATTGTGCTGAAAGTCATCTTTGACCCGTAGTGCAAAGATGAAATGTTGATTGGTATGATTATGACCATGAACTGTGTATTGGTATAATCATTACTTTTAATGTTACAGATAAAGACTTGTGATGAAAGTTCTCTTTGGCCCGTAGTGCAAAGAAGAACTATTGATTAATATCTTTGGCCGTAGTGCAAAGAAGAACTGTTGATTGATATCTTTGGCCCGTAGTGCAAAGATGAACTGTTGATTATTGGTTCTACAGTTGTATGTCTTTGGCCATTAGTGCAAAGGTGGACCGTTGATTTATTGGTTTACAGTTGTATGTCTTTGGCGCGTAGTTCGAAGAAGGATTATTGATTATTGGTTTTACAGTTGTATGTCTTTGGCCCTTAGTACAAAGATGGACTGTTGATTTATTGGTTTTACAGTTGTATATCTTTGACCCGTAGTACAAAGATGGACTATTGATTATTGGTTTTATAGTTGTATGTCTTTGGTCCGTAGTGCAAAGATGAACTGTTGATTATTGATTTTACAGTTGTATGTCTTTGACCTGTAGTACAAAGATGGAATGTTAATTGACATGACTATTGGTGTTAAAATTGAATATCTTTGGTCCAGAGTGCAAAGATGGATTTAATGGAACAATTATAAACATGAACTCTTAATTGGTATAATCATGATCTTTGGTGTTTCAGGTAAAGACATGTGATGTAAGTTCTCTTTGTCTTGGGTACAACAAATAATTGTTGATGGGTATTACATGAATAAAATATTAATGATGAACTTTTAATTTGGAGGAAATAGTAAACATTATGTTCTACTTTACTCTTCTAATGGATTTTTGATTCCGCTGCAATTATGGTTGAACACTTTTATTGTAAGACCGCAACTTTTATGAATAAAGATGAATTTTCTATAAATATCATTTTTGAATATTATGGAATGAATTTGATATAATGTTATAGTTGTGGGTAATATTTATAAATTTTGCAAAGTACGCAAGTTGTTCTTCGATTGGTCGGGGAATATTCATTTTTATAGGGAATATTCGTACAACGGTACAATCATTGGTGGACCCCACAATAGAATTATTGTCGGATTGAGAAAATGACAAAAATACTTTATGAAAATAACGACGGAAGTTTTACCGTTAACTGTTGAAGCAGTAGTTGTTAAAAGTAAATCTGAATAATGTCTGGCGTAGTTGCACAAGAGAAGATACGTATTGATTATTGATGCTTACGTGAGAAGTCACTCGGTTGTGTTCAATTATTGTTATAAAGAATTCACGACAAGTATCTCACGTTATTTGATTCAATTATTGTCAATATTTTATAATCAATAATTGAGATGACAAAGTTATTAATATTATTATTTGCAATATTAACGATGTCTAGAAGTTCTGTCAAGGAGAGGTTTGGTCACCTAATTGCGCGCCAATGGGGAGAAATCCTTATTGGAAAGCCTCCCCTTTCCTGGGAACGACCTGGTCGATTAATATTGTGAATTATAATAATGATGATGAGTTTTATTTTATTAGTATTATTAATGTAATAAAACAGAAAAGTTTTTTATATAAAACAGAATTCTTTTATAAAGTTATTCGTTTTATTAGACTAATAGTAAAATCTTTTTATATAAAATAGAATACTTTTATAAAGTTATCATTTTATTAGACAATAATTAGAATATATTATATTTTATTATGCATAGTGTTTTTGCATAGTGCTGCGTATAGTGTTTGCGTAGTAAAATCTTTTTATATAAAATAGAATACTTTTATAAAGTTATTCGTTTTATTAGATTATAAATAGAATATATTATATTTTATTGTAAACCAATCTGACCAGATTCGTTTAAAGTAAATCAATGGACTAGTTCATAAATTAGTTACTTATGCAGGTCCATTCTTCTATAAATAGAAGTTCATTCCTTCATTATTTCTTACGAATTCTTTGAAACTCTAGAGAGAGAAACTATAAAGAGAGTTCTTCTTCTATAATCTTGAGCTTATTTCTTTAGAGTTTAAGAAAGCTTTGAAGCGTAGTGCAAGTTTTCTTTGAGTATATCCTCCTCTACAAATAAAAATACTCTTCTTTTTTACGGTAAGGGATATTATTTGTTGTACTCGTTAGGGGTATTCCTTCTTTCTTATTGGTGGTGAAATTTTTGTTATTCCATTCTTTATTATTCTCGTTGGAATAACTTTGATACGCTGGATATACCTATACTTGGTGAAATTCTTACGTTATTCCATTATTTATTAATCTGTTAGAACATCCACAATGCGTGCATTTACGCATGACTTTCGGTTCCGTTGTTTATTATTCATTGGAACATCACATGCAAGGCGTCACGCATGACTCGGGTTCCATTATTTATTATTCTCGTTGGAATATCGCCGGAATGCGTTCGCATAACACGGGTTCCATTATTTATTATTCTATTGGAATATCCTCGCCTCGCTTATTTTTACGCATGACCGGTTCCATTATTTATTATTCTATTGGAATAACCCGTCTGTGCGGTCTATCGCACGCCTTGGTGATTTCTTTTGTTATTCCATTCTTTATTATACTCGGTTGGTTAAAGTTTTGACTTCTATACTCCATGAAATTAGTGGAATATCCTCGATATTTGCGCTTCATCCAAAGATCTTTTCATGGAAATATTCTTCTGAGCATTCTTGAGTGTTACTCTACAAAGAAGTATCATGTTGACAATTTGGACATTATTAGTTCATGGATAAATTAATTCTTAAACTTGTTTTATTGAATTTTTATATCATTGTCATCATCCTCATGTTTATATTATGTTGAAAGTCATCTATGGCCTGAAGTGCATAGATGGACTAGGTATGATTATGACCAGGGATAATTCGGTGTAATCATGACCGTAATGCTACAAATAATGTGGAAAAAGTCCTCATTGACCCGTAGTGCATTGATGGACAGTTGTTGGCATGATCATGACCATTGATGAATACACGAATATCCTTGGTTGTGGTGCATGGATAATTTGTGGTTGTGATACTTAATGAATATCCTTGGTCAGTAGTCTGGAGGATGATGTGGATTATTTATTAAAGTCGAGTCTCAGCGATAAAAGTCATGAAAAACTTTTTAAATCATAGAAGATAGTAGATTTTATTCTCTACTTGACTCTTCTAATGGATTGCTTGTTCCGCTGCAGGTAAACTTGATGTTTGTTATATTTTATCAGTTTAACACATTTGAAGGCTAATGATAATTTATTCTGCATTATCTTAGTCATAATATTTCTTACTGGGCTAGTTGAGCTCACCCTTTTGCTTTCATTGTTCTCTTCAGAAATGAGAACGTAGTAGAGAGACTAGTCGGGGAGAAGAGTGATGGTCCGGATAATAGCATTAGTAGTCCTCACTATTACATGAAATAGTGTGATAATAAATGTAATGAGGACCCCATTGAGTTTATATATTGTCTAGATGACAATATTTGTATTAAAACTCACAGCATATGTTTAGTCGTATTTTACACGACTGTTGTATAATTAAGTTGTAATTTTGTACCACGTATTTGGCGACTCAAAATAGGTGATGTATACCGATTTTGGGGGCATCACAGTTAGTATTAAAGCTTAGGGATATGATCCCTGGCTAAGATGTGAGAATAGAACTAGGAGGGGAGAGATGGAGAATTCCTTCGTTAGTATGACCTACCTAAGTTTATTTGGTATTTAATTGGTCGATCCGAATATATGGATAATATGTTACATGTAAATTAACCTTTGTTTTGTGGCAGTATCTGAAAATGACATCCGAGAAAAACTCAAAGCCTTTATTTTAGCATTGATTTAGCCTTTATTTAGAAAAACTCAAAGAGTGAAAATTGTAGATCTACGTCTCTTCTTTCTGTAACATCTTAAATCATCGAAATCGGAGTTCAGACGAAGAAGTTCTGACCATTTTCCCAAGGGATGTCAGAGCAGAAAATTTCAAAAAGCTTAGAGCATCGGGGAGCCCATTCTAAATTTGTTCGGTATTTGGGCGCCTAAAGGCAGATTCTTGATCTTGCGTGACCCGGTACTGGGGTCGGGCCAGATCAAGTTGGGACGCTTTTAGGGTGAATTTTGATACTTTTTTGACTCCAAATTGGATCGAGTTTCCTCCTAAGCTAGAATTGGACTTGTAACCTATAAATACATGATGTGAGGCATAGAATAGGTGGGGATTAGATAGATTAGATTAGGGAAAAAAAACTCCATTATATTATAACATAAAACCTAGTTTATATTAGATTGTTAGAGATTGAAGCAACTTGGGGATCAATGAAGATCAAAAGCATAAACGCGAAATGAGCATCAAATCTGCACACAACAGATTCTATCTTCTTCTATACTTCTATTTTTGTCTTTTAATGTCTATTCAGTTTTGAATTCTTAATTTTAATTCAATAACAATGGACTAAATTCTTGTTTAAGATTGCAACAGATCTTATTGCAAAGCTTATTTTAGTATGCTTCTCTGTTAATTACTGTGATGTATTCTATGGATTGTCTATTATGATTGCATATAATTGTTTAATTGTCTAACTAACAATTACCATGATAATCTATATGAATTCGAGAGATGAACTATAGATTTAGATCTGATCATAATAGTATGTGATTGTGTTTTCTGCATGACGATAGAATTCATGATTTGTGTTTAGGATAGGGATATGCCTTTACGCCGCGTGTAATCTGATATGTAACCTGTACTTTAAATCCTTTTTAATTGTATTTCACATAGGAATATAGTAAATTAGTTAATTAGGGTGCTTGATTCAATTCTATCATCTGTGGATTTGGATTAATATGTTTGTGATGCATCGGAAGGTGGTTATAAATATTAATAAGTTCCTGATTAAAAATCCAAAATAGTGAGCATAATTAATAAGTAGTATTTTAATACAAGTGAAGCAATAAGTGAAGTTATGATCTTAAATCTCTATAACCTGATTTTCAACTAGTGGTGGTAGTAGTAGTAGTAGTTTAATTATATATTTTAATTCACAACATTAAATCGATTGTTTAAATAAAATTAGTTTTGTTAAGAACTAGTATTTGGTGATTTTTATTAAATAATTTCTCGTGGGAACGATACTCTAATTTCACTTTATTACTTGTTGACTATGTATACTTGCACGTATGTTTTGATTATAAAATCGATCAACAATTATCTTTAGTCATAATATTCTTTACTGGGCTATTTGTGCTCACCTTTTTACTTCACAATTCCTTTATGGTAATAAGAGTGTAGCTGAGTCGAGGGGGATAACATGGGAATAGAGTGACGGCCTATGACTGTTGAAGTTTCTCAATATATTATAAAACAACATGATAATATAGAATTGTATTGAGGACTTAAAATGTGTGTGTTGTATTTTATACGTCATTTAATATTTAATTTTGGTGAAAAACAATATAGTGATGAGAACCCGACTTTGGAAGCATAAAAAATGCACCCCATTAGAATGATAAGGACAGAATTGTACTGAGAGCATAAAGGGTGTGTTTCCACTATCATACACGATGTTTAACATTATACAAATTCGTGTTATCATAAGATATAGTTGTGCGCATTCGCTTGCTGACTATATCTATGAGTATTATCTATATAATCTTGGAATATGATTGGAATATAATCCTCAGTTTGAGGCAATGGAGATAATTATATGGCAAGAAGATACACACCATTGGAATAAACATGATAGTAGTATTCTCATTCTTCTTTGGGGTCTATTGGGTCAACCAAGGTTAATTCTTAAATCCTATGATATCTATTATAACTTAGATGCATGGCCTCCTATGTATAAAGGTTTCCTTGAGCATTTTTCAAATATTTTAAATTCTAAAACAGTTATCAACTGTACCTTTATGTAAAATATCATTGGTTTGGAGTGTGAGTACTGTTATTTGTATTAAAACTCACACCTTATGTGGTTATAAATATAAGGTGGTTATAAATATTAATAAGTTTCTGATTAACAATCTAGAATAGTGAGCATAATTAATAAGAAATATTTGAATATAAGTGAAGCAATAAGTGAAATTGTGATCTTAAATCTCTATAACCTGATTTTCAACTAGTAGTGGTGGTAGTAGTAGTAGTTTAATTATATATTTTAATTCACAACATTAAATCAATTGTTCAAATAAAATTAGTTTGGTTAAGAACTAGTACTTGGTGATTTTTATTAAATAATTTCTCGTGAGAACGATACTCTACTTTCACTTTATTACTTGTTAACCGTGTATACTTGCACGTATGTTTTGATTATGAAATCGATCAACAATTATCTTTAGTCATAATATTCTTTACTGGGCTATTTGTGCTCACCATTTTACTTCACAATTCCTTTCAGGTAATAAGAGTGTAGCTGGGTCGAGCGGGGATAACAGGGGAATAGAGTGACGATCTGTGACTGTTAAAGTTTCTCAATACATTATAAAACAACATGATAATATATAATTGTATTGATGACTTAAAATGTGTGTGTCGTATTTTATACGCCATTTAATATTTAATTTTGGTGAAAATAATAGAGTGATGAGAACCCGACTTTGGTAGCGACAAAAATGCACCCCATTAGAATGAGGAGGACATAATTGTACTGAGAGCTTAAAGGGTGTGTTTCTACTATCATACACGATGTCTAACCATATATAAATTCATGTTATCATAAGATATGATTGTGCGCATCTCCTTTCTGACTATATCTACGAGTATTATTGTTGAGTAAAATCTAGTTACACACAGCACGCAAGTATACGTGGTCAACAAGTAATAAAGTGATAAGTTGAGTATCGTTCCCACAAGGAATTCTAATTAATAAATTTCAACTACTAATACTATATCAATTCCATTTTATTCAAACAATGAGAAATTGCGATTTTCTGAATTATTAACTCAAAATTAAACACTTAAAGATACTGTACTAAGATAAACAATTAACTAAGCTATTACTTGAGTGAATGACTTCCGGTAGGTAAATATTAAGACTTCAATATCCCCAATTATAAATTATAAATCGGTTATCTAATCATACCAATTACTATGTCTCATGGATTGTTAATGTGAATTTTCAAATGCCAAAGCCCTCTTCCAAGTGATCAATTGACTTTATTTAACCCAGATTAACCTTCTATATTCCTATGCAAAACAATTGGATTAAACTCTTTCCGGTCCAATTCCTTATATGTTACATGCGGTGAATGATATTTCCATTCAATTCACAAACCTAATTATTTCTGAGTGTAAATAATCGAGTCACATGTCATCATGTCTAGTTCTAACCCTAGAATTCCTCTCCCAATTCCTTCAGAGTAACACACTAATTATGGCCAAATAATTAATCACTAAAATCAAAACATGATAAACAATCCACTTCAACATAAATAATTATAATGACGAGAATAACTAAGTTATAATCATAAAAGGTTCAATTGAAATCTTAATTAAAGAATTAGTTCATCACGGAAATAAGAATCATTATTTGTTGACAAATCATCCTTAAAGAATTACAAATTAAAAATAAGGAGAAAAAGAAGAAACTCTGTAGCCAATCTTGAAGCTCCAAGTAATCTCCTGTAATCTTCAATGGAAAAGCTCCTTCAATACTCTCTGCCAAATTAGTTTCTTTTTATAGTCCCCCACAATCCTTCTCCAATTAGGTTTTATTATTAGCCCTTAATAGGCAAAACTGGAAGTCAAACGCGCGCTTAATCCTATTAACGCCGAGAGGGGCTCGGTTTGCCATTTGAGGATAGTATAAATTTCAAGCGCCGACCTTTGGACTTCATTGAAATTACAAAATTGCCATTCAATGCTTGAAATTCCCATAATTGCCCTTTCAGCTTCCAAATCTGCCAAATAAGATATAAACACAATAAAAATGCTACTAAATACTTAAGAATGCAATAATTTAAGTCTAAATATATCCGAATTATGGGTATACTACCCATTCATCAAACACCCCAAACTTAAATCGTTGCGTGTCCTCATGCGACAAAGCCCAAGATCACCAAACAAAACTAAACATCATGCACATGCAAACTATTTATATTTATATGTTCGTAATTCCAAGAATCCAAGAGCTCACGAGATCCATATGCCTCGAGAAAATCACGTAAACATGCTAATTCCTCATATAAAAGCGGATCGACAATATCCCAACAATCAACGGATCTAAATCATATTATTCGATATTAATGCGTGTGTGTCACGACCATGCGAACCCATGAAAGACAAAAATATGAGAGAGAATAACTTTCTTAGTAGGCATTATACAGTGTGAACTTGAGAACTCATCAAATAAACTTGTTTCAACTGAACTCAAAACACTTACCCGAATTCAACAGTCAAACTAGAATATATATTTATTTTTATTTTTTTTATTCTACGTAAATGATCGTGCAATGTCTCATCACATTAGGCTAGCGATTGTTACCCTTAGCGAGCTTTCGACCAACGACTCCCAGACCATTTAAGACCTTAGGGCGCTAGGTTTTAAGATACCCCTTCGGGCGTACTTGCTCAAGTAACACAGGCCCCGAAACAAGACTAGTCACCCTGTATATTATCATTATTATTTATATATATATATATTTTTATTTATTTATTTATTTTTATTTATTTTTTAATTATAGATGGTTGGTGAGTGCGTTTTACGCTCCATCTCACGCTTGTGTTTATGGGGAGTGGTTCCCCTCAACCCACCACAAGACTCAACATTTGTGTTTTTTTTTTTTTTTTTTTATATTCCAAATGTTTCCCCAAACTCGAGTTTATGCATGAATTGGTCTTATCTAGTTATTCAAATTGTTCTTCCATATCACCAAGAATCCCCTTTAGAACTCTATTCTCTAACCATTTAAACTATCATAGCTAATATGGTCGTTTTATTTCCAAGTGCCTTCTTATAATATCAATGTCAAACAGATAAAGATCCAATTCAAGTCACGAAAATCATATCTTGAATCAACAATCCTTACTAGGCGTGTTCATGCAATTCTACTTTCCTCATTGGCCCCAAATATACGTGA
Organism: Panax ginseng; assembly: GCA_020205605.1. NCBI lineage: Eukaryota > Viridiplantae > Streptophyta > Magnoliopsida > Apiales > Araliaceae > Panax > Panax ginseng. The sequence goes on along the minus strand of CM035136.1, from coordinate 18,716,803 downwards.
CTCTCAAAAGCCGGAATTAACATGCAATCCTAAATGCAACTTTACTAATAATCAATCCACAAACTAATAATAAACTACAACTGGTGAAAATAAAACGTAACCACCCCCAAACTAAGCTAGAGCAATGTCCTCATGCGAAAAAAATAAGTCAAAATAAAACAGAGGACTTCCCTGACGAATTTATTCTTCTGGGGGAGCATCATCGTCCTCGCTCATCTCTTGATCGGACGGGGGAAATACTGGCAGAACGGGAGCCGTAGGGAAATGGCTAAGTGGAATGCCCGGATGGGTCTGGATGGTCAGTGCATTCTATGCAGCAAATTGGTCAACTAAATACTTGAAAATCACGTCTTGACGTTAGATAAGCGCACATTCGGGACTCGATGTTGTAAAACCGGTGCCTATCTCCATTTGGGCGACCGGGGACCACACCTCGATGAGCAATTGTCGGGGGCAAGGAGGGGGGGACGAGGTGGTGGGGCTCGTGGAGACGTAACGTGGGGATAATGAAACCCGGTCCCCTAGGGTGATTAAGCGCCACCCGACCACACTTTATAACGACGGATCAAGTTGTGGTCCAACACGGCATAGGAGTTTGAATCATCTCGTCGATTTCCATTTGACCCCAAACTTAAGACATAAGACGCAGATCGGGACGGATGTGGTAACCCTCCTGTGGTCCCGCCAGCGAGATCGCGGAGCATCGATTCTTTGAATAAGATGGCCGACATCGATTCGTAGGCCTTGTATGATGGAGTATAATAGCTGACCCTTTCTTTGGTGACGTGACTCACATGTGTGCAGAGGCATCAATTTCGCTTATATGAAGGCATACCATGCCTTTCCATATAGGATCGAGGTGAGACAATGGGAAGGTCATGCGCGCCACGCCATGGATGGACCAAGTAGTGCCGGTTGACACGACTCCGAATAATCTTTTCATAGTTCGCCCATCACTCACTAAAGCGAAGCATATTCATCATGAAGGCCCTCTAAGGGTAGTTGATAGCACCCATTGATATCCTCCTCGCCAAATTCCACGGTCTTACCTCGGACAAACACCCCATAATGGTCATGCTTTCAGCAAGTTGGCATAGAATTCTTTGACCACCAACGCAATCTTTGCTATGTCAGTCGTTTTTAAGTGAGACGAACCGATTCTGTTCACTAATCATCATCTTCGCTATGTCTCCATCCTTGTTTTGATCGGGACGGAGACCCGTTCGAGGACTAGTGGAAGCGGGTGGCCATGCTTATTTATGGCGTTTTGAGCCGCAACACTAACAAAACGCTTTCTTTGTCAAATTTTGGCGGGGAAGTTGAAGCGGCCGGACCGAACCACAATTGCGATGACGTTTGGATGCCATGTCGAGAATTTCGCAAATAAAACATATTCATAGTTCAAACTTTAAAAGAATGCACGGTTGGATAAATGTGCGCCTAGCAGTACATAGAAATTGTATAAAACACTGGTAGTGTGAAAACGCAGGTGGGGGTGAGGCATGAAACTGGCGAGTATGTAAGTTACACAGATTATTGAGTCGAGATAATTTGTCAAACACCTAGATAAAGAATCGAGAACTTGTTCAATCCATTATTAATTCCTCGTCTATTCATGCCATGCATGTAGCGTGCATGAACCTCGGGTGTAGGAGGACGTCACACATCAATGCGTTATCTATATGCTCCATTAGATTTCCGGATGACAAGAATAACGAAGAAGAGCATCTCAATTCGTAATAATTGAAAAACACATCAAATCATACCTTTGTTACTTCTAAAGAAGTTGGAGGAGTAGAATGCGGCACACAAGATGCAGACGACCAATATGAAAGGAAGGAATTGATGCGTGGTGGAAGAGTGGAAGACAATTATCCAAAGTTTAATGACTTTGTGCTATGAAGATGGAGAGAGGTGGTGACACTTTGGCTTGCGGCGTGTGGAAGGACTATGGGGTGAAAGGACACAGCAAGGTTTTAAAGGACAATGTCTAACGACCTCAGTGGCGGAATGCTGGGTTATAATCTTCAGGAGGAGGGCGGTATTAAGCGTGAGAATCGATTAGGATGCTTGTTGCCACGGGCGCTTAGGTTTGAATCGGAAGACAAAGATCAAGGCTGGGCCTTGTTTTCGATTTGAGCTCCCGGTAACGAGGCGTGTGATTGATTGAATCAGAATCCGCCACGGGCGCCAGGCTTAGGGAAGTGGGGCGGTGGCCTGGTAATTCACCTGTGTACGTGCATACCTAGACCAGGGAAGGAATTAATTTAGTAAACTTGGAGTCTTCACTACTACAGAATAACAGTGAAAATAAGAAAAGTTTAACTCTAAGAGGCATAAAATCAGATAAAACGAAAAAGTTATGGGCTGCATGGGTTGCCTCCCAACAAGCGCTTTGTTTCTGATCGTCAACCCGACTTTGCGGTGTTGGTCGGTTGTCCACTGGGTCGAGAGAGTATCGACCGTAGTAGCTTGGCGTTCGATTGGTCCGCTCGATAGTGTTTGAGACGCGTTGACCGTTGACCTTGAATATACGCTTTGAATTCGGTTCCTCAACCTCAATGTTTCAAAAGTGTGGAGTAGGACAGATATGACTACAAATGGTCCAGACCACCTGGATTTCAATTTTCCTGGAAATAGACGCAAGCGTGAGTTGAACAGTAGTACTTGATGGCCCGGTGCGAATGTTCTATCGAGAATTTTTTTATCGTGCCAAGATTTGACTTTCTCCTTGTATAGCTTAGCGTTTTCGTAGGCGTTGAACCTGAATTCATCCATCTCGTTCAACTGCAGTAACCGTTTTTCACCTGCTGCTTCTAGATCAAAGTTTAATTTCCGAATGGCCCAAAGTGTGCCTTTGTGTTCTAGATCGTAGGAAGATGACACGCCTTTCCAAAGACCATTCAGACGAGGGACATGCCGATCGGGTTTTTTGTCATTTGTTCGATAAGCCCATAGAGCGTCAAGTCGTTAACGCGCCAATCTTTTAAGTGACGGATGACTACTTTTTCCGGGATCCTCTTAATTTCCCGATTCGACACCTCTGCTTGGCCATTGGTTTGTGGGTGATATGCAATGCAATTTTGTGACGAACTCCATATTTTACAAGCAATTTAGTGAAGCGCTTGTTACGTAAGTTCGTTCCTCATCACTTATTATAGCCCTTGGTGTCCCAAAACGGTAAAAGTGTTTTTCTTTAAGAATCGGGTGACAACGTTGGCATCATTCGTGGGTAACATTGCGGCTTCTACCCATTTGGAAACATAATCATCGCTAATAAGATATAACAATTATTCAGTGAAGATGGGAATGGTCCCATAAAGTCGATACCCAGCGTCGAATAGTTCCACCTCTAAAATTGTGTTAAGTGGCATTTCATTACGCTTGGAGATATTACCTACGCGTTGGCATCGATCGCATTTTAGCACAAAAAGATAAGCATCTTTGAATAAAGAGGGCCAGAAGAATCCCGATTGTAGTACTTTGGCTGCTGTACGATCACTGGAATAATGACCTCCGTAATCTGAGGAGTGACAATGGCCTAATATACTATCCATTTCTTCGTGAGGTACACAACGTCTTATCATTTGATCTACACATGCTTTAAACAGAAATGGTTCATCCCAAAAGTATTGCTTCGCATCGTGGAGAAACTTCTTCCGTTGTTGTGATGTCAAATCCGGCGGTAACACCTTGGCAACCACATAGTTGACATAGTCAGCATACCAAGGCAGTATGGTAGTTACCCGGAACAGTTGCTCATCCGAAAATTCCTCATTAATCACAGAGTTGTCTTCTTTCATTTCCTTTTTATTTTCCAAAAGAGACAGATGATCCGCCACTTGATTTTCTCGTACCTTTTTCGTCCGGATCTCCAGATCAAATTCTTGTAACAACGGTACCTAATTGTATTAATCTTGGTTTAGCATCTTTCTTCTCAATCGGATATTTAATAAATTTGAATGATCAGTAGAACAACTACCTTAGTGCCTTGGGGAGATAAGCTCTACGAATTTGTCAAAGCAAACACCACCGCAAGTAATTCCTTTTCGGTTGTTGTATAGTTCAAATTTGGGCATCCGTCAATGTCTTACTAGAGTAATAGATAGTATGAAAAATCTTATCATGGCGTTGTCCCAATACGGCTCCCCTGCGTAATCATGGGTGAAGACATCAATTCAAATGGTAAAGACCAATCGGGCGCTACAATGGTAGTGCGAGAGACCAATTTCTTCTTTAATACCTCAAATGCCTCGATGCATGCATATGATCCATCTTAAGCGGTACATATTTCTCCAAGAGTGAGCACGGGGTTTTGAGATTTTAGAAAAATCTTTAATAAAGCGTCTATAGAACCTTGCATGTCCCAAGAAACTCGAATGCCTTTTCTGGATGAAGGAGGAGGCGGTTTCTCAATTGTATCAATCTTCGCTCTATCCACCTCCAATCCGGATCACGGAAACCTTATGTCCCGAATAACCCCTTCTTTTACCATAAAATGACATTTTTCCCAATTAAGTACCGAGTTAGTCTCCACACATCTTTTAACACCAAGATCAGATTATTCAAACATGAGTCAAAACTATCGTAGAACACGGAGAAATCATCCATGAACACCTCTAAATTTCGCTCGACCATATCGGAAAATATTGCCATCATACTGACGTTGAAAGGTCGGCCGCAGCATTACATAAACCAAAGGACATACGCGGAATGCAAGCGTCATCAGTATGGACATGTGAACGTGGTCTTTTCTTGATCTCCGGTGCTATGGCAATTTGATTGTACCGAATATCCATCTAATGATGAAGTAGAATTGATGTCCATTAACTCCGTCCAACATCTCGATCAATGAAGCAGCAAGGAAAGTGATCCTTGCGTGTGGCTTTATTCAACTGCGGTAATCCATACATACTCTCCACTGTATACTTGATTCTAGTCGGGATAAGCTCATGCGCTTCATTTTTACCACAGTTATGCCCCCTTTTTGGTACATTACATTATGCGGGACTTACCCATGTGGTATCGAGATTGGGTAGATAATCTAAGCATCCAACCATTTTATAATTTCTTCTTCACCACCTCTTTCATAATGGGATTTAACCTTCGTTGCATCTCAATGGTTGGTTTTGATCCTGTTCCATTAAAATCTTGTGCATGTCTGAAAAGAGGGCTAATACCTCGAATGTCCGCTTATAGTCCACCCAATCATTTTTTTGAACTCGCATGCAGAACTCGTAGCAATTTTTCTTTTTGGGTGTCGATTAACGTTGTCGAAACAATAGCTGGTAGAGTCGAGTCTTTCCTAAGTAAGCATATTCAAGATGAGAGGGGTGGCTTTAATTCCAACACAGGGTGGCACTTCTATCGAGGGTTTGCACTTTTTTTCTTCCGTTTTAGGCCTTTCAAGGGTGTCGAATGGTTGATTATTTTTCCGGTAGAATGATGGTGTGTCTAGCCATTTGACCTGCTCATTATCTGCATCCGCACTATCGTTGTCTGTTCTAACCATCATGGATTCTATCGGATCCTCTGAGTAATTGCAGCAAATCTTGTGATTCACCATCTCCTCCATTACATCCACCCGCAAACACTCACCTTTTTCCTTTGGATACGACATTGCTTTAAACACATTGAAAGTGACCTGTTGATCGTCAACTCTCATCGTTAATTCTCCTTTTTGCACGTCGATTAACGTTCTCCCGTTCTTAAGAATGGTCGTCAGAGAATGATGGGCGATTCGTGATCTCGCTTACAATCCAAGATAACGAAGTCTCTTTGGAAAGATGAATTTATCCACCCTTACTAATACGTCTTCAACGATACCTCGTGGATATGTAATCGATCGATTCGCTAACGATGGCCGATATTTATCGGTTTAGGTGCTTGGAGTCAATTGATGATGAGAGATCGATAATGGCATCAAATTAATATCGGCCCCCAAATCACACGCCGCTTTCCGGCGATTACCAATGTCGCATGGAATAGAAAAGCTACCGGATCTTTCAACTTAGGAGGTAACTTGTTACGAATAATTGCGCTACATTCTTGATTAAGCGCTTAATTGTTTCAAAATCCCCGATTTCCTTTTCTTTGATAAGACATCCTTCATGAACTTAACGTAACTTCGGCATGTGTTCTAAAGCTTGGCGAATGGGATGTTGATATCCAAAATCTTAAAAATCGCATTTATCTAACTTGGATTTACGAAATCTCTGCGGATATGGTATGGGTGGCATTATTGTAGATGACCCCAATGCATTTCCTCTCCTATTTCCTCTTTATCTTTCCGGTTTCCACAACCTCTTACGTTTTGGTTGTTGCGTTATCCCCCTTGTCCTTGTCCTTAATCATTTGCGGCTCCTTCCCAGCCGTGAAGATTATCGCTGCGGTGCTCATTTCTGCCCGGATTTTTTTCGTATCACTCGGGCGTTCTAGTGGGCGGGTATTCAATCGTGTCTTATTTGTCCTAATTGATTTTCCAGATTCTTTAACGATGCCCCATGGCTTTGCAACGTCATATCTACTTGATTCAATTTCTTGTCTTGTTCCTCGTTCTTTTGTCGAGGCTCTAATAAACTTTTCAAGGTCGCTTCCCAACTTGATACCCTCTCCGGTTGTTGAGGTTGATTTTGGAATCCGGAGGTGTGTTGTTGTTCAGGTGGTGAAATTGCTGATTGATTGTTACTCCATGAGAACCTCGGATGATTCTTCCAAACCGGATTATAGGCATTTTGGGTAGGATACGGTTGGGTTGGCGATTATAATTTCCTACTAACTGTCTTTGATTCGAATTTATGGCACATTGATCCGTAGCATGACCTCAAAGACACAACTCACAAACCATCGCTATTTACCTGCTTTGTGTGGTCATGGATGCCATATTTCTATATGCTTAGCTATTGCGATCACTTGTCTTTATTAATGTTGTTAATAGCGTCCACTTCATATTTTCACGATGCTTTAGGATGGTTGGTCCTCGTCATGGGCCCTTGATAGTTGTTGGTGGCCATTGTTTCTAACAATTGATCGCCTCATCAAAATTTTTGGACATAATCGCTCTCTCCATTCTTTGCATCAATACTAGACCTCGTGGATGCGTGCAAACCATCACAAAATATCCCTAATTGCATCCATCGCGGAATTCCATGATGAGGGCATTTACGGAGCATATCCTTAAACCTTTCCCACGCCTCATATAACGATTACGACTCAAGTTGTGCGAAAGTATGAATGTCGTTAAGTAGTTTTCCGAGCTTATTTGGTGGGAAGAACTTAGCTAAAATTTTTGAGCTAAGTCATCCCATGTGGTGATTGAACCAGGAGGCAAAAGAGTGTAGCGACCGTGCTTTATCTTTTAAAGTAAAGCGGAACATCCTCAACCTTATAGCATCTTCCGATACATTGTTAAATTTGAAGGTATCGCAAACTTCCAAGAAACTCAAGATATGTTCATTAGGATCGTCTCATCGAATTACCCCCAACCGCACGTATGATCAGAAGATCCGAATTGATCCGGTTTTATCTAAAGCTATTCGCATTGATTGCGGTCTCTTAATACTTGATTTGTAAATCAGTAACATTTGGCGGCGTAATCCCTAAGTGATTTTGCTCGTTTCTCGCCATGTTCACGAGTAAATCTTGGGTTGTCGGTTCTTCTTCCAAATGTATCACCTCTTTATTCAATCGCTTTATCTGGAACTCCTTCTCAAGGTTGTCTCAGATATCGTAAGAAGTTCCTTTCTAGCTTTTCGATTTAGTGTGCATACGAATTCTCGCCAATCAAGAAGAAAGATTAAGTAGTGTTCAAATTAAAATCGAATTGATTATAACTAATATGAAATTAATATTAATAAAAGAAATTCCCCGGCAACGGCGCCAAAAACTTGTTGAGTAAAATCTAGTTACACACAGCACGCAAGTATGCGTAGTCAACAAGTAATAAAGTGATAAGTTGAGTATCATTCCCACAGGGAATTCTAATTAATAAATTTCAACTACTAATACTATATCAATTCCATTTTATTCAAACAATGAGAAATTGCGATTTTCTGAATTATTAACTCAAAATTAAACACTTAAAGATATTGTACTAAGATAAACAATTAACTAAGCTATTACTTGAGTGAATGACTTCCGGTAGGTAAATATTAAGACTTCAATATCCCCAATTATGAATTATAAATCAGTTATCTAATCATACCAATTACTATGTCTCATGGATTGTTAACAGGAATTTTCAAATGCCAAAAGCCCTCTTCCAAGTGATCAATTGACTTCTATTTAACCCAGATTAACCTTGCTATATTCTATGCAAAACAATTGGATTAAACTCTTTTTCATCCCAATTCCTTATATATTTACGTGCGGTGAGCAGATATTTTCATTCAATTCACAAACCTAATTATTTACCGTGTAAATAATCTGAGTCACATGTCATCATGTCTAGTTCTAACCCTAGAATTCCTCTCCCAATTTCTTACAGAGTAACACACTAATTATTGGCCAAATAATTAATCACTAAAATCAAAACATGATAAACAATCCACTTCAACATAAATAATTATAATGATGATGAATAACTAAGTTATAATCATAAAAGGTTCAATTGAAATCTTAATTAAAGAATTAGTTCATCACGGAAATAAGAATCATTATTTGTTGACAAATCATCCTTAAAGAATTACAAATTAAAAATAAGGAGAAAAAGAAGAAACTCTGTAGCCAATCTTGAAGCTCCAAGTAATCTCCTGTAATCTTCAATGGAAAAGCTCCTTCAATACTCTCTGCCAAAAAAATCCAATCCCCCCTTTTAATTCAGCAATTAGTTTCCTTTTATAGTCCCCCACAATCCTTCTCCAATTAGGTTTTATTATTAGCCCTTAATAGGCAACCAGAAGTCAAACGCATTAATCCGGGCCAACGCTGCCGAGGCTCGGTAGCCTTGCCATTGAGGATAGATATAATTTCAGTAGCCATTATTTGGACTTCATTGAAATTACAAAATTGCCATTCAATGCTTGAAATTCCCATAATTGCCCTTTCAGCTTCCAAATCTGCCAAATAAGATATAAACACAATAAAAATGCTACTAAATACTTAAGAATGCAATAATTTAAGTCTAAATATATCCGAATTATGGGTATACTACCCATTCATCAATTATTTATATAATCTTGGAATATGGTTGGAATATAATCTTCAGTTTGAGACAATGGAGATAATTATATGGCAAGAAGATACACACCATTGGAATAAACATGATAGTAATCTTCTCTTTCTTCTTTGGGGTCTATTGGGTCAATCAAGGTTTCTCAAATCCTATGATATCTATTATAACTTAGATGCATGGCCTCCCATGTATGAAGACTTTCTTGAGCATTTTTCAAAGATTTTAATTTTTAAAACAGTTATCGACTATACCTTTATGTAAAGTATCATTGGTTTGGAGTGTGAGTACTGTTATTTGTATTAAAACTCACACCTTATGTGTTGTCGTATTTTGCACGACAGTTTAATAGTTTTAAATATGAATATTTATATTTGGATTCTGTAGTGTGTATTTGGCGACTCAAAATGGGTTGTGTTGACCTATTTTGGGGACGTCACAATATGTCACATCAATACTGCTACAGTGATATTCACATGACTGCTATCTTTTCACCAATAGAGTTGTTAAACACATTTCGATCTGACATTCTCCTTAGTCTTAAGAGATTTAGCAAACTTCTTTGGGATCTTCACTTTACGAATATTGTCATTGTCAGTCCATGTCACAACTGATGTATTCTACGATTTTCCTAATCCTAGAGTACCTGGCTAGGCGGACTATATGTTTTACACGAGGTTTTAGTGTACTCTGCGATATTTCTCTAAGTCATCGTCTTTTCAAGTGATCTATAGTTTTGCTCTAATCATTTGATCATTGTTTGTACTCTTAGAATCTTGAGAAATGACTTGACAATTCTACTGACTTAGAACAATGGAAGTTGTAGCATGCTCTACGATATTCAATATACTTTATGATCTTTAGCAGAATTTACGATCTTCAATAGATTCTACGATCTTCAGCTTTAAGACCAGTATGCTCTATGATGTATAACAAACTTTAAGATCTTTAGTACATTTTACATTCTTCAGCTTTACGATCGATGTGCTTTACGATCTACAACAACTTGCTTTATGATCGTCTATTGACTTAAGATCTATACATTAGATTCATTCTATGAATAGATCAACCTAACAAGTTTGATATTTTAATCTAAGTCATTTTATATCATTTTTATTATAATTTTTTTACAAAAGTTATTGGTTACAAATATACATTATATCATCATCAAATCCAAAATGTGCATTGTATTAACAGACACATAATGATAGTGTTTTGTAAGTGCTTAATATTTTAGTTTTTTTAAAGAAGGCGAAACACATGTTTGTTTTATAAATAACATTACTTTTGCTATTTTATTTATTTACATATGACGTGTATAAAAAATTTGAATTTCACAAATTAACTTACTATTAGCTTTAGAATGATTACAATATTTTCTTAAAAAAATTACAAACCACATCCAATTGTCTACAATAATTAATATTATATTATTTGATGAACCTCTTTTAAATATGAATCTATCTGATTTAGAAGGGATAATTGTCTTCCAACCCCAACATAATATGATAATGGCGTAACATCATGAGATTTTAATAATAATCAATGAAATAAGAAAATTAAACTAAATTATATGTAATTAGTAAGTTAAGTTGAGAAATTATTCACTATTAAAAAAAATTAATAGTTAATGTTAGCGAACAAATTTTTTTTATGGTCCTATAAATTTTAATATTAACTTATTATTCTATAATTCTAATATTATTTAGTCATACAATAACTTTTAACTTAAAAAATACATTTACAATTTTACTTTTCTCAACTTTAGGCTCTAACTAACTAAATATTTAAAATATAGAAAAAATATTATGATTACATAATAATTTAATTAATATAGGAGATATAAAATTAATTAATGTTAAAAATAATTATGAATTATATAATGTGATTAAACTTTAGTTAATTTTAAAACTAAAAGTCATAATGGTAACTTATTATCCTACAATAATTTTATTCCTAAATAATTATGTATTAAACATAGGAAAAAAAATATTATGATTAAATAATAATTAATATTAAAAAGTGTAATATATATTAAAAATATATTAATGATTAAATTTTAAAAATCTTTACTTAATAAATGTTAGAAACAAATATTATTTATATATAGTTATTAAAATTTAACTTACCATTAAAAAAAAAACATGATGGTAATTTATTGTAATTGACAACAATTTTATGTCATATAGAATTTCTTAAACACCAAGTTTAGGCTTTTAAGTTTCACTCATTTAATTTTTAAACTCTAAATAACTATGTATAAATTTGAAAGTTTTAAAATAAAAACTAAACATTAAATTTAAAAACTATATAAGTTTAATATTAGATTAAAAACAACAAAAATATAAACATATTATTAATATTCAATTACAAGTTTTTGATAATTGTTTGTTTGAGCAAAGTTTGTAGTCATTATATAATAAATTAAATAAAAATTTTAAAAATATTTAATAATTTATATATATATAAAATAAATAAGGAATTAAAACAACGTTACTTTTTTTTTTTTTTTTTTTTTTTTTATCAAAACGTTACTCGAGTATTTACAAAATGTGATCTCATGCAAGGTCAGGACAAAATCTATTTCAATAAGGTTAGGAGTTATAAATTTTTTGTCTTTAAATATGTTAGATAATGTGAAATTATATAAAATAAATGATATATAATATAATTAATTACGAGAGATGCATTTAATTAATATGATTTTTCTAATATTATCCAAAAAGTCAAGGAATGCTACAAAAAGATATAAAAAATAACTACTGCAATTTATTATTTTTATTTATTGTTGAGAATTTGAATTTATTGACACGTGACAGGTGGCAGGTGAAACGCATAGAAGGACAAATGTCTCTAGCCAGTATTACGGTTGTTGCATGAATTGGGTCCCAATTCTTCCGTCTCTACAGTGGATGTAGGAATCCAAATTAAACCCCATTCTCAATTTTGAACACACCAGTGTAGTGTCTGTCCCCAACTCGCCCTGAAACCTTAATAAAAAGCAAGCCTGTCTTCAACATTCTCCAAACACTCATTATCAAAACCCCCTTTTCTTTTCTTTTCCTTTCGTTTTTCTTTTTATATTCACTCTATTTTGGAAGAAATGGCTGATACTAGTCTTAATGATGGAGGATTTTGGCTACCATCGGAGTTTCTTACCGATGAAGATATACTACTCATGGATAAGGAGAACTTGAACAAAAATGGCCTCAACTCAAACTATAATCTCTGCTTCCCCACTGAGTTTGGCTCCTTTGGTTCCACCCCTTTTCCCCGCTCTCCAAATGAGTCGGTAACCGAGTCAGACAGCGACGACGATTTCCTCACTCACAAGTTTGGTCGCTCAACTCTGCAGGAAACCCACAAAATCCCATATGCTCCACCACGAAATCATCCTGAGGTAGTGTTTATTTTTATGGAAACTGATATTTCTTTGTGTTAAAAATGATATAATGAGATTTACACAGTCTTTCATATGGTGGTGAGACCCACTATTCATACGAGATGAATTATGTGGAAATATCAATTTTTTGGTCTTATCCCAATTTTTATTTGTGACTAGGATTACTTATGTGGTGTCCTTGTCTCAGAAAACGTGGGGTTTCTCCGGTTCGCCCCAGTCGACCCTGAGCCCGGTGTCCGGCAATGGAAGCCCAACTGGGCATTCTAAGGGTCTATCACCCACAACCACTCCTCCGATCGGAAACGACGACGCATGGGAACTGATATGTGCTGCAGTAGGTCAAATGAATGGGTTAAAGATGAAGAACGAGGGAGACATTAAAAACAGAGGACTTGTTCGTAATTTCACTCAAATTCACCCTCCATATCCCACCAATGGTTTCTATAATACTCATGTAAGTATTTTTATAACGCACAATAACAATTTTTATTGCTCCTTTACTCAAATTTGTATTTCTGATCCGATTTTGGGTGTTTTTGCATATTCAGCTAGTGAAGCAACGGAGTAATTCTATTTGGGGTCAGCGACAAGTTTATCAGAACAGAGCATCAACGGTTTCTGTTGAAAATGGTGGGTTTAATGGAAAGGCACCGGTTATGCCGGAATCTGCATGGCCGCCTCTGCAAGTTCAAAAGCAACAACAATATTACCAAAATCAGAAACATAGTGGTGGTGGTGCAGGCAGAAGCGCGGCGTTTCGCCGTGACGGATCTGGTGGCGTTGGTGTGAAGAGGGAGTGTGCTGGCACCGGTGTGTTTTTGCCTCGTAGATACACCACCGCTCCTGATTCTCGCATGAAATCAGGTAATTTTGACAGCTGTGTGCACTATTTTCCGATTTGAGTTGAATCAATTTTGTTGTTATTTGACAACAGGTTTATTTTATGGACCAGGAGTAATTTCAGTTTCTGGGTCCCAAAGGGACGGTTATGGCCTTTTACCCAGACATAATAACCACTTTGATTTTTTATTTATTTTATTCATCATCAGATGGATGTGCCTGCCAGAATTTGCTTTTGAGTTTTGACTAAAGGGATTATGCATATGCAAATCCAGCTGTTTTTTTTGGATCTTTTGCTTTTAATTTGGATTTTGGCTGAAAATATTCTTTTACTTCTAATCACATTGCCCTTTCAGATCCACTCTCTTGACGGGCTTGTAAAGCATATGACTATTTACATATTTTTAAACTAAACTGCGTGATTGTTATTAGTATGATAAATTCTTTGGTGTGATGTTTGTTTAATCAGGTTCTTCAACTGCTCTTCTGCCACCTAGAGTTCAAGTTGTGGACAAAAACTTGGAGAACATGATGACTACTCGAGCTCAGCCCCGCTTAAGTGGTGGTTTCATTCTAGATTATGGTAAGCCTAGCTATAATGAAATTAATTGGGTAAATTTGAGTACATAGTCCCATTTTTAACACAATGATTGTTGGGGTTTATTTTTGTAGATTTGTTAATGGCTCGGAGGAATGCTCTATTGGCACAACAGAGGAGCAATAATGTGCTGCGAGCAGAAGGGGCAATGAATCAAGAAATAAGACTTCCCCAGGAGTGGACTTATTGATAAGGATATGAATCTTGATGGATGTGAAAGATGAAGGTAGATTAGTATGGTTGGTAGAAAGGTAGGTGTTATACAGAGTTTGCAGGTTTTATTGTATTTTGGAATTCATGAAGTAAAAGAAGGGCGGGTAGCTAGGAAAGAACTAATTATCAAGTATTATGGGATTTGCAAGTGGTTTTTGTTTGTAATAAAAGAAAAATGGGGGGAAATCTAGGTTGAATTTTAAGATGTAGGAGGAGGATCTCTTTTTGATGTAATATCCTTTTGGCATTTAGTAAAATCTAATAAGTATTTTCTATATATTTTTTTAAAAACTAATTTACTGCTGCTCTTAGAGTTTACAATTTATGATGAAAATTATATAGTTAACTACAATTATTTGGATCTATTGGGTTGGTTAACTAATTTTTAGATGATGGATTGATTTGATTTTAAACTTGTTATGTTTTATACTTTGTAAAGCTAACAAAGAATACACCCCCATCCCATTCCATCTCAATGCAACCCTAAACCCATTCATACATGTTGTAATTAATGGGTTTAAGGTGAGGACGAGGATCGTTTATGCTTTCTGATAAATCAAAACCAGTTGATCAAAATAACGAGGAGCTTTTAGTGGGTGTTGAAATGCCTGTAACTAAGCACAGTTGTAGGAGAAACATTTACTACTAAAACATCCTTACTAATAGTCTAATAGGAATTCAGCCAAGCTTTTCACTGCATATATACTCCCCATGCCTACCAAAATTTGTTCCAGTACTCGCTATCATTTTCATTATCATCATCTTCTTCATCGCCCTCGTCCTGCAATAAGTACAAATTTAAGGATATTATGACATTTTATATTAATAGTTTTTTTTTAATTTTCACTTCAAATAACGATTTTTTTTCTAAGATTGAGTGAAAAATTTACAAAATCAAAATAAATATACACACATGTTCAGTAGTATAGTACAATGAGTCCTCGTCTGAACCCGACCCGTACTCTTCCTCATTATCGTCTTCTGAACTCGACTCTTCCTCATCGTCGTCCTCATCGTCGTCTTCTGAACTCGACTCTTCCTCATCAAATATATCTTCTCCATTGGCCTATAATTTAAAATCAATAATTGACAAATATTATAATAAGTAGTACTAAAATCAAACTTCATTTTTGGAGAACACTGTCAAATTACCTTTTTAGCCTGCATCTTCTTATCATAATCTTCCTTCTCTTTCTCTGCCTTTGCTGCATAAAAACGATATTTTTTTAATGTTTTCTTTCACATCCAGTCGTATAGATGATAAAATATGAAAAAAATAAGAGATATTTATCGTTTTAATTGCAAAAAGTTTTATAATGGAAGACTCTTATTTAAAATAAATAAAAAATAAAAAATCGAAATTATACTGAAATTGCAATACATAGATTAATGAGTTTCACTCCATAGAATTATATAAAAATTGATAGACTCCCTTAATGTTGCCTGTTTTCATCATGAATTTGAAAGAAAACCCAAAATAATTGTCATTTTTAGAGTGCTTTTGTAACGAAACTTGACTTATATATATATATATATATATATGGGGTTCCATCCACAGCAACCGGTTGATGTGGAGCATCCTTTTTTGGCCTATGAATTTTTTTTTTTTTGCTCCAGCCAAAACCAAAAAAGATTGCTCCACAAACGGTTGTTGTGGATGAACCCCTATATATATATATATATATATATGTGTGTGCTTATATAACAGATCGAGTTATAAAAACTACCAGAGATTTGAATGGAATTGACTTCCTCAGACTTATTCATCTCCTCCTTGGGAACAGTTGCATAATTCTCCATGCGTAGCAGCTTTCACCTGATTCATGCAAACTTTGAATTTGGTTACTTATTATGCAAGCAGATCAAACGAAACAAGACATATGGCTGTTCCTATTCCCCTTAGGAATTAGTCCACACTTGGACCCCAATTCCTTCTTAAATTCGGAAAATATACACACAAAATTAAAATATTCCTAATTTAAATAGGATAATCTAATGAATTTGAACCCCACAAACCCAATAAGTATAATCCAAAAATCCTTAACAATTCAATCACGTAAATCTATTGTCTAACCCAAGAACAAAAAAAGAAAGAGAAAACGTTCAAACTAATAAACCATTAACAGAATAATTCCAATTTAAATTTGAATTTGCACATACAGATAGATACACGGGAAAAGAAAAGCATGGACAAAATAATATTTACCTTGATTAATCTTAGCAACTCAGTAATAATATTGCTGAAAACACAACTCCTAAGAGACTATTTATATGACCTAAATCCTTAAAATTAAGAACTAAAATAAAAAAAAGGAACTAAATTCAGAAAAATAAGCCCAAACTATAAAACTGGCCCAAACTATCTATAGTCAAGCTTGACTAGCTAATTTCGTAAAAAATTATAATTAGAGTTTTTTTTATTTTTAATAAAATTATAAAATAAAAAACTTAACCCAAAAATTAAAACATATAGCACATGATCATTGATCTGTAGTGAAATTGGAAAATTTGACCAGTGGAGTCGCTCACAGAAAAATAATTTAGTGGGGTCTGAGGCCAGTTTTTTTTTTTATGGGGTTAAATACACTTCTCTCCAATCTTATTAGGGGTCGGTTTATAAATATATCATTGAATTGAATTTTTTTATAATCGAGTCAGTGAACTATAAATATTTATCAAATCGTTATAATTTCCGTTAAATAACTGACTTTTAACAGAAAATACACCTGCCACGAAGGAAAGAGAAAATTAAAGTGGTGTTGAGAAAAGAGAAAGTTGATATGGTTTTTGACTAGAAAAGAGAAAAAAAAAGTTAATTCATCAAACGTTTGGACAGATCTAAAATCTATTATCAGATCTAAGCATTATCATCCTTTATCAACAACCCAGATTCTCAGCACAATCCCCATCTCTATTTTACCGTCAAACATGCCACCAAATTCTCTTAATTTTACCTACACAGAACATGATCGAAGAATACAAAGTAATCCGACAAAAGCAAAATTTACCTACAACAATGGCGGAACTAAATTATGATTGTTTTTTCTCTTCTTCACCTCCTTTTTGCTTCCACAAATTGTTACTTTTGTCGCTTGATATATAGGAACAACTTCGACAATGTCTTCGACGTCGGATCTAAGATATTTTGATGGTGGTGATGAGTTTTGAAGTTTCTCGAAAGCGATTCACTCTGTTGATGTTAATGGTAGAGGCTTGTGAAGCACCCAAATGATTTTGGTACCAGGAAGGAAATAATTAAAGCATGAAGAATTGAATCTTAAAAAATGAAATGAACTTAATTAAAGAAACCAGAGTAGGAAGTAGAGAGAGAGTTGCAAGGTGGGGAAAAAAAAGAAGAAAAAAACCCAGATTCGAATATAACTCCAACATTAAACCTATTATAAATTAAATTCAAAATTCAATTTGTAAGAACTCAATAAAAATCTCCAAATTATAGAACCTAAATGAAAACCCAATATTCATATACATATATACATATAGAGAGAGAAAGAAAGAGAGCTACAGAGATTCCTACCTTTCCTCTTTGAATCGGTTTTTTGAGATTTGGATGATGAAAGGACTTGTTGATGGTGGTGATACTAGAGGGGTTTGTAGCATCAATTAAGAAGAAGGTATAGCGGTGAACGTGGCGGTGGTGGTGGCGGTAGCGCGGTGAATCTGTATAGTATGTAATGTGTTTAAAGTTTTTAATTTATTTGATAAATATATACCTCATTTTTATTTTTTTAATACAACAATAAGGATTTTTTTTTCACAATTTTATTTTATGTTTGAATTATACATTAATATATCTTATTATAAATTAATATATTTTATTATTAATTTATTTAATTAATATTTTTTTTATTAATTTAATTATTTGTTATTTAAAAAAAAGAGAGAATTCAAACTTGAAAATTAAAAAATTTAAACTAAAGCTATTTTGTTATTATTATTAAAAAAAATTCATGGTTGGTCTTATACTCCACGTAAGCGTGGCTATGTGGTGATACGTAGACTTTTCGTTAATTTTTAACATTTTTAGACGAAAATTTTAATTTTTGTAAAAAAATTATAGTTCAATGAGTTGATCGTAAAAAAAATCAGTTCAGTTATACATTTATAAATCGACCCATAGTAAAATGGAAAAAAAATGTATTTAACCCTTGTTTTATGTGATTGGTTCATATTTTAGTTAGGTGCGGTAACCTGCCCTCCCTTCATTTTCTTCCCATATTTTTTTTCTCGAACAATTTTTATTCACCATTCATCATAATACATCATAATACATTATCACAAATCACCATCATCCGTAACTATCCACCACCGTTATCACTGCCACCGGCCGATGTCACCACCATGCACCACATTCATCCGCCATCGTCACCACCATTCTCTACTGTCACCTATAACCATCAGATCTACCTCCTACCACCATTCATCACCGTCACCACCGCCACCTACCACCAGTAGATCTACTACACTACCACATGACCAACATATCCACCATCTACACCTATCACCACTACTACATACATCACCATTATCAACCACGCACCATACTAGATCTACCATCCGCTACCTTCACCGGAATGCATCACCACCTTTATCCATCCACCCATCACCGCACCCAACCATCAGATCACTACCAAATCCAAACCATGGCCAAATTAAAAAATTAACATGAGAAGTTAGTGGAGAGAGAAGAGAGAAGGAAAAGAAGAAGGGAAGAAAAGGAGAGAGATCGATCTCAATATGGGTTGATTTTTTTTTATTTTTTTTTATTATTATTATATATAATTTCACAATTACTAATTACTACTACTAATAATTCTTCAAAAATATAATTTGTACATTCTAACTAGGTTATGAGTAATATATTACTCCCTCCGTCTCAAATTATCTGTTGTTCTAGAGTTTCACACAGATACCAATATGTGTGATAAAAATATTAAAATACTTATTTGTGGAAATATGAAAAAGATGTTTAAAAAAGAGTGCATAAATAGTCTGTAGAGAGAGGAAGAGAGAGAAAGTATGAGTGCATTAAATAGATAAATAGTCTGCAGAGCGAGAAAGTATGAGTGCATATATATGTGTGTGGATAGAGGATGAGAGTAATGACTATCAACAATTAGGGTAAAAGGGCAAACTTGGAAAATAAAGAGAAAAAATGCATTGAAATCTTGAAAAAGCAGATATTGTGGGACAAATTTTTTTTGCTAAAACATCAGATAATTTGAGACATAGGGAGTATTAGAAATCTCAAGAATGAAAGATTGATATATATGCATGATCCGGTTAGTATGAAGTTTATTTTTTTTGGTAAGTTAATTGATTGGTTAATAGAATCTTGACACAGAGCTTTGACACGTAAGACTCTATTATACCAATCGACTCAATTATGCCGATTAAAAAAAAACTTCATGTTAACCACTTCCATATATGCAATATCAATCTTTCATTCTAATTAATTGAGGAAAGTGATTTTCCTGTCATATTTATATATCTTTCATGTCCCACACGGTAAAACATGTCAAACCAATTCCTTGTCTAAATTTCAATTAATCAATAAAATTTCTAATTAGATTAATATCAAACAAACCCACTTGCTTGCTAAAAAAATAAAAACAAATTTTTCATCTTGAACCCACACCCAACACAATGGGGACAAATGACCTTAGTAAGATAGCTCTATTGTATTCGTCCCTGGATTTTATCGAGGGCTGCAATTAATTTCAATTTTTTTTTTAGAAATATAAACCTAAATTTTGTGATTAGGAAATATAGCAACCAAATCTTTCAAACACTTACCAAGAAAATCAGAAATACAATCATCCAAACCACTCGATCAGACCATCTATATTATATTTCTGGTATATATAGACTCCCTTTTTATTTCCAGAAACAAAGACACATTAACTACCTAAATACTGACAAATAAACATAGTCAATTACAGTATTGCAGTTAATTAATTAAGTAGGACACTTAATTAAGTAGATAGAGTAATAGGGATCCGATTATTATGAAGTTAACTTCATAATAAGTTGATCAATTGACCAATATAGTACTAACACGTCGAGAGAAATTATCTCTCGCCTGCATGTCAACCATTCTCAAGTAATAGGGATAGTTTGTTAGTGAGCCGAGTTAGAAATTTTAATAGATTTAAATTGAGACATCTTGCTCTCATCCTTTGGAACAATGACAGTCACCATCCTTCAATGTAGCTTCCACTTGATCCACGTTGGTATTCTCAGGCACCCGGTGCCACGTGTTGCCTATAGACATCGCCTTCTTGATCCTCTCTCCGCTAATATGAAGAAAAACAGATCCTCTGTCCCCAAATTCTCTGTCTCCCTTGTGTCCCTCCACTTAAATCTTGACACATGTCTTTTTATTTAATTTTAGAATTAATTAATGTTAAATAAGAGATTAGATGTCAAAATTTAAGTGGAGGGACACAAAAAGACATGATATCTGGGGACAGAGGATCTGCTCTCAATATGAAGAACCCTCCGTCTTCTGCCGTTGAGATATAAAATTTCACATTGAATAATTTGAAAAAATATAATAGTATTATGGTGACTAAAGAATTATTATAAAAAGAAGATACAAAATAATGTGTATGGCTTTGTTTGGTTATAATCACTAGACTCACACATGTATGATAATATGTCTAGTATATAAACTAATTAAATCACTAATTACACGTTAACCCATCATTTTATAAACTAATTTTTGTAAAAAAAAATTGCAAGTGTAGTAGGACTTAAAATAATATGTCTAGTATATAATAACTTGGGCAAACTCTTCTCGACCATTTGTAAGACTCTAACTTTTTATAAATAAGATTTAATTTTCTTTATATATTATTCTAAATAGTAAGGTGCTGATTTAATAAATATTATAGTTGTGGGTGATATGTGCAAATTATACAAAATAAATAGTTGTTGGAAAATATTCGTTTTGTCAGGGAATATTCGTTCTGTGAGGGAATATTCTTTTGTCGGGAATATTATATTTGGTAAAGTACGACGGCGCCGAAGTAACCAATCATGATTTGTGGGCCCCATAACAGAATAATTGTCGAATATAAAAAGCAACAGAAATAAACTTTTTAAAAAATTTGTGGCACAACTTTTACAGTTAATCGTCGGCAAAACTTTTAACGTTAACTGTTCAAATATCCGGTAATAAAAGAACAGTAGGACATGGTATTGCACAGTAGCACACGGTATTGCACAATATCTCTAATTATGGATTCTTACGTAAGAAGTCATTGAGTGTTTCATTTAATAATTGCTACAGTTGTGACGCCCCCAAAACATGTATACATCACCTATTCTGAGTCGCCAAATACATGGTTCATAATACAAATACAACTTAATTATACAACCGCAGGTAAAAAATACGACAAAACATAAGTGTGTGAGTTTTAATACAAATATTGTCCTCTAGACAATATACAAACTCAAATTCAATATTATTACATTTATTTTCCACTATTTCTTTGAATAGTGAGGACTACTAATCTTTATCATCGTAAAATCACTCCAGTTCCCCGACTAGTCCTCGCTACGTTCTCATTTCTCAAGAGAACAATAAAAGTAAAAAGGGTGAGCTCAACTAGCCTAGTAGGAAATATTATGACTAAGATAATGCAGAATATATTATCGTTAGCCTTCAACAGTGTTAAACTGATACAATATAACAACCATCAAGTTTAACTGCAGCGGAACAAGCAATACATTAAAAGAGTCAAGTAGAGAATAAAATATACTATTTTTCATCACTTTTATCGTGGGGACTCAGCTTAATAAATAATCCACATCATCGAATCACCCCTGCACTACGGCCAAGGATATTTTTTAGTATCACGACCACAATTATCCATGCACTACGGGCCAAGAATATTTGTGTATTCAATAATGGTCATGATCATGCCAACAACTGTCCATCAATGCACTTTTACCACATCATTTATAACATTACGGTCATGATTACACCGAATAATCCCTGGTCATAATCATACCAAGTCCATCTATGCACTATAGGCCACAGATGACTTTCAACAAAATATAAACATGAGGATGATGCCAATGATATAAGAATTCAATAAAACAAGTTCAAGAATTATTTTATTCAGGAACTAATAAAGTCTAAATTGTCAACATGATACTGCTTTGTAGAGTAAAATTCAAAAATGCTCAGAAGAATATTTTCATGAAAAGATACTGGATGAAGCGCAAATATCAAGGATATTCCACTAATTTCATGGAGTATAGAAGTCAAAACTTTAACCAACTGAGTATAACAAGGAATGGAATAACAAAAGAAATCACCAGACATGCGATAGACCGCACATGTAGGTTATTCCAATAGAATAATAAATAACGGAATCAGGTCCGTAAAAACGCATGCATGACGAGGATATTATTGAGAGAATAATAAAAAGGCGGAATCGGTCCGGCGTAGAAACGCATGACAGAATATTCCAATAGAATAATAAAGACGGAACCAGTCCCGGCGTAACGCATATGACGAGGATGTTCCAAGCAGAATGATAAATAATGGAACCCGGTCCAAAGAACGCATGAATTTGAACGGATGTTCCAACGAGAATGATAAAGAATGGAATAATGGAAGAATTTCACCAAGTATAGGGTAGCCAGCGTATCTGAGTTATTCAATAGAATAATAAAGAATGGAATAACATAAGTTCTCTTCATAGATAAGAAAGAAATAATACTCCCTACCTTAGAAAAGCTGGATCTTTGGAATAGTGAGGTGAGGCAGACTTCTCTTTTTTCTTTCTATAATGTCTCTTTATAATAATCGGCTAAAGCTTTTGTGAATTGGTGAGAAATGAAGGAAGAATGAGCTTTATTTATAGAAAAATATAGTTTCGATAATCAGACGTTTTGAGGCTCGAAAATTACAAAGACAATACCTCCAATTTTTTCTTTATTTTTAATTTAGTCATGGAAGTATTATCAAACTTGCACCACCTCCTCTAATAGTAAATAATGTGATTCAATAGTAAATTATGTGAATCAATAGTTCTAGACATGTGAAAATACGAATTACAGTAAATTACCTCCATCTATACCTCCATTTTTAATTTAGTCATGCAAGTATTATCAATCTTGTACCAACTCCCCTAATAGTAACAAGAATGTGAAACAATAGTATACACATGTGAACAAATAGTCATAATCATGTGAAATAATAGTAATCAATTGCTCATTTATTCGGTTAAATACCCGATTGGTCAATATAACCTTTAAACATCAATTATTATCGAAATAATTGTCGATTTTCACTAACAAAAATAATTCCAACACAATGAAACCATTTTTATCAAAAATATAAATTTTGAAATTTCGAAGTTTGACTTTTCCCAAAAAAGTCAATTGTTGACTTTTTGACCAAATAGTGAATTCCGGAAAATTTTGTGTTTATAGACTATTTTTACTAATTTTATCGTTCCGGACTCAAATATCACGTCCGCGTCACCAAATTCAACTCCGAACACAACTTCAATTTTAATAACATTCATCATTAATATTATAACTCACAATATTTATCAACCAGGTCGTTCCCAAGAAAGAGGGGGCTTTCCAATAAGGATTTCTCCCTATTGGTGCGCAATTAGGTGACCAAACATCTCCTTAACAAAACTTCTAGACATTGTAAATATTGTAATTTAATAATATGAATAACTTTGTCATCTCAATTATTGATTTAATAAAATAACATATTATGCAGATGATACTGTGACAATAATCGAATCAATAATATGAGAGATATGATGCAACAATTCATTGTAGCAATAATTGAGTATAAGCGAGTGACTTCTCACGTAAGTATCAATAATCAATATATCGTGCTTCTTATGCAACCACGCGTATTCATTGTACTTTTACTACCGGTAGTTCAACGAGTTGCAGTAAAACTTCCGTCGTTATTTTCATAAAATATTTTTGTCGTTTTCTCAATCCAAACAATAATTCCATTAATGGGGTCCACCAATGATTGTCTTCGTTGTACGAATATTCCCCTGTTAAAATGAATATTCTCCGATCAATCGAATATTATATAACAACTTGTGTACTTTGCAAAATTTGTAAATATTACCCACAACTATAACATTATATCAAATCCACACCATAATATTCAAAAATATATTTCGAGAAAATTTAATCTTTATTCAAAAGTTGGGGTCTTTACAACCTCTCCTTCTTATGAAATTTCGTCCTCGAAATTAGGGTCTTTAGTATATCGAAGAGGTAAGGATATCTTGATTTCATCTCAGATTCTAACTCCCAGGTCATTTCTTCCACATCGTGGTTTCTCCACAAAATTTGACTTGAGGTATAACCTTGGAGCGTAGAATATGATCCTTTTTATCCAAGATTTTAATAGGTAACTCTTCATACGTTAAATCTTCCTCTATCTCTTCTGATTCTAATTCAATAATGTGGTTCGGGTCTTTCACATATTTACGTAACATAGATATGTGAAAAACGTTATGAACACGAGACATACTTGGCGGTAAAGCGAGTCTATACGCCACAGTTCCTACTCGATCGAGGATTAAAAATGGGCCAATGAATCGAGGGTTGAGCTTTTCTCTATTTCCAAATCTTGTAACTCCTTTCTATGGAGCAACACGTAACAACACATGATCTCTAATATCGAATTCTACGTCCTTTCGATGAAGATCAACATAACTCTTTTGTCGATCTTGTGAGGTTTTTATACGTTGTCGGATTGTTTGTATCTTTTCCGTAGTCATACGTACCAACTCCGGTCCCAACAACGTTGCTTCACCCACCTCATCCCAAATCTTTGGAGAAGCGACACTTTCTTCCATACAACGCCTCAAATGGAGCCATGCCAATACTTGCTTGATAACTATTTTTGTAGGAAAACTCCACCAATGGTAGGAACTTATCCCAACTTCCCTTGAAGTCAAGGACACAGAGTCTTAATAATAGATCTTCAAGAGTTTGAATGGTCCTCTCCGACTGCCCGTCCGTCTGAGGATGATATGCCGAGCTAAATCGTAAATTTGTGACCATAGCTTTTTGCAAACTAACCCAAAATCTTGAAGTGAATCTTGGGTCTCAATCAGAAACTATGGATACTGGAATACCATGCAGTCTTATAATCTCGTTTATGTACATACGAGCAAGACGTTCAAGTGTATAAGTTTCTCGTATAGGTAGGAAATGAGCAGACTTGGTCAATCTATTAACAATGACCCAAATTGCATCTATGCCTTGAGAAACCTTGGGAAGACCAGTAACGAAATCCATGGTAATGTGTTCCCTCTTCCATTCTAGAATTTCAAGTGGTTGCAATGGACCTTTTGGTACTTGATACTCCGCCTTGACTCGTTGACAAGTTAAACACCTTGAGATAAATTTTGTTATCTCTCTCTTCATATTGCTCCACCAAAATGTATGTCGAAGATCACGATACATTTTGGTACTCCCAGGATGGATTGAAAACGGTGTTTTGTGCGCCTCCATTATGATTTTATACTTTAAATCAGGGTTTTTAGGAACACAAAGTCCGGAGTTGACTCGAAGTATTCCTTCTTCATCGATTCTTGCTTCCTAAGATAGCACCTTTCAGTACTTTCTTCCTCATACGCATCAGCTCCAGGTCTGTAGCTTGAGCAGCTTTAACTTTATCGATTAAAGTCGGTTCTACTCGTATATTCGCCATCATCACATGGGTCCCTGGAGTCTTTATCTCTAACTCCATCCTTTACAAGTCATACAAAATGGGCCTTTGTATTGACAATATTACACTCGTACCCGCATATGATCTTCTACTTAGTGCATCAGCTACTACGTTCGCTTTTCCAGGATGGTATTGAATAGTATGATCATAATCTTTCAAAAGTTCAAGCCAACGTCGTTGCCGCATGTTGTGTTCCTTTTGAGTGAAGAAATATTTGAGGCTTTTATGATCCGTATAGATCTCCACTTTCTCCCCATACAGGTAATGCCTCCAAATTTTAAGCGCAAAAATGACAGCTGCCAACTCTAGATCATGAGTAGGATAATTCCTCTCATATTCTTTGAGTTGCCGTGAGGCATAGGCTATGACTTTCCCATGTTGCATGAGAACACATCCTAACCCTTTGCCCGAAGCATCACTGTAGATGACAAATCCCTCCGAGCCAGATGGTATTGTCAGAACAGGTGCTGAAATGAGTCTCCTCTTGAGTTCTTGAAAACTCTTCTCACATTCCACGCTCCAACCGAATTTTGTATCTTTTCGAGTCAGCTGAGTTAATGGAGTAGCGATTCGAGAAAACCCTTCTACGAATCTCCGATAATAACCAGCTAAGCCAAGAAAGCTACGTCTTGATCCATCGATTTAGGTTGTTCCCTGCTTTGAATTGCCTCAATTTTTGCCGGGTTAACAGATATCCCATGATTTGATATCACGTGCCCAAGGAATGCAACTTCCTCAAGCCAGAACTCGCATTTCTTCAACTTGGCATATAGATTTTTTGCACAAAGCTTTTGGAGTATCAGCCTCAAGTGTTGCTCATGATCTTCACGGCTTTTGGAATATATGAGGATGTCATCAATAAAGACGACCACAAAATGATCCAAATATTCTTTGAATACTCGGTTCATCATATCCATGAAGGCAGCAGGACCATTAGTTAATCCAAAAGACATGACTAAGAATTCATAATGCCCGCATCGGGAGTTCGAAGGCGTCTTTGGAATATCCTCGCTTTTAACCTTCAAATTGATGATATCCGTAAGCGAAGATCGATCTTTGAAAAAATTATGCTCCTTATGGCGATCAAAACAGTCATCAATACGTGGCAATGGGTACCTATTTTTGATGGTGACATGATTCAACTCCCGATAATCAATACAACGTCGCATACTCCCATCTTTCTTCTTCACGAATAGAGCAGAGCACCCCGAGGAGACGTCTTGGGGACGAATAAAATCAATGTCTAACAATTCTCGCAATTGGGTCTTTAACTCGAAGTTCAAATAGAGCCATTCGATGGGGCTTTGAAATGGGTTTTGTACCGGGTTCAAGGTTGATACAAAATTCAACTTCACGCTCTGGGGGTAGGTCAGGAAGTTCTTCAGGGAATACGTCAGGAAATTTATTAACAATAGAAATATCCTTCAAATCTGACGTATTTTTGTTTAAATCCGTGACATGAACTAAGAAAGCTTGACATCCGTTTTTCAATAAATGAATAGCTTTATGGCTTGAGATGACCGTGATTGATTTTAATGGTTTGGTTGCTTGAATTCGCATAATAGGTTTATTAGAAATATGAAAACTAACAACCTTACGAAAACAATCAATTTTAGCATGATGAGTAGTTAACCAATCAATCCCTAGAATCACGTCAAATGCAAGTATTTTTAAGGAGATAAGATCGACAGGTAACGATGCGATTACCGATTTGAATCAAACAAGACTTATAAGCGAGTGGATGTAATGAAGGTTTCTCCAATGGAGTTTCAATGAGATAAGTCAAAGTCTAATTTCTCCGAGTCAAATTTAAGCGTTGAGCGCAAGTAGGAGAAATAAAAGAATGGGTAGAACCCAGTATCAAATAAGGTATAGACTTCACTAGAGTTTATGATAAGTTTACCCGTGATAACCTCGTTTGGGTTCCTTGCTTTCGGGAGCTCACAACAAACGCTTTCTCCCTTGCACTCTTCGGCTTTGACTTTTACGGGACTGACCTTTGGTGCCTCCATCCTAGTTGAACTTGTCTTGGTGAACGACAAAATTGAGCTAAGTGACCTTCCTTCCACAATTATAACATGCTTTGACTCAAGCATCGCTAGCGTGATTTGGGTGATGTGTCCCTCCTCTCCGCATTTGAAGCATATGATATGTGGTCGTTCTCCTTCCTTGACAACGGGTGTTGGTCTTTGACGTCTTTCCATCATTGTTGAATCTCCTCTTCTTAAAATGTCCATTCTTTATTGTCTTGGCTATGATTACCACCGAAGTGGTTACCATTTACGCATGTTGATTCCTCCACATTTGTTTTCACCGCTTCACCGATGTTACTTACCGGTGGTATTTTCATTACGTTTTTGCTTTCTCTTGTGTTGCGTTGACTCGTTATCGCGCTCCAATAACTGAGCCCTATTTACAACATCTGAATACAAACACAGTTTATGAGAAATAAGATTTTGTCGTATCTCTAGTTTCAAACCTCTTAAAAATTCGGGTCATTCGCTCCTCATTATCAACCAAATGGGATGCAAATCGGGATAACTCCGCAAATTTAGCCTCGTATTGCGACACGGTCATATTGTTTTGTTCCAACTTGATAAAATCCACCTCCTTCATGTGAACGAATACTTTTGGGAAAATACTTGTCGTTGAGCGACTCTTGGAACTTCTCCCAAGACATCTTGAGTCGTCGGGTTGGGTACGCTTTTCTGATTTCACCGATGAATCGCCTCTTCACACAACATAAAGGTGGCGAAGGAACCTTTTGTTCTCGGAGCATCCCAAGACATCAAATATCTTGGTTATCTGCTTTATCCATGCTTCCGCCTTAAGTGGTTTTGGCTCTCCAATAAACTCCGGTGGTCCCAGCTCCTTGAAGCTGTTTGGCGGTGGACCGTCAGAGAGTTGCCAGTGTTTCTACCTATATTTTGGACAGGAGCCACTCTACTTTGATGTTGCATGAATTGCATGAAGCCTCGGAACATTCCATCGTTCATCATTTGGTCAAGTGTTGTTGTTTGCATGAGGATTGTCGCCTTCACGATGCACGTTGTCCCGATTATTGATCCGTGGAGACTCGGCGGTCTCTCGTGCTCCATTGATGTTCTCAACATTCTCGGATGCCATTTCAAATCATCGCCACAAAACAAGGGTTAATTGACATGAAACATATTATCCCTACACTCTGATCGACCAATTAAATACCAAATAAACTTAGGTAGGTCATAAGTAGCGAAGGAATTCCCGTCTCTCCCTCCTAGTTCTAGTCTCACATCTTAGCTGGGGATCATATCCTA
Source organism: Panax ginseng (assembly GCA_020205605.1). Lineage (NCBI taxonomy): Eukaryota > Viridiplantae > Streptophyta > Magnoliopsida > Apiales > Araliaceae > Panax > Panax ginseng. Next base: position 18,687,526 of record CM035136.1, on the reverse strand, counting down.
AGCTTTGATACCAACCGTGACGCCCCAAAACGGTATACATCACCTAATCGAAGTCGCCAAATACATGGTACGAATACAAATACAACTTAATTATACAATTTGTCGTGTAAAATACGACAAAACATAAGCTATGAGTTTTAATTCAAATATTGTCCTACAGACAATATACAAACTCAAATTCAATATTATTACATTTATTTTCCACTATTTCTTTGAATAGTGAGGACTACTAATCTTATCATCCGTCCGCTACTCCGTTCCCCGACTAGTCCTGCTACGTTCTCATTTCACAAGAGAACAATAAAAGAAAAAGGGTGAGCTCAACTAGCCCAAGAGGGAAATATTATGACTAAGATAATGCAGAATATATTATAGTTAGCCTTCAACGTTGTTAAACCGATACAATATAACAACCATCAAGTTTAAGCTGCGGTGAACAAGCAATACATTAAAAGAGTCGAAGAGAGAATAAAATCTACTATCTTTAATGATTTAGAAGGTTTTTCATCACTTTTATATTTGGGACTCAAATTTTTAATAAATAATCCACATCATCGAATCACCCCGTGACTATTTACCGAGGATATTCTTTAGTATCACGACCACAATTATCCATGCACTACGGGCCAAGAATATTTGTGTATTCAATAATGGTCATGATCATGCCAACAATCGTCCATCAATGCACTACGGGCCAATGAGGACTTTTACCACATCATTTGTAACATTACGGTGGCCATGATTATACCGAATAATCCTCGGTCATAATAATACCAAGTCCATCTATGCACTATAGGCCACAGATGACTTTCAACAAAATATAAACATGAGGATGATGACAATGATATAAGAATTCAATAAAACAAGTTCAAGAATTATTTTATCCGAGGAACTAATAACGCCCAAATTGTCAACATGATAATCGCTTTGTAGAGAGTAAAATTCAAGAATGCTCGAAGAATATTTTCATGAAAGATCTTTGGATGAAGCACAAATATAAAGGATATTCCACTAATTTCATGGAGTATAGAAGTCAAAACTTTAACTAATTGAGTATAACAAGGAATGGAATAACAAAAAAAATCACCAGGCATGCGATAGGCCGCAGGCAAAGTTATTCCAACAGTAATAATAAATAATCGGAATCAGTAAAGGCGTAAATCGCATGCAGATGAGGATATTCCAACGAGAATAATAAAGGCGATCGGCGTAAAAAAACGCATGATGAGGATATTCCAACAGAATAATAAAGACGGAACCAGTTCGGCGTAGAACGCACAGACAGAATATTCCAACAGAATGATAAATAATGGAACCAGGTCCGGTGTAAACGCATAGACAGGATGTTCCAACAGAATGATAAAGAATGGAATAATAGAAGAATTTCACCAAGTATAGGGTAGCCCGCGTATACAGGTTATTCCAATAGAATAATAAAGAATGGAATAACAAAAGTTCTCTTCATAGATAAGAAATAAATAATACTCCCTACCTTAGAAAAACTGGACACTGAAATAGTGAGGTAGCAGACTTCTCTTCTTCTCTCTATAATTTTTCTCTATAATAATCGCTCTAAAGCTTTTGTGAATTGGGGAGAAATAAAGGAAGAATGAGCTTCTATTTATAGAAAAATATAGTTTCGATAATTGCACGTTTTGGGGCTCGAAAAATTACAGTACAATACCTCCAACTTTTCCTTTATTTTTAATTTAGTCATGGAAGTATTATCAAACTTGCACTACCTCCCTAATAGTAAATAATGTGATTCAATAGTAAATTATGTGAATCAATAGTTTTAGACATGTGAAAATCGTAATTACGATATAGTACTCCATCTATACCTCCATTTTTAATTTAGTCATGCAAGTATTATCAATCTTGCACCAACTCCCCTAATAGTAACAAGAATGTGAAACAATAGTATACAAATGTGAACAAATAGTCATAATCATGTGAAATAATAGCAATCAATTGCTTATTTATCCGGTTAAATACCCGATTGGTCAATATAACCTCCAAACATCAATTATTATCGAAATAATTGTCAATTTTCACTAACACAAATAATTCCAACTCAATGAAACCATTTTTATCAAAAATATAAAATTTGAAATTTCAAAGTTTGACTTTTCCCAAAAAAGTCAACTATTGACTTTTTGACCAAATAGTGAATTCCAAAAAATTTTGTGTTTATAGACTATTTTTACTAATTTTATCGCTTTAGGACTCAAATAACACGTCCAGCGTCTCCAAATTCAACTCGAACACAACTTCAATTTTAATAACATTCATCATTAATATTATAACTCACAATATTTATCAACCAGGTCATTCACAGGAAAGAGGGGCTTTCAATAAGGATTTCTCCTATATGGCGCATGATTAGGTGACCAAAACTCTCCTTGATGAACTTCTAGACATTATAAATATTGCAATTTAATAATATGAATAACTTTGTCGCCTCAATTATTGATTTAATAAAATAACATATTATGCGGATGATAATCGTGACAATAATCGAATCAATAATATGAGAGATATGATCACAACAATTCATCATGTGAATAATTGAGTATAAGCGAGTGACTTCTCACGTAAGTATCAATAATCAATCTGAGTGTGCTACTATATGCAACCACACACGTATTCTTTGTACTTTTACTACTAAGAGTAGTTCAACGATTAACTGTAAAACTTCCGCCGATTATTTTCATAAAGTATTTTTGTCGTTTTCTCAATCCGATAATAATAAGTTAATGGGGTCCACCAATGATTGTCTTAGTTATACGAATATTCCTCGTTAAAACGAATATTCCCCGACCATTCGAATATTATATAACAACTTGTGTACTTTGCAAAATTTGTAAATATTACCCACAACTATAACATTATATCAAATCCACACCATAATATTCAAAAATATATTTCGAGAAAATTTAATCTTTATTCAAAAAGTTGGGGTCTTACAACAGTAATTCATATTATTGAATCAATAATTGTTACAGTGATAATTGCATAGTATTTAATATTATTGATTTAATAATTGACACAGTAGTAACTACACAATATTTCACATTATTAAATCAATAATTGTCACGACACAATAACTCATATTATTTGAAAGGATATTATTATTTAGCACTATTGACAATGTCTAGAAGTTATGTCGTCGAGGAAAGGGGTTATGTTATATAATTGTGCACCAATAAAGAAAAATCCTTAACGGAAAGCATCCTCTTTTCTGGGAACGATCTGGTTGTCAATATTGCGAGTTTATGATATCTGCAATATTATTACATTAATACAGTAATACGGAAAATATATTTTTAATAATAATGAGTAGTAAATAATAATCTTGAAAGTATAAAATGTGTTTAGAATAGTAAAGTATATGCTAAATTTTTGCTATAAATAGAGGGGATAAGTAGAAGAATTTTCATAACTCTCTTGATTATCCTTCCACTCTCTAAATCATTAGTGAAAGTGTTTTTAAAGTGCGAAGGGCGCTATCTTAAGTTTGTTGCACCAATTGTTCAGATTGATAAACTTCATAGAAAACAGTATCCAGTCGCTTGCTAATTGAGGTAAGGGATGTTATTTTCTTTCAATATTCGTAAGGAATATTATTTCTTTCATATCTGTAAAGTATGTTATTTTCTTTCAATACTCGTAAATGATATTATTTCTTTCCATACTTGTGAGGGATATTATTTTCTTTCATACTCCATATTATGTAAGTGATACTATTTTATTTCATATTCATAAATCTGAACTTACTATGGTAAGTATTGCTTCTATAATTCCTGAACTGATTAGAAATTCCTTGTGGTTTGCGCTTCATCTAATATCATTTCATTTGAATATTTGTCTTAACTTTCTTATTAAATTTTAATCTGTTCATGCCGGAGTACTATTCATCTGGGGTACTTTTCATACCGGAATACTATTCATCCGAGTACTATTCATGCCAGAGTACTATTCACGACAAAATTTATTTTCTTTTCCTTATCCAAATTATCTTTAAAATATAAATCTTAAATATCATTCTTGAATTTTACTCCACAATTGGTTATCATGTTGACGATTTGGACATTCTTGAACTTGGATAAATAAAATTATAAATCTCTAATATTTATCCTTGATCTCACTTGATTCATTCAATTTATATGATCATTATCATAATCCTAAGACTTAAATTGTGGTGAAAGTTATCTTTGGTTTGTAGTGCAAAGATAGATTGTTGATTGACATGACCATTGGTGTTACAACTTATTGTTTTTGGCCCGTAGTGCATAAACAGTTTGATTGTTGGGTATCTTTAGCCTATGTGGCAAGGAGACGTGGCGAGAAGTCATTTTTGGCCCGTAGTACTACATATATGGATAGGTGTTTGGCATGATCATGACCACTGGTGATACAAATAAATATCTTTGACCCGTATTTCAAAGATAAAGTATTGATTTGTAATAATTATTGATTGGTGTTACATGAATGAAATATTGATGATAAACTTTTACAGATAGTAGATATTGTGCTCTACTTGACTCTTCTAATGGATTGTTATTTCCGCTGCAGTTGTTGATCTAAAACTTGTTGTCTATTATATTCTATCAGATTTATCACTGTTAAGAACTAAGAATAATTTATTATTCATTATTTTAGTCATAGTATTCTTTACTAGGCTATTTGAGCTCACTCTTTTCCTTTTTGTTCCATTGTTCTTCTCAGAAAATGAAAGTGTGGTTGGGACTAGTCGGGGAATGGAATAATGGTCAGAGATAGTTACTGTAATATTCTTTACTAGGCTATTTAAGCTCACCCTTTCTTTTTCCTTTTTGTTCCATTATTTTTCTCAGAAAATAAAAGTGTGGTTGGGACTAGTCGGTAAATGGAATAAAGGTCAGAGATAATTACTGTAGTAGTACTCACTATGTTGTAAAATAGTGTGACAATAAATGTAATGAGAACTTAATTTGAGTTTGGATATTTTCGTATTATATACGGTACAATATATGTTTTAAAACTCACAGCGTATGTGTAATCGTATTTTGCATGACAGTTTAAAAGTTGTAGATATGAAAGTTATATTTGGATTTTGTAATTTGTATTTGGCGACTCAAAATGGGTTGTGTGGACCTATTTTGAGGGTGTCACACCATTCATGTGTGTAGACTCAACGGCTCGCATGCTCCACATCATCCATCTAAATTTTTTCATGTATTTGGCTCAAAATTTCGTGTTGAGTTATAAAGTCCTACATTGAATATCCTGAGAAAATATGTTTAGTATATAATGAATTGGACTAACTTTTATCAAAGTCGAGTGATTTTGAGTTAGATGTTTAAGTATGGTATCTGAGCAGACTTCATATGTAAGCTCAACGACTCACATGCTCCATGTTACCTAATTAAAAGTGTTCACGTGTTTGACTCAAAAATTACGCCACATGTGAACATCAGACAACTAAGACTTAAAAATTCAATATATAATTTGAGAAATTACTACACTCATTGCTCATTGATTTTGAATTACTAATTGCCTAATTGATAACTTTAGCCCTGACAGATTGACCTAGAACTCGTGATATTCTGCTTTCTCCTTCGAGTCAATTTGCGTGTTGGCCGTCGTTGCCACCTCTCAGCCGAATTTGGGTCGAACAGTTATGCTACTGTCAGTGTAGTTAGGGTCTATGAAATGCAGTGAAAAATTTTCTAAATTGTTAATACATCGACCGTCGATAATGATCGTAATGATTGACATTGTTAAGCCAATGATCAGTGGCGAAGTCAGGAAGCAACAGTAGTGGGGTCAAAATTATGAGTAAGTTAAAAAAATTGGCAGAGGTTCGGGGGCAGCGCCCCCAAGCCAATTTTTTTTTAATACTTTATACTTTCGGGTTAAAAAATGCATCCAAATATCCAATTTAATAATACTAACAAAAAACTTTGCCTTTTGCGATTTGGCTTTGCCCCTTTTTTCTCTATTTTTTGGCTGAAGTGCTGAACAAATATTGATGTATGAGATTTAGGACCGAGTCTTGGCCGCTTGGGTATCTCTAATTAAAAAAAAATTGAGTGGGGTCAAAAATTGTGTAGGGGTTAAAAATTGAGTAGGGTAAATTTTTTTTTAAAGTAATTTCAAAAATTGAGTGGGGTCAATTGATTATTTACATTTATAAGATAACTTCATGCTTAACGCTTGATGATGGAATGGTGAATCTATTCATAGAGCAACATAGTAGTTGTGTATGCTTGATTATTATTTTTATATAGGTATAAAGATAGGGGCATAAATATAAACTTAATAAACGTAAGGGAACCGATTTATGAAAAAGTTAAATTTAGAGGGAGGAAAAACTTAATCTACTATTACTCTAAAAAGACTAAACAAACGGTGTATATTGTATTTAAACTCCCGCCCTTTAACTCGTTAAATTTTAATCTTTCACTTCAATTTTCAGCCCAAAAAAAATCGCCCCTACTAAAAACATATTCTGAATCTGCACCTGTGGTGGATGAAGGAATACAAAGTTTTGATATTTGTAAGGAATAGAGTAATTTTTTCGATATAAGGAAATGCAGATCTGTTTGGTTGATATATTTTTCAATATATTTTGTATAATTTGTATATGTATTCAAATTACACCTAAAATATTATATTCTGTAAAAATTTCAGTTAAAATAAATACTATATATTTTCACTAAGTCACAAGAAAAATTTAAAAATTTCCAATATTCCGATCCAAAAAAAATGTCCTTGCAGAAGGACTAAAAATGATAGTTACTTGAGGAGGAGGAAAGTGTGACACCTCTGTAACAAAATAACAATGAACTTTATAATCTCTTTTTTTAAAATAATTTTTTTTTATTTTTAATTTATAAATTTTAAGTAAACTTAAATAATTTTGTTTTTCATATTATTTTAATATAAAAATATTTTTTATCTTTTAATAAATTTTAGAATGATAATATTAATATTTTATATTCATTTTAATCAACCAAACATAATATTAATTATATTTTTTAAATTTAATATTATTGTTAAAAGATTATTTAAAAAAATATTAAGCACCCGTTATGAAATACCAACTTCATCATTTTTTGAATGAAATATTTAAAAAATATCTTCATAAATAATACTTTTAAAACTAGAAATATTAGGTAAATAAATGAATATAATTCGAGCTCAAACCGAACCAACTAACTCAATATATTTTTAAGACTAAAAGACAAATTTCACCCTAAATTTTATTTCGGTGTTGATATTTGCACCCCAAAGTGAAAAAGGTGTCTAAGTACACCCCATACTTTACTTATTGATAACAGATTGCACACTTTACATACTTAACCGGTCAAAAGTATTGGCCAAAAGCCTGAATCCACACAAGAAGGGGTATTTCAGACTTTAGATATTCTTTATCTTCTCCAACGCAATTACAGAGTCATTCAGACAACGATTTGAAGGAGGCAAGGGTTCGCGATTTGATGGAGGCTAGGGTTCGCGATGAGTAGTGATTCGCGATTCTTGAGGGATTCATCAAACAACGATGTTTATGGCGTTAGAGGTGTCCCAGAATACAGTAAGTACTTTTGTGATTATCTTCCACAAGCATCTATTTTGAATAATCCGCTTTAGAAATTAGTGCATGTTCTTTTTGTAGTATATTGTTTTGTTTTGTAGTTTATTGACTTCTTTTTGTTATAAAGTGTAATGGTGGACCCTTTTTGATGATCAAATTCAAAATTCTCTGTCTCTTTTCTTACATTTTTTTGAATTTTAGTCAATTAAATATGATGTGGTCCACACATTTAACCGACAGGGAATTCTTTGTGTTTGTGTCTATGCAGGCAACCTAGAGTATTTTACAGTAAAAAATTTTCATGGGGGACATTTTGAGGAGAGCCCATATAAACAGTATGTGGGAGGTACATTTAATTTCTTTGATTTCTATCATCCTGATTACATATCTTTACTTGACATATGTAACATGGGGAAGGACTTGGGATACAAAGTTGGACATTTCAAGTTCCATTACAAGTCACCTGCAACTGATATGGAGAGGGGATTATTTGGGTTAGAAAATGATGATGATGTGTTAACAATGTGTATACTTATCCATTCTACGAGACTAGTTGAAATATATATGGAGGTTGTTAGACCTGTGGTGGTAGAAGCTGACTTTGAAATTGATGAAGTAGAGTCAACTGATGAAAGTTATGTGGATAGTTACGTGGAAGAATCAACGGAGGATGAAGAGGATGATGAAATTGGGGAGGGGATGAGGAGATCAAACTGAAAGGGGAGGGGACCGAGGATGATGCAGTTGACAAAGGTAAGGGAAAACAAATGGAAGGCAAAGGCAAAAAAACAAGATTTGCACATAACAAAGGTAAGCGAAAACAAACTGCAGAGCCCCAAACTGAAGTTGAAGAACCAGTAGTTCATGGATTTTCATCCTTTGACTATGATGACAGTGATGTGAAAAGGATGCCTAGGGTTGATGAGTGGGACCCTGAACCACCTGAACAAGAACATAAAGGTGGTCCAGAATTTAGGGAAGGTGACAGTGAGGATATTGAGTTTGAGTTAGGAATGACATTTTTCAATGTCAATGAAGTGAGGGCAGTAATCAGAAATCATGGTATCAAACATGGAAGGAAGGTGTATTTCAAGAAAAACCTGTCCAATAAGATCCAAGCAAGGTGTGTGGAGCCATGTACATGGTACTTCTATGCTGCAAAGGTGCAAAGAGAACTCACATTTAAAATTAATAGGTTACAAAAAGTCCATACTTGTAGTAGAGAGTGGGATAATTATTGTATAAATGCAGAGTGGATTGCCAAAAATTATGAAGATGATCTTCGGATGAATCCAACATGGGGATTGGATCAGTTTCATACTAAAGTAGTTAAAGATTTGGATATTGGAGTATCAAGGAGCCTAACATACAGAGCTAAGAAAAAAATGAGAAGCATTGAAGGTAGTCTTTGAAAAGGAGTATGGGTGATTACGGACTATCTTTGCAGAGCTCGGAAGAGCCATGCTCGGGAGTACTTGTATTTTGAAGAGAAGCAGAACGAGAACAAGGACAAGACTTAGGTGATTCTTGAGGTTTTATATCATCTGTCTCCAACCACTAAAAGAAGGATTCAAGGTGGGGGGTGTAGACCCTTTGGTGGGGCTTGATGGATGTTTTCTCAAAGGACCATATAAATTCGATTATTGGCTAGATTGGTGTTGACCCAAATAATGGGATGTGGCCGATTCTTGGGCCATTGTTGAATCTGAGAACACTCAGTCTTGGACCTGGTTTATGAACTTGTTGGTGGCTGATCTTGGGATTTCAAATGATGGAGGCTGGACATTCATTTCAGATAAACAAAAGGTATAAACATCTCTACATTTCTATATACTTTTCATTTAATAGATGTTTGTGATTAGTACTTTAGAAGATGTGATTTATGATTATATCTGATTATTTCATTGGTGTTGATCCAGGGTTTGATTAATGCTTTAGAAGATGTGGTCCCAAGTGCTGAACACAGACATTGTGTTATACATTTATATAGGAACTTTTGGCAAAAGCATAAAGGCTCTGGATTAAGGAAATTGGTGTGGAATGCTGCCAAAGCTACAAATCAATATGTCTTTCAAAAGGAAATGGATGTGTTACATAAAGAGGATAAGAGTGCATTTGAATGGTTAGCTCCTAAGCCACCTGCTCAGTGGAGTAGGTCTCATTTTAACACCATATGCAAAAGTGACATGTATGTCAATAATCATTGTGAGGTATTTAATAGCAAAATTCTGAAAGCTAGAGTGAAACCAGTAATAGGGTGTCTAGAAGGACTGAGATTATATTGCATGAATAAGATTGTTAACAAGAGAGATATGATGATGAAACATAATGGTGTAGTGTGCCCTAGAATAGCTAAGAAGATAGAAAAATGGAAAGGGCGGGCAGGGGGTGGATTGCCATTGTGGTCAGGTGGTGGTGGGAGGTTTACAGTGACAATGACTTCTGGGGGTCATTCATTTGTTGTGGATTTGGGAAAAAATACATGTACTTGTAGGAGGTGGGAATTATCTGGAATACCATGTGCTCATGCAATATCATGCATTTACAAAATAGGACATGATCCATACACATATGTACATGAGTGTTTAACAAAGGACATGTATCTAAAGGTTTACAGTCACAACATTGAGCCTATAAAACACAAAGATGAGTGGGATCATACTGGGCTTTCCCCACCTTTGCCACCAGTTAAAAATACTCCTATGGGTAGGCCTAAACTTATTAGGAGGAAAGGTAATGATATTCCACAATCAAATCCAGAAGGTACAAGGTTGAAGATGAAAGGAACATCACTGAAATGTGGATTTTGCAAGGAATGGGGTCACAATGTAAGAAGGTGTCCTCAAGTAAGTTAAGTGTGTGTTTCTATGATTATTTTATCAAGATCATATATATGAAGTTTAATATATTTTTGTGTCTTGATTTTCAGAAACTCAATAGGCAATCATCTCAACCCCCTCCAGAAAGTCAACCATCTCAACCTCTTCCAAAGTCTAAGAGGGCAAAAAGGGTTCACAATACTAGGCAGACTCATACTCAAGCTTCTCAACCAATGACATCAACACATGAGCCAAATAACATGAATGTGGATCAGTGGTGGTTCTACGATGGTGAGCAGTGGAATCCATTACGAGAGTAGCACCAGAAATGTCTCAGCTGATATATTACAACCCAAGGAATTCACATGGAAGGGAAAACAATGTACAACACTTGGAGACCTTGAAGCTGAAGCCAGATCCAAAAGAGAGAAGCTCCAGTTTAGGAAACCAACCAGTGGAGGGCCCAATGCAGATTAATAGATAACAGATGGGGTTTTTGGGCTTTTTTGTGGTACTAAGCTTATATGGATGTATATATCCAGTTTAGGGGATTTTTGGGAATCAACTTAAGGCTATTATATGTATTTTTTTGTGGATAGTATGCATTTTTTGTGGATAGGATGCTTTAGTTTTATGTTTTTGTGGATAGCCAATGTTGTTAGGCCAATGACAACAACTGTTATTAATTGCCTCTGATTTATGGATTGTACTGGGGATTAATTTGGTAATTGAATGGCAATACCAGTTCCTTTATGATGCAATGCGTGTAGTGTGTGTTTGCAGTGTTTACGTACATGTGTTTGCAGTGTGTGTTTACAGTGTGTGTATGCAGTGTTATACAGGTGGCCAATTGCAATGTAGGCTCTGTTTTGGGCAATTGCAGTTTGTTGTTTGCATTTGTCTGTTTTGTGCATTAATACCCTTGATGTGCATTTGTGAGACATCGCAAAGGTTAAAAGGTGCAGTATCATAAATTGCACACCAAACCATAAACAAGAAATTGCAAAGAATTGATTACAACCACTATATTTGCCCATACATTACAGCATGTTCATTCAAATAAATTGCCCATACATTACAACCACTAAATTACCTACAAAAGATGCCCAACAATTACCTTTCCTCCTACATTTCATAAATCAACTAATTTCTACCACTATATTCTAGAACCCGATTACGCCTTTATTCAATTTCGGAGAACCCAAGTTGCTCAGTAGAACCCAAGTTGCTTGTTTTCAACTCTCGAGGGGTGGTTCATCCTTGACCGAGATAAACCTAAAATAAAAAATTGCAATCCAAGTTGCAGTCAACAGACAAATTGCAAACCTTGCCCTAGTTTTGGACTGTTCGAGATCATCTTTCACAGCTTTGATTTCAACATCAAAATTCTCTAATCTTCTTATTAATCCAGGTATTACTTCTCTTGAACGCTCACACATTGGAGGATCAGCCCAAGCGAAATAATTACAACCACCGTTCCCATCTTCACACCAATCTGGACAACCAAAGAATCTTCTACCGGCATTGTTTGAGCTTCTCCAAGCTGTCTTCATCACTGCTTTCTTCATGCACCAGCAGTTTCGATCCATGAGCCCTAATTTTTCTTGATTTTTTTGATCGATTTTCTAAGATCGAGCTGTTGTTTGCTACTGAATGACTCTGTAATTGCGTTGGAGAAGATAAAGAATATCTGAAGTTTGAAATACTCCTTCTTGTGTGGATCTGTGTCTTAGCCGATCACTTTTGACCGGTTAAGTGTGTTAAGTGTGCAATCTGTTATCAATAAGTAAAGTATAGAGTGTACTTAAGACACTTTTTTCACTTTGAGGTGCAAATATCAACACCGGAGTAAAGTTTAGGGTACAATTTGTCTTTTAGTTTATTTTTAAAGTAATGGGGAATTGTGAGTTCATAAAACTAAGAAATAATAAAAAAGCTAAAAAAATTGTAATTTTTTTTAAAAAAAAATTCGTTATCTGTGAGTGTTTTTAAGTAAAAAAGTTAAGGAAATTAGTTTTTCAGAAAGAAAAATGAATTTAATAAATATATTTTTAATCTTGTAATTACCAAAGAACATAAAACAAAATTTTAAATATTCATATCCTGATTTTCCTACTAAATAGTAAATTCACAAGCAAAACTAATTTTTTTAAAAATCATAAAGCTTATAGGATTTGCTGAGTGATCAGAATGACAGAAACCCATCCTTACAAAAGACTCACATCACCTCCATTACAATCTACAGCATAAATACTAAATATATAGGCTTTCATTTTATTTTCCAGAAACACCAAACAAAGGCACAATTACATAGTAATTTGATGGATTGACTGAAATAAGAATCTGCTAATTAACCAGAAATTTCAACGGATTTGACCTCAGGATTCTTGATCTCCTCCTTGGGAACAGTTACAGTCAAAACACCATTCTCCATAGCAGCTTTCACCTGATCCACCTTGGCATTATCCGGCAGCCTGAACCGGCGGAGGAACTTGCCGCTGTTGCGCTCCATCCGGTGCCAAGCGTCGTTCTTCTCCTCATTTTCCTTGCTCCTCTCGCCGCTAATCTGGAGAACCCTTCCTTCTTCCAGCTCTACCTTCACCTCCTCCTTCTTCAGCCCCGGCAGGTCGGCCTTGAACACGTGGGCCTCCGGCGTCTCCTTCCAGTCAATTCGCATGTTCGCAAACGCCGCCGCCTCTTTTGCAAATTCCGATCGAGGGACGGAGAGAGCACTACCGGAGCTAAAAGGTAAGTCCTGGAAAGGATCCCAGATGTCGAGGGAGAATGGGTCGAAAACGTTGCTTCGTCGGCTGCCGAAAAAGCTTGGAATAATCGACATTTTATAGCTTGGTTTTGATTCGATGTGATAAGATCACTTGAATGTATAGAGAGAGAATAGGATTTCTAATGGCTGATGCAGTCAGTGTTGATGAAAGGAAGGGGAGGAGGAGGATGTATTTATAAGGAGATTACAAGGGCAATTTCGTCACCAGATTGTTCTGGAGCCTTCCTGAGAGATTGGACTAGACAGGTTGGGAATTATCTAGAGAAATTGTCTCTGGAAACTGAAGGAAAATTCCAATCTTGTGTAGAGCTTTTATTTAATTTCTCAGGACCAATAGAGTCTCAATACCATGACCCTTTTCTTTACTTTAATTTCCGTATTCCATCCTTAATGCTTTTTATATCCTACAACTTTAGGGATTTAAGATTAACTTTCTAAAATTAATAAAACTTGTAATTAGTTCTGCTGTTTCAAAAAAAATATGATTAATATTAATTTTTAAAAATCAATTTAAAATATTTTTTAAATTTTAAATTGATATAATTAATTTTGATTTAAACAATACAAATAAAAAAATTATAATTACCTAATCACTAGTATTAGTTACATTATCTATTTATTTTTTAGAAGTTAAATAAATGAATTTTTTTAAAAAATTTAACTTTGATCCTATATTTTGCAACAAGCTAGGAACAGTATATTTTTGAGTAAAATACATTGACACCTCCTATTGACACCTCCTGTAGATAATCATAATAACACTCACTATTTTTTAATTTTTCAAGTAACAGTCAGCACCCCTCTAGTCTATAATATGTAACATTCGCTAACCCTAATGTGGTTGACCAATTAATATCCAAAAATATTTTTAATATAATGTCTAATACACTCTTCAAGTTATAATATTTAATACATCCACTAAATATAAATTTGTATATTATAATTTTTACATAACTTGATCTAATTAATTAAATTATAAACTTGTGAAATAAATAACATAAATGTCAAAAAATAATAAATATTTATTTTATCGGAAAAATAAAGTGATACACTTTTTGCTTATTAAATTTCTCGGAGATTAAAATTTTCGTAATACATATTCAAATATATTTTTATAATTAAAAAGTAAAATTTTAATAGCCATAAAAGTTAAAATTAATGAAAAAATTATAATTATTTTTTCCAAATATTAAAATTTATGTAAAACAAACTTATTATTATAGAACGAATCTTATTATTCATAAAAAAAGTAATAAAAATTATATTAATTATTTTTCTCATATATTAAACTAAACATAAGTCATACTTGGGCATAATTATTTACAGTAAAAATGACAAATATTGTTACTCAAAAAGAAAAAATATATTAAGAGAAAAATCTTTTTACAAGATGGGTAGTAATAAATATTATTATATTTTTTTATTCAATATTGCACAAAAAAAACAACAACCGTATACTAAATTATGTAATCAAAAGCATAAACATCCTAAATTTTGACATATACTCAAAAAAATTTAACATATAAAAATCATAATATGAAACTAAGAATTCAAATAATAATTTTTGTTGTTAAACACCAAAAATTAAAATTTTAACATATTCAATCACTCTAATTAGAACAACTCCATTAATAATTTAATTTTAAATTCTTAATATTTGTATCATTTATCCAAAAATATGTGTTAATTAAACTAAATTATTTGAATGAGATAATCTTAATTACAAATAAAACTATAATTAAAATGTATTGTATTAAAAAGAATAATTAAACATATATATTATTCAAGAATTAAAATTTGATAACAAGATAAATATGTAATTTTATCTATTTAGTCAACCCTAAAAACTTGCAGGGTATTAACTGTTACTTAAAAAACTAGAGGGGAGGTGAATGTTATTATGATTATCTAGAAGGGTTGTCACTGTATTTTACTCTATATTTTTATCGATTTTTAAACTGACAAAAAAATATACAAAAAAATTAAAATAAAATTTTCCATCTTTCTACCCCTATTACAACAAGAGTAAATTACATTGACACTGTGGCGCCCCCAAAATAGGTATACATCACCCATCTTGAGTCGCCAAATACATGGTACAAAATTCAAATATAACTTAATTATACAACAGTCGTGTAAAATACGACTAAACATATGCTGTGAGTTTTAATACAAATATTGTCATCTAGACAATATACAAACTCAATGGGGTCCTCATTACATTTATTGTCATACTATTTAATAGAATAGTGAGGACTACTAATACTATCATCCGTCCATCACTCCGGTTCCCCGACTCGTCCCCAATTTATATTCTCATTTCACAGAGAGAAACGGTGAAAGAAAGGGTGAGCTCAATTAGCCCAAGAAGAAATATTATGACTAAGATAATGCGAATAAATTATCATTAGCCTTCAACAATTGTTAAAGCGATAAAATATAACAAACATCAAGTTTAAGCTGCGGTGAACAAGCAATCCATTAGAAGAGTCGAATAGAGAATAAAATCTACTATCTTCTATGATTTAAAAGGTTTTTCATGACTTTTATCATTGGGACTCAACTTAATAAATAATCCACATCACCGAATCACCTCCGACTACGACTAAGGATATTCTTTAAGATCACGACCACAATTATCCACGCACTACTGCCCAAGAATATTTGTGTATTCATTAATGGTCATGATCATGCCAACAACTATTCATCGATGTACTACTACGGCCAATGAGGAGTTTTTCCACATCATTTGTAACATATGCGGCCATGATTACAAGAATAATCTATGGTCATAATCATACCAAGTCCATCTACGCACCACTACTGATACGAGATGACTTTCAACATAATATAAACATGAGGATGATGACAATGATAAAAGAATTCAATAAAACAAGTTCAAGAATTAATTTATCCATGAATCAATAACGCCCAAATTGTCAACATGATATTTGCTTTGTAGAGTAAAATTCAAGAATTCTCGGAAGAATATTTCCATGAAAAGATATTGGATGAAGCCTTGAAATATCAAGGATATTCCACTAATTTCATGGAGTATAGAAGTCAAAACTTTAACCAACCGAGTATAATAACGAATGGAATAACAAAAGAAATCACCGTGCATGCGGACTTGGCATAGATAGAGTTATTCAACAGATTAATAAATAGCGGAACCAAGTCAAAGTAAATTGCACCCAAGCGAGGATGTTCCAAAAAAATAAAAAAAGACGGAACGGGTTAAGCTACAGAACGCATTGCATGAGGATATTCCAACAGAATAATAATAAAGAATGGAACCAGGTCCGGCTTAAACGCACAGACATGATATTGCAACAGAATAATAATAAAGAATGGAACCAGGTCCGGCGTAAAATGCACAGACAGGATATTCCAACAGAATAATAAAGACTAGAATAACAGAAGAATTTCACCAAGTATAGGGTAGCCCGCGTATACAGGTTATTCCAACAGAATAATAAATAATTGAATAACAGAAGTTCTCTTCATGAATACATAAGAAGTAACACCCCTTACCGTAAAAGAAATTGAATATAAGAGTAGGGAAGTAACAGAGTACTTTTCTATAGTTTCTCTTATAATTTCTCTGTCTAGAGTTTCAGTGAATTCATAAGAAATAATGAAGGAATGAGCTTCTATTTATAGAAAATGGATTGCATAGTAACTAACTCATGAACGGTCGAGATTGATTTATTTTAATCTGATGGTCCATATTTAAAGCAAAATCTTTTAAATAAAATATAATATATTCTATTTATAATCTAATAAAACGATAACTTTATAAAAGATTTTACTATGCAAACACTACGAGCCTTTATGCAAACACTATACATAATAAAATATAATATATTCTAATTATTGTCTAATAAAGCATGATAACTTTATAAAAGTATTACTGTTTTTTATATAAAAAGCTTTTACATTTTATTACATAATAATACCAATAAAACAAAACCGGAGTGACTTATCACATAAGCATCAATAATCAATACCGTGTCTACTTATGCAACCACGCCAGACATTCTTATTTTAACTTTGGGTGTTTCAACAAGTTAACGGTAAAACTTCCGCCGTTATTTTCATAAAGTATTTTTGTCGTTTTTTTAATCCGACAATAATTCTGTTGTGGGGTCCACCAATGATTATGTCGTTGTACGAATATTCCCTATTAAAACGAATATTCTCCGACCAATCGAATATTATATAACAACTTGCGTACTGTGTAAAATTTATAAATATTACCCACAACTATAACATTATATCAAATTTACTCCATAAAATTTAAAAATGATATTTATAGAAAATTCATCTTTATTTATAAAAGTTGGGGTCTTACAACCTCCCTTCTTATGAAATTAAGCCCTCGAAATTAGGGTACGTACACGGTATGTCAAAGAGGTAAGGATACCTTGATTTCATTTTGATTCTAACTCCCAAGTCATTTCCTCAACATCGTGGTTTCTCCACAAAACTTTGACTTGAGGTATAACCTTAGAGCGTAGAATATGTTCCTTCTTATCCAAGATTTGAACAGGAACCGCTTCATTCGTCAAATCTTCCGCTATTTCGTCCGGTTCTAACTCAATAATGTGGTTCGGGTCTTTCACATATTTACGTAACATGGATATGTGAAAAACGTTATGTACACGAGACATACTTGGCGGTAAAGCGAGTCTATAGACCACAGTTCCTACTCTATCAAGGATTAAAAATGGGCCGATGAATCGAGGATTGAGATTTCCTCTCTTTCCAAATCTCGTAACTCCTTTCCATGGAGCAACACGCAACAACACATGATCTCCTATATCGAATTCCACGTCCTTTCGATGAAGATCAACATAACTCTTTTGTCGATCTTGTGAGGTTTTTATACGTTGTCGGATCGTTTGAATCTTTTCTAGAGTCATACGTACCAACTCCGGTCCCAACAACGTTGCTTCTCCCACCTCATCCCAGCATACTAGAGAACGACACTTCCTTCCATACAACGCTTCGAATGGAGCCATTCCAATACTTGCTTGATAACTGTTGTTGTAGGAAAACTCCCCCAATGGTAAGAACTTATCCCAACTTCCCTTGAAATCAAGGACACAGAGTCTTAATAGATCTTCAAGAGTTTGAATAGTCCTCTCCGATTATCCGTCCGTCTGAGGATGATATGCCGAGCTAAATCGTAAATCTGTGCCCATAGCTTTTTGCAAACTAACCCAAAATCGTGAATTGAATCTTGGGTCTCGATCGGAAACTATGGATCTTGGCATACCATGCGATCTTACAATCTCGTTTATGTACATACTGAGCAGAAGGCGTTCAAGTGTATAAGTTTCTCGATCGGTAAGAAATGAGCAGACTTGGTCAATCTATCAACAATGACCCGGATCGCATCTATACCTTGAGAAATCTTAGGAAGGCCGTGCTTGAAATCCATGGTAATGTGCTCCCACTTCCATTCGGAATTTCAAGTGGTTGCAATGGACCTTTTGGTACTTGATGCTCCGCTTTAACTCGTTGACAAGTTAGACACCTTGAGATAAACATCGCTATCTCTCTCTTCATATTGCTCCACCAAAATGTATTTATTTAATATCATGATATATTTTGGTACTCCCAGGATGGATTACAAATGGTGTGTTGTGCGCCTCCATCATGATTTTATACTTTAAATCAGGGTCGCTAGGAACACAAAGTCTGGAGTTGACTCGAAGTATTCCTTCTTCATCAATTCTTGCTTCTGGCATATCACCTTCTTTCACTTTCTTCCTCATACGCATCAGCTCCAGGTCTGTAGCTTGAGCAGCTTTAACTTTATCAATTAAAGTTGGTTCTACTCGTATATTTTCCATCATCACATGGGTCCTTGGAGTCTTTAACTCTATCTCCATCCGCAAGTCACACAAAATGGGCCTTTGCGTTGACAATATCGCATTCGCACTTGCATATGATCTTTTACTTAGTGCGTCAGCTACCACGTTCGCTTTTCCAGGATGGTATTGGATGGTATGATCATAATCTTTCAACAGTTCAAGCCAACGTCGTTGTCGCATGTTGAGTTCCTTTTGAGTGAAGAAATATTTGAGTCTTTTATGATCCGTAAATATCTCCATACAAGTAATGCCTCCAAAATTTAAGTGCAAAGACAACAGCTGCCAACTCTAGATCATGAGTAGGATAATTCCTCTCATATTCTTTGAGTTGTCGCGAGGCATAGGCTATGACTTTCCCATGTTGCATGAGAACACATCCCAACACTTTGCTCGAAGCATCACTATGGATGACAAATAACTCCGAGCCAGATGGTATTGTCAGAACAGGTGCTGAAATGAGTCTTCTATTGAGTTCTTGAAAACTCTTCTCACATTCTTCGCTCCAACCGAACTTTGTATCTTTCCGAGTCAATTGAGTTAATGGAGTAGCGATTCGAGAAAATCCTTCCACGAATCTCCGATAATAACCAATTAAACCGAGAAAGCTACGACTTGATCCATCGATTTAGGTTGCTTCAAACTTTGAATAGCTTCAATCTTTCTTTGGGTCAACGGATATTCCATGACTTGATACCACGTGCCCAAGGAATGCAACTTCCTCAAGCCGAACTCGCATTTCTTCAACTTGGCATAAAGCTTATATTCACGAAGCTTTTGGAGTGTCGACCTCAAGTGTTGTTCATGATCTTTTCGACTTTTGGAATAAATAAGGATGTCATCAATAAAGACGACCACAAAGTGATCTAAATATTCCTTGAATACTTGGGTTCATCATATCCACGGCAAAAGCGAGGAGCATTAGTCAATCCAAAGGACATGACTAGGAATTCATAATGTCCGCATCGGAGTTCGAAAGCCGTCTTTGGAATTTCATCGATTCTAATCTTCAATTGGTGATATTGAACGAAGATCAATCTTTGAAAAGAATTTGGCTCCTTACAACTGAATAAACAGGTCATCAATACGTGGCAATGGGTACCTATTTTTGATGGTGACATGATTCAACTCCCGATAATCAATACAAAGTCGCATACTCCCATCTTTATTCTTCACGAACGAGCAGCAGGAGCACCCCAAGGAGAAGTACTTAGGGCGAATAAAGCTAATGTCTAACAATTCCTGCGGTTGGGTCTTTAACTCCTCGAAGTTCAATAGGAGTCATTTGATATGGGGCTTTGGAAATGGGTTTTCTACCGGGTTCAAGGTCGATACAAAATTCAATTTCACGCCTGGGGTAGGCGGGGAAGTTCTTGGGGGAATCGTCGGAAATTTATTAACAATGAAATATCATTCAAAGTTGGCGTATTTTTTGTTTAGATCGTGACATGAGCTAAGAAAGCTTGACATCCGTTTTCAATAAACGAATAGCTTTATGGCTTGAAATGACCGTGATTGATTTTAATGGTTCGTTGCTTGAATTCAGTATAATAGGTTGATTAGGAATATGAAAACTAACAACCTTACAAAAAATAATCAATTTTGCATGATAAGTAGTTAACGATCAATCCTAGAATCACATCAAATGCAAGTATTTTCAATGAAATAAGATCGAATGAGATAATATGAGGTACCGATTTGAACCAAACAAGACTTATAAACAGTGGATGTAATGAAGGTTTCTCCCAATGGACTTTTTACAGATAAGTCAAAGTCTAATTTCTCCGGAGTCAAATTTAATCGTTGAGCGCAAGTAGGAGAAATAAAAGAATGGGTAGAACCGGTATCAAATAAGGTATAGAATTCGCTAGAGTTTATGATAAGCTTACCCGTGATGACCTCATTCGGGTTTCTTACTTTCTGGGAGGTCACAACAAACGCTCTCCCTTGCACTACCGGCTTTAACTTTTCTGGGATGGCCTTTGATACCTCCATCCTAGCTGAACTTGTCTTCGGTGAACGACAAAATCGGGCTAAGTGACCTTCTCTTCCACAATTATAACATGCTTTTGACTAAGATCATAGTGATTTGGATGATGTGTCCTCCCTCCGCATTTGAAGCATATGATAGGTGGTCGTTCTCCTTCCTTAACAATGGGTGCTGGTGTTGACGTCTTTTCATCATTGTTGAATCTCCTCTTCTTAAAATGTCCATTCTTATTGTTATGGCCTTGATTACCACCGAAGTGGTTACCATTTCTGGCCTGTTGATTCCCTCCGTGCTTGTTGTCACCGCTTCGATGACTGCTCTCGCTGGTATTATCATTTTGTCGGCTACTCTCTTTTGCCTGCGTTGACTCATTATCGCACTCCACTAACTGAGCCCTATTTACAACATCTGAATACAAACACAGTTTATGAGAAATAAGATGTTGACGTATCTCCGGCTTCAAACCTCTTAAAAACATTCGCGTTATTCTCTCTTCATTATCCACCAAGTGGGACGCAAACCGGGATAACTCCGCAAATTTAGCCTCGTATTGCGACACGGTCATATTGTTTTGTTCCAACTTGATAAAATTCACCTCCTTCATGTGACGAATACTTTCGGGAAAGTATTTGTCATTGAACAGCTCTTGGAACTTCTCCCAATACATCTTGATGCGACGGCAGTTGAGTACGTTTTAACCGATTCCCACTAGTATCTGGCCTCTCCACACAACATAAAGGCGGCAAAGGGAACCTTTTGCTCCTCGGAGCATCCCAAGACATCAAATATCTTGGTGATCTTCTTTATCCATGCTTCCGCCTTAAGTGGTTTTGGCTCTCCAATAAACTCCGGTGGTCCCAGCTCTTTGAACTGTTTAGCGATGACCGCCCGAGAGTTTTCAATGTTTCCACCTATATTTTTGACAGGAGCCGCTCTCGCCTGCTGTTGCATAAATTTCATAAAACCTCTGAACATTCCCTCATTCATCATTTGGTCAGTGTTGTTGTTTGCATGAGGATTGTCGCCTTCCTGATGCACATTATCCTGATTATTGATATGTGATGAATCAACGGTCGCCTGTGCTCCATTGCTATTCTCAACATTCTCGGATGTCATTTTCAGATACTGCCACAAAACAAAAGTTAATTGATATGTAACATATTATTCTGACCAACCAATTACATACCAAATAAACTTAGGTAGGTCATACTAGCGAAGGAATTCCCCGTCTCTCCCCTCCTAGTTCTATTCTCACATCTCAGCCGGGGATCATATCCCTAAGCTTTGATACCAACTGTGACGCCCCCAAAATAGTTATACATCACCCATCTTGAGTTGCCAAATACATGGTACAAAATTCAAATACAACTTAATTATACAACAGTCGTGTAAAATACAACTAAACATACTGTGAGTTTTAATACAAATATTATCATCTATACAATATACAAACTCAATGGGGTCCTCATTACATTTATTGTCACACTATTTAATAGAATAATGAGGACTACTAATACTATCATCTGGTCCATCACTCCATTCCCTGACTCGTCCCAGCTATATTCTCATTTCCTAAAGAGAACAGTGAAAGAAAGGGTGAGCTCAACTAGCCCAGTAAGAAATATTATGACTAAGATAATGTAGAATAAATTATCATTCGCCTTCAACAGTGTTAAACTGATAAAATATAACAAACATCAAGTTTAACTGCAGTGGAACAAGTAATCCATTAGAAGAGTCAAGTAGAGAATAAAATCTACTATCTTCTATGATTTAAAATATTTTTCATGACTTTTATCATTTGGGACTCGATTTTAATAAATAATCCACATCATAGAATCACCCTCGCACACTACTGGCCGAGGATATTCTTTAGCATCACGACCACAATTATCCATGCACTACATCCAAGAATATTTGTGTATTCATTAATGATCATGATCATGCCAACAACTATCCATCAATGCACTACGGGACAATGAGGAGTTTTTCCACATCATTTGTAACATTACGGTTATGATTACACCGAATAATCCCTAGTCATAATCATACCAAGTCCATCTATGCATTACAGGCCACAGATGACTTTCAACATAATATAAACATGAGGATGATGACAATGATATAAGAATTCAATAAAACAAGTTCAAGAATTAATTTATCCATGAATCAATAACGTCCAAATTGTCAACATGATCATTGCTTTGTAGAGAGTAAAATTCAAGAATTCTCGGAAGAATATTTTCATGAAAAAAGATCTTTGGATGAAACGCAAATATCGAGGATATTCCACTAATTTCATGGAGTATAGAAGTCAAAACTTTAACCAATTTGAGTATAATAACGAATGGAATAACAAAAGAAATCACCGTGCATGCGCAGACTTCGCATAGATAGGTTATTCCAACAGTTAATAAATAAGTAAAGGAATCGAAGTCGGTGAAATTGCACCCAAGATGGATGTTCCAACAAAATAATAAAGAGCGGAACCGGGTTACAGAACGCGCTTGCATGACAGGATATTCCAAATGAATAATAATAAAGAATGGAACCAGTTAAAGCTTAAACGCATGCATACATGATATTGCAAAGAATAATAATAAAGAATGGAACCGGTCCGGCCAGAAATGCATGCAGACGGGATATTCCAATGAATAATAAAGATTTGGAATAATGGAAGAATTTCACCAAGTATAGTATAGGGTAGCAGCGTATCTGAGTTATTCAATGAGAATAATAAATAATTGAATAACTGAAGTTCTCTTCATGAATACATAAGAAGTAACACCCCTTACGGTAAAAGAAATTGAATATAAGAGTAGGGAAGTAACAGAGTACTTTTCTATAGTTTCTCTTATAATTTCTCTCTCTAGAGTTTCAGTGAATTCGTAAGAAATAATGAAGGAATGAGCTTCTATTTATAGAAATATGGATTGCATAGTAACTAACTCATGAACGGTCGAGATTGATTTATTTTAATCTGATGGTCCATATTTAAAGCAAAATCTTTTAAATAAAATATAATATATTCTATTTATAATCTAAAAAACGATAACTTTATAAAAGATTTTACTATGCAAACACTATGCAGGCACTATGAAAACACTATGCATAATAAAATATAATATATTCTAATTATTGTCTAATAAAAGCAGATAACTTTATAAAAGTATTACATTTTTATATAAAAGCTTTTCATTTTATTATATAATAATACCAATAAAACAAAGCCGAGTGACTTATCACATAAGCATCAATAATCAATATAGTGTCTTCTTTATACGCAACCACGCCAGACATATTCTTTTTTTAACACAAGGGTGTTTCAACAGTTAACGGTAAAACTTCCACCGTTATTTTTATAAAGTATTTTTGTCATTTTTTCAATCCGACAATAATTTCGTTGTAGGGTCCACCAATGATTGTGCCATTGTACGAATATTCTCTGTTAAAACGAATATTCCCTGACCAATCGAATATTATATAACAATTTGCGTACTTTGCAAAATTTATAAATATTACCCACAACTATAACATTATATCAAATTTACTCCATAAAATTTAAAAATGATATTTATAGAAAATTCATCTTTATTTATAAAAGTTGAGGTCTTACAGACACTCCCTCTAAATAATCATAATCACACTCACCTCCCCTCTAATTTTTTAAGAAATAGCTAGTACGTACCCCTGCAAATTTTTAGGGTTGCCTAAATAGATAAAGTTATATATTTGCTCTTGTATGTTATCAAATTTTATTTTCTAAATAATATATATATAGATATAGATATAGATATAGATATACATGTTTAACTATCATTTTTTAATATAATTCATTTTAATTATAATTTTATTTGTAATTAAGACTATCTCATTCAAATTTCTTGGTAATTTATAAAAAATTAATTTTGTTTAAATAACACATATTTTTCGATAAGTGATACAAATATTAAGAATTTTAAATTAAATTATTAATTGAGTTGTTCTAATTAGAGTGATTGAGTATGTTGATAGTTTAGTTTTTGTTGTTTAACAACAAAAATAATTATTTGAATTCTTAGTTTCATATTATGATTTTTATATGTTAAATTTTCTTGAGTATATGTCAAAATTTGGGGTGTATGATTTTGATTATATTTTTTATTATACAGTTAGTGTCGTGTTTGATGTAATGTTGAATAAAAGAAAATATAATAATATTTATTACTATCTTTATCTCGTAAAAATATTTTTCTTTCAATATTTTTTTGAGTAACAACATTTTTTATTTTTTTGTAAATTATTATGTCTAAGTGTGACTTACGTTTAGTTTAATATTTAAAAAATAATTAATATAATTTTTAATATATTTTTATATGAATAATAAGATTCATTTGTAATAATATGTTTATTTTTACGTAAAATTTAATATTTGGGAAAAATAATTATAATTTTTTGGGTTAATTTATACTTTTTATGGGTATTAAAATTTTATTTTTAATTACAAAAAAATATATTTGAATGTATATTACGTAAATTTTAATCTTTGAGAAATTTAATTAGCAAAAAGTGACTTTATTTTCCTGATAAAATGAATGTTTATTATTTTTTGACATTTATGTTATTTATTGCACAAATTCATAATTTAATTAATTAAATCAAGTTAAGTAAAAAAAGTATATTTAGTGAATATATTAAACATTATAACTTGAAAGATATATTAGAGATTATATGAAAAATATTTTTGGATATTTGTTGATCAATCATACTCGGTGTACATCTTCTCCATCAATAACCCCAACCCTAATCCCTTTCCTTATCCCCAAATCAATTTCGCAAAATGGCTTGAAAATCCTTCTTATTTCTCAAACTCCCTTTATCTTTCTGCTCCAGGGAACCTGCCCCTGCTCCCGGAGATTCATCCCCATTCTTCTTACTAGTTGTTGAAGACCCAACAAGTGCCTCTGATGCCTTTGAAATCCCAGCAGAAATAGTTGTCATTTTCTTTTTACTACCCGAATCTCCTGCCCCGACAACTTGCGAAACCTTTAATCCACTGGACAACCTCCTCCCTGAAGAGAGTGACATTCTCCGTGTGGAGGGAGATGCTTGCTTCTGCCCGTTTGGAACCACACACTTTGATGGTAACGCGCGATGACGACCTTCTACACCCTTTTTGACAAGGCCTTCGTCGACCAAATCTTGAAAGATAACCGGAAACGATTCAAAACCAGTAATATCAAACACATTACGGGAATTATACACATCCCTTGATGAACCCCCAAAAATGGAACTAATGAAGGGCAATGCGAGGATAAATATGGCCAACAACAATGACCAACGAATCTGAAACCTTGATAATCACAAGGGAATCATAATTTACCCATATATCTTCACCATTAATTTCTTTCATGTTCATTTTATTATTGGCTCGATTCCCAAGAGCCAAATCCATCATCAAAATTATAAATTTTCAAATATGCAATTTGATGGGTTAATCAACAATTACTAATTTACTTGCTCGAGCAGTTGGCTTCAGACTTGGGCAAAAATAACCAGATGCGAAAAAATTGCTAAAATCAACAATTTCAAGAGGGGGAAAAGGGCAGCGAATACAAGGGAAGGGATTTAGCGAGAGCAAAACCTTGAAGCGGTGTGATTCCCACCCACGAGGGCCACACATGAGCTTCTAATTCTGCACCAGAGGAGCATCAATTGCTTAATCCTGGCAAACTCCATGACCCCTTTTTGTACAACCAATCCCTCTCTCTCTCTCTCTAAACTAATCAATCCCCAAATCAATTTCTAGACTTTCTTTCTAAAATACTCTCTCCGTTCCTAAAAGATTCGTTTTAGAAGAAAAAATTTGTTTTAAAAAATTTGTTGTTTACAACTTTCGAAGAAAATAAATTATTTAATTTCCTATATTATCTCTACCTTCTCTCATTGTCCCAAGAAATTATTTTCATTGTATTAATACTTTTCAATTTCCCATAGAGGGTTAGTGATAGAATTTCAAACAATTTTTACTCGGTAAATGATATTTTTTTAATCTATGTACCAAAACTTTAAACGACAATTTTTTAAGAACGGAAGTAATAGAAAGAAAAAACGGAAGTAATATATTTCTTTCTAGACTAAGAAATTGATTTAGTGATTGATTAGTTGATTAGAATAAGAAAGAAGAGGGTTGCTCTCTCTTTCTATAAACTAAGAAATTGATTTGGGGATAAGGATATGGTTTAGGGTTGAGGTTATTAATGGAGAAGATGCACACTGACTTGGATGTTGATTGATTGTAAAGAGTGCATTTTGTTTAACGAAAAAAAGTTTAAATTACACTTAAGATTATTAGGATGCAAACCTCAACAATTGATACAAATTTTAGGATGCAAACTTTATTTTTCTTTTTTAAAACCATGTGAATTGGAAAAGGGTAATGAGTGGAGTTCATTTCTGCTGCAAATATGATATTAACATCATTCATGTGACCTCCACTTGATTCCATGTGTGAGAAGGGAAGTTGAGAAAATTTTAATTTGATCCCCTTAGTAAAAAAATTACAAAACTTTTGAGTGAACTCATCTGGTACATTATACCCTTCGGGTATATTCAAAAGAAAATTCAATGGGATCAATAAACAAAATTAACACATGCATTAAAAAGAAAATAGACCAGCAAAATCTTTCCGAACATTAACAAAGAAAATTAGAAATACAATCGTCCAAATCACTCAGACCATCTCTAATACGGGTATATATATATATATATATATATATATATATATATGAAAAAAAATACATGTACACAGTATATAGTACACAATCAAGGTACGATTTTTTGGACTATAGTGTTGGGATACGGCGTCGCCTACACAGCTGTGTATACATATGACTCATATATATTACCTTTTTTATTTCCAGAAACAAAGAGACAATTACCAAAATACTGAACAAATAAACACAGACTACTACAAAATACTAGTATACATAATTAGATAGATTAATAGGGATAGATTTCTAATTAGCCAGAAATTTCAACGGATTTGACCTCAGGCTTCTTAATCTCCTCTTTGGGAACAGTAACAGTCAAGACACCATTCTCCATAGCAGCTTTAACTTGATCCACCTTGGCGTTTTCCGGCAGCCTAAACCGCCGAAGGAACTTGCCGCTGCTGCGTTCCAGCCGGTGCCACGTGTCGTTCTTCTCCTCCTTCTCCTTGCTCCTATCTCCGCTAATCTGAAGAACCCTCCCTTCTTCCACCTCTACCTTCACCTCCTCCTTCTTCAGCCCCGGGAGGTCGGCCTTGAACACGTGAGCTTCCGGAGTCTCCTTCCAGTCAATGCGCGTGTTCGCAAACGCCGCCGTCTCCTTCGCAAATTCCGATCGAGGGAGGGAGAGAGCGCTGCCGGAGCTAAAAGGGAAGTCCTGGAAAGGATCCCAGATGTCGAGGGAGAATGGGTCGAAAACGTTGCTTCGTCGGCCGCCGAAAAAGCTTGGAATAATCGACATTGTTTAGCTTGTTGGTATTTCTATTGGCTGATGGTGTTAGTTTTGATGAAATAAGAGGGGGGAGGAGGATGTATTTATAAGGGGATTACAAGGGCAATTTCGTCACTAGATTGTTCTGTTCTGGCGCTTTCCTGAGTTATCTAGAATAGTTCTCTGGAACTTGATAGAAAATTCGAATTTGTGTAGCTTTTAATCATCAATTTTTCATTAAAATCACTACCAATAATTTAATATTAGAGTCTCAATACATTGACCATTTTGTTGTTTACTTTATTTTTCATATTCCATCTTTAATGTTTTTTATATTCCATCTTAACAAATTGGAGAGAATATCCGACGGATTGATCCGTTAACGGATCAGCTACATAGACGAGTTTTAAAGATATGGCGACGATATGAATCGTCGTCATAATCGATCCATGCTAAGCCGACGGTTCATACCGTCGTCATATCTCAAAAATTTGTCGCTATAGCTGGTCCGTCAACGGACCAATTCGTTGAAGAACCGACCTTCTTAGCAAATTACATAATTTTTTTATATAAATAAATTTCATAATTAATATTTTTCTTGTTTCAAAAAATATGACCAACATTACCTTTTAATAATAATTTGAGATAAATTTTAAATTGATATAAATTAACCTATACAATTATGAAAATTATAAATTATTTAAATGATAGTATTAAATATACTATTTATTATTTCTTTTTAAAAGTTAAATGATAATTTTAAATATTTAAATTAATTTTAAAAAGTAAAATGAACCCTATAATTAGCAATAACATGAGTGTATTTTCTTCTGTCAAAAATAGTTTATTTTTAGATTTAAAAATTCAACAAAAATATGGACAATTTTTTGTCCTTTTTTTCATCTGATTTTGACTAACTGAAAAATAATAATAAACACATGGAAATTTGCCGAAGTAGCTGGAAAAAATTATCTACTATCAGTTAGTACAAGTGTCTGTGAGCTTAGATAAAGCACTTTAAAATACAGAGTTAATGTTTATATAAAAATTAAAAGAAAAAAAAAATGACAGTCCAACATAGTGTTTTACTAATAATTATTAATTCTTAGATAATATTTTCATGGGCTAGGCTTGGGTTGAGCAAAACCCTATCTTTTTTCAGGTAAAGCTCAGGCTGGCAGTCTGCAGGCTGGATTTTTACCAAGCCACGTCTAGACATACATAGCTATATAAAGAGCTTGGCCTAACATTAAGTGATAAGAATACTAACTGATTAGATTACATACACTAACTGATTTGATTACATTTAAATTCAAGCGCAAAGAAGGCTATCTAAGTAATGTGTTTGCTAGGATAAGGATATATATAAGGCTATTTGATTGCATCTTAATGAATCTTAACGGTTCATTTTTTAATGTCTCTTAAGAGCCCACATATTTATATCAAGATGTTATTTGAATAGTTAAGATATAAATATGAGTCTAAACTATTCAGACGAACTCTTAATACAAAAATATGAACTGTTAAAATATAATCAAACATCAAAAGTCTCCCTAACACTAACACGTAGTACCCTTCATTAGGGACGAAATCAGGTAGGTCAAGTGGAGGCCACCTCCCAATTAGATTTTTTTTCTATATACAGTGAAACTTCTATTTAGGAATAGACTTGGGACCAAACTATTTGTATTCTAATTGAGAGGTTATTACTAAATAGAGATATTGGTACAAAATATTTTTCGAACACCCAAAAATATCAACTTTAACAAAAATATCAATAAGAACTCCCTAATAATTATTATTCAAAAAATATTTATGCAAAGTAGTCTTTTATAAGAAATATAGTCTTTTATAGTAAAATACAGTTCTTTATAGGAAATGTAGTCTTTTATAGGAAAATATAGTTCTTTATAAAAAATGTAGCCTTTTATAATTAATATTGTCTCTCATATATATATATATATATATATATATATGAAATTATTACTATATAGAGGTATAGTTTCTTAATACAGGACTTCAAAAGTATATAACATATTACAATTTAGAGGTTATTCCTATTTATAACTGGCCCAAATTGGGACCAATTTTTTTTATAATATTATAGAGGTTATTCTTATATAGAGTATTCCTAAATAGGGGTTTTACTGTATGTACATTTTGTTATTAGACTCTCACTAGCTAGGTTCATATATTATTTAATAAAAATAATTATACACAAAATACCTGTAAATTAGTATTTTCACACATTCCAACTATGATAACTTCATGTTTTTAGAGAAAATTAAGTAGTTTTGATTTTTTTAACAGATTATGCAATATTACTTACCAAGCTAAAATCTATTTAGTTATTTTAACACAATCAAAAATTTTTGATTTTCTCTCAAAATATAAAGTTGGACATTAGTTTACAGGAAATCCTTATATATACTCCATATTCCATTGGCCTTTACCCTAATTATGAGAATCAATTTACCCATTTCATATAAACTATGATAAATATGTTGTTCACTACAAGAAAAATGTTTATTTATGATCGCTTTATCAAATGAATAGTACTTTTGTCAGCAGATGTATCAACGAACTACTTCTGTCGTTGATAGTAGTCGCATATAACAACAGAAACAACCTTTGCAAGCAATGAACTCTCAGGGAATAGTTGAAAAGTTTATAGAGACTCAAGTGATTGATTCTTCTGTTGAGCGAAAGTGTCTGGTTAATCTTCTGCATCAAGAATATATGATGTACATCAAGAAATAATGGGAGTATATTGAAATATAATGTCCACTTTAGAAACAAATAGATTTATTTATTTGTCTATACACAGAAATTGCAGAAGAAACGCCTAAGAATGGTGGGACTTCCTTAATTAGTTCAATTACAATGCACTAACAACTTTGGGACTGGAAGAGCTAGCTCTAAATGGCTGAGCTCAATTTCATAAGTTGGGATGATAATATCATCCTACGTCGAATTGTACCCCCCATGAACTGCACTGGAGGAAGACCACGCCTGATGGATCATGATGTGACCTTAGAGGTAGTTTAAAGCTAAATTTTATTTTATTTATGCTGATAATAGTCTGAGATAGTTATGTTGTCAAAACTCTCCCTTTGTCTCTCATATTTCCCAATAAGTCTGATTTTACAGGAAATTCAAAAGGTCTTTGTTGATTAATTATCTTATCAATGATACCTTGGGTACAATCTCTACTGCACATTTAGTACATGCAGACCTTGAGTCAGATAAAGCTATGAGTAAAAAATGTCTTCAGTTGGCAACCCTTCACTCTATGGCAGTTGATTTTGAAAAAACAAGAGCACCAACTGAAAGGCTTAGGGCTTCAAAATTGGAAGAGATCAAGCCAACTATAGGGAAAGAATCGATATGAGTAATCCTAGGTTGATTCTTCTGGTTCAAAGAGATTTGATTTTATTGGAGAATTAGATTCCGTTCTTTGTTCTCTAGGGTTTATTCCACTTAGGCTTAAACAACACTCCCGAGGATAAGTTTCTTAAGCTTTTGATGAAATATTTTTCTAGTCTAGTATCTACGATAATAGAGGATGAAGATACAGACAAAGTGTTTAGAAATGTGAAGCTTAACCTTGAATCAGGTTTAAAAATAGAACACTTCATTGATTTGCTAAGGGTATGTCACCTACCAACTAACTTAAAGAAGCCCAAGAGTACACGTCACTATCCATTTTATAGTTACATAATCAATTATATTTTATTTATGGACATGTTTATCGACACTACTACAGATGTGGATTTTCTCTTTCAAAAGGAAATTATTTTGAACGACATGAGTGATAGTACTGCGGTGGCTTCCCTATTTAACTCTTGGAATGAAAACTTCATTATTTGGTTCCTATTACTTTACGAGTATATCTAATAGCATGAATGTATATTATAAAGTTCCTTGACACAAGTGAAAAGCAACTTTCAAACGTGATTATTGCAGTACATGGATGATTGCTTCTATTGTAACTGCTATTATATTACTTGTGCTTACTCATACAAACCATATGTTCTATAATTTTACTATTTTAAATTTTTTTTTATTTTCGTCCTTGTGTATTCTAAATTTATCATCTTAATGAAACTATATATTCTTCTCATTTATATGTTTGTATTGAAATAATGAATAATAGGTTTCACTATTATTGTCTATCAATGTTACTAGACCTGGCAAAATATGGTTATGGGTTGATTTTGGTTTTTAAAATATGGTTAACCAACCATTTAAGAACTAAAATCATATTAACCAGTTTTAATATGGATAATATGGGTTGGAACCATATGGTTATGGTTAAAAATCATATTAACTATATTAATCATTTTAAGATGTTTTGACTTTTAAACAAAATTTTAAAAAAATAAAATTAATATATACTATAGATAGAGAGACGGATATAAGGGGTGGGTAGGGGTAGGAGTAGGAGTAGGGGTAGAGGGTGGGAGGTATATACATAATCGCTTAATATTAATATTTTTGGGGAGTGGTGGGGGTGGGGGTGGGGGTGGGTGGGGGTAGGGGTGGAGTAGGGGGTAGGGGTGGGTGGAGTGTATACATAATCACATAATATTATTTTTTTGGTGGGAGTGGAGGTGGGGTGGGGGTGGGGGGTGGGTGGTGGGTGGGGTGGAATGGGGTGGGGGTAAGGGATGTATACATAATCACATAATATTTTTTTTTTGTGGGGGTGGGTGAGTGGGTGGGGTAAGGAGTAGGGGTGGGGGTAGGGTGTGGGGGTGGGTGGGGTGGGTGGGGTAAGGGTTGGGTGGAGTAGGGGGTGGGTGGGTGGGTGGGGTGGGGATGGAGTGTATACATAATCACATAATATATTTTTTATGGAGGTGGGGGTGGGGGTAAGGGTAGGGGGTGGGGGTGGGGGTGGGGGTGGGGTGGGGTGGGGGGTGAGTGGGTTGGTGGGGTGGGGGTGGGGTGTATACATAATCACATAATATTTTTTTAGGTGGGGGGTGGGGGTGGGGGTTGGGGTGAGGTTGGGTGGGGGTGGGGGTGAGGTGGGGTGGTAAGGGGTGTATACATAATCTCATAATATTTTTTTATGGGGTGGGTGTTGGGGTGGGGGTGGGGGTGGGGGTGGGGTGTGGGGGGGGGGGGGTGGGGTGGGTACCTTGGGAATATTCTAAATTATGATGATGCAAAATTGCAAATTAAGAATGAGTTTATGTGATCTTTATGATTTAAAATTCAATTATCATCTTTGTGAGCCTAACTTTTGATTTGGAACAAAATATGGGTCAAAAAATGGTTAATCGGATTGGAACCATAACCAACCTGAATAAATATGGTTCCAAACTTTAACCAACCTGAATAAATAAAAATGGTTAACCAACCCATTTGGTTTCAGTTAATATGGGTTGACCCGACAGTTAACCAACTATATTGCCAGGTCTATATGTTACTAATAGGCTTTACTTTTTATTCTCTTTAATTTTTTCTTCATTCTTTACCAAAATAATTCATTTTATTTTAATTAAATAATTGTCATTGTACTTTTTTTATTTTGTATTATATTATATGATATTATACTATTTAAATTAATAAATTTAATTAATGTAATTAATTAGTTTCATTTTATTTTATTTTATAAATTAATTTATTTTCTTTTACTTTATTTTGTATTATTTTTTGTTATATTAACTATTTTATTTTATTTATATGTTATTATATTTAATTTATTTATTTTATGTATTTTAGTTTAGTTTATTATAGTTTTTATTATATTATATATTAATGGATATTATATTATTTTAATTAATTTACATTCAATTTAGGAAAATATATTATTTATTTTATTTTAGTTTATGTTATATAGTATACTCATTATTTGCATACATAGTGGATACATATACATAATTTAGAAGGGCAATCGAGATACAAATTGAAGCTCTACCAAATCAAAATGATAGTGGATACACATAAATAATTCAAAATGATAGTACCAAATATTTGCATACATAGTAATAGAGTTAAAAAATTAAAGCTCTACCAGTTTTTAGCCCCAAATCTAATTGACAATAACAAATTGATACACATACAGAACAAAAAATAAACCGAAAATAGCGACAGACAAAACCGTCGCTATAACATAGAAAATCGACTTTCTATGCTATAGCAACGGTTTTATCCGTCGTTATACCCGGTTTATTTTTGGTTCGCTGCTTTTTAATTTGCTGGAAGGCCGGACCCTATATATATATAATTGTATATACATAGAGAGACTGGGAGAGGGGTTTACCACGAAGATAGTGGAGGAAGGACGGGACTGCAGACGTCGACGTCCACTCAAAACCACCGGTAGACGTCGCTCCTTCTTCTCCCTCTTCCCCTTATTTTCTTTTTCTTTTTTTTTGTTTCTGCTCGACTGATCGTCTTCTCTTGATGGACTTAAAAAAAGGATCAACGACCACATGCGGTTGTTATTTTTAATTGATGTGGAAGTATTAGCGACTGATAGCGGTCGCTGTTAGTACTTGGTCGCAATAAGTCTCTCACGCCAACATCTGTGCCAAATTTATGGAGGTAAAAATAGAATAGTGACCGATCGGCAACCGTGTACCGATCGCTACTAAAACTAGCAAGTGATTTGGATTGCAATCGATAGTCACTATTATCGTAATTAGCGACCGAATAATGTGGTAGCAGATAAATCTGGTCGCTGATGAGTTATTTTCATGTGGTTTCTCTTTTGCAGTTAATGAATTCATGGTAAAAATAAAAAGGAAAAAAATACTCTTATATATCGTGGTTAAATTTATATATTTTATTAAATTAAATATATTGTTCTAAAGTCGGCTCCCAATAGACTTAAATCATGGGTCTTTCCCTGCTCTTCATCCATATTAATGCAATTCACAGCATGATTAATCTTAAAACGTACACTCACCCAGTACAAACATGAGTTATTGATATCGACATTAATTGGTGCCAATTTTGATTCAGAATGCTGTCGACCTGAGCTGGACCTCAACTTGTCAGCGGAGTCTACTGCCATTCACTACTAGAAAAACAAGAATACGTTACGGAATTTTGTGATAGTTTTTAAAAACAATCACAAAAGATAGTAATTTGTGATGGACTTTTTAAGCAATTACAAAATAATAGTATATATGATGGCTCTTAGTGATGACTAATTTTGCCATCAATGTATTATAATTGTGATGGCCATGTCAATCACACCAATTTTTTCACGCAAAATAAAAAAAAATTTGTGACGTACTAAGTCATCACTTATAGATATACCCTTTTCGTGATTGCATTTAAGTCATCACTAATATTTTAATATAAGAAATAATCAAAACAATATTTTATGACGGTCGTGACAATCATTAAAAAGATCGATTTTTGTGACGACTTTTATTTGCAATTACAAAAAAAAGGTATTTTGTGATGGAATTTTCAAGCCGTCACAAAACAATAAAATATATGATGACTCTTAGTGATGACTAATTTTACTATCATTATAGAGTATTTGTGGCTGCCATTGCAATCATCAAATCTTGTTTGGAAGTAATTTTGTTTAGTAAGTAAACTCACATATGTTTCCTTTTATATTTTGTTTTAAAATTATAATCATGATCTGGACTTTGGTGTAGTGGTAACACTCGTTATTTAGTTTGCAAATGGGAGACGGTTCGAATCCTACAAAGTGTCATTTGATACAATTAATATAGATATAATTAATATAATGAAATAAATTATACGTAAATAGAGATTCACGTTCTTACATTTGATCCCTAAAGTCTTATTTTTTTATGATGACTTTGACAATCACAATAGATTATATGTTAATATGATTGTATTAATCATCACAAAAGCACTAAGTGTTTGTGTGATTGTCAAAACCATCACGTAAAACCTTTCATGATGGGCGTATACAAGACGACCATTGTGATGTTTAAAGCCATCACGTAAACCTTTCGTGATGGTTTTCCTACTTTTTGTGATGGATTTTGGCCATCACAAATGACCATTTTTTTAGTAGTGATTTTAATCCAAACGTGAATAAAGCATCATTATCCTTGGTCGGATTAAGACATACAACCAACTCTCAGGTCCTCAGCCATGTGGTTTTGCATAACAATTGAGATATAATATAAAGAAGGAAGTCTCGGGTAGTCCTTGATACCAGTGCTTGCATCCGATTCCGAGATTTAGCAACATTTCAACCCATTTTTAGGCATACGTATCAACGTATACACACATGTACACACATTCATTTCAATCTTACTGTTGACATTGTTTAAAATGAAAGGGGTCACTATTTTCACATGTGTTTTTGATATTTTAACATGATTTCTTCTCACATGAAGGTGAGACTCATTGTATGATCATGTGAGAGAGTACCATGTAAAAATATTAAAAATACATGTGAAAATATCAATTCCTTAAAATGAAACTCAGTCTAATTTCGGATACTTGACTGTAATACACTTTACTTGATGTTTCACAAAGCACAAGTTAAAGCCACTTTATAAGGAATTCTTAATTCAATAAGACATTGGCATGCATATCTCACACGAGTTATGTTTGTTTGTAAAAAGTATGTTTTGAATTAGATTATTTGTATTAATTAACACTAATTTGAACTATTTTTATTTCATAATAAGGGATTAATAGTGTTTTAAATAGTCCTATTAACTATTTTTTATCATTCCCGGCCAAAGTTATTTAATATATTAGGTAATTCATAATGAATGTGGAATTAATAGTACTTCCTTCATTTTAAGTTACCAAATTACTATATAATTAATACTGACTATAATTTTGTCTCAGTTAACATACATATATATATATAAGACTATATGTATATACACAGCTGTGTACGTAGTACACAGTCGCTTATGACGATGATAATTTTTTTGAGTTATAGCGACGGTTCACTATCGTCGCCATAGACCAGAATAACTATAGCGACGGGTGACCCGTCGCTATAGCCCATAAAAGTCGTCTGACGACTGTGTACTATATAGCTGTGTATACACACACATACACACACACACACACACACACACACACACATATATATATCTTTGGTTCAGAAGCAGTTAGTCAGATTAGCGGATCGGCCTTTAGTAATGACGGATTTAATAAAATCACTAAATCCCATACTTAAACAATGTTATGGGCTTTAGCGACGACGGTCAATTCGTCGCTAAAGACTGATCGGTCCAGATTAAAGAACGATTATGTATGTTTCTGTGTATATATATATATATATGGACAATATGTATATACACAGCTGTGTATTACACAGTATGGCTATAGCGGGGTTAAATGCTTTTGAAGTCACTCTACTTATAGGTTGACTTACAAATGGGTCATTTAAACTCTTTTATTTACAAACTGATAGATTAAAAATCAGATTAACTTTAATCGGTTTGCCACAGCGCTTGGTGACTTGTGAAAAAAGAAACATGTGGCAAGAATTATCCAATGTAGACTTGATGTAGATTTGGAAATTTTTATGGAGTAAATAAAAAATTATTTTAAAGTAAAATATAAATTAAAAAAAAAAGAAAATAAATTAAAAATATATTTAATTATTTTTGTAATTAATATAAAATTAATTTTTGTTTAATTATTTATAAATATAATAATATAAATTAGAAAAATTATCCATAAAATAAGAAAATAAATGAAATATATATTTAATTATTTTTTTTTAATTAATATTAAATTAGTTTTTGTCTAATTATTTACAAATATAATAATATAAATTAGAAAATTAGTCAAAATATAAAAAACTAAATAAAATAATTAAATATTATTATAATTAAATAATTATTTTTAATTAATAATTATTATTTAAAAATTAAACAAAGAAACTATTTAATTAATTAAACAAATAATTATTTAATTATAATAATATTTTATTTTTTATTTTATTTTTTTGACTAATTTTTCTAATTTATATTATTATATTTGTAAATAATTAAACAAAAAAATAATTTGATATTAATTAAAAAAATAATTAAATATATTTTTCATTTAGTTTCTTATTTTTGGCTAATTTTTCTAATTTATATTATTATATTTGTAAATAATTAAACAAAAATTAATTTGATATTAACTACAAAAATAATTAAATATATATTTCATTTATTTTCTTTTTTTAATTTATATTTTACTTTAAAATAATTCTTTTATTTACTCCATAAAATTTTTCAAATCTACGTCAAGGCCACATGGGATAATTCTTGCCACATAAGCTTCTTTTTTTCACAAATCAGCTGCTTTTGTGGCAAACCGATTAAAGTTAACGATTTTTTTAACGATTTATAAGTAAATAAGAGTTCAATGACCTATTTGTAATTTGACCTATAGTAGAGTGATTTCAAAAGCATTTAACCCGGCTATAGCGACGGTAAACTGTCACCATAGCCCAGAATAGCTATGACGACGGGTGAAACTGTCACTATGGCCCAAAAAACCGTTGTCATAGTCGACTGTGTAATACACAGCTGTGTACCTACATTTTTATATATATATATATATATATATATATATATATATATATATATACTCCCTCTGTCCCATAGTTATAGGCTGATTTCTTTTGGCACATAGTTTAAGTGGCAATTTTTAACATAATTTTTCACATATACCCCTTAATATGAAATTAATGAATAAGTTAATTACTCCTTACTTATACTTTCAATTTCATTGATTAACGTGTACTGACCATTAAAGTCCATAACCATATAATTTTAACCAAAGAGAATACAACAACATTAAATGTGGTGATAAAAATAATGACATTGAATGTTGTTTTTTTTAAAAAGAGTAATGGTTGAATATTTATTATAAGAGCATAAAAGTAAAACAATGAACCAACTAAATTTTATAAATGGTAAGTAGCCTATATATTGGGATATCTCAAAATGGAAAATCAATTTTATAACTATGGGACGGAGGAGTGTAAAAATATATATATATATATATATATATATATATATATATATATATATATATATATATCTATATGAGATTGTGGGGTCAATTATTTAATTGAAAAAAAATAATTGCTTTATAATGTAAGATAAATTTTAAATTTTTTAAGTATTATACATTAATTGACCCCACTAAAATTTTATAAATTTTCTACTATACAGGTCAAATTTAAAATTTTTAACTTTGTCAATCAAATTTTAATATATGACTCGTATCCTCTCAATTATATATGAATATCTCTCTATAATATTTTAAGTTAAATAATAATTTAATTTATATTATTTTTAAAAATAATTAATAAATTAATTACTTATGAACATTTGTGATTAAAAAAATCTATTAGAGTCAATATAGTGTATATATACTATATATTATTACTTATTATATTGTCATTGTAATATATATATATATATATATATATATATATATAGGAGCCCTTCCATAGCAAAATAGGTTCTTTATGAGTCTTGTAACACCCTCTTTTTGGACCGTTGATAAATTGAATTGATGGCTGCGATTAACTTTTCTATTTGATAAGTAAACACGAGGTTGTTGTGCCTAATTATTTAAGCTATCTTAAATTTCTATTTTATTAAGTGAATATTAACTTGTCATTATAGTTATAAAAAGTGAATATTTATTATTAAAATAATCCGTAGGAAGAGAAACATACTTAGAACACACATTTTTATTTTAATTTTTTTTATTTCTCCTACTTATCTGTTTGATACTGGTGGCATTAAAATAATAAAATAATTAGTAGGAAGAGTTTCTACCTAGAACACACATTTTAAAAAAAAAAAAATTTATTGCTCCCGGTAGTAGTAGAAATTCGAATCAATTTGGCATTAAAATAATAAAATAATCCAAATAGAAAGACAAGTGATACAATTTGGTATTAAAAATTAAAAAAAATATCCTAAGTAAGACAATTTTATCACGGCTGGTATTAAAAAATTGAAAAAAATGATTTTATTCAAGCAATTCGCTGCTAAACAGATTCGAACTCGCAAACTCAAACTCCAAACACTCGTCATATGACCACCCGAGCACCACGGGCCTAGCTGTTAATATCAACCAAGGATGTCTTTATATTAAAACTTCACCATCCCCCAAAATCTATATTCTTGCATTATTATTATATTACGATTTATTATTATTAATAAGTCTACATAATACATATGGGGGTTTGATATTTAGAAATAAGTTAATATCTATATTTATTAAGCAATGATTTTTAGTAATGATTTTATATATTAAGCAATGATTTTATTATTAAGAAATGATTTTATTATTAATAAAACTAGTTCAATTAGTCTAATAAGTAATGATGATAATTTTTCAAGTCATTTGGAAATTAGTTTACTTATCGAATTTATAAAAGTAGTGAAGTATTATTATAATAATAATAATGTGATTATCAATATTAGAATACAGATTATACCAATACTAGTCTTTGCATAACATTAAGAGGAATAAGATATATTACATGTTCATTTTCATAAAATAAAAAAACATAGAATGATTAATACAACCGACGCCTATTTTTTTGGCTCAGAATCCCTAGCACTCGATAGTGATTTCGCTTTTATCGTGGCTTCGGTTTCAAAGCCACAAATTGCACATTTTCGATGAGTCTTAGAAGGAATGATTTTCTCGAGTGCACTCTTGAATCTAGATTGTTTTTCATGCCCTTTGTTTGAGAAATATTAGGCGGCAAAAACTCTTCTTCTTCTTCCACCTCTGCATCTTCATTGTCATTATCGTATCCCATATCATGATTTGGATCTCCAATTGTGCAATCAATGTCGTCATCCGCCGATTCAAAGAATATTCTCATCCGGATCATCTTTGGTCAACCAACTCTTTTCCTCGTGCATTCGGTTTAAGAATAGTTTTGTAACCTCGAATTTGAGCAAGCCGCTTTGCTTTCGCTTAACTCGTAATCACCCATCAAATGATTATAAGCGCATTGCTTGATTTTGTTCGAAGTCAGCAGATGTGGAGTTAAAGAGTAAGTCTTCACCATTGCTTTTGTTCGCGTCTCTTGTCCACCGATGAAGGATCATGTCGGTCGGTATTTGTGAAATACTCTTTGCTATGAAATATCTCAAGATGTGACTGCATAATTCACCAGAGTGAGAAAACATTTGGCAGTTATATGTTACCGATCCCAGTTGTCGATTGTTGACAACTTCTTTATATCTTCCACCACTTTCGATTGCAGACCGCTTTATACTTTGCATAAACCTTAGTATCGGTGACACACAACTCATTAAGTTTATGAACATTGTATTTCATGGAATCGACGAATTGACGTTGGAAATGTCTAAAACATCTCTTTTGTGTACACTTCATGCAAAGATGAACTTCTAAAGATGAACCGAAGTACCATAATCCTTTTACGATGTTTTGTTATGTAGTCGGCCTTCCTCTCTCACGATAAACCTGTCTTTCTACGACCTTTTGACTCTGCAGAAGTACAAAACATAGCATACTGTTGATGCATTAACATACTCATCAAAAAAGGCATTCATGCTCTCGCTTCTTCCAGTTGTAGTCATTCCCGCGGCAAAATATCTCTTTATATATGCTGGAATCCATTTCTGTCGTACATCATACAAACTTCCAAGCCATTCATTAGTATATAATTCATAGGAACTTATCAGAATATGCCAACGCTCTTCAAATTCCTCGATGGAAAATGAGTTATACACACAGTTGTTAAAATCATTTTTGAACGATGGGTGCTCAGAATAAACATGATGCAATTTTTTGAAATTTTTTGCTAATATGCCAAGAACACAATAAATGATAACTAGTTGGAAATACTAGTAGCAATAGCATTACTCATGGCTCTGTCTTGATCGGTGATGATGGTTGTAGGTGCCTTGTAGTCCGTGGCTTCAAGCCCGTATCCGTAATACCCAAACGAAAGTGTCCTCTCTCTCATCTCGTAATAAAGGCAAATCCAAACAATATAGACCGATAATGGTGGTTGACCCCGATAAATGGAAAACAAACGGCATGCCATACTTATTTGTCCGGTATGTATTATCAAATGTCACAACGTCTCCGAACCGTTGATATATAAACCTTGATCAAGGCCAACCCATAAAATACAAGCTATCGCGGTTGTTTTCACCGAGTTTCACTTTCGGAAAAAAAATTTCTTTGGCACTTCCGGATGCAAGTTTGTTCAAATGATTGACAACGACTTGTGCATCATTTTCATCTGCGAGAATCACGCCTTAAATCTCGCACCACATTCTCAACATTAGCAAGAGAGAAAGGAACATTTTGCAACCCACCTCCCATTGTGCTCAAAACATTCATCATCTTACTAGGACCAATCTGGGACTTATTTAAAGTGTCAATTAAATTTCTTGCAACAGGAGTAATATTTACGTGAGTCTCGATCAAATCTACTTTGGTGGGGGTCACTAAGTGATGATTGTGCTCTAATTCAATGAGAGATATAAGCCAATTGTCCTCTTTTCTTATTGTGGACAACATATATTCTAGCTTTGCACATTGTTCATCTATAGAGTCCCTCCTGTCAGTTATTTTATTACTACTATCTTCATCATCGTAAACTCTTGCCAACAATTGGTGTCTGGCTTTCTTTACATCATCTTGCTAGATCGATATCATTCAGATTAGCATGTTTATGACTAGTTGCAATTCTAATCTCAAATCCATTTTTACGTCGCATATGATCTATAAAATATTCAACCTCTTCCAAAGTACAAAATAATTGACCAACGCATTTGCGGAACAATATCGATTTATTTCCAACTTCACTTGGTGACAAATTCGGATGTATTATATGACATTTTGAAAAAACTTACTTGTGAATAATAGTGATGAATTTTGCTCGATCAGAACTTCAACTTGATTTTCTGAAGTGAAAGTGGGCAACCAGATGAAACATATTATGAGTAGAGGTGAAAAGA
This sequence comes from Panax ginseng, assembly GCA_020205605.1. Lineage (NCBI taxonomy): Eukaryota > Viridiplantae > Streptophyta > Magnoliopsida > Apiales > Araliaceae > Panax > Panax ginseng. The sequence continues at coordinate 18,644,068 of CM035136.1, read as the reverse complement.
GAAATTGAAGCGGAGAACAAATTCTATGAAAGGAAAGAAGATAACTTGAGAAAATAGCAGCTTCCTAGACAATATTTAAAAGGTAAAACTAATGTACTTTTTCCATATAATCAATGTCAGCTTTTTTCTATTCCCATAGTGCTTTATTATTATGTTTGACCACTTATTCATCAAACAGTCTTTATAATAATAATAATAATAATAATGGTAATAAAATAATAAAAAGTACATAAGCCGCTACTATATGTAACAGCTTTATACTCAATTCCTAATAATAATAATCGATTAATTATAATAAAAAAATGAGAACATATAATTTGGGGGGAAATGGAATGTTTTAAGATATATCCAAATCCAAGGTAAAATATGACAACTAGGCCCGTGGTGCTTGGGTGGTCATTTGACGAATGTTTGGAGCTTGAGGTCATGAGTTCGATTCATCCCAAGCAGCCTATGTAATTTATTTATTACAAGGGGTATAACTTTGTCTTAAGTGAAGCGCTTTTTATAAATAATATATTTTAATTTTTTTTATTCTAAAATTGAAGCTGTCTGAAGCCAAAAGGGACAAAAAGCGGTGGTCATTGGTCATTTGACATTCAAAGTATTTATGTAATTTATTTATTACAAGTTAGGGTATAGCTGTCTTAAGTGAAAGTGTTTTATAAATAATATATTTTAATTTTTTATTCTAATAAATTGAAGCTGTCATAAGTAGTCTGTAAAGAGACAAAAAGCACCCATTGCATGTATCGTAGATTGACTACTTTTTTACGCCACATCGCCTCGGAAAAAGAACACCGCAATCTCGGAAAACTAAAAAGTGATTTAAACAACAAGATCGTTGTTTGAATTTGGTCCTAAATGCATTTCATGTATCGGCTTTGCATGAGCTTATTTAACCATCTATAGTGATCTATTGAGAACACACGTTGTTCAAACTAAAGTTCGGTATATAACTAGATAAAATTACTGATGTGAGAGAGTGAGAGAGGAGCATTTTTAAGAGAAGAGCAAAAAACTTCAACAAGTGGAAGCTATTTGGATTCCATTTATTAGATTTTAAAGACACAGAACTTCAACAAGTAAGTTTTTATTTATTGTTATTTGTTCGAGTTTTTAATAGTTTCATTGTTGTTATTATTTTCAGTATAATAGTAAAATAATATTATTACATTATATAAATGAAAAAACTTATTACTGATTGTGTACTCAATCAAGCCATTTTTTATCACTGCATGTTATTACTGAATTAAAGGGGATATAATACCATGCATGTATTTGTTTTTGTTGTCATTAATGCATGTTATCACTGCATATTATGCATGCATGTTATTACTGGAAATTTTTGTTGTCATTAATGCATGATCACTTTATATTTTATTAAAGAATGATATTTATTTTTAATATATTAATTAGACTAATTGGACATATTTTTACAAAAATAAGAAAAAATATTAAAGGGGATAATAATAAATATAGATATTAACTTATTTCTATTTTAACAAATCCAATTAATAGATTTTGGGGGATGGTGAAGTTTTACTATAAAGATATATCCTTGATAGAAATTAACAGCTAGGCCCGTGGTGCTCGGGTGGTCATATGACGAGGGATTGGTGCTTGAGGTCGCAATTTCGAATCTGTTTAGCAGCGAATAGTTTGGGATACCGATTTTTTTTTTATTCAAATTGTCAATGATGACCAGGATGTGATGCTACATTTGGGTCTTCATCAATAGGATGAAGTTTATCTTACGTGGGATGCTTTTTATTTATTTTTTATTTTAATTTGTTGAGTCATCATTATCTAAATGGAGAAAAGAAGATAAAAAAAATTTAAAAAGCTGTTAGGTTTAAGTTCGTATCTTAAATAGGAAAAAAAAAAAAACTTTTAAAAGATAAAGCATGCATTGATAAGTATTTATTTTATTATTATTTTTCATTTATTGTTTTTATTTTATTCCAATTGTACTCAATTGTTCACTTATTGTTTTAATTTATTTTCTTCTTATTGTTTTTGTTTTTAATAGTTTACATTTTTTACTAGTTTTTAATGCGTATTAATATTATTACATTATATACACGCACGTATTATTATTACATGCATGTTGTTCAGTTTTTAATGCATGTTAGTGTGTATTGTTATTCTTTGTCATTTTGCGACATGTTACTTTCAACTTCATTTTGTCATGTATCTTAATACTAATATGGAATTGATGTATTTTTTAGGTAAAAGATGGATAGTTGGGAATATGGGCCAATTGATTCAAGTGTTTCTCGCATGATCAACAAGATCATGTATCAGATGACATATATCATGGGAGAGATAGGGAAAACTAAGCTCCGGTCAATATAATCGGTGGGCTTTGACAAAAGAACAAAAATCCTTTTAGATAAATGTGGATTTGGAGTATTTAGTTATCAAGGTGTTGTACACCAAACCGATATTGGTCGATATCCGCTTTAGTCGAGAGATGGCGCATAGGAGACCAATACTTTTTATTTAAACTGTGGAGAAATAACAATCACGTTAGAGGATGTTCACTTTTTTTTTGGAGTTCTGGGTGGTGGAAAAGCCTTACTTGGGTCCCTCATTGTCACCAATTTGAATTATTTTAGGGATTGTTTTGGAGATAAATTAGTGGTGAATATTTTAGTTCAAAAAAATGCAAAGGCAATTTCATTAGTGTGGTTGCACGAACATTTTAATAAATGTCCCGAGAGTGCAAGTAAAGATGTTGTAGGCTTACACACAAAGGCATACATGTTGTGGTTGTGTGGGGCAACATTATTCCCTAATAGGAATAGAAATAGTGTGCACCCACGATATATATGTTTTTTATTGCCAACGTCAAGATTGTATAACTTACTCTCTTGGGGATGGACGATTGTTAGCATATTTGTACAAATCGTTATATCTTCGCTACTTAGGAAAGGAGTTAAATACATTAATGGTTATGTTACATTGTTACAAATTTGGGCTTATGGCGTGTAAGTATTGGATGACCAAACCCTTGGCCACAATCATCCTTATGGTTACTAGGGCTTTAGCATGGTTCTATTTTGGAGCCCACAGTTACCTTGGTAGATGTGAGAATTCCCATCACCATTTGTCATTTTACCGAGGGGAGTTAGATATTAAGTCTATGTGGGATGTGGTTTGGCGGCCTTACATAATGTGGGATGATGATATCAGTGGATTTAATTTTGAAGGCAGGTTGTTGGGATCTAGTGGGGTCCCCTTGATCCACTTTAATATTATGGAATTTCAAATGCCGGACCGTGTGATGAGACAGTTCGGGTTCATGCAAGGCAAACCATCAACAGCCACAAACCACGGTGACCTTAGGAAGGAGAAAATGTTTAAATTTATTGATGTCGAGGATTGCATGGCCTTGAGAGGGGAATATATTTCGATGTGGGAGGCATACATGGATCATCTCGAAGGACAACAAACTGAAATTTCTGATTATGTCCCAATAGATGATTACATGGTCTGGTATAGGAAAATTACACGTTGGAAAATCCACCGACCTCGGCGAAGTAGCGACCACGATAAAGTTGTTATGAGCCTCGGGCCATTTACAACCAACAACACCTTATTCAAATGGTATAAAATTATATTCTTCTTTAATAAATCATGTATTGGAGTAAATACTTAATATTACATTTATTCATATTTATTGTTAATAATATTTGTTTGTGTTTATCTTACATGACAGGTTGAGAGTGCAAAGTCGTTACTTAATAAATTTTCAAGTACTTACTCAGCTGCCTCCCGAGTTGATTCTGCAAAAAAATAATTGGGATTTCCAATACGCCCTATACGACTTCGAAGCAAGAGGTAAACAAATACCTCGGTGGGGGTCCCACAAATTTTGGACCACGATCCCAATACACACAACTCAATGAAGGGCTTAGGAAACAAACTGATTATGTTCAGACAAGAGAAGCTACATACCCACCCCACAAGTAATCGAGGAGAGCTCCATTCCCACACCACCCAAGCCTCACGAGGAGTGTTACATTCCAACCTTCTAAACCTATGAGGAGTGTTACATTCCAACCAACTCTTCATTCATGGACTTTTCGGACGCCAAGGATCTAGTTCACAAAAGGTATATATAGTTATGTTAATAGTGATGGTTTTAATTATTATTGCTATATAATAATAATGTACATTTGGGTCTCAATCGTGCACAAGATGCGGAGACCACATCTCTTATGGACCAAAAAAGGGTCCTTATCCAAAAGACTTAAAGATTGGAAGGAGACATTTGTAAATAAACATATGTTTGAAAACGTGGTGGCACCGAAGGGATTTATATCCTTTATCACATCGCGCCGATTATATAAATTAGAACACAATGCGGTGCAATCCTTAGGGCACAGGAGTTGGATATTCGATCATGTCATCGACGCTTATATGTTGTTGCTACTCACGAGGCGAGAGAATACTACGTGTCGCGGGAATACAAAAGTGGTCCCAATTTGGTTTCATGAATTCATTCTTCATGCATCTTGGACAGGGCTATGTGCCCTGCACTAACGTGAATACTGCATGGAGTTTTTGCGATCCGTATGTTAACCAAGATATTAGTCTACCTTTACACGAATGCAAATACATATTCATGCAGTGTGTAGTACCAATCAACGCCATTTTATCTTGTTCTATTCATGATTGAAGATTGGATGGTTACCATAATTGACCAAGACTACAATGACACTAAGTATATTAAGTTACATGAAATGTACTCGTAATTCGTTAAAGTTGCGGTATGTTTAGTTTTAAAATATTTTAATTTTATAATGTCCTTTAATATTAAAAATTATTAACCAACTACATCAGTACATGCAGTACATTTGATACCATTTTGTTTGCGAAATGGTAATCCTATCGTGAAGTGGCCCAAATGGTAATCCCACTTGTCGCAGACCTTAAAGATTAAATCAAAAACAACACAACAACTCGGTGTGGCATTTTGTATGAAAGTATGTTGATTTGTTTCGTTAGGGGCCAATGGTAATATTTCCGAAGAAAGTGGTCCTTGGAAGATGTCACGATCTTTTCGTTATTCAGCGTCGCATAGGAGAGCTCTACAAGAAATCCGCAAGATTACTTCCTACCGAGATAGTAACTTATCCAACGTTATCTAATGTACATATTAATTAATAAGAATGTCTATTTGGTTGAACTTTATGGGATTTTCAAATTCATAACTTAGTAATATGAATATTATTGAATCACATAAAACCACTTCATATTATTAATCTGAAAAAAAATTATCTATTTTGTTGAATCTGTATGGATATTTTTATTAGGACTAATATTAATAATCACATTATTTATATTAATATTAAAAATCATTATTAATATTATTTTTAATAATAGTAATACATGAATATAATAATAATAGTAATACATGAATATAAAATCATTATTTATATTTTATTAAAGAATGATATTTTTTTAATATATTAATAATCCTTTTATTGATATTATTACAAAAATAAGAAAAAAATATTAAAGGGATAATAATAAATATAGATATTAAATTATTTCTAAATAGAAAACCCCCATATGTATTATATGTACTTATTATTAATAATAAATCGTAATATAATAATAATGCAAGAATATAGATTTTGGGGATGGTGAAGTTTTAATATAAAGATATATCCTTGGTTGAAATTAACAATTTAGGCGTGGTGCTCTCGGGTGGTCATAATATTTGAGTGTTTGGAGTTTGAGGTTGTGAGTTCGAATCTGTTTAGCAGCAAATTGCTTGAATAAAATTATTTTTTTTCAATTTTTTAATACCGGTAGTGACAAAGTTGCATCAATGGTTAGTTATTTTTCAAATTTTTAATACCGGTAAATGTCATTTTGTCTACGTGGGATATTTTTTCAATTTTTAATATCGGTAGTATCATTTCTGATCTTTGGGATTATTTTATTATTTTAATGCCAACCGTATCACCAGATATTCGGTGGGAGAAATAAAAAAATAAAAAAAAAAAATGTTCGGTAGAAGCTTTTCCGGCCAGATTATTTTATTATTTTAATGACAGCGGTAGTATCATTTATACCTAGTAGGAAGAAATAAAAAGAAATTAAAAAAAAAATGTGTTCGACACAAGTTCTTCTTAAGTAGGATTATTTTAATAATAAATATTCACTTTTTATAACTATACTGACAAGTTAATATTCACTTAATAAAATAGAAGCCGGTACAGTTAAATAATTAGGCACAACAACCTGTGCCGCCTTATCAAATAGAAAAGTTAATCTCAGCCATCAATTTATTTTATCAACGGTCCAAAAAGGAGGTGTTACAGACAATCTTTCAAGAACCTAATTTGGTATGAAAAGAGCTCCCATATATATATATGTGTGTGTGTGTGTGTGAGAGAGAGAGAGAGAGAGAGAGAGAGACCCGAAAATATAAAAGTATCCCCACTAAATTATTTATAGTTTAGTAATAATTTTGACCCAACTAAAAAGGATTTCTGGCTTAGCTACTATATATATATTCTTTTATGACCAAAACCATACAACCTACCAAACAAATATATCCTCCCAATTGCAAGAAATTAACTATAGAAGTTCCATGGAGAAGCAAGGAGAAAAGAAAGCATCGGAACAAAGCACAGGCGGGCGGCTGTTACTCTTCCCAATGCCCCTCCAAGGCCACATAAACCCCATGCTTCAGCTTGCAAACATCCTTCACTCAAAAGGCTTCAAAATTACAATAATCCACACAAACATCAACTTTCCTAACAAATCCAACTACCCTCACTTCACCTTTGAACCCATCTCCGAAAGCCTAGTGGAAAACGAATTCGAAGGCTCATCAGCAGCAGATATCGGCAACGTCTTAATCCTCATCAAGTTGCTCAACACCACCTGCGTTGATCCGTTTCGCGATTGCATGGTTCGGTTGTTGTCAGAGGAGCCTGTTCTTTGCTTAATTACGGATGCCATTTTGGTATTCACTCAAGCTGTTGCGGACAAAATTAAGGTCCCAAGGATTGTGTTAAGGACTGGTAGTCTCTCTTCTTTTCACGTTTTTCATGCCCATCCTCTTCTGCGTGAAAAGGGTTACTTCTCCATGGAAGGTAAGCTTTTTGAGGTCCTTTGATAACATTTTCAAACTCCATTTTCTAAATTCAAATATGCTTGCTGCTCCATCCCCTAGTTCATGTGCTAGCTATCCCATCTTATTATTGGACAATTTATTTAATCTTGAAAGTACCTGATTATAAATAAATAAACTTGAATTAAGTGATAATTAACAATTCAAAAGAGTGAGATAGTAGATATACAAATTTATAACTAGACTTCCCTTTTCCGATTTCATACTCGCAAATTAAAACTCAGAATGTTTTTGTATGTTTTCTATTTTATTTGGACAAAATTTATTGAACCTTAATCCAAGTCCTTTGGATTTTCTTGTTTGTAGCAACAAGATTTTCTTTGCCTTTTGATAATAGGAAAATAGTTTTCAAAACAACCCATTTCAACTGTTTATAGACATGGATAGGAAGTATTTGACCTAAAATAACTATAAACATATATACTCTAATACATACATTATTGAGTTGTTGATTTTGTGCGATTGAAAATAGAGAAGGATTAATTAAAATCCTCATTTTATATATTCGCAATATAAAATAATTTTCTTAAAAATACAAATGAGACAAGTATATAGTTTGTTTTATACGGGAGTTGTGAGGATGAAATTAATTTTGGTTAATTGATCAATACAGTGTCGACAGACAGATCAAAAAGTGATCTTTTTCTCTGAATGTTAATACTGTATTAATCAATTGAGCTACTTATCATGAAATTAACTTCATAACAGATCTGTTTTAAAAATTACTATAAAGTACAAAATCCAAGGTATAGATGGGCATGCATTAGAGGACAATTCAAAATTGAGCTGTTATATTTGTCCTTTGTGAACTGATAGACTCAAAAAGATGTCGCGTGATCTAATTGCGTTCGTCATTTTCCCTCCTTCCGGTCCCATTTGATAGATACATGTACCTAGACGGCTAGACCAAAGTTTGACTTCTGACTTAACCAAATCTAGTTGGATGTTTTTAGATGGAGTTATTATCTCAATGATTCTTTTTTTCGAACATTATTAATTCGTTTGAATAAGACTCTTAGACATGGTAATATTTTGTATGATTATATCTCATTACTCAACTTAATTAAAGAATTAAATTTATTATTAGGAGAAAATTTTGAAAAAAAATTATACGTAAATGCCCCATGCATGCAACTAAGAAGAAGTGGTTAGGAAAAAAAAGAAGAAAAGTAATTCATGTTGAATTAGGGTTATCAAGAAACTCTTATTGTCCATGCATATTTCACGTATCGGATACTATTACTATTGTTTCGAATCATAGTACGAGAAATAATTACCTTTTGCATTCTACAATAAGTAATTTCGGATACTACTGTTAGTACGATAAATAATTACGTACCTTCTGTATTCTACGATAAGTAATTCCTCTTATCTGACAATCTTATTAGGATTTTTGTTGGGGGATTTATTTTTTGTTTCAGATTACAAATCAGAAGCACCAGTAGCAGAGATTCCACCCCTTAAAGTAAAAGATATTCCAATGGTGTTCACGCATGAGGAAGAGTCTCTGCATGAGATAATGGAAGCAATGATGAAAGCAACCAAGGCAGCTTCAGGGCTCATTTGGAACTCCTTCGAAGAACTTGAACAGTCTTCACTTATAGACATTAGGCAAGACTTTCCCATCCCAAATTTCACAATAGGCCCATTCCACAAATATTTTCAAGCCTCTTCAAGCAGCCTTTTTACTCAAGACCGGACCTCCATTTCTTGGCTAGACTTGCAAAAGCCCGAGTCCGTTTTGTACGTGAGTTTTGGGAGCATTTTAACTATTGATAAAGGTGAGTTCTTGGAAATGGCTTGGGGGTTAGTCAATAGTATGCAAAAATTCTTGTGGGTTGTTCGGCCCGGGGTCATTCGAGGCTCTGAGTGGGTCGAGCCCTTGCCAGACGGGCTCCTAGAGGCAGTGCGCAAAAGGGGCCATATTGTTAAATGGGCTCCGCAACAAGAAGTGTTGGCCCATCCGGCAACGGCGTGTTTTTGGACTCATACTGGATGGAATTCAACATTGGAGAGTATTTGTGAAGGAGTTCCAATGATTTGTTCCCCTTGTTTTGGTGATCAGCCGGTGAATGCAAGATATGTAGAGGGTGTTTGGAAAGTGGGAGTGGTATTGGAGAATGGGCTTGAGAGAAGTGAGATAGAAAGTGGTATTAGAAGATTAATGGTTGATGAAGAAGGGAAAGAGATGAAAAGAAGAATGGCATGTCTGAAGGAAAAGGTGAATCTTTGTCTAAAACAAGGTGGCTCCTCAAACCAATCACTACAAAACTTGGTTAGTTATATTATGTCATTATAATCCTAGCTAGCTAGCTATATGGTTCAATCGATCTTAATCAATAAGTTGTCTAGTTTATCTAGACAGGACATTAGTTAATTTGTATTGTACAACTTGTTAATCAATACCTCTATATGTGCACGTCATCTAATTAAGTTCAATTTGAAAATTCTGTGAGTTAACTCGGTTAGTATATGTATTTATTTACTCACAAATTTAAAAACTCGACGAGTTAACTTGGTTGGTTTCATTATGCGAGTGGGAGAAATAGCCAAGCCTAACACTCTGTTTTTGAGTTTTCAAATGGACAGGAAAAAAAAAAAAGACGGAAAATTTAAGTTTTTTTTCTAATTCATATGTTTCTGAGTTTTTTAATAAACGGAAAAGAAAAGAAAAGAAATGAATAGAAAACTTGACCACTTTTCCTGCCAAAGTTTCCGTCCAAAATTGGCCCGATTTGGATAAAAAAGAAATTGGAATAAGTAATATTTTTATAATTCTCATATTATTCTCAAGTTTCAATATAATAAATTTTAAATTACAATTCATATTCCCAATTTGTTTTTATCTAATAAACCTAAGCTGGTAAAGAGAAACAAACTTTTTTGCGCGAACGACTTCTTCATCTGCCACCACCCGCAGTTATACTATTTTCTCCTTCTTCGAATTCTTTCACAATTCCTCTTGTTGAACGCTCCCCTGCAAAACCCTTTTCTGATTTTCGACCGAACACCAATGTTTGGTATTATCTCTCTTTTGAATCTCTCACTATATATACACACATATATATTTATTTATATATATGTGTGTGTATTCTTTGTTTGTTGTTTGAACTTGAATTTGCAAGTTTATTTGTTATTAGTATCAGATATACATATTATCTTATTTTTGTTTTTCTTGTCACTTATAAACTTTGGTTAATTAACACCCAACAATTATTTGGGTTCAATGGTTATAATTAATAGAAGGGTAAATTTATAAAAGTGATATTTTTTTTTTCTATTAAAAAACTAAGGAACAACACAAAGGACTAATTTTTCTATTATTTTCTTGTTCTAATTTTAGTTTTCTATTCTTTTCTTTTCCGTCCAAAACTCAAAAAAAAGAGTGTGTTTGAAATATTTTTTAAAAAAATATTTTAAAATTTGATTTCTAGACCGTTTAATATTTAATAAATGTCTCATAAAAAACAAACTTAATATGAAGTACACACAAACCCACAACCACTATTATATTTTTACCAATAAAAAAAAACCTCCAAAAAATTTGATAGATAAATTTTAAAAGTTAATTCACCATCATTAACCTTCAAATTAACAAAGCCTAAAAATATTATTTTCGACGAAATTTTCGTCAGAAATATCTAAATTCTATCGGGATTAAAATTCCAAAAGCCAATATAATATTAACTTTGTGGGGTTATATTTTTGATGAAATATTAATATTTCGTCGAGTTTAAAATAAATTTTTTTATAAAAAAATTCAGGATTTTAATTTACAATTTTGTACCTGAATCTATTTTCAACCAATTTTTCCAACAATATAACATTCATATCCCAACAACACAATCAACCAACAACAATCTAACCAGAATAAAATTAAAAATCAAACAAATATTTTACAACGTAAAATAAAACTAACTACAATGTACTATCGCTGATATGTAGGGAATTATGGAGGGGTCAGGTCGACGTTGCTGCTCCGGTGTATGAAAATCATTGGCAGCACCCGATCATCGTCGTCATCGCTAACGCGCTCGGTATCGTCACCCTGTTGATACAATAACAAATAATAAGTATTAGTAAACATAAATAACAATTAAAGAAAACAGACAAATTATAATGAACAAGCGGAATATACAACTTAAAATAAATAAGATACCTCAGTAGGCTCGAGCTGACGCAACAGTGGGCCAAAAGCCTCCAAGAATAGGGTAATCACTATCCGTATAATCTCGTCGTGTATAGCTACGAACTGCTCCGGTGAGATACTCGTACTCTCGACAGTAACCCTAGTTGCGATGTCCTGCACAAGCACGGGAATCGTATCGGTACCGAGGACCTCCGTCACCCGCATCATAACCACTTTAGAAGTGTTCTATACTTGTACCAATTAACATGAGCCATCAAGTACCTTTTAATGCAAATTATTACTATTTAAAAGACTATTAATCTCCTATCATGAAATAAAATAATCTCAAATAATGTTAAATACTTTATAATTTTTATAAATAAACATAGTGATGGATCATTTTCTCAAGATAAAGATGTCATAAGACAGAAGTACATTTATTTATTCATTGATGGTGGAGGGACAACCATTAACTTAATGTCTTTTACCAGCCTGTCCAAATTACAATATGATGTCCCACCTACCCTCAAAGAATCTCTAGCCAAATTGGCCATCTCACTCGCTCTTCCCACAAACTCATCCCTCCTCACCTCCATCAGATCTCTAACCATTTTCTCAATAACCACTCTATCACAACTATCTTTCATGTCCATCCCAATCTTCCATACTTCCCCCACAAACCTACTATTAATCTGTTGATCAGCAAGAAAGGGCCAACATAACATTGGCACCCCTGCCACTATACTCTCCAAAGTTGAGTTCCATCCACAATGGGTCAAGAATCCACCTACAGCCCGGTGGGCCAGGACCTCTTCCTGTGCGGCCCAGCCCACAATGTATCCTCTCGCCTTGGTTGCCTCCTCAAGCTCACCCCAAATTTCTCTCTTCACTTCCTTACTCGCAAGCGAATCGGGCCTAACGACCCATAAGAACCGTTTTCCACTATTCACCAAACCGTGCCAAAACTCAACGTGCTGGTCCCTTGTCATTGTGGTAATACTCCCAAAGCTCACGTATATTACGGAGTTTAAGGGTTGGTCATCTAGCCACGTTAGGCAGCTCTCATCTTCTTCCCGTAAGCTGTTGGAAGAAGTCCTTTTTGTGGGAAGTCTAGCCTTTAGGTGCGCATGGAGTGGTCCAACTGTGTAGATATTTGGACATTTAGCGCCTACTTGTGAAAGAATTGGCCCTTCAAGGTCTTCAAATGTGTTGAGTATGAGCGCTTGGGCTCGAGGGGTTTGCTGAGTTTGGTTCAGAACCATTTGAAAACTACCATCCGTTAAGTCGGCTCGACAAAAACTTGGTAAGTCACGGCGTCGAAGATAACTTTCCATGCCCGGCACACTCGATATTGGTACATCCATATCATCTCCTACTAAGTGAATCAACAACTCATTATTAATTACCGATTGACCTCACTAGCTAATTATCAAACATCAAGAAAATGGTGGATGGTACCTTTAAGAGGGAGCTCGCCGGCTTCAATAAGTTGGGGAATGCAAAAGTAGGCCCAAAAAGCGCAAGCGCTTATGGTGCGGAAATAGATAACAGGAATGGCCAATTCCTCAGCAAGGTCAAGCACATAACTAAAGAGCCCATCAGATATAATACAAGTCACGGGACTGCTACTTTTCCGAGCCGATAGAAAATCTTTGAGAAATGGTTCGGCAATTTCTTTCAAAGAATCAAACAAGTTCATGATTAGGCCGTTGGAGTTTACCTGTCCATCATAAATACCTTCCGGCAGAGTTTCAAAGTGGAAGCCGGAATAGGGACTGAACCGGGATTGAACGTCGGTGTATCGGAGGAGGCGAGTATGGTTTTGGGCGGAGACGAGGAAGGTGACGTGGATTCCGGCGGAGCAGAGGAGCTCGGCTAGCTTGAGCATGGAGTTCACGTGTCCCTGCGCCGGGAGGGGAAATATGAGCACGTGAGGTGGGAGTGTATGTTGATCCATTGAAGTTCTTTGTCCTACAAATTCATACTCTTAATACATAAGGGATAGAAATAATCATTGTGCCAAGATGATTTGATTGAACAATATTATATGTTATGTGTTGACGGCTTGTAGTTGCCTTAGCTGACCAGATAATCAAATGGAATTTTTGTTGAAAAAAATCAATTTAATATCTGTTCTGAAATTTAAAATATTAATATTGACATGCAACTTCTCTTGGTCAATTGTAAGGGTGTAAATAAATCGAGGAGTTACTCAGATTTGGTTCACAAAATTTTTTGAGTATATAAAAATTAAGACTCGTTTAGTTAACCGAGCACGATCTCGAATCGAGTTCGAGCAATTTAAACTTTTCGAACGAATATTATCCGAGTATCAATAGAAAATTACAATTTAAAGAAGCTCAAATAATTTATCGAACTTTAAAATTTGTTCATATTTGAATTATTTATATTTCAAATCGAGCTCGATCAAACTTTTAATCGAACAAATACAAATCGAATTCAAACAATTTGCTCATTTTAAGGCGTTAATCATTTGTCGTCTGGCCTGTGCTCAGCTCATTATATCGGAAGGGAGGTGATTGTGGGTAAAATACATTAGAACCCTTGTGAATTTAATATGACATTTGTTGGTCTTTAATATACTAAAGTTAAGTTATATCTACATTTTAACTTAAAACATAATATAATTAAAATATTTGTCTTACTCTTGAGGCTATGAGCAGGGGCGTCACAAGGATTTTGAGTGGGGAGGGGCCAAATTGTTTTAAAAAAAGTAGCCAAATAAAAAATATAAATAAAACAATATACATTTAAATGTAATTTTTTTATCAACTGTAAGATCCTAATTTTTTATAAATAAAAATTTAATTTTCTTTGAATATTATTTTAAATAGTAAGGTGTTAATTTAATAAATGTTATATTTATGGGTGATATGTGCAAATTTTACAAAATAAATAGTTATCGGAAAATATTCGTTTTGTCGTTGAATATTCTTTTTATCGGGGAATATTCGTACGACGGCACAATCATTGGTGGACCCCACAACGGAATAACTGACGAATATAAAAAGCGACAGAAATAACTTTTTTGAAAAGTGACGGCAAAACTTTTACCGTTAAACTGTTGAAATATCTGGTGATAAAAATACAGTAATATATGTTGTTCCACAGTAGTACGCGATATTGCACAGTAACACACGATATTACACAATATTTCAAATTATTGATTCTTACGTAAGAAGTCACGCAGTATTTCATTCAATAATTGTCACAGTAGTTGTTACATAGTATCTTATATTATTGATTAAATAATTGTTACAGTAACATCTGCACAATATTTTATATTATTAAATCAGTAATAGTCACGACATAGTAATTCATATTATTGAATGATATTATTTAATTGCGCGCCGGTAAGGAAAAATCTTTATCGAAAAATCCCTTCTTTTTCTAGAAACGATCTGGTTGTCAGTATTGTGAATCTATAATATTATGGTGAATAATTGTTGAAAGATTATGTTGATTAAAAATAAGTATAATAATTGATAAGTAGGGGATATTTGTTCAATTTGTGATATAAATAGAGGCGTTTATTGTAAGTTTGATTTATTATTTCATAGACCCCCCACTTACCCATTTTTCAAATCGTCGGCAAAAATTATTTTTCAACTTTTGTTTTATTGTTATAATAATAATAAGAAAATATAAAACTTTTTATATAAAACAAAAAATTTTATAAAGTTGTTTGTTTTATTAAAATATAATTAGAATATATTATATATGAAGATTTGTTTCATTCGAATATTTTATTATTTTTAAAAAATCAGACAAATGATAAATTGTTCGTCCGTGAATGTTTAACTATTTCGTCCGTGATTATTTTTAAATTGTGGTACACCACCATTCTCCTATAAATAGATTGCTCAGTTAAGCAATGGAACTCACACCAGAATCACAAAATATTTCTTTTATAATATTGTGCGTATTTCTTTAGAGTATAAATATACTTTGAGTGTAACTAATAGTGCAAGATTTCCTCAAGATAATCACTGTTATACCAATCAGATCTAGTCTTCTATTAAGGTAATTGATGTTATTTTCTTTTAATACTTATAAATGATATTATTTCCTTCCATACTCGTAAGGGATATCAATTACTTTCATACTCAATATTATGTAAGTGATATTATTTCAGTTCATATTTCTAAATCTAAACTTACTATAGTAAATATTGCATCTATAATTCCTGAAATGATTAGTAAATCCTTGAGGTTTGTGTTTCATCTAATATCATTTTATTGAAATATTAGTTTGAATTTTCTTATTAAATTTTAATTTTTTCATGTCAGAGTACTATTCATCCAGGATACCATTTATACTAAAGTACTATTCATCTGGGATGTGACGCCCCCAAAACAGGTATACAACACCCATTCTGAGTCGTCAAAATACATGGTACAGAAACAACTACAACTTTATCAATACAACGTAAAAACTGTGAGTTTAAATACAAATATTGTCATCTAGACAATATCCACACTCAAATAAGTCCTCATTATAATTATTAATACACTATTTTACAGAATAGTGAGGACTACTAGAACAACTTCTAGAACCATCATTCCACACCCCGACTAGTACTCGTTACATTCTCGCCTCCTGAGAAGAAAAATGGAACAACAAGGAAAATGGTGACCTCAACTAGCCCAGTAAAGAACATTATAACTAAGATAATATAGAACAAATTATCGTTAGTCCTCAATAGGGAAAAATCTAATAGAATACAATAGAAACCCAGTTTTAAATCAATCTTCGCAGCGGAAATAATAATTCATTAGAAGAGTTAAGTTGAGAATGCAAACTACTATCTTCTATATATGAATTTAAAAATTCATCGTCGATATTTTATCCCCGTAACATCAATCAATATATATCGGAATCAAATATTCATTTTTGCACTACACAGCCAAAGATATTCATCGATTGGTCATTTTCATCTAAACACATGTTCATCTTTTGCACTACGGGCCAAAGATATTAATCGATCGGTCATGTTCATCTCAACACTGCTCATCTTCAGACTACGGGCCAAAGATATTCATCAAGAAATCATTTCATTTGCACTACGGGCCAAAGATATTCGATTATATCATCATTTAGGATGAGGATGATGAAAAATATTTTAAAGAAAACGAATCCGGTGAAACAAAAGAACAAGTATTAAGGATTCGTACCTTTAAATAATTCAAGTTCAAAAATACTTCATAAATAACCAGATTGGAGTAAAATTCAAGAATGAAGATCAAAACATAGATCCAATCAAAGATAGGAATCATAATAGACAATCTTGGACACAGAAAAGAAAATTTAATTTTTTACGTGAATTGTGTAAATGATTCGTGAATAGTCTTGAGTATCGTGAATAGTAATTCCGACACCAAAAGATAGAAATTTCACAAAAAAAATATTATTACGCTTCGTGAATAGTACTCGTGAATAGTAACTCGTTAATAGTAACTCATAAATAGTAACTCGTGAATAGTAACTCATGAATAGTAACTCATGAATAATAACCCCGACATGAAAAAGTTCCAAATTTGATAAAATTTCCAACCAATATTTTAAGCATAATGATATTGAAGAAATAATATCATTTTCGAATAAAATAAAGATCCCTTACCTCGAAAAAGAATAGTACTTACGATTGGAATATTGGATATAGTCTTTGAAAGAACTTGACCGTATAACAATACTCAAAGTACTAAAATACTCACAAATACGCTCGATATTATAGAGAGAGAAGAGAGAAATCTTTAGTTTACGGTGTGATTTTTAATTTTAACCCAAGCACCCTATTTATAGGAAAATGCTTAGAACACCAAAGCGTAAAATTTAATATAATATTAATATTTATATTATAAATTCTCTACTACATTACACTTAGCATCTGAAATCGACCACCTAATCACATGTTAAATGAGTCCCAACAATGTAAAAAACGTTTTGTTAATATAATTATTTAAAACTTCCAAAAATTAATTATTCTGGAACCTCGGAACTTCAATAATTCATAATAAATAGCTCTTTTATCAGAAAATTCGAATCTCGCGAATTTTATAGGAAATTCAATTCTCTACAACTTTGCAGAAGAAAGTTTTTCCATATTCCAAACAAAAATTGATCGAAATCCATAAACGGACGATTTTATAGGCTATAATCAAATTTCAGTCAAGAAATGGGTCCACCAACATGTTTAACATGTTTTAAACAACTTTTGCAACAAAAATACTCTTCTTCCTCATATACTCATATATCCCACATTCATTGTAAAAATATCATCGTTATTATATAATATAATAAAATATTATTTTATCAGAAAAGATAAAATATCAATTTTTAACAATTGTCACTTTAAAAATTTTCTCCATCTATATCCACATAAAATCAATATTTTCCTCATCATATAAATCAATAATTAATTATTCACAAATAATATTACAGAATCACAAAGATCTTGTGGCAACCAAGTGCCGCTCGAGGAAAGAGGGCTTTCCAATAAGAATTTCTCCTTACTTAAGCCTTGAATTAGGTGACCAAACCTCTCCTCGGCAGAACTTTCTAGACATTGCCAATAATTCTATCTAATAATATTATTCGGATAATATGAATTATTGCTTCGATAATGGAAAATCTTGTGTAAAGGACAATTATTGAAACAAAAAGTAATATAAAAAAATCAACGCAAACAATTATTGAATCAATAAAATAAAATATTGAATCAGTAATTCTTTGTAACAATTATTGAGTAAAGGCCTTTTACGTAAGAATCAATAATTGGTGCACATCGTGTGTGTCTTCTTGTGCAACAACGCGTATTACTTTGTTTTAACCAACGGTATTCTAACAAAGATATTGTGAATCGAAAGTCCAATAATAATCTAGAAGGGGTTGAATAGATTATTACCGATTAAAAATTATCTTAGGCCTTTTTGAATTTTTGGATAATTAATTTATGATGATAGAAATTAATACGCAAGACGGTAGAAAATTCAATCACACAATGCATGAGATTTATCCGTTCACAACATACATCCGGGTGTCTTTCGCCGTCGATCCTCAAGCTCCTTTCCAGACTTGAGATCCTATTACTATCGAGAATAAATACTCCTTCAACAAAGCGGAGAAGCCTTTTACAAAGTTTTATAGACAAACTTCCAACTATTCCCAACTAATTTATCTTGGATGAAGCTCCCCCGCTCCTCCTCAAGCTTAGTTGTACTTCCTTTGAGTTCGATTCTATTCTATGATCCTGGTCTTGAAACAACAACCTCTTCCTCACTCTCACAAGTACACTAGAGATCCAACTTCCGTGACCTCTCCAAGACTACTGGTCTTGGTGAAGAATTACTCGTCTTTCTCACAGGTACATAAAATAAACTAACTCTAACCTTTTCTCTTTTTACAAATGATTTTACAACAATGTGCTTCTTAAATAAGCAGATAACAATTTAGTACAGATTGATGCTTCTCAAATAAGAAAATAAGAATTTAGTACAGATGGATGCTTCTCAAATAAGCAGATATAATTTAGTACAGATTGGTGCTTCTCAAATAAGCAGATATCAATTAAAGATCAACTATATTTACAAAAGTTCAAAGACTTTTATACTTGAGAAAATATGCTTCTTAGTAAGCAGATATTAATTTGTGCTTTGATTAAATAAAGCTTTTGTGTAAGCAAATATGAAATGGTATAAAAGTTTAAATAACTTTTATATTTTGTGTGAAAAAAATGCTTCTTGAATAATCAAATAAGTAAATTAAGCACTGTTATAAAAGTTTAAATAACTTTTATGTTTTGAGTAAAAATGCTTCTTGAATAAGCAAATAATTCAATTTTAGCTTTAGCACAAAAATACTTCTGTTTAAGCAGATATATAATTTAATGCAAATTATAAAGAAATATTTATTCTTTATGGAGTGAAGAAAAAATCAGTTTAAATAACTTTTAGAGTGAGAATGCTTCTGAGTAAGCAAATAAGTTATTTTAAACTTTGAATCAAATATGCTTCTATTTAAGCAGATATATTCACTTAAGTTTATGAAATAAAAGTTTAAATAACTTTTATATTATGCAACAAGTATTTTATGAATAAATAAATTTATGAACAAATACTTGTGATGATAGATATCAAGTATAATAAATAAAGCGGTTAATAATACTTGATATAACAAATATTATTTGTTTAACTCAAATAATATATAAGAATATTTTATCTATTATGTGAACTTTTATAAATAAAGTGTCACTTGGTACTATAGGAATCGAGATAAATGCGGTGGATTCTCCAAGTAGAGGTTTATCTCCGTAGCCCTTACGCCCAGTATAATGAAATTTATAATTTTCACAATTGATATTTATATAAATATTTTCAATAGATCACTACGATTCTCAAATCCGGTTCGGATGACTACTCTTTTGGAGCAAAGATATCTCGGTGTT
This sequence comes from Panax ginseng, assembly GCA_020205605.1. Lineage (NCBI taxonomy): Eukaryota > Viridiplantae > Streptophyta > Magnoliopsida > Apiales > Araliaceae > Panax > Panax ginseng. Next base: position 18,624,316 of record CM035136.1, on the reverse strand, counting down.
GTTGTTTTGAGCTATCAAGTGTCGTATCTATTTTATGATATTTATATAAATAATATCAATAAAAGGTTCTTGAAGACTATAAGGAATCGACGGTTGGATTTCTCTCCGTAGAGGTTTATCTCAAGTAGCTCATGCAGTGCCCAAGTATCATTTTATTTGATAAATAGATGAAATATAGATATATAAAATTGTGTAGAACAATTTATATTTGTATATCTATAAATATAAATATAAATAAGTAAGATATAATTCAAATAAATAAATCAAATAACTTATCTCAATTTACTTGACCAATTTCCTCTTCTCAAATAATCGAACTTTGTAAGAAGAGAGAAAGCTTTTTTAGAGAGAGTATGTGGGAGAGAAAATAAGCTTTTCTTTGTAAGTGAATTGGCAAAATGAAAAGGAAAGAAATGCCTCCTATTTATAGATTTTTGAAGTCAGTGGAAAACCGGTAATTTTGAAAATCGATTTTAAGATCAATGGCTAGGATTGCTTGAATTTAAAATGAATGGTTTGGATAAAAAAAAAGAAGACACGGATTGCCAAATGTTTGGGTCTTCAATTTTCCTTTGGGCGAAATCAACCAACATATCATTTATTGTTTAAAATGAATTCGATCAAAGTGGAAGAAATGAGCAGTAAGCCATGTATATACTATATGACAGCACATGCATTCAATTAGTATATATTATTATATTATAAGGCATGCATTCAATTTTCCAAAATTTCTTTTGCATTCTTGCAGTTGCTAACTCTTTTGTATTCTTTTTTCAACGAGAAACCTTTCGACAACACTTGTTCAAATTTAGGGATGCAATGTTCATAGCCTTTTCATCATCAGTATTGAATTTATCAACATCTTTCTCAACAATCTTTTCTCCCACGATTTTTGTTGGAACTTTTACACCTTGTTCTATTGCAAGCCAAAATTTGATTCCTTGTGATTTGGCATAGATTCTGAATCTACTCTTCCAGGTGGCAAAGTTTGTACCATCAAATAGTGGAGGTCTGGACATAGATAATCCTTCTCCGCAACCAAGAAAGCATTCAGAGGCCATAGATGGATCTACTCTAGGTGGGTATCTGTATTTATTCAACAAACAAGTTAAAGAGCACCGCTTTGATACCAATTGAAAGTTCAATAATAATCTAGAAGGGGGGTTGAATAGATTATTACTGATTAAAAATTATCTTAGGCCTTTTTGAATTTTTGGATAATTAATTTGCAGTGATAGAAATTAATATGCAAGACAGTAAAAATTCAATCACACAATGCACATAGATTTATCTGGTTCACAACATACATTCCGGGTATGCTGCTACGTCCAGTCTCAAGCTCCTCTCCAGGACTTGAGATCCTATTACTATCAGTAATAAATACTCATTCAACAGGCGGAGAAACCTTTACAAAATTTTATAGACAAACTTCCAACTATTCCCAACTAATCTATCTTGGACAGCAAGCTCCCCGCTCCCTCCTCAAGCTTAGTTGTACTTCCTTTGAGTTCGGGATTTCTATTCTATGATCCGGTCTTGAAACAATGACCTCTTCCTCACCTCAAAAGTACACTAGAGATCCAACTTCCCACGACCTCTAAGACTGGGTCTTGGTCAAGAATTACTCGTCTTTCTCATGGATACATAAAATAAACTAACTCTAACCTTTTCTCTTTTTACAAATGATTTTACAACAATGTGCTTCTTAAATAAGCGAGATAACAATTTAAATCTGATTGATGCTTCTCAAATAAGAAAATAAAAATTTAGTACAGATGGATGCTTCTCAAATAAGCAGATATAATTTAGTACTGATTGGTGCTTCTCAAATAAGCAGATATCAATTAAAGATCAAATATATTTATAAAAGTTCAAAGACTTTTATACTTGAGAAAATATGCTTCTTAGTAAGCAGATATTAATTTGTGCTTTGATTAAATAAAACACGTATGTGAATATGAAATGGTATAAAAGTTTAAATAACTTTTATATTTTGTGTGAAAAAATGCTTCTTGAATAATCAAATAAGTAAATTAAGCACTGTTATAAAAGTTTAAATAACTTTTATGTTTTGAGTAAAAATGCTTCTTGAATAAGCAAATAAGTCAATTTTAGCTTTAGCACAAAAATACTTCTGTTTAAGCATATATATAATTTAATGCAAATTATAAAGAAATATTTATTCTTTATGGAGTAAAGAAAAAATCAGTTTAAATAACTTTTAGAGTGAGAATGCTTCTGAGTAAGCAAATAAGTTATTTTAAACTTTGAATCAAATATGCTTCTATTTAAGCAGATATATTCACTTAAGTTTATGAAATAAAAGTTTAAATAACTTTTATATTATGCAACAAGTATTTTATGAATAAATAAATTTATGAACAAATACTTGTGATGATAGATATCAAGTATAATAAATAAAGCAGTTAAGCAATACTTGATATAACAAATATTATTTGTTTAACTCAAATAATATATAAGAATATTTTATCTATTATGTGAACTTTTATAAATAAGTGTCACTTGGTACTATAAGGAATAAATTTTATTTGGATTCCTCTCCGTAGAGGTTTATCTCGTAGCCTTGCGGCGCCAAGTATAATGTAATTTATAATTTTCACAATTGATATTTATATAAATATTTTCAATAGATCACTACGATTCTCAAATTCGGTTCGGATGACTACTCTTTTTGGAGCAGTATCTCAGTGTTGTTTTGAGCTATCAAGTGTCGTATCTATTTTATGATATTTATATAAATAATATCAATAAAAGGTTACTGAAGACTATAAGGAATCGTACGGTTGGATTTCTCTCCGTAGAGGTTTATCTCCGTAGCCTTGCGGTGCCCAAGTATCCTTTTATTTGATAAATAGATGAAATATAGATATATAGAATTGTGTAGAACAATTTATATTTGTATATCTATAAATATAAATATAAATAAGCAAGATATAATTCAAATAAATAAATCAAATAACTTATCTCAATTTACTTAGACCAATTTCCTCTTCTCAAATAATCAGAACTTTGTAAGAAGAGAGAGAAAGCTTTTTAGAGAGAGAGTATGTGGGAGAGAAAATAAGCTTTTCTTTGTAAGTGAATTGGCAAAATGAAAAGGAAAGAAATGCCTCCTATTTATAGATTTTTGAAGTCAGTGGCAAACTGGTAATTTTGAAAATCTGATTTTAAGATCAATGGCTAGGATTGCTTGAATTTAAAATGAATGGTTCGAATAAAAAGAGAAGACACGGATTGCCAAATGTTCAGTCATCAATTTTCCGCCTGGGCCGAAATCAACCAACATATCATTTATTGTTTAAAATGAATTCGATCAAAGTGGAAGAAATGAGCAGCTGGCCATGTATATACTATATGACAGCACATGCATTCAATTAGTATATATTATTATATTATAAGGCATGCATGCATATTAGTACATATATAAATATAGTACATGCATTTGTTCATATATATATATATATATATATATATATATATATATATATGAAGGATCGATAAGATAATCTTAATAAGATAATTTTATCAAAACGACGTAGTTTTGATAAGATGCGGTGGCATTTTTATAAATACGCTGCGATGACATGGTATTTACAAAAATGTCACCGCGTCCCTCCAAAACTACGTCATTTTGATAAAATTATGCTATTTGCCAAGTTATGCTTTATTTAAAATTATATGTTTCGATCCTTTCCTGTATATATATATATATATATATATATATATATATATATATATATATATATATATATATATAATGTTATACTAACAGGCATGTTATATATATATATATACAAACACACACACGCGTAATATATATAATGTATATTAAATAAACACACATTTAATGTATATATACAATATGTTATAAATGCATGCATTTGTAACCTATATTATATTAATGCATATATACTAATATATATATATATATATATATATATATATATATATACTATAGTCGAATATATATATATATAATATATAATATATAATATATACTAAATATAATGATTACATATATATATATATATATATAAAAGTTATACACACATGCACGGTTTTGTCCAAAAAATTGTCACTTGGTTTTTGACAAAAACAATTTGCCAGCTTATATTATACACGGTTTCCAACACGGTAAAAAAAATATCCCAATATATATGATTTGTCATGCATGCACGATTTTTGGTAAAAAAGAATTGCCAACATGATTCATACATATATAGTAATGTAGTACTAATCTTAAGATATTAGATATATATATACGGTTTATATTATAATATATATATATATATATAATTTATATAAAGTAATAAAATAATTTTTGAGATAATTAAATAATAAAATTAATTTGAAAATAAATATAAGATGCTCACCATTAACATGATTTAATCAACATTTCCATCTTCTTTCCAAATTCGGTCAAACAAGCATTTGATAATCAACATATGACTTTTTGTCCCATAATGCATGACCCAATTGATTTAACATTTTTAAACATCAAGATCAAGATAATCAATTAAATAAGTTTTAGAAAATATTTTTGGTCAAAGTAAATAAGATAAATAAAACATTTATAATATAAATCCTATGGAGAGGATTCTACCCTTTTAATTAATTAATTTACTAATTATTGTTATCATCAAAATAAAACTAAAAGTTGGAGACCCGTGAAGAATAATCGCTACCAAGTTATTTATAAACAACTTATACTTGTCGTTTTCTTCATCCAATTGCTTTCAAGTTATGGGCCCACACAAGGCTTAGGCTTGCATTTGTCGCACGAATATTCCCCGACAATGCAAAGAATATTCCACGACCAAATGAATATTCTCCGACAACAATGAGTATTTTATAACCACTTGCTTATTTGAAATATTTGCACATTTTACCCATAACTAACCACATTAATCAAATCAACCCTTACTATTTCAAAATGATAAATAGAGGAAATTAAATTTTATTTATTAATAATTTGGGGTCTTACAACCTCCCCTCCTTATGAAATTTTATCCTCGAAATTGACGTACGTACCTGGTGTTTCAAAAGATGAGGATACCTCGCTTTCATTTTCGTTTCCAACTCCCAGGTCATTTCCTCAATAGCATGGTTTCTCCACAAAACTTTAACTTGTGGTATGACCTTCGTGCGTCGGACATGCTCCTTCCTATCCAAAATCTTGACAGGTACCTCTTCATACGTTAAGTCTTCGGCTATCTCGCCCGGTTCTAACTCAATAACATGGTTCGGGTCGTCCACATATTTACGTAACATCGATACGTGAAAAACGTTATGAACACGCCGTCATACTTGGCAGAAAAAGCAGTCTATAGCCTAGTTCCTATTCGATTTAGGATTTCAAATAGACTAATAAATCGAAGGTTTGAGCTTTCTCACATCACCAATTCTCACTTTTGGAATAACAACTTCTCAGACCTCCTTCTTCATATTCATCACTCCGTGTGTGTGTAGCTTGAACGCTTTTTAACTTTATCGATTAAAGTCGATTCTACTTGTATATCATCACGTGAGTCCCTAGAGTCTTTAACTCTATATCTATCATTTGTAAGTTATATGAAATGGGTCTTTGACAATATCGCATTCGTACTCATATACGATCTTTTACTCAACACGTCAGCTACCACGTTCGCTTTTCCAGGATGGTATGGTCAGAACATGTGCCGAAATGAGTCTCCTATTGAGTTCTTCAAAGCTCTTCCCACATTCCTTGCTCCATTCGAATTTTGTATCTCTACGAGTTAGCTGCGTTAATGGAGTAGCGATTCGAGAAAATCTTTCCACAAAATCTTGATAATAACCATTTAAGCATAAAGCTACGTATTTCGATTCATCGACTTAGAGTTGCTCTCAATTGTATGACTCATATCCCAATCTTGGATAAGACGTCACAATGACACCTATCGATTTACTACCACACGAATATGGCGCCCCCACGAGAGTAAAGCGGTGCATTCCCAAAGGAAGTCACCAGATAAAGTCTCGGGTATCAAATTCTATAGTTGAATTTTTAACTCCTAAATTTCAATAGGAGCCATGAGATTTTAGAAATGGGTTTTGTACCGGGTTCAAAGTTGATACAAAATTCAATATCACACTTTGGGAGTAAGCCAAGAAATTCTTCAGGAAATACGTCAGGAAATTCAATAACAACAGGAATATTATTCAAATCTAACATGTCTTTATTCAAATCCATAACATGGGCTAAGAAAGATTGACATCCGTTTTTCAATAAACGAATAGCTTTATGACTTGATATGAAAGTTTTTGACTTCAATGGTTTGGTTGCTTGAATTCGAATAACAGGTTGCTTAGGAATATGAAAACTAACAACCTTACGAAAGCAATCAATTTTGGCATGATGAGTAGTTAATCAATCAATTCCCAAAATCACATCAAAAGCAAGTATCTTTAAAGAAATAAGGTCAACAGGTAATGCGATGGTGCCAACTTGGATCAAACAAGATTTATAAACAGTGGATGTGATGAAAGTTTCTCCTAACGGAGTTTCCACAGATAGGTCAAAGTCTAATTTCTCCGAGAGTCAAGTTTAAACGTTGAGCACAAGCTAGGGAGAGATAAATGAATGGGTAAAGACCCCAGATTCAGTAATGTATAAACTTCGCATGAATTTATGATTAAATTTTACCCGTGATCACCTCGTTTGGGTTCTCGATGTTAACCCGATCCACGACAAACGCTTCTTCCGAGAACCGATTGACTTTGACTTTTTCGGGACAACCTTTTGAGTCACCATCCCCATCGGGCTTGGGTTTATTACAGTATAATCTCGAAAGCGATATGTCCTTCCTTTCCACAATTATAGCATACATTGAATCTATTGTGGATAGTTTGGGTATGATGTGTCCTCTTTTCCACATTTATAAGATCTGACCGGTGGTCGTTCTCTCCTTTAAACCGATTCTTTTCTTTGGTCTTGCCGACGTCTTCAAGATGTCATTGTTGAATCTCCTCTTTTAAAATCTCCCCAACTCGCTTCTTCTATTTTTATGGCTACGATTACCACCAGAGTGGTTGTCGCTCTTGTCCAGTATTTTTCTTTCTCATTTGGTTATCGTTGTTCGATGGCTCTCACATCCCACCATATGATCTCGTTCATGGTCTCTTGGTTGAACGTCTTTCATTATCTCGCTTCTAATAATTGAGCCACATTGACAACATCCGAATATAAAGAAAATTTATGAGAGATAAGATATTAGAATCTCGGGTTTTAAACCTCTCGAAACATCCTCGTCATTCGCTCCCCATTCTCTACCAAATGAGGTGCAAACCTAGATAACTCTGCGAACTTCGCCTCGTATTTGGACACCGTCATGTTGTTTTGTTCTAGTCTAATAAACTCTACCTCTTTTATATGGCGAATACTTTCAGGAAAGTATTTTTTGTTGAAAAATTTCTGAAACGTTTCCCAAGACATGCGGAGTGCGGCAGGCTGGGTACGTTTCACATACTCCCACCAGTAATCTGCCTCGCCACGGAACATAAAGGTGGCAAATGGAACCTTCTGTTCCTCCGTGCATCCCAAGACATCGAATATCTTGGTAATTTGTTTGACCCATGTTTCCGCCATGATCGGATCCGCTTTCCCTTAAATTCGGTGGTCCCAACTCTTTGAAGCTCGCTTGCGTCAGTGACAAGTCAGCGTTCTTATCATTTCCACCCATATTCTCATACACGAGTCTCCTAAATCGGTTTTACATGAATCGCAAAAAGCTCCTAAACATCCCGTCGTTCATCATCGCTTTCGGTGGTGTTGTTGTTTACGGGAGGAATATTGCCTTCGTTGCACGTTCCTCGGGTGGTGATTAAAGGAGCTTCCACGGTCTCATTAACTCCAGATTAATATTCTCAATTGCCATTCTTAAATATCGCCATAAAATAAGGGTTAATTAAACAAATTAACATATCACATATTAACCATATACTTCAATGACCAACAAATAAGCTTAGGTATGACACACTTCAGCGAAGGATTACTCTCTCTCCCCTACTAGTATTATTCCCCGATCTCCGCTTGGAGATTATATCCCTAAGCTCTGATACCAACTATGACTCCCCTAAAACAGGTATACAACACCCATTCTGAGTCGTCAAAATACATGGTACAGAAACAACTACAACTTTATCAATACAACGTAAAAACTGTGAGTTTAAATACAAATATTGTCATCTAGACAATATCCACACTCAAATAAGTCCTCATTATAATTATTAATACACTATTTTACAGAATAGTGAGGACTACTAGAACAACTTCTAGAACCATCATTCCACACCCCGACTAATACTCGTTACATTCTCGTCTCCTAGAAAGAAAAATGGAACAACAAGGAAAAGGATGAGCTCAACTAGCCCAGTAAAGAACATTGTGACTAAGATAATATAGAATAAATTATCGTTAGTCCTCAACAGGGAAAAATCTAATAGAATACAATAGACAACCAGTTTTAAATCAATCTTCGCAACGGAAATAATAATTCATTAGAAGAGTTAAGTAGAGAATGCAAACTACTATCTTCTATATATGAATTTAAAATTTTATCGTCGATATTTTATCTCTGTAACATCAATCAATATATATCTGGAATCAAATATTCATCTTTGCACTACAGGCCAAAGATATTCATCACCGGTCATGTTCATCTAAACACTGTTCATCTTTGCACTACGGGCCAAAGATATTAATCATCGGTCGTGTTCATCTCAACACTGTTCATCTTCTGACTACGGCCAAAGATATTCATCAAGAAATCATTCATTTGCACCACGGCCAAAGATATTCGATTATATCATCATTTAGATTGAGGATGATGAAAAATATTTTAAAAAAACGAATCCAAAGTGAAACAAAAGAACAAGTATTAAGGATTCGACTTTTAAATAATCCAAGTTCAAAAAACTTCATAAATAACCAGATTGGAGTAAAATTCAAGAATGAAGATCAAAACATAGATCCAATCAAAGATAGGAATCATAATGAGATAATCTTGGACACGAGAAAAGAAAATTTAATTTTTTTTGTGAATAATGTCGATTCGTGAATAAGTGTAGATATCGTGAATAAAGGTAAGTATCGTGAATAAGAACTCAAACACCAAAAGATAAAAATTTCACAAAAAAAATATCATCACGCTTCGTGAATAGTAACTCGTGAATAGTAACTCATGAATAGTAACCCCGACATGAAAAAGTTCTAAATTTGATAAAAATTTCCAACCAATATTTCGGCATAATGATATTGAAGAAATAATATTATTTTCAAATAAAATAACATCCCTTACCTCATAAAGAATAATACTTCTGACTGGAATACTAGATATAGTGCTGAAAGAACTTGCATCGTATAGCAATACTCAAAGTACTAAAATACTCACAAATACGCTCAATATTATAAAGAGAGAAAGAGAGAGAAATCTTTAGTTTCTGGTGTGATTTTCAATTCTAACCTAACCACCCTATTTATAGAAAAATGCTTAGAACATCAAAGTAGAAAATTTAATATAATATTTATATTTATATTATAAATTCTCTACTTTTACTTAAAGATCTGAAATCACCACCTAATCACATGTTAAATGAGTCCCAACAATGTAAAAAACGTTTTTGTTAATATAATTATTTAAAACTTCCAAAAATTAATTATTCGGAACCTCGGAACTTTAATAATAATTCATAATAAATAGCCCTTTTATCGAAAATTGAATCTCGCGATTTTTATAGGAAATTCAATTCTACAACTTTGCGTAAGAAAGTTTTTCCATATTCCAAATAAAATTGATTGAAATCCATAAGCAGACGATTTTATAAAGCTATAATCAAATTTCAATCAAGAAATGGGTCCACCAACATGTTTAACATGTTTTAAACAACTTTTGCAATAAAAAATACTCTTCTTCCTCATATATACTCATATATCCCACATTCATTAAAAAATATCATCGTTATTATATAATATAATAAAATATTATTTTATCAGAAAAGATAAAATATCAATTTTTAACAATTGTCACTTTAAAAATTTTCTCCATCTATATCCACATAAAATCAATATTTTCCTCATCATATAAATCAATAATTAATTATTCACAAATAATATTACAGAATCACAAGATCTTGCAACTGTGCCGTTCTCAGGAAGAGGGCTTTCCAATAAGAATTTCTCCTTCTTGGCTAGCCGCAATTAGGTGACCAAACCTCTCCTTGACAGAACTTTCTAGACATTGCCAATAATGCTATCTAATAATATTATTCAAATAATATGAATTATTGCTTCGATAATGGAAAATACTGTGTAGTGACAATTATTGAAACAACAGTAATATAAAAAAATCAACGCAAGAATTATTGAATCAATAAAATAAAATACTGAAAAGAATTACTTTGTAACAATTATTGAGTAGTGCCTTCTTACGTAAGAATCAATAATTGGTGCAATACCGTGTCTTCTTCGCAACAACGCAGACATCGTGTGTTTTAACCACCGGGTATTCCAACAAAGATTACTTGAATAACAAGCGCCATTATTTATAAACAACTTATACTTGTCGTTTTATTCATCCAATTGCTTTCCGTTATGGGGCCCACACAAGGCTGAGCCGTCGTACGAATATTCCCCGACAGCAAGAATAGTTCACGACCAAACGAATATTCTCCGACAACAATGAGTATTTTATAACCACTTGCTTATTTGAAATATTTGCACATTTTATCCAAAACTAACTACATTAATCAAATCAACCCTTACTATTTTAAAATGATAAATAGAGAAAATTAAATTTCATTTATTAATAATTTGGGGTCTTACATGGGATACTATTCATGTCGGAATATTATTTATGACGAAATTTAGTTTCTTTTCCTTGTCCAAATTATCTTTAAAATATGAATTTTAAATATCATTCTTGAATTTTACTCCACAATTGGTTCTCATGTTGACAATTTAGACATTCTTGAACTTGGATAAATTAATTTACAAAACTCTAATATTTATCATTTATCTCACTTTTATTCATCCCTTATATCATTGTCATCATTCCCATGCTTAAATTGTGGTGAAAGTTATTTTTGGCCCGTAGTACAAAAATGAATTATTGATTGGTATGATTATGACGAGAAATTGTGTATTTGTATAATCATAATCTTTAATGTTACAGACAAATGTTTGTTGTAAAAGTTCTCTTTGGGCTGTAGTGCAAATATGAATTGTGGATTTGCATGATCATGACCATTGGTGTACAAAATGAATATATTTGTCCCATAGTGCAAAGATAAACTATTGGTTGATGATTACAAATGAATATTTTTGGCCCGTAGTGTAAAGATGAATTCTTGATTGGTGTTATAGGGATAAAATATTGATGGTCTATTTGACCCTTCTATGGGATTGCTTATTCCGCTGCAGTTGTTGATCTAAAACTTGTTGTCCATTATATTTTATCTGATTTATCATTGTTGAAGGCTTAAGATAATTTATTCTTTATTATCTTAGTCATAATATTTTTTAATGTGCTAGTTGAGTTCACCCTTTTTCTTTCATTTTTCTCCTTAAAAAATGAGAGTATAGCTGAGACTAGTCAGTGAATGAAATAATGGTCTGAAATTGTTACTATAATAGTTCTCACTATTCTGTAAAATAGTGTGACAATAATTATAATAAGAATTTAGTTTGAGTGTGGATATATTGTCGTATTATATACGGTATAATATTTGTATTGAAACTCCATAACTTATATGTTATCGTATTTTACACGACAGTTTAATAATTATAAATAAGAAGATTTGTATTTGAATTTTGTAATATTATTTAACGACTCAAAATAGGTTGTGTGGACCTATTTTGAGACCGTCACACAAACCCTCCTTTAAATTACGAAATTGATCTTTAGATTGAATTCTTAATAAAATCGCGGATTTTTTTTGTTAGTGTACAACACGTCAAAGAGTGATATAAAAAAAATTGGACAAAACTAATGATTTGGTCACCGAAGTTGACACGTTTTATTGAATACCCTATTGAACTTTTAATTTTTCAAATTAACTAACTGAACTAATTAAAATTGTCAAATGGGGTCATTCTGTCAAATCTTGCTCACGTCTGTTAAAAACTTATCTGACGTGGACGTACTAAAAAAAAGAGAAAAAAAAGGAAATGCCATGGCAAGCTTTCTCTCTTTTTCATCTTCACCAACCACCATTTTTATTTCACCCTTTCTCTCCCCTCCGATGGCCTCTCTCTCCTCTCTGTCACTGGGCCGGAATTTCCTGCTCGAACATCTCCGGCAAGAATTACTTTGATAAACTTGTCGCTGACCCCAAATAGAATTACTCTGTTGCTTCACTGGCTGAATAAAAAAAACACCCAAAATCGGATCATAAATTATTCAAATTTGGGAAAAGGAGCTAGAGAAATTGTTATTGTGCTTTATAAAAATACTTACACGAGTATTATAGAAACCATTGGTGGGATTTGGAGGGTAGATTCGAGTGAAATTACGAGTTGGAGCAACAAGTCCTCTGTTTTTAATGGCTCACTCGTTCTTCATCTTTAACCCATTAATTTGACCTGCTGCAGCACAATATCAGATCCCATTCGTCGTCGTTTCCGATCAGAGTAGTGGTTGGGGGTGATGGACCCTTAGAATGCCCAGTTGGGCTTCCATTGCCGGACACCGGGCTCAGGGTCGACTGTGGCGAGCCAGAGAAACCCCACGTTTTCTGAGACAAGGACACCACATCAGTACACCAATCAAAGTCACAAATAATTATAATTCTTCGAGTGAATCTCACCACCATTTGAAAGAATCATGTGTAAACATCATAAAAATAACACTACCTCATAAAGAAATTGGCACTAGAACACTACCTCAGGCTGATTTCGTGGTGGAGCAGATGGGATTTTGTGGGTTTCCTGCAGAGTTGAGCGAGTAAACTGGTGAGTTAACCCAGTGAGGAAATCGTCGTCGCTCTCTGAATCGGTTACCGACTCATTTGGAGAGCGCAGAAAAGGGGTGGAACCAAAGTAGCCAAACTCAGTGGGGAAGCCGAGATTATAGTTTGAGTTGAGCCCATTTTTGTTGACGTTCTCCTTATCCATGAGTATATCTTCATCGGTGAGAAACTCCGATGGTAGCCAAAATCCTCCATCATTAAGACTAGCATCAGCCATTTAATTATTCCAAAACAGAGTGAAAATAAAAAGGACCTGTTAACGCCAGGATCTACTGCCACGTCCCAATCACGTAAGACGTTCTGATCCTGCACAGTAAACACGGTAAACACCACAAGCATGACGGCGGTTCCGTCGGGGGATAGCTCAGGCGTGAGAATCAGTACAGGCGATCACAAGGTTAACAATGGAGGAATAAATATCTAGTGACTTGAGAGCAATAATTTATGAGTTACCTTTCACCGTGTGTCATCCTTGCTTTATATCCCCAAAGTCCGATTTGTCTCAGATGCAATCGACTTTTTCGGGCCCATGATTTTCGGTGACTAAGCCTGTCCAATCCTCATTAAATGCAATCTGAGAGATGACAATCAAAGTTCTATCCCAATCTACAGTCCATGGCCTCAAGTGGAACCATACTCATCTAGTAATTGATTCCATCAGATCCCAGGACCAATAGGCAAGAATAATCATAACCCGGGGAGGAGCCCATTAAGTCCGGCCCAATAAGGAAAAGGATCATGGCCCAACATCGCTTCAGGTCTTTTATTAAACAGGAGGTTTAATGAAAGAGTATAAGTGGAATCGGTCCGAGAATAAAAGGAATTATAATGAGATCAACAAAGGACCAAAATACGGCTTTTACCAAAGCCCATCTGGTGAACATCAAATAGCAGCATAAATTAAGATCGAAAGTCCAATTGAAGAACCTGCTCCAGCCGGACATACAACAACAAATATTTCACCGCCTCCTGAACGACTCAGACCTTCGCCACAAAAATCATTTTTTTATGAATCTAGGCCCGAAGCTGTGGTGACACCGATGATCATCGGTTCGGCAATAATTCCATCATGGAACTGATGGATGAAGGAGTGAAATACCAGACTAAAGGAAGTTGAGATTCACCATCAACTGAATCGATCGATTAATATTAGTCATCTGCAAGTAAACCTTTGTCTCCGGTACCTCCGTCTCAAATATAAAGAAGCCGAAGAAGATATCGAAGAGAATGCCGAAGAGAATGCCGAAGAGATAACGCCATCCGGAAGTCTGTGTTGGCAAAAGAAAGAAACAATCTTGATATTGCTCTCTTCAACAATGAATGCCTTCGGAAGGATATCGACAAGATCAAAGAAGAACTGAAAATGACCAAGGCCACTCATCGGGTCATCACTGATACAAATGTCGATCTGTCAAGCTAAAGGATCAAAGCATCTGGCACATCGTCAGAAGCTCGAAGAAGAGCTCAAAGAGCTTCGGGCCCTTAAGAATTTGAGTCGCTTAACGTAGAAGAATTTCGTAGGGATATCCAGGCAGAATACAAAAAATTCGTCGAGCTGAACAATAAGATCGTCCATATGTATGCGAAAGGATATGAAATCTGCCGAAGTAAAGGCAAGAAAAAGCTCGGGCCAAGGTAGATCCATCTCTTCTAGACTCTTTAGATGGTGACGATGACAAGGAAGAAGCCTGAAGATGACCTCTCCTTATCTCTAGTTGTAGAACTTTTCGTGAAAATTCTAACTTTATGTAAACAGATTAATATTGAATGAAATATCAACTTCATGCCTTATTATTCGTGTGAACATTTCTTGTCAATAATGGATCATCAATCAACTTGAAAAGCGTGCAAGTGCCTCTTATTTTAAAAGATTAGTCAATAATTAAGCAAACTATATAATGCTTAAGAACAATGATAATATAATCCAACTCAACACTTGAACAAAATAAAGTATCATACTTATCATTTAGAAGTGTGAGATCGGTCATATGTGAAGTGAATTCTACCGATCCTCCTCATACCATCAAGATCTTGCTCACCACTAGGGGTAGAAACAAGTATATAAGGACCAAGATATAAGGATCAAGATATAAGGAACTTTGTCTACCACTCGGGGTCTGATAAAGTCTAAGAATGACACTTGCTTACCACGAAGGGCCTGACAAAGTCAAAAGATGACATTCGCCTACCACGAAAGGCCTGACAAAGTCAAATGGACCACCTGCCGAAGAGGCTACCATCGAATGGTCAGCGAGTCCTCCCGAACCTCCTATCGAAACCAAAAGATGACATTCGCCTACCACGAAGGGCCTGACGAAGTCTAAGTGGCGACAATTGCCTACCCCGAAGGGCCTGACAATGCTAAAGTGACTACAATTGCCTACCCCGAAGGGCCTGACAATGCCAAATAGTGGCGACAATTGCCTACCCCGAAGGGCCTGACAATGCCAAAGTGACCACCTGCCAAGAGGCTACCATCGAATGGTCGTGAGTCCTCCCGAACCTCCTAACTCCGAGGTGGCATTTGTTGTACTGCCGAATATGGATGAGCTACGGAAGTTCTTATGAATGTTTTAAACTTCGATCCCATGAAAGTGGCGTTTGTTAACTCGATCCACAAGCAATGGACCCAGTCGACTACCCCAGGATAGTAAGAGGTATAGGAGATAAAATCGAAAATATAGCCTTTTGGTGGTCGATGTGGGATCGAACCATTTGGTGACAAATATCCACATGAACCCTCCAAACAACATTTGCAGCCGGATTTGATTGCAGAAATTCCTCAATAGTGGGAGATGGGTCCAAAGTAGAATACCCAAGTCTTTCCGTCTTTGAATCCCGATTCTTTTCAAGAATATCATTCTTTGAAGTGCTTTGTAGGTCAATAACCGGGCCAAATAATTGTCATGAATATCTTTGTGAACTTCTCGAAGAACACACCCTACTTCGGATGGAACCAAATGTTTAAGTAATGACGACGAAAAAGGTCCTTCGATAAATATTCTCATCAATGAGAACAAAATGGACACTCTTGTAGTTGGTCTTCTTTGCCAGCATCTGATCCGAAGAATGACGCCATCTGTCGTCAAAGTTATAAGCATCTGTAGTGGCGACCGACCGATAATGCCGTGACGGTGGAATTGTTATTGTGATCGACTCCTTGATAACTCGCTATATCCGATGTCAGAAATAGAATATCCATCTGCATGCAATATCCACGAACTCGCTTCATCAAGAAGCGCAATGGCTTTATCGGACTCATCACCGCTTTCCATCTGAGCTATGACCTTAGATGGATTTCAAGACAAGTGCCCACAGGCGGTGTGCCCTTAATGGACTCTCGGGAGTGTGATTTCGGATCTACTTGGTGAAACTTTACATCATTGTGGTGAGCCTTCGATCTGCTGCGACCATAATCCCAAAGACCAATAGAGGCGGAATACCCTTCTCGACCAATCAATCAGGAAAATGGTCATTGGGTCTTCTTCACTCTACTCGCTTCGACCATAATCCCAAGACCAATAAAGGCGAATACCCTTCTCACCAATCAATCGGGAAAATGGTTGTTGGGTCTTCATCTACTCGCTTGACCATAATCCTCAAGACCGATAGGCGGAATACCTTCTCGGCCAATCAATCGGGAAAATGGCATTGGGTGCGCTTGATCCCAGGAAGGCCTCGAGACATGTCTTTAAAGTGTAGACTTCTTTTCTAACTTCGATGCATCTGGTCGACCGACCACTTCGGTATAGGATTCTAAGCAAGATGCCTTCTACCCTTTTAAGACCATGGTCGAGGTCTTATCTTGGCAAAGAAAAAAATCTTCTTCAAAGATCATCCCGGGCTCTCGAACGAGAACCCTCGTAAAACTCGCTTGGAAGCGAAGATCAAAGCATGAAAGCATTCTTTGAAGGACCCAATCAATCCTCGACAGATACTCATTGTGTGAGCGAAGTCATAGCCATCGGGTATCCTTTAGAGGTAATCGTTCTACTCGCTTCACCATGGATTCCGGACGTAGAAGTTAGCCTACAATTTGTGATTGAAAACTTCAAGAACACTAGAACACGACCCTCCTTCCAAATAGCCAATGTTAATGCCGGGGATCATCGCCACGCCCCAATCACGTAAGACGTTACGATCCTGCGTAGTAAACTGATAGAACACCACAAGCGCACGACGGTTACGGTCCTTGGGATAGCTTCAGCGTGAGAATCAAGACTGAGCGATCACAAGGTTAACAATGGAGGAATAAATATCTAGTGACTTGAGAGCAATAATTTATGAGTTACCTTTCACCGTAGTGTCATCCTTGCTTTATATCCCCAAAGTCCGGTTTGTCTATATATGAATGATTTTTCGGGCCCATGACTTTCAACCGACTAAGCCTCGTCAATCCTCATTAAATGCAATGCGAGATGACGATCAAAGTTCTATCCCTAATCTACACTGGCCACAAACCTCAAGTGGAACCATACTCATCTAAGTAATTCTACCCCATCGCGATCCAGGACCAATAGTGGCGAGAATAATCATAACCCCTGGGAGGAGCCCATTAAGTCTGGCCCAATAAGGAAAAGGATCATGGCCCAACAGGACCCAAATGAAAAATGAAAGGTGGTTTTGATAACGAGTGTTTGTTGCTTCTTGGAGAACACTAAATAATGGTGGAATTGTGGAGATTTTGTCGTGCTTTGCAGTGAGGAAACCCAAACCCAACCCAACCGGGGAAAATGAAAGGAATGGAGAATGTTGAAGACAGGCTTGCGTGATCTCACCGACCCAAATCCTCAGACTGATTTCTCCTCGGCGATGGCTCCTGCGTGATCTCGCCGATAGTAGACTCGTATTCCATCGGCGACTCAGACTGATTTCTCCTCAGACTTTTAGGGTTTCGATTTTGATTTGGAAGAAGGAGTGGAGAGAGAAGGGATGAAGGAAGAGAGAGGAGCACATGTCATTTCCTTTTTTTTTTCTTTTTTTTAGTACGTCCACGTCAGATAAATTTTTAACGGACGTGAGCAAGATTTGACAAAATGGCTCAATTTAACAATTTTAATTAATTCAATTAGTTAATTTAAAAAATTAAAAGTTTAAATGAGTATTCAATAAAATGTGTCAATTTCAGTGAACAAATTATTAGTTTTGCCAAAAAAATTGTTATAAAAACCACAACAAAATATTTTTCACTTATATGGTATACTTTAAAAACGGGTAAGGAGTATAAAACATATACATATATATATGAAAACTTATTCAATGATAGGCTCACCTAAGGAATTATATCACAATAAAAAATAAATAATTGTATGGACCTAATTATTATTTCTAATTGGAGTCCTAATTATTAACTTCATATATTTTCAGAAGAGACGATAACAAATATCAGTTCACAAACTTAAACAATAAAATACTCATCAAATTTCATAACTTTAAAGATAAATTATGTAAAAAGTAACAGTAAACGATAGAGTGGTGGAGAGAGAGTCCGTAGTAGATTGAATGTGTATAAATAAAATTTGGAAAGAAAAAAAATATAAATAAAGATTAAACACTTAAAACATGTTTGAAAAAAATATTTTTTTTTACTAAATGAGTGTTTGTAAATTAATAAATTGAAATTAACTACATATATACTAGTTGAAAATAAAATAAAAATCACCCGACTATGTAGCGCTGTCATTGGCAATGAGTCAATGACTTGATGTTTATCAGACTTTTTTTTTCGTTTCACAAAAACAAAAAGAGTCTCATTTGTAAATAATTTTTATTTCATAAAAAGATTGCTTTTTTTTTTATGCAATATAAAAGACTAAAAGACAAATTACACCCTAAACTTTACTCCGGTGTTGATATTTGCACCCCAAAGTGAAAAAGGTGACCGGTTAAGTGTGTAAAGTGTGCAATCTGTTATCAATAAGTAAAGTATGGAGTTTACTTAGACACCTTTTTCATTTTGGGGTGCAAATATCAACACCGGAGTAAAGTTTAGAGTGCAATTTGTCTTTTAGTCTTTTCTTGAATTGTGTGCATAATCCATTGAACTTGGTGCAAATGCGAAAATCAAAAGAGTATGCATACTGTTCGGGAGCATTTTACCGACCCTCCTTTGGGGGTCAAGATTCAACACCGTAAGAAATTTGGAGAGACCAGATGGGTAGAAGCCCATGAAAGTGTCGGAGGTGTTAGGAATTGAATTCGAGCCTTCAGGGACCATAAATTGAACCGGCCTTGTGATGTTCGGGTCGGGTCTTTGAGTTCTTTGGGGTGAAGCCAGATTAGATTATAGGACCGTTTGGGCTCTGCAAGGGCTCTCCTGCGTGCAAGAGTCCGGGTACCTATTCAGACAAGATATAAGGCAACTCCAAAGGTGGTAATGAGATTGGACTCTCTTGCACCTTTTAAGGAGATTGTGTTGGACCCAAGTTATGGTAACTACCATACACTAGAGTCCTAATCCGATTGGGAGAAGGATTCTAAGGTGGTGAGTACTATAAATATGAGGCCTAGAGTTATCATTATGAGGTAATACCTATTTTAAGCACTAAATACTTATCCTCCATTGTTAAACCTTGTAACGGCCTGTTTCATTCTCACACCGAGAGTGTCCCCGGCCAAGACAAGCCGTCAAGCTTCGTGTGTGATCCACATTCGCAGTTCTAGTTAGCGTGGATTCTGATTGGACGCTACGGTTAAAACTTCAAGCGTTAACATTGGCGCCAAGGAGGGTGCTTAAATAACAATCACAATCGAACACTTTTCGGGGAAGAAACTATGGCGAGTGTGGAGTATGCGATTCCGACCGTGAAAAGGTTAAACACACCGCACCACTCGGTGAGAGGGTCGGTGAAAAGATGACCGGGCTCCAGTAACCTGGGACGATCGAGATGGAGCCGGTTAGCTCTCCCGACGCAGACTCTTCCACGAGAGCCAAAGATACTCGCAACTGTGCCAATCGGGTGGACGGGTTAATTCATGAAATACGGAGGCGCTGAGAAAAGAGTCGTAGCTAAAGCTAGTCGAGATCGAGAGAATTCATCCCGCGAAAAAGATGCAAAGAAAACAAAGATGCCATAGTGACCTTACGTCTGCGCAGCAGGAAGAGCTCGAATCGCAGATGGCCAATGTTTCGGTGAGGAAGAGGCGTCCTCTAAAAGGCGCGCTTGCGCGCCATAGCCGATCTCTTTGGCCACCGAAGGAGGAAGGGTGAAAAGGGGAAAGAAGAGGTATCAAGTCGTTCGAGGGATCACGAGCCGGAGAAGAAGCCGGTCCACAGGACGACGCTCAAGACCCGGTCGATCTGGGCAGAGGAGGAAAGACGAGATTCCGAACGTGAGAAGGATGACCCCATTCGTCCCTCACGAAGGAGAATCAACCCCTATTTCAAGAGTTCTTAGAATTGGAGAAGCTATTGTTGGTCGGGGTCTGATCGGGATATTTATCGACTATATAGGTCACCCTTCTCTCCGAATATTAATCGGAGATAGCGGACCCTAAAAAGAAGATGCCCCGATGGAGACTTATGAATGGTGGGGACCCTTACGACAATTCCGATGGGTATGACGGAGTTAATGACGTATTATGGCCCTTCTCCGATGCAAACCGAGTGCTACATGTTTGCTCTTATCCACGAAGAAAAGTGCCCGGAATGGATGGGAACCTTGGCGACGGATCGATAAATTCATGGAAAGACCTTCGGAAAAATTTCATGCACGGTTTGGGAGTAATAAGAGACGGGAAATATCACAAGATCCCTCATGCAGTCAGCAGAGATCGGATGAGAGCACTGGGCAAGATATGTTAAGAGATTTCGGGAGGCTGTGGGATCGGTGGTGGAGCTGAATTCCCCACAAGCTCTGGGATTCTTCACAACGGGGCTTGACATCGGAAAATCAAAGAAGTCGATGAAGGACACGGTGATCAATCCTACCGACCGACTGAGAGGCCTTCCATAGAGTCAAGATCACATAGCAATCGAGGAAGCGATGGGGAATTTCAAACCTCAATCCCACGAGAAGTATCGAGATCGGGACAAACAGAGCTATCAGAAGTCTGACAATCAGGGGAGGTCGGATAGCTACAAGAAAAACTACAACTGAAGGCGGTGGAAGGCCACCCTTCCCAAATAAAGGGGTCAACAAGGTGTACACCGCACTCAATACAGATCGGGCCAAGATACTGGAAGAGATGCGAAGCAAGCCCTTTTTCGAACCATGTCAAACGATCCGAAGTTGTGGAAAAGGGTCGCAACAAGTATCAGGCGTATCACCGCAGTCGGGTCACACGACGTAAGATTGCACCAACTTGAAAGACTTAATAGAAAAGAATGTCCAGAACGGGAAGTTGGTACAGTACGTAGTTGGCCGAGAAGGGTCGGAAGCCCCAGGGGAGGACAACATCGAGCCCACCCGACAAACACTGTACCGCAACCGAACCCACAAGCTCGAGGAGTTATTGATGTAATATCGGTGGATCGTAGGGCGTGGTTGGCGTGAAAAGGAATGGACATCTCGGCCGTCTTATCATTGGTCGGGTCCTCGCCCGAGAAAAGGCAAAATATACTCAGTACCACCATCTCCTTCTCGCATTTACGGCACTACCTACTGTATCAGATCGAACCGCATGGACGGGGCATTGGTAATAACTTGGCCGTGTCCGCCGGTGGACATGAAGAGGATGATGATCGATAACGGGTCTTCGGTTGATATACTCTACACACACGCATACCAACGGATGAATCTGGGAGGAAAGAAGATAGAATTAGGGAGGAGAGGGCCCGTTATACGGCTTCGATGGCGATCCGGTTCATGTGGACGCACACAATCACGTTACAAATCAAGTTCTAAGATGACTACCACGTCACATGGAGATGAAATCATGGTAAAATTTTTTTCGTCAGACAAGTGGATTTGAACACAACGCCATCTTGGGAAGGCCCACCTTATCTCCAAGACCGCAACGGTAACATCTATACCCCACTTCAAAATCAAGTTTCCGGTTAACCGAAGCGGGATAGGGAAGTAAGCGGAGATCTCGACATCGCTCAAGATGTTATCGAAATACCTTGATTTCCTCAGAGTCGGGGTTAAAAGGTAAAACAGACGATGACCATTGAGATCGGCTGTTCACTAAGGCGATCTTGAACCCATGGCTCTACCAAAAAAAGAGAGGATGTTGAGTTGATGCAAGGCAATCCGCATAAATTGGTCAAGATCGCAAGGGGATTATCCGAACAAATGCGAATGGTCTCGGTGGAATTACTCCGGTGTATGCCGACATCTTCGCCTGGGAACTAAAGTGACATGCCCGGTGTAAGTGAATCAATCGCATTACACAAACTTCATACCTGGGCAAAAGGAAGCCGTTGATCTGTAAAAGAAGGATCTTTACCGAAAGACGTAAGATCATAGACGAAGAGGTTACCAAATTGTTAGAGGCGAGGTTCATCTTTGAAATTGACTATCCCGAATGGTTGCATTAACGTGGTATTGGTACGAAGCAAAATGGGAAGTGGAGGATGTGATCGACTACTACGCACTCTAAACAAGGCTCGCTTAAAAGACTCTACCCTTACCCAACATAGATCACCTAATCGATGCCACTTTGGGTACGGAATATCGAGTTTCATGGACGCTTTCTCGGGATATCACCAAATCTCGATGCACTGTGAGAGGACCCCAAAGACTAGCTTCATCACTCATCGGCCATATATATGCATATCGGAAGATGACCTTCTTGACTACTAAACGCAGGAGCAAACCTACAACGAATGATGAACTTCGTGTTCAAAGCAAATTTAAGGAAGTATGGAAGTGTATGTGGACGACATGATCGTCAAGAAAGCATGTCACCGGATCATCTGGAGGACTTTAAGACCGCTTCAAAGCGGTAAGGCAAAGCACAAATTGAGGCTAAACCCAACCAAATTCACTTTCGGATTGGGTTCAGGAAAATTCCTAGGATTTCTGGTCAGTAAACGGGGAATCGAGGCCAATCCAGAAAAAATCTCGGCGATCTTAAACATGAAATCCCAAAGACATATAAAGATGTCCAACGGATGATGACGTCAAGATGCGCCTTCGGAGATTCATGTCAAGGTCACCGTGAGAGATGTCTACCCTTTTTTGACACCCTCAAAGGCCCGAAAAACGACAAGAGTTTCCAGTGGACTTCAGAATGCGAAGACGCGTTCCAGGAGATCAAAAGATATTTGGGTTCGGCACCATTATTAATGAAACCGATCCCCACGTAACCTTTATACTTATATACTTGGTGCGAGCCCAATGGCGATGAGGGGCGGCGACTAGTAAGGGATGAGGAGATAAGCAATTCCGATTGTACTATGTCGCCCATGTTCTCCGAGACGCAGCGAAACGAGATACACGGAACTCGAAAAATTGCCACGCCTCATAATTGCTAAGCAGAAACTCGTGCACTATTTCCGTGGTTCGGTTGATAGTGTCTACACCAAACCAACCTTTGAAGAAGATTTTGCACAAGCTTTGAAAGTCGTCGAATTGGTTGTTAGCCTTGGGCAATGGAACCGACACAATTTGTTATAGAATATCGCCCCGACAAGCAATCAAAGGCGTACATTGGTCGACTTCGTGGTTGAGTGTTCTTTCACCAACCAGAGGCTAATATAAGAGGCCAAACACAACCAATCCAGCACCTCATGGACTCTATCGTGGGACGGATCGTCAACTATGGATGTCGATGGGAGCAGGGTCATCCTAACTAGCCCTCGAAGGGTTCAAGGCGCAAGAAGTTATTCGGTTTGGGTTCAAGGCCACAAATAACGGCGAGTATGAGGCCATCTTAAGCAGGATCTGACCGAACCAAAGCCAGAGGTCCAATTATTGATCATCTATGATTGGTGGTGGTCAACGATTATCGAGGCGAATCGAAGTCTGGGGCAAGAAATGACCAAATATTTGGTTGAGCTAAAGGATAAACTTATGTACTTCACTTCATACAGGTTGTCGGGGTGGACCGGCGGAGAAGAATATGTAGCAGAGATGCCTCGCAAGGCCGGCAACAATCAAGCAAGCTCTTTCAATGGATTAGTGTACTTGGAAGTTACGGAAAACCGAGTGTCCAAAAAAAGAAATCTTGGCTTTAGATCACTCAACCTTGGCTCACACCTTATATCTCCTACTTGGCCGATGGGACCTCCTTTGGACCGAATCTAGCCAAACAAGTCAAACATCAAGTTCTAACTTCACCCTCATAGATGGAGATCTATACTGAAGGGCCTTTAGCTCTCCATCGCTTCAAATGATTGACTTCTTGAGGAGGCGGACTACACGCCGGGAGATCGTGAGGGCATCTGTGGGGATCACATGGGAGCAAAGTCATTTGGCGATAAGATTTTGAGGCGGGGGTATTATCGCCAACTATCTACACTTTGAAGCAAAGGAATACGTTAGGAGGTGTCCCAAGTGCCACCGAACAAAGAATATCCCTTTTGACCCCGAGGAACTATATTCCGTCTTGTCCCCGATCCCCTTTCTTTGTGTGGAGAATCGACATTCGGGGCCTCTCGCCAAAGGCTAAGGGACAAGTTAGCTTTGTGATCGTGGCTATTGATTACACGATGTGAAGTGGGTCGAGGCCAAACCAACGCAAAAGATCATAGAAGCAGAGTGTTTGAAGTTTTTAAAAAAGGGTGGTAGTCTACGGTTTGGTATCCCGATGGCAAGTGGTCTCTTGACAATGGCGGCATAGTTTGTGGGATCTAAGTTTGAAGGCTTTTTGAAAGAATTGGGGATCCAAAGATCGCAAGACTTGATTGCCCATCCTCACCAAAGCGGCCAAGTGGAAGTGACCAATCGAACCTACTCAATGGGATTAAACGCAGATTAGATGCATTAAAAGGTCGATGGGTTCAAGAAGCGCTATCTGCTTTTGTGGGCGATCGAACTACCCCAAGGACTACTAACTGGAGACTCCCCATTCGAGGTTGGCATACGGACCGATGCACTCATTCCTCGTTGAGATCGGATCTCCAACTCTCCGAGTCGGCCAATACAAAGAGCTATATAATGACGAGGGTTTGAGAGCAAATTTAGATTTTTTAGATGAAGTTAAGGATTCCGCATGATGAGGTTAGCGATCTATCAAAGAACGAACTACTGAACACTATAATCGGAAGGTGAAGACAAGGAGGTTTTTGCGATGAGAGATCGGTCCTCCGGAGTTCGAGGCATCAACCCCAAAAACAAAGCAAGTTAATGCCTAAGCGGGAGGGGCCTTATGAGGTGGTAGAGTGTCAAGCCGGAACCTACCCGGCTTCGAGCAATGGACGGTTCGGAGGTAAAGAATGCATGGCATCTTTGGAAGACTTAGAAAATTTTACGGTAATAGTTATGTCGTTCTTATTTTTATCCATGTAATCGTTTCAATTCAAATGATATAAATGAAAGTTCCCATTCACATCAATGTTTAACTTCATCTATTTCACATTACTTGAATGTATACGCTTTGCACTATCCGATCAAGAGCTTGGGAAAACTCCATGATCGAGATAAGTCCCAAAGCATAATCCGACCAAGAGTTTAATAAATGCTTAGAGTACTGATCTCTGGGTTTATCCGATCAAGAGAGTTCGAGCGGAACACCATCGATCGAGATAAGTCTCTGTATAACTATTGACCTCTACAATCGAGATAAACCACAGAGGCGATCCGAGGCCGGAAGGTTCGGTGGACATAATCGATCGAGATCGGTCATAAGTGAAACCGACAATAAACATTCATGGGCAAAGAGTATATCTTATTTATACTTAGAAAATTTCTACTTTACAAACCCGGCCGCTACGATTCTGCTAAGTAAGTAAAAAAAAACGAAGAAAGAAAATTTTCTTTATTACAAAATCCTACATATCTACTCTCGGCAGAGAGGGTCATCTTCAAAGAATGCACTCATCATCAGAAGAGTCGAGGATGGAGACATCGAGCCCAATGACCCAGCAACTTTGCTTTAGCCTTTTTCCGTCGTGCCTCATACCCTTCTGGCCGGGCTATGACCTTATCGTCAAGGCTTCCGATTCTCATATACTCGGCGATGGCTTGGCGGACCGGCTTCGATTACCTTTCGGGAAAGGCATCGACAAGATCGCAAGTTGTTGTTCTCCCCGATCAAAACATCATCTTGTCATGCATCTCGGAGAACTTGAGTGTAATATCATCGATAGCGTTCTCCCGATCCTCGACATATTGGAGCAGACGATCCTCTCGCCGGAAGAGCACTCTGCTTTCATGCCCAGCTCTTGACGACCCTCCCTTCGGGCCACAGCGTCGGGTCTCAAAGACGAGAATCCTGTTCTTCTTCTTGGTCCCATTGCAGACCCGTGACTTGACCTCCAAGAACTCCACCTCCGTCCCCAAGTGAACTTCTTTTCTTTGTGGATCTAAGCGAGGGAGGATGGCTCGCAAGTATAAGCGTTAGCTGCAGAAACACACACATCAAGACAAGAAAGAAAGGTCAAAATTAAAGCAAAGAATCGAGTTGACAAAGGAATTACAGGTGCGAGCTCGAACATAGGCCACCAAGAATCGATCGGGAGAGTACCCTTTATGGTGGCCATCGCTACTAGTAGTTTGAAGTGATCGAATAGGGTAAAGGGAAGACCTCCGACGGAGCTCTTGGGCCAACAGTGGTCGGTGATCCTCGAGAAGAAATGGGAGGAAGAAGAAGAGTGGATGAGCGGGGCCTGCATCGGGGACCACCATCTCACTGCTTTACCGATCGGAACCTTCCGACAACCGAGGTCTCTTTGATCGAGGTTCAGGAAGAACCTCTTTGGTGTCTTAGAGTTCTCGATCGCCTCGGTGACGGAGGGGGCGGCGAAGAGATTCGGCTTGCAGTGAAAGGCGGAAGCGACTTTAGAAAGCGCTTTAATGGTTCGAACTTGGAGGGCTTCTTGGATTTTTTTAGAAGCCGCGCCTCCTCGCATGGCTCATCTTTCGCCCCCCTTTTGTGTGGTTTGGGGCTCGGGCCCCAAGTGGACCCCAACGATGTTCGTTGATCGGGGACCAGATCCTCCTCAGAACATCGTCGGTCACGGGGGTCGGATGAACCCGGGGTGCAGTGCGAGGATGAAGGCGTCGATAACGCCCAACCGGGCTTGAAAAATAGTCACCGACAGAGGACAAATGGGTTAAGGCATGGAAAGCTTGAGAAAATAGGAGGAAAATAATGAAAAGCAGAAAGATACTCACAAACCATGTTTATACAACCAAAGCTTCGTTCATCGAAGCCCAGATTCCATCGAGTCCTTTGCCATTGCTTGTAGAACATTTTGAAGGCATCATTTCCGCTTCTTCGAGAACGAAATCTTAAGCCTTTGATCTATTTGGATGGGCCCAGGGGAAGGAGTTGGAGGTCGGTCCCTCGCAAAAAATCACTATTCACGCCACCCTTGTTGCTTGAAGGGTCTTAATCGGACCAGTGCGGTTGGGGCGTTTGTTGAGTTGTCGAAGACCCAGCTCTTTCGAACCACTAACGGTGAAGCAGGAAAAGAATACATCGAGCCGGGACTAAGGCCCACCTCTGGCAGCACGGCTATGAAGAGATTAAGTGGATGTACGGCGTTTACACAGCCGCATGAACAAACTCCACAAAGCTCAAGAAAGAGGAAATGAAATCGTGAAGGGGAACCGAACCCGTACTTTAAAACGCGTCTGGGGGACGGCCACCCACTCGCCTCGGACGCCAAAACATCTTCTCATCGAGGCATAGGCACCGAAGTTGGTATTCTTGAGGATCTTAAAAAGGGTGGGATGTCGAAATTTGTGAGGGTGATGGTGGAAGGAGTGAAGGTGAGAAAACTCCTCCGAGAGCAAGATGCATTTGAATCCTAGCCTCACAGGCCAACCGAACTAAGCAGATCGAAGAATGTCGTCGGCGAGGGCATCCTGCAAAGACGACCTTCAGAAGGTCGTCATGGGGTGGTGGCCGGCGGAGTAGTGGTGATAGCTCGATCAAGGGTAGGAATAATCTTTGGATTTGGCCATTTAGAAAGAATGTGATGCAAATAAGAAGTTATGGAAGGAGTTAAGCAAAAATAAGACTCAAGTGACAAAAGACAGGGAGGAAAATGGTGCAGATTGGTAAGAGAGATAAGCTCATAGAAAATCGCCACGGAGAATTTGAAAGCAAAGAGTCAAGAAAAGGGATAATGAGGGGGGAAGGGAGTTTTTATAAGGAGATGACGACACGGAACCCCAAGGCGCTTATTAAACACCGGAGGTGGGCCCCCAGCGTGAAAAGGCGGCAACGTTTCAAATACCTGTAAGGATCAGACGGCCCACAGACAGTTCATCATTAAATTGTCGTACTGCTCAAGTCTCGACCTTTCAAGTCTCCAATCACAAATATGTTATGATTAGAGACCTGGGGGAAATGTTAGGGAGCATTTTACCGAGCCCTCCTTTGGGTGAAGATTCAACACCGAAGGGTTGGAGAGACCATGTGGTAAAGCCCGTGAAAGTGTCGGAGGTGTTCTGCCCAAGATTCGAGCCTTCCCGGGACCATATTGAACCTTGCCTTGTGATGTTCGGTGGTCTTTGAGTTCTTTGGTAAAGCCAGATTAGATTATAGGACCGTTTGGGCTCTGACGGTGGGCTCTCTGCGTGCAGAGTCAGGGCACCTATTCATATGCATATAAAGGCAACTCCAAAGGTGGTAATGAGATTGGACTCTACTTGCACCTTTTAAGGAGATTGTGTTGGACCCAAGTTATGGTAACTACCATACACCAGAGTCCTAATCCATTGGGAGAAGGATTCTAAGGTGGTGAGTACTATAAATATGAGGCCTAGGTTATCATTATGAGGTAATACCTATTTTAAGCACTAAATACTTATCCTCCATTGTTAAACCTTGTAATTACTGTACTCATTCTCACACCGAGTTATCCCCGTGACAAGACAAGCCGTCAAGCTTCTGTGTGATCCGTTATCGCATGGTGTTCTAGCCGTGGATTACGTGATTGGGCGCTAAGCAAAATTTGGCGTTATACATACTGATTCAAAAAATATTCTCTTGAACTGTGTGCTTAGCATGTGTCCTAAGAACACATGTTAAGAGGACCCATAAATTTATTACGCCTAGGATGTTTACAAACTCATCTTTCTTATGTCCTTAATTAGCCCATCTAGACCAGAATAAGATGATCCACCTTCACAAACACTTTGTCTAGCCAATTTGGCCATCACATTGGCAGATTCCTGAAATTCATCTTTCCTCACCTCCATAACATCCCTCTAATCATTTTCTCAATTATACCCCTATCACAACTATCTTTCATATCCACTCCAATCCTCCACACTTCCCCTACAAACCTACTATTCACTTGTTGGTCCACAAAGTATGGCCAACAAATCATAGGCACCCCCTCAACAATACTTTCCAAAGTTGAGTTCCACCTACTGTGAGTCAAAAAGGCACCGATTGAAGGGTGCCCTAATACCTCTTCTTGTTGAACCCAACTCACAATGCAACCCCTTTCCTTCGTAGCATCGGACAGTTCTGCCGGAGTTTCACAATTTTTGTCTTCTCCGATGACAGATCCTAGGCGTCGGACCCACAAAAAGCGCTTTCCGCTATTCACCAAACCGTGCCAAAACTCCAAGAGTTGGTTCCATGTCATGACTGCAAGACTTCCAATGCTGACATAGATGACGGATTTCGGAGGCTGGGCGTCGAGCCACGCAATGCAGCTTCTGTCATTTTCCCATAGGCTATTTGAAGAGTTGGCTTGTGGTAGGGTTTTATCTGCTGAAAGTATGGACTTGTGGAGTGCATGGATTGGGCCTATGGGGTAAAGGTTCGGACATATAGTTCTTATGTGAGAAAGAATTGGACCTTCTAATTCTTCAGATGTGTTGAGTATGAGTCCTTGAGCTTTTGGCAGTTCTTGGTCCTCCTTTAGAACAAGTTGAACGATAAGGTTGTTAAGGTCATTGGTCCGGCAAAAGCCCGACAGATCACGGCGCCGGAGAAAGTTTTCCATTCCCGGTACACTTGTTATCTTTGCATCTAAATTATTTCCTAATAATTATACAAGTTGGAAAAAAAAAATCAAGAATTACATTCGCATTATCACTTTACAAAGTGGGTACAATAAATCTTTAAAACTCTAATGGATGCCTAAGCGTGTAAGAAAACATTTGTAGAGAAATATTTATCCCAAAAAATTTGCACATATAGATAATGAGAAATTCTAAATATTAAAGTCATTAATAATGTCAGAACAATAATTATAGGGCTAGAGCAACTAAATGTAGTTGAAGCGAGCCTAAAACTGTTGCTGAATGCTTAACAACATAAATATGGCCTGTAGTCACTACTTCAAATAATTATATATGATAGATGAATTTTTATATTAATCTTAATTAGGACCACACATGTATATTATTGATGTGTGTTATCATATATAGACCTAAATTTAAGTGATTTAATTAAGTTTTTAAGTAGGCTTAAGGTATGTTTGTCATGGAATCAATGTGTAGAAATCGAACTTGTATTTTTAAATTGATGAGGGGTCAATTTAAAAAATACAAAAGATAATAAATGTCCTCGACAATTACTTCACAAGACAGTTTTCTTTATAATGGGGTCATGGTCCCCAATTGAGCGTATGTTGTTTTCTTCACAGTTTTCTTTGTAACCTCATTCATTTTCTAAAAAATAAGCATTAATTGGAAGATCTTAACCCGCTTGATCAAACAATATTATGGAATCTGGTATGCTTCTCTTATGTTCTTTCTTCTTTTTTTTGTTTCAACATGAGATTATTATAAACATGTTTAGTTCATAAAGTTTTGAGATTAATTATGATCTTTACATGTTTTTAGTTTCAGTAATTAAGATTTAACAATATATGCAAGTGTACTGTTAAACTAACTTTGGAAACTGAATATTGGTTAAAGAATAACTTGAATACATTTTGAATGGCTGAATCGGTCAGATGATTAAGTTAAATAGTTAAGTCAAATTTTTTTAGCTAAATAGCTGAATGAGCAGTTGAATAAAATAAAAAAAAACTTTAAAATTTTAAAAAAAATATTAACTATTATATTAAGTAATATTAAATAAATTTACAATAATTTTAAATCTTGTCAAAGGGGTAAAATTATAAAATTATGTCATTCAGATGTTTCAGATATGTTAATTATCAAATAACATTTTTCACATGTTAATTATCAAACAACATTTTTCATTCGAATTCAGATTCAGATTCAAATTCAGATTCATTAAATTTTTATCAAATACCCCCTAAATAACAAAAAAAAAAAGCATCTAATTAACTCACCTTTGAAAG